>CM031694.1:2009200-2609200 GCA_018466805.1 Hippocampus abdominalis | reverse complement strand
ACATTAAAATGAGGCTGCTAAGTTGTGTCTGCTTTGATGTTTGGACTGTTATGTTTTAAAAGCGGAAGCTCTTGAACAACAATGTACTCTATAACAGGAAGTTATAATAATAACAGCACTTGATTTCTGCATCTCTACATCACATTTTAGTGTGCGTTTACTAGACTTGTAAAATATTGAGTCTGGAGTCCTCTCCATGCCCGACACACAGTCACTGTCAGCTATCACGACTGATGTATGCAGGACGTGATCTAAGATTGCCCTGACATTGGATATCCGCTTCAGTGTGACGCATTTGACGGGCACAATCGCCTGTTCATGCCATGGTATTGTGTCACTTGCTGCAGCATGTGCCACAAAGGCCTCCAAGAACAGTGAGTGCTTGGAGTACACAGGGCACAGTTGAGCCTGGCGCTCCCTTCCTGCTTATGACACTGGGTGACTCGCCCTGACTTAAAAACACCAAGATGGATTTGGAATGTTGGAAAGACTATTGGAGGACAAAATATTCTTTGCTCATTCAAGCAGAGCAGATGACACAGTGCCGCCCCACCACCGACTCACCCCCTCCATGTGCAACAGGGAAACGCGTGGACCCATGGGATCCCATTTGCTGAGTAGACCATCTGCCGAAAGTTGTCTGGGATAATCTCCACATCATGTTACATTTGCATCCGGCCACCATGCAAAACCACAATTACCCAAAGTGTTAGGCATTGGCTAGTTTGAAGATTTGTTTGCCGTAACTGTCGACCAGTGTGCCTGCTAATCCGCCAAGCAGCTAATGCAACATAATTATGTAAGGATTTGCCATGTTTGTTTTTGTTTGTTGGTTCAGCTCAATTTGTGCGACAAGCTTCGAGAATTTAGAAATGAGATTTTGCTAAAGACTGTCCATTTGTTTGGTCTGTTCACCAGGAGGTATTTGCTGCAACTCAGCTTGCTTTATGGCTTTTTAGCAAGTGTCGGCAAAGAGAAAAGGCGCTCCAATTGACCCACTGATCACTGGGGAGTCCCATTTGTTCCTCTCCCTGACACAATGTACCGTATCAAAGTGTATTTGTTGATTTTTACAATACATCATGAAATGAGTTACTCGAATTGATGCAACCTTGAAATCATGGTTTTATTAACGACAACATATTGGGATCCCTGCCAATGCTGTGCATCTTTCTCGATGAAGGCAGATCTAGATGATCGCAATCCCATCGGACTGGTACATGCATACCAGAGCTGTAAAAACAGATCATATTCATATTTTTTTTTCAACATTGAGCGTAATCTTTCATTTTAAATTTGAATGCATTTGGGTTATAAATCAGTTTCTAAACTACAGAAGGTGCTTTGTAACCATGTCAAATCCTCATGGATGATGCAGTTGGCATTAACTGCAACAAATTATTTCTGTTAGGGAAAAACAAGACTCATCATTCATCAAAGTATTAACGTCCGTACCTCAATGTATGATTTGTCATCACTTGACAAGTACAGCAAAAAAAAAAGGGATGGACGTTCCTTAAAACTGAAACTTCCTACAGAAAGATTTGTATTAATCATGTGTTCTCATTCATTTTTCAGAAACTCCACTTACTGCATGAAGGTGTCCATGTCCCTCACCGTGGCAGAAAATGACACAGACCTCTGTTACAACTCCAAGATGAGGTTCTTTGAGAAGGCAGAGCTGAGCAAAAGCAAGGACATTACCTGCACAGGCATCGAAGATTATATCCAGACAGGAGCCGAGCCCCAGATTGTTTGGTACAAGGTAGAATGAAATATTTATCTTTGTGTGCCGTGATGTCGAAAGCCTTGCATTTAAACATTCAAAACAAAGCCTCCCTGTCTATACTATGACATAAAGCATACAACTTCATGCCTCTTTGACCTACGTGATATACACCACGGAACTGAAACGAGACCCCAACCGAATCCATAAATGAATACATCGGGGATTGGAATAGATGCCTTCGGTCCCCTTCATTTGAACAGATACATAGTGTACAATGTATTTTTCACAGTTGAAAACAGATGACTTAGGACAGAGCAATTGGGGTTGACAACGTGTAAAGACCCGAGTCTAAAAACAGAGTATGAACTGTGAAGGACATACAATACGCCAAAAAGACAGTATACATTGTGTATTAATTTGGGGTTTCGCCGATCAGTGCATGTGGTGCATGCAGCAGATGCTTCACTTCTTTCCTCTGCTTATACCATAGGAGTGCATGCCAAAGCAATGGAGACAGACAATCGAGAGGAGGCGGGACACCCTCTCCATCAAGGAAGTTCGAGAAGATGACATTGGGAATTACACCTGTGAATTACAGTTTGGAAACTTTGTGGTGCGGAGGACCACCGAACTGTCTGTCACAGGTAAGGAGAAATTCAAAGTCAATAGTGGGGTTTTTTCAGGTAGTTTGGTACTTCTTAAAAGACTTTCTGTGTCGGAATATTTCAAAAGTGTTTTACCAAAATAATATTTACACAATCTGTCATAGAAATTTAAATTTCTCTCCCCTGACCCCTTCAAAAGCAAACTCAAGCAAAAACCCAACGTAATTGCCAAATGAGTTTGGCCAAGGGCTCATAGACGTGATTGGACCAAAAACAGTCAACTATGCTATTCAACGTCTCATTTACTGTCAATCTAGACTAGGAATGACTACATATAGTTGACTTGAGCAACGGCACCCAAGATATGCAAAGGAAGGAAAACACAGTTTTTATCTTAATTGATTGTGTAACATTCGATCCAATTGAGTGGTTTAGTGTCAGAAATCTCATTTTGGTGAAACCCCCATTTCCTGTCACAATCCAAAAGAAATTGCCCCGACGTCGGCCAAACAACAGCGTAAGAAGGTTTCAGATGGATCAGTGGCTCATGTCAGTTCTTTGGCACGAGGTGAAATAAGCGCTGGCTGTTAGCTGCTACCTGATGACTTTTCCGTCCTTGTAAAGTGACAAAGGCAGACTGCGCTAGGGGCAAAGTAAAGTCTTAAATCACCCATTAGACCACCCTTAATCTTGATATTGTATCTGCTATTCAGACACTGAGATACAGATGTACAACAGGTTGATTGACGCTGTGTACTTATTGTTTTGCTCATTGTACTTTTGGACGGTCATGGGATAAATGCTGGGCTTTACACTGCCCATCCGACGCTCGGCGTCTCTGGAAGAGGTGGGGGGGGGGGTCTATGGGGCTGTGGGCTGCCTTATGCATGATGATTGGATGATCAGTCTGAGTTGCAATTCCTCTTGTAGTGACAGTGAAATTACGGAATCAACAATCTTAAAGTATAAAACTCCACCAAAGCGTTTTCAAGTTTTTCTTTCCGTTTTTCTGAACTACTCTGGAGACTTTGATGAGGGTGACCATATTTAGATTTCCAGAAAATAGAGCACTTCACCTGGCCTTGAGATGCTGAAAAGATACTCAAAGACGATAACTCTAATAATTTTAACGTAGGCACGATTTTGGGAAAACTGTTGCATATTGCAATAGCAATACTATAGCAAGAATTAGCATATATTATAAGAAATGACACCTTTACTATTTAATTAATGGGATACTTTATTACATGCAGAACAGTATCACTGTATTCTCATCTACAGTAATTAAATTCTTTCGAGTTAGTAATGCCCTGAGATACTTTTCTCCTTTTGGATGGCAATGCACATTTCAGGTTGCATCTGAAATGTGCATTGCCAAGTTAGATTAAAAATATCCACTTCCACATGAATTTGAATTCTGCACTCCAGCGGCCATTATCACAATGGCAATATTTTTCAATATATTTCCCCATGCAAAGGTAGAAAAAAAGTTAAATGACCAACATTTTTATTCTTTATTCTTTGTGTTTTACATGATGCAGAACTCTCATTTATTATGGAATAATCTATTTGTAAAATGTATTTGTTACATATTTTGATGCATTGTTATGCTTTAGGAAACATTTATGTCAGAATTTTGGGTGGCTTGGAACGAATTAGGGCATTTACATGGAAAATGCATCTCTACTTTCAAAATTTTCGAGTTAAGAATTTTTTTCCAGAACAAATTGATTTCGTAAGTAGAGTTACCTCTGTAAACAATCAAACAGTCATCTCACAAGGAGGTAATTTAACAAAGAAAAAAAATTCACTTCAGTCTTTCATTTTTGTCCTCATAATTAGTCTAATAATCTTCTCCATCCTGTGTTCCCAGCAGGTCAGTAGAACTTCAGTCCAAACTCCAAACCGTCTTTTTTAGGGGGGGTTTGGACTTGACTCTGACTCAGACCTGGCACTCACGTACTATCTTTCTCAACTCGACCGAGTCCAAGAATGTTTTTTATTCTTATCATTAACACCCTCCTTCAAAAGAAACTTGAAATAACATTTTTCAGATCATCAGACTTGCCATCTGATTAGTTAACCTGTCTGCAAGAGAACTGGGTAGAGCAAGCCCTGCTGCCGCGATGCGTTCATGTCCATTCATTAGTGCTAGGACTTGACTTGGACTCAGACCTTTGTGACTCTAACTGAATTTGGACTTGATAAAGATGGACTTGATGAAAGCCCTGGTTCCCTGATCTAACAATTAAGCAACTCAGAGAACTTGGCTCATGAACTCTCCTTTCATTCATCCTACAGCTTTTGTGTATTTTTTTTGTATTCATATGAGCTTTGAACTCTCCAACTTCCATCCATCCATCTTCTACCGCTTATCCGGGGCCGGGTCGCGGGGGCAGCAACTTTAGCAGGGAAGCCCAGACTTCCCTCTCCCTAGCTACTTCTTCCAGCTCTCCCCGGGGGATCCCGAGGCGTTCCCAGGCCAGCTGGGTGACATAGTCTCTCCAGCGTGTCCTGGGTCGCCCTCGGGGTCTCCTCACCAGGGAGGCGTTCAGGAGGCATCCGAATCAGATGCCCAAGCCACCTCATCTGGCTCCTCTCGATGTGGAGGAGAAGCGGCTCGACTCTGAGCCCCTCCCGGATGACCGAGCTTCTCACCTTATCTCTAAGGGAGAGCCCGGACACCCTGCGGAGAAAACTCATTTCGGCCGCTTGTTTCGGCGGGATCTCGTTCTTTCGGTCACGACCCATAGCTCGTAACCATAGATGAGGGTTGGAACGTAGAGCGACCGGTAAATTGAGAGCTTCGCCCTTTGGCTCAGCTCCTTCTTTACCACGACAGGCCGATACAATGTCCGCATCACAGCAGACGCTGCACCGATCCGCCTGTCGATCTCTCGCTCCCTCCTGCCCTCATTCGTGAACAAGACCCCAAGATACTTAAACACCTCCACTTGGGGCAAGATTTCCTCCCCGACCCGGAGTGGGCACTCCACCCATTTCCGACTGAGGACCATGGTTTCAGATTTGGAGGTGCTGATTTTCATCCCAACCGCTTCACACTCGGCTGCGAAACGCTCCAGCGAGAGTTGGAGAGCCCTGCTTGAAGGAGCCAACAGTACCCCCTCAACGCTTTGGCTGCGCCTAGAAATTCTGTCCATAAAGGTGATGAACAGAATCGACGACAAAGGGTCTGTCGGAGGTGGGAGTTGAAACTCCTTCTGACCAGGGATTCCGCCAGACGCTCCCAACAAACCCTCACAATACGTTTGTACGTTTTATTATACATAAAAATATATGTGCAATCGAGCTTTGCATATTGTTACCTTTTTTATGTGTGTTATCACATTCCTCTCAGCCCAGTGACTTCAACCACAGCGATGAAACACAGACGGATGAACCCAATGTCGTATTGCTTGCTTATTGGACTGGGTCTGCAATCCGCCCCATTTCAGCAGCAAATAGCTTCTCTGGCGCTCACGCTTGTAACTGAACACAACTGCTCCACACACTTGTCCAAGATTCATGAATTGATAAAACTCCCCTGGATGGCCGGACTGGGTGTAAAAAATAAAAAGTGGACATGAGGATGGTTGGTCACCCTACAAGTTACCGACCCTCAGTGACTTTGTCTTTTGCATTGATGTTGGCAACTCTCTTCTGTCACCCTGTGGTTTCGCTCTCCCATTGAGCAGCGGCAGCTGCAGAGCTTCTCCCCCGTCACGATCACTCACGCTCACAGCCGGTCACACAGCAGCCTCGTGCAGCAGCTCCACCCGCTAGCAAGCTGCACATCATGGCAGATAATATGAATGTTGTCCACCAGACAGGGGCAAAGATTTGGGTAGAATTTACAGAGAAATAAATAAACACATTTGTGAGCACAGCCTCCCTGTGTGGAGTTTGCATGTTCTCCCCGGGCCTGCGTGGGTTTTCTCCGGGTGCTCCGGTTTCCTCCCACATTCCAAAAACATGCATGGCAGGCTGATTGGACAATCTAAATTGTCCCTAGGTGTGAGTGTGGGCGTGGTTGGTTGTTCGTCTCCGTGTGCCCTGCGATTGGCTGGCAACTGATTCAGGGTGTCCCCCGCCTACTGCCCGAAGACAGCTGGGATAGGCTCCAGCACCCCCCCGCGACCCTAGTGAGGATCAAGCGGTTCAGAAAATGGATGGATGGGTGAGCACAGCCGCCATTGGTTCTGTCGTAGTTGCTGTGTCAATACAATTGTTTTGTTTTGTTTTTTTTGGACAGTGGCTGCTCGACAACACGAAACATGACATGAAACTCTTTCGACTTTGATTTGTGTGAAACAACATTTTCCTTCTGCATTGCCATTCCACATTCAACCACAAATTTCCACTTTGACCGGAGGAGGAAATTCAGAGAGGAGAGAAAGTATTGAATTGATCAACTTTGTTCGTGGAACTTCTTAGATTGCTACGCGTGACCTTTCAATCATCCACATAATAAGTACAACTTAAAGTATTGTTATCATCAACCTCCCGTTGATAATTCCCGTCACCAACAAATCATTCTCACTCACCTCCATCAACAGCTTGCAGTCCATCTCAAATCGACCCGGTTGAACAAAAGGTCGGATTCCATTTAATTACAATGAAGGCCGACGTAAGAATAATAATGAGATTCCTCACCGACTGTTGGAAAGTGAGGCTCTTTTTTAAGGTGAAATTCTAAAGTTTTCTTTATTCTCTATGTAAAGTGCAAAGTGTAATATTGTTGATTAAGCAGGATCCAGTGGAGGGATTGTCAACTCTTGTGTGCAAAATAGACTGTCACTGGAGTTAATGAGCTGTTCTTCTGCCAGCCTTTTATATGGTGAGCCAGCACACTGTCAGGCATGCTTTGCGGTTTGAGCATAGAAATAACCCAAAAGTCATGGAAATACATTGTCTTGGCTCCTTCTTTTGCACTAACTGATGCGCCGACACTCTGAGGTTCTTCATCTACCTTGATCGCGAGACCCGACAAATTCCAGAAAGAATATTGGAAACAAATGGACAGGAGTGGGCCCGTTTGTGATTGACAGAAGTCCTTCATTGTCAGCCCCTCGTTATTTCAGGCCACCCCAGTCCGTCGCTCTGTCATCGTTATGTTAACGTGCTTCCTTCATCGCTAAATTACATTATAACACTGCTATTTTAGGACCAGCAAAATTAGAACCCCCCCCCCACCCCCAAAAAAACGTTTCGAGGGTAACAGCACTCATTTTTATTCATATCGAAAACGTTTCTAAAACATAATAATATAAAATATAAACTTCTTTGACGATTACTGCTCCTCCTCTTCCTTCATCCTCTCATCCCCAAACTGCCCAGGAGATGGCCAAAAATAGCTTCCATTGACGCCTATTCCGTCATTTTCTTAAAGTTACTGTCAGCCAGGGAAAACGGGAATCCATCAGTGATGGACCCACGGCCCTTCCGTCGGTGATCACGGACAGGTGATGGCAGGTGGAAATGCCTACCTCTCCAAATGCACCTCTATCCAGAATGGCACACGTCGAGAATTAGCTATCATCAGCATCAAGAAATATCCATTCATCCATTTTCTGATCCGCTTTATCCTCACAAGGGTTGCGTGGCGTGCTGGAGCCTGTCCCGGCTGTCTTTGGGTAGTAGGCGGGGGACACCCTGAACCGGTTGACAGCTAATCGCAGGGCACACATAGAGGAACAACCATCCCGACTCACACTCACACCGAGGGCCAATTTAGAGTTTTCATTTCCATTAACCTGGGGCGGCCCGGTAGTCCAGTGGTTAGCACGTCGGCTTCACAGTGCAGAGGTACAATTCCAGCTTCGGCCTCCCTGTGTGGAGTTTGCATGTTCTCCCCGGGCCAGCGTGGGTTTTCTCCGGGTACTCCGTTTTCCTCCCACATTCCAAAAATCATGCATGGCAGGCTGATTGATCACTCTAAATTGTCCCTAGGTGTGAGTGTGGGCGTGGATGGTTGTTCTCTGTGTGCCCTGCGATTGGCTGGCAACCGATTTAGGGTGTCCCCCGCCTACTGCCCGGAGACGGCTGGGATAGGCTCCAGCACCCCCCGCGACCCTAGTGAGGATCAAGCGGTTCGGAAAATGGATGGATGGATTTCCATTAACCTGCCACCAATACTTTTGAAATGCAGGAGGAGACTGGAGTGCCCAGAGCAAACCCACGCAGGCATCAGGAAAATGATATATATATATATCTATATATATATATAGATATATATATATATATCTATATATATACACACAGAGAGAGCAAGAGAGAGACACACATACACACACACACACACACACACACACACACACACACACACACACACAGCAATTTATTGAAACAATCCAAATGGTTTTTCTTAAGTTGAGGTTAGCATGTTGGCTTGGCCCTTGGCAAGCATTTCCTCATATGGCCCCTTTGCCAAATGAATTGTCCACCCCTGGTCTATGCCAAACATTTTTGATACCACGGCTTATTGGTTGCCCCCTTCTGACTTTTGGGAAAAATTGACCTGGAATGTGTGTAGATCTAGATTCAGATATACAATTATATATGTTTTCCTCTCCCTTCATGAAGGGAAAAGGCAAATTATTGAAAGTGGGAATGAAAGAGAGCTTTTTTTCTTTCAATTGGTTGCACGAATTATACAATTTAGTGGATGGCATTAGACGAAGAGGTGGTGGTGTTAGAGGCTGGGGGAGTGGGAGTGTAAGTCAAATGCTTTGGTTAGGAATAGCCAATCAAGGTCCAAGGTCAAAAAGAACAAAGTAACATCCTAACAACAGAAAGGATGACAACCAAGATGTCTGGTCAAAGCAATTACGGCGCAGCTGGTTGGTTGGAAAAAAGGCAGTTTCCACAGAAACGAGATGCTTGAATGACAGCCTTAATTAGGCAGCAAGCTCCCGTTGATCCGGTGCTCCTCCTAGGGGGTGAAAATATGGATGGCTCCATCTATACACACACACACACACACACACACACACACACACACACCACACACACAACACACAGGCAAAATTCTGGCGAACTTTCTGTGCGAGAAAGAAAGAAGGACAGTGGCAAGCAAAATAACTTCAAACGGATACATTACAGAAACACTGATATGAAGAACATGTGTGTGTGTGTATAATTTTTTTTTATATATGTATGTATGTGTGTGTGTGTGTAAGTGTACATATATATATACACACACACACACACATACATACATACATACATACATACATACATATATAAAATAATGAAATCCTGCATGGCACCAGACACTGCTTGTGAACAAACCGCCTTAGATGTCTCATGTTTTATTCTCACCTGACTGAATGACACGCTCCCGGAAGCTTTGTGTATTGTTAAGAAGCATTCTTTTTTTGTTGTTGTTGTTCTTAATGATAACACAATTAAAATGCCAACACCAGCAGAAGAGTTAACAATGGAATAATGACTTTGTTCTTGAAATGCTGATTATCCTCCCTATTCGGGACAAAAACAAAATAAATCAAACCCGCCGATTACACGGTGTAGTTGAAATTCCTGCAAATGTTCGCTTCATGAATCATCTCGCTATGGGTCATCTCCTCTCTTCTGACGCTTCAGTCACATTAATTATCTTGTCAGCTGAGGTGAAATTCTGCTCCAAGCTTTGTCATATGCTAATGAATCAACAGGGACATGGCAGAACCCAAATGGGACTAACATGTGAAGCGTAACCCAAGTGACTATTACACCTTTATTTTTGATATAAATAAACACAAATCTCGGCTATAAGAAGAAAACATCCTCCCTTTACACAGAGAGTGTGTTGTTTCAAAGTCTTTGTGATAACACAGGGAATTCAAAGGGATTTTGGAATGGACGCATGATGCTCCACAGTGACGAATCATAACTCTGTGCTTTATTGACTGTAAGTGGAATTCTACGCTACACTTTGCACTGACAAATACAAGTGTTTGAATGTGAGAGCAAGAGCGAATCAATGTGCACATACGTGGCATTCTAGGAACTAACAGCTGGAGTGAGGGCCGGTCAGAGGTGTGGCCCCTTGGCTGTATTTTGTCCAGGCCTGGTGTAGACACTTCTTTCTGTCTTTACGAAAAGCAGGCGTCTCCCAGTAGAGTCCAATGGAAAGCCAATGTGAGCATTTGGCATCCACATCCAACTTTTGGGGTTTCTGTCATTTTACTCTTTGTCCACCCGTTTCCAAATCCTCTGCGATGCTTTGGCTTTGCTCTCAACTGTGTATTTCCCAACCTGGCATATCCACTCAGTCCCGCTCTGAACAATCCAGGCAGGTTTCCATTTCATGCCGCCACAAAATGAGCAGCACCCATGCAGGGTGATTGCTTGTAAGCAAGAGGCATTATGCAGCAAGTGCAGCTTGTCTTACATGACTTGAGCGTCATTGCAATTTCTCTGTGGCTCTAGAACTACTTTATCCAGTCATTTTTCGAAAAGTTTTCACGGCATGAGCTCAACATTGTGTTCAGAAGAGATGATGGGTAGTTTATTTTATCTGGCACATTCAAACCACATGAACACGTTCACAAGGAAAATTCCCGGCAAATACTTTGACTTGGCCAGCATAGCAGAAGGTTAGATGACTTTGGTCAGTTCACCCTTGTCTGATGGCCTGTTGGTGTAGTTTGTGTGTGTGTGTGTGTGTGTGTGTGTGTGTGTGTGTGTGTGTGTGTGTGGGTGGGTGTGGGGTGCGGGGGATTTCTGGGCATCAATACTGTTTGCCAAATATAAAGCGAGAAATATTGCGATTGGAGGACACAGATTTCAGATGACAAATTTAGCTTTTTATGGTCTTACGATACACCGCCTCTAGAAAGTATGCACTTTACATTGAAATTGAGATCAATGTTGCTGTGTTTTCATGAGAAATAATTTATATTGAACATGTGTTCTTTTAGTTTTCATTTTTCTATTTGCAACCTCCCCGGACTTCGATCCCCTGTTAACTCATCCTACCAGAGATTAGAGGAGTTGAGCAGAGGAACGGAGGAGTGAGGATGGACAAATATTTTGAGTAATGAAACATTGAGTCATGAATGTGCTCTGCCTATCACCCAAAGCTATCTGGGATCGACTGAAAATCACCCGCCATGCGAATCAGCAATAAAAAATACGCAATGGATGGCTGAGAAGCAGCTTGACAACTTCCGGGTCGCGGCTGAAACACCGAGGAGGAGTTCGGAACATTTAAAACAATTAAAAGACTGTGTCTCGTTCCGACTGACTGCGAATCCCCAAGCCAAGCACCTTTCCGACAAGCCTCTGTCATATACAGCCAATTCATACTTGCCAGATATCAATCAATTAGCAAACTGTGCTTGCAAATGCTCCTCTTGCACGTCGTACATCTGGGTCGCATAATTAAGATGAGGCGTAGCATAATTAATGCCTTCACTTGCCTAATTAGCACTCACTCAGGGCAGGCAATTTCAAGTTGAGGGAATCGGTGCTAAGCTCGTGTTAATGTAATTCCACAGCAGAGCGGTAATGATCGAGTGAATCTTTGATGTCGAGATGGCTGGAGCGAGGGAGGGAGGGATGGATGCATATGACGCCGCCAAAATATTTGTCCAGAATTGAACGCTTCTTTTAAGGGTCTGAAAGCCCTGATTGAATTGAACATTGACATCGTTTTTAAGGGTACTCGTTGCACTGAAGCTGTTGTTAAAGCGCTACGTGAATAAAGACGGGTTGAGTTTACACAATGTAAACGTTTTAAAACACATCTGAAGTGGAGTCATATTGCTTGAATACTTTAAATTGTAAACCGATACATGTGACGCAGATTGTAGAGAAAATATAATTTTGGAAAAGACGTTATTAACTGCAAACTCCTGTCGTGGGATGTGGGATGTCATTTCCCACAGGCGCCAACATGTATGTCCAGATTACATTTAAGGTATTTGCAGACATTAAACTCACACTAAAACTGTTAGTCGGCTACTATACCGTTTTAGTCACAATACGTATTGATGGGGATCATCAGACCCTTTTTTTTAATTGATGGACCTCCAAACATGTATTTAAGCATTTCCAAATGTTTTGTGTGCTTTATTTTTTTAACAGTGTTAATAATACATTAAGAGCAAGTAAAAGAGTGAATTAACACGCTCTTGAAAACAGCATCCAGTAGTTGCAAAATTCTCTATTCTCTTCTTTCGTCCCTGACTCGGTTATCCTTCTTTCAAATATTTCTTAGTCACTTATTCAGCAATGTTCTCAGCATGTCTGCATTTTCACACAATAATGAAACACTTTACACTCACACCTGATCTCTGTTGATCAATGTGTCGATCGCAAACTTGTCTCTGTCGGCGGCTACCAAGCTAAATAAATCCATAATGATTAGTCCTCTCTTGTCACCTTCTCATCTGCCATCCACCAGACAGGCCGACGTCTATCAACATAAATGTTAAAAACAAAAAACAAATGCTGTGATGTCTTAGTCTACTATGGAGAGAAGTGTCAAGATATGTTGAGAGGGGAGGAGGGGGCATAGGTAGGACACAAGGAGGAAAAGAGACAATGATGAAGGTCGTAGAAGAGAGTGTTGGTAAAAAACGATGTCAGATGTAACAGAGAATTTTTTCAAAATAAAACATCTTTCAGATTCCAAAATAAATAAAATGGAAGTTATTTATTCTTTTTGTGTGGCCCGGTACCAAATGACCCACGGACCAGTACCGGTCAGTGGCCTGGGGGTTTGGGGACCTCTGGTTTACAACACACAATACAAAACTTTACACACAATCAATCCATTATCCGGTAACAAATCGAATTATTTGAAGGTTTTATGCATTATGAGTTCTGCGGAGGTTGTGATTCTACCACCTCAGTAATCAATTACTTTCTTTTATCAGAACTTCTGGTAATACACTTCATCTCCATATTCGATATTAAGGCAATTTTAGGCTGACTTTTATAACACGAGGACAATCATAGGCCACACTTGATGACAGCTCAAGTATACAATTAAAATCTTGCTTCATTGCATAATGGAGTGTTGCCGTCCACGCTACACCGTAAGTGCTGATTGGCCCAAAGGACTGCACGTGGTCATTCTCAGGCAAAGTTTACACTATGTTCCCTGCAGTCCGGTTTCAGGCCATTGTGGATAAAATTGTTGGTCCTGAGACAATGCGGCGAGTGGGATGAAGAAATGTGACAAGCCATGATTGCTGTGAAAGGCTGGCAGCATTTTTAAATTGTTAATACATTTGCAATGGCAGTCATAGTGCCAATAAGAACCTGGTCCCGGTGGTTGAGTGTTTAGCGTATTGACCTCACAGTGCAGAGGTTGTGGGTGTGGGTTTGATTCCGGCTTTCCTGCGTGGGTTTCCTCCAGGTACTCCATTTTCCTCCCACATTCCAAAAACATCCATGGCAGGCTGATTGAACACTCTAAATGAGTGGTTCTTTAACTTATTATAGGTACAAAACCCAAACAGTTCATATACACATTCACCGAACCCTTCATTAGTGAAAAATAAAATATGATTTTTTTTGGACAAATTCAAGACATGAAAAAAAAAACATTGTCTGACATTAAACCATCAAAAAAAGGTTGGGGACCGCTGTGTTAAAGTACTGAAGGTGAGATGCAACACAAGCATGAACTATGGTCTCTGCTTCACTTATGTTTAGAACAGGCCATATGTTAGCATGTGTGTGTGTGTGTGTGTGTGTGTGTGTGTGTGTGTGTGTGTGTGTGTGTGTGAGAGAGAGTGTACAGGTACACCGTTGCGTGGACAGCAACTCTTTGCCTGACCTAGCAAGAGAACTTCACTCTCTGCTGGTGCAGCAAACTTACTCCAAAGCCGCTTGACGTCCATCTTATCTTACAAAAGCGTTGTCGAAATGTGACAAACGTATGGGACCCCATCCAAACGTGACGGCAGGAAGGTTCAATTTGTAGTTGCGCCCATTTAATGCCCTGGGATTATATATATTCCGATGGACCGTGAGAAAGCTTTGCAGCCTTAAATACGGAAAAGAAGACCAAAGTCCCATTATAGATTACAATTCTTGAAAACAGGGCCTGCCAGGGCCACAGGGAAGAGTATAACTGAAGCCTTAACAGTGACTTAAGTGTCAAGTCAGGGTTTGAACGGAATGCCAAACATAAACAAATGCGTGTGCACGCTGCGCTGCTTGACACTTAGCCGTAGCCTCAACAATCTTGTCTGCTCATGACCTCATTCACTCTGCTTGAGAATCTGAAAATGTCTGAAAAATAATTTCCAACTCTCAGAGTGAGAGGGGCCCTCCTGTGCATGAAATGTGTTTGCTACACACAGTCACGTGAGTCAGTGCTGATGAATACAGGAAAACGCAATATATTTCAAAGCGCTGCTCAAATCACACAAAATTCATCTGTTTTGGTGCCGACCAGAACATATACTTACTTGATTGACCATTAATCAGGCACAATTTACTGACAAAGGGCTTTTATGGTAGATTAGTTAGTTTATTTCTTATTTAATGTCATGCACAATTAAAGGTGTCAAGCCCATATGGGCTTATAAGACACGAAAATAGACAATAGTCAGACTTTCACCAATATATCAAATCAAAACAGTCCCCAGAGGTTGCATCCAAGAGCGTAACAGAGACTGAGCCAAATAAAGTGGCTTCTACTTTAACAGCAGACTACCAGCCCTCAGCTGAGCGCACACTGATCTCTGGGCTCTGGTCAGGTTCAATGTGACATATGATTCAGGACCAAAATGACCATTCACCACTGACCTGTTTCAACAGCTGGTAGCCCGGCCGGTGCCTCGGGAGGTTTCTAGGGCCACTGGCATAGAGTTTGAGAGAAATAGGAATGAAAAACAGCGGGTGAAGAAGAAAGGGGAATGAGACTGGAGCTGGTGGGAGAACTGCCGAGTTCAGATGGAATACAATATGCATCTTCATTTTAGATTTCTAAAGAAATGTGGGCTCCCAAACAGTTCAAATGGCACTTAACATTGGTGTTCCAACATTGGTGTGGGTCGGAACTGAGAGGCACTCAATGCTGGGGAACTATCTCAGCAGCTGTTTTCGGGCAGTAGGTGGGGTACACCCTGAACTGGTTGCCAGCCGATTACTGGACACACATAGATGAACAACCATCCACGCTCACAATGTGGTCTAATGCCGTTTAAACTGCCACTGTACAGGATGTCAAGTGAGACATCTTGTCCACTTGGCATCTATTGCAGTTGGGGTATCCTGGGAGGAGGATCCATCCATCTGTGATACCTTTCCGAGGTGTCTCCATTTTTCCCCATATTGCTTATCTCTGAGATGTTCCTTGTTCAGCTGGGGGAATTTAGTCCAGGGGAAGTCATTGATTTTTGGAAACTATGCACTCCCAAAGCCCTTCAAGATTCTTTTCTGATTAAGTTCCCTATAAATAAACCTGACTTGACTTGTCCCACCTATTCATCATGAAGTGTTAGAATCATGAATGCCACGGCGGATATTGTAAATAAATTAAACACATGGCTTAGCTTTGGAGGAGTTGAAAGTAGTGAGAGCAGTGAGTGGGAGATAGTGGGGGTTAAATAAGATTCCCGCGATTACACAAGTTGTGCTATGACATACTGTCAAATGTAATTACTTCTACTACTTAATTACACATATATCCATCCATTCATCCATTTTCCGAGCTGCTTTATCCCCACAAGGGTCGCGGGGCGTGTTGGAGCCTATGCCAGCTGTATTCGGGCAGTAGGCAGGGAACAACCTAAACCGGTTGCCAGCCAATCGCAGGGCACACAGAGACAAACAACCATCTTTGGGGCAATTTTGAGTGTTCCATTAAGATGCCCTGCATCTTTTTGGAATGTGGGAATAAACGGAGTACCAAAGAAAACCCACACAGGCACTGGAAGAACATGCAAATTCCTCACAGGAAGTTCGGAGCCGGAATCGAACCCTGCACCTCTTCTCTATAAGTAATCTCGCGTGACGAGATTTCCGTTCTCGTGAGACGAGATTGGCGAGATTGGCCTTCACTTGCAAAGCAGACGATCGCCAAGTTGTGTAATGTTAAAACAAGTGTTGCATAAGTTTTTTGCTGATATATGAACTCAAAGACTGAACCACTGGATGAAATAAGAACCTATTTCTCAGCAAATCTTGTTTGCCTGAATTTTTTTTTTTTTCAGCATTTGTTGAGAAGAAATAAACCTATTATCAATGTATATTATTGTTTGTGTTATCATCATAAGCAATTGAATAAGTAGACCATTTCAGAATTCGAAATTTGGGACTCTCTAAATGCATAATGGGACTCCTTCTTGTCCCTGGGACTGGCAGGGCTCAAACTGTAAAATTATCACTATATATATTGAATGTTGAATCGCTTTATTGTCATTACACGTTTCTGTGCAACGAGACATCACTTAACAGGCACGCTCTGCACAAGAATATGAAAAAAATATATGTATATATACACCCATTTTCTTCTAATAATTGAGGCAGCTTTCGCAAATAATTCAATTCAAATTTACAACTTTACTGCAGAGCCCCATCTGACCAAAGTGTGTCTGTTATGTTTATACCCGGCAGCGCAGGCTAAATCAAAAGTAGTCTGCAAGATGTGTGATCTACCAAGCCAAGCAGCAATAGAAGATGTCCTTGGGAAGCTTACAATAAACGAGATCATCTTTGGAGCTGGAGGAAGCAACTTGTAAAATCTTAATTAAAAGATTGTATCACACATGGTTTTGCATGTGAAAAATATGGAAATAATGGACTTAAAAGACACGTTTCCACAGTCGGAGCAGCGCAATAATTTACCATGCAGAGAGTAGGCGGAATGAGAGAAGTCATTTGCTGCCAGGAGAATATCCGCATTTTAAAAATCCACAGCAATGATCGGGTCAATGCAGCACCTGCACAAACTTTATGCTCCAGATCTCACTACAGTCCTCATTTTGGTAAAAACAACACGATCAAAACAAATCGCAACATATCCTCATTTAACCAAATCTTCCTTATGGCAACTTCTCTTGATACCATCTTCAAGAGGTCCAGCGGGCAGAACAAGATCAGTGTTCACTGAAAAATAACTCACACAAGTGTGCGTGATGGGAGAGCTACAATGGAAGCAGTAAATCACAAGAAGCGGTTAGATTTCCTACTGTACCATATGTTCCTGAACATATCTCCGTGCCCCAAGTTCTTTTTTTTCCGTCTCTCTGTCTTTCTGCCATTACTCCCTCTCTTTCCTGACATACCATTCTCTTCTTTTCGGATCAACGTCTCGCCACTCTTTGGAGCGATGCTGCATCTCTGCTGCACTTTGGGATATATTGTTCCACGCGCTTCAGTCAGAAGGGGCGCGGTACCCCGCACTTCTTCGGCTGGGCAGATTCTCCCATCAACTTAGGTGTGTCACTCACAGACCTCCATGGAATCTAAGCACGCTGGATGGAGTGATGACCGTCACTGGCTTACTCGTCTGGACGGGGTGGGGCTGGTGGGGGTTCGGACCACACCTGTCCCATATATGCTCAATAACTGCCCAACGCTGTATATGTGTTTCGACTACATTCCAATGGAGACTAAAAATTCCACATTATATCGTGTTAAATGGTGTAAGAAAAAACACGGGCCAGCGCCCTTGATTTCTTCACCTGTGAGGAGAATTTCCACATGTTGATGTGACTTGTAGTTGAAATGCCAATCACAAACAATGCAGTCATTGTAATAATGTTAAGTCAAAAGATGTCTAACTCAAGGCTCGGGGGCCAGATCTGGCCCGCCACATCATTTTATGTGGCCCGCGAAAGCAAATCAAACATTGAATTGAATTGAATATAACTTTATTGTCAAATGTGCTGAACGTATGTGTAACATACAGCACGGATGAAATTTCTTCCCTCTCAACATAAAACAAGAGGAGCCACTGCGGGTGTCCGCGCCGCCATCAAAAGAAAAGTTAACAAAAAATGCGTCAAAAACAACAAAAAACATGTCAACTTCCATGATTGATGCTTGTAATGCTTGAATCTTGCAAAATGTCAAATTCTAAGATGTAATAAATCCCATATACTGGACGCATTTTCTTGCCACCAAAGTCCTTATCCCAGTCACTTCAACAATCATTGAATAAACCCTTATTCTAGACTTTTCATGTGGTTTGACAGTCATAATGGCCCTCCAAGGGAAATAGTGATTCCGATGTGGCCCACGACAAAAATGAGTTTGGCATCCCTGTGTTAAGTGATAGATTTTTGGAGGATATTAGATGCACTACACGCGCTGCTCAGCAACCTGATCAAATCTCAATTTCCTAAGCATATGCGGTGAGCACAGTATTCTGTTAAATTAAATTGCTTGGATTGGATATCCGAAAAAGTGAAAAAGGGCGGCCCGGTAGTCCAGTGGTTAGCACGTCGGCTTCACAGTGCTGAGGTACCGGTTCGAATCCAGCTCCGGCCTCCCTGTGTGGAGTTTGCATGTTCTCCCCGGGCCTGCGTGGGTTTTCTCCGGGTGCTCCGGTTTCCTCCCACATTCCAAAAACATGCATGGCAGGCTGATTGGGCACTCTAAATTGTCCCTAGGTATGAGTGTGAGCGTGGATGGTTGTTCGTCTCTGTGTGCCCTGCGATTGGCTGGCAACCAATTCAGGGTGTCCCCCGCCTACTGCCCGAAGATGGCTGGGATGGGCTCCGGCACCCCCCGCGACCCTAGTGAGGATAAAGCGGTTCGGAAAATGGATGGATGGAAAAGTGAAAAAGACACACGGGCCGTCAGAGTAGCATGGAGATGAACTGCACGTCACTGGCGACAAATTCCGTAATCACGACGCAGGCTAATTTCACAATCAAAGTGTGCCAATCAAAATAGATCACTATGGAATTCACGTCTTGTGAAAACTCCGGAAATTAGGGCCCTCCTCAGACTTGACCAAATCACACCTCTTTGGTGATTGCGCACATATTTCCAGGTCACGCATGGTGGGTGTGGCAGAAGTCTAGACGGGAGAATTGCATTGTCTTGAAAGAAAGGCGCATAAGGAACGGACTTATGCCCCTAAATAACGCCAGAGACATTTTCGAACAAAAATATACAATAGAACTTTATATTACAGTCAAACCTCGGTTTTCGAACGTCTCGGTTCTCGTACAATTCGGTTTTCGAACAAAAATTTCGAGTTTTTTATGCCTCGGATGACGAACAAATTTCGGTTCACAAACTAACTGAGCGCACTTGAATGCGTCGCTTCACTCCTCTCGGCTTCGCTTCCTCATAGCGTCCATTGTGAGCAGACGTTTTTGTATGATAATAATAATAATACATTTTATTTATAAGCGCCTTTCAAAACACCCAAGGACATTTTGCAATCAGGAACAAGAACAATAAAACACAATGCGGCTGAGCAGCGGCAGCCTAACGCAGCAGCGTTCACTCAACCCGGAAGTCAGAAAGAAACCACAAGGGAGGGAGAGGGGGAGAAAATTGTTCAATCAAGATTTTGAAAAAAAGCAGATGTGTTTGGTGAAACGTTTCCTCGTGTAGCGGCCATTGTGAGCAGACGAGTTTGTATTGTTCAATAAAAAAGCAGACGTGTTTGGTCAGACGCTTCTTTTAGGGAGAGTGAAACCCCCTCTTTTCAGAATGGTTTGCCCCAGCAGCACGGGGGAGTGCGTGCGTGCGTTTGTTTACGGCCAGCAGTTTTCAATACAGCGGCACATAATCAACACTCTGGTGTCCTGTAGCGTCCTTTAGGAGCAGTCGAGTGTGTATTGTTCAATTAAAAAAAAGCAGACATGTTTGGTGAGACGCTTCTGTTAGGCCGAGTGAAACCCACCTCTTTTCAGAATGGTTTGCCCCAGCAGCACGGGCGAAGTGCGTGCGTGCGTTTGTTTACGGCCGGCAGTTTTCAATACAGCAGCACATAATCAACACTCTGGTGTCCGGTGTCTCGTTATTATGCAATAATCATACAGAAACAGCTTCCTTGTGGAGCATCCATTGTGAGCAGACGCGTTTGTATTGTTCAGAGAGAGAGAGAGAGAGAGAGAGAGAGAGAGAGAGAGAGATGTTCCTTCAATTTTTATGTTACTATGTTAATGTTAAAATTGGTGAAAATAAAACATATTACAGTTTGTTTGTACAGTATTTTACATATTACCTGCTCTCCTATTACATGTGTGCAGTTTATGGTGTGAAACTATAAAAAAAGTGGCTTAAAAAAGTTGATTTCTTGACTTGGAACGGATTAAAAATTTTTACATTGATTCCAATGGGAAACATGGTTTCGGTTTTCGCACCATTCGGTTTTCGAACAGTCTTCTGGAACGGATTAAGTACGAAAACAGAGGTTTGACTGTATGTCAATTTTATCGACAACACTTTGTAATAATTACTTTTAAAGCCGGACTGCTGGCACAGATCATTGCAGTTGCCCATGGCTGTATTGCAGCATGACAAGTAAAGCCAAAGAAATGTTGAATAATTTATCGTGGCATGTGCGAAGTAAAAAAAAAAAAAAAAAAGGCAATCAGCTGATCCAAGAAAATGTTGCATGCCTAGAAAATCCTCGGTCAGCTGATTGCCTTGTTTTTGATTTTCAATCTCATGTGTCACTGAAAATTGGAAACCACAAAAAGTTGTTAAAAATCTCCCAACAACTCCATTGAGGAAAGAATTCTCCAAAACGTGACTCCTTAGTAACCGTTTATCCCCCAGAATGTAATTGCGTGTCAGAAATGATTCGAACATGGCTAGTTTCATACAAAACTCACACTCAACAAAAATCTCATTTGTGTTCCAATGAATGGTTTTGAAGTGTTGTGAAATGAGACATTTCGTGTCAACTGATAATTAAGCGGAACACTACTCAATAATGTGACTGAAAAAAAGAATAGGTTCTTGAGTGCCATTCTATGAGATGTTCACCCCCACACCAGATGGTGGTCCCAGAACTAAAAAAAAACGGAAGCTATCTTTACCAAACGCCCGACAGGCCTAAAAATAAGGCTGATCTTTTTTTTTTCTTCCCATAATCTCAACGTTCATCTTTTTCCTGCGAAAGCTTGATCACAAACATACTGCAGGAGTTAATTACATTTCTCATGCTAATACATGCCGTTAACATGGTTAGAATTCATCCATCTGAATAAGATCCGAGGAGCTAATACATAAATCCGTTTTGTAATCAGAACGAAACATTTATGACGGAATTGGCTAAATCGCATCATGGTGGTAACCGTCGTGTTTGTTTCAGGCTAAATGGATTTTTCACCACAATCATAATGCATACGCTTCAAAAGAAAACGATCAGCTTTGTGTGAAGCTCTCGACCTGTACCCAGAATGTTGAATGATGTGCACGCTTCTCCGAAATAGGACAAGAGTTCGGCGTCACTTCTGATCACTTGACTTTTCATTTGAGATCCTATGGAATTCTTTTGCTCCTCGGCACACAATGTGACTTTGAAATCTTTTTCCTCCTCCACTACCTCCTCCTCTGACTCATCTTCAACTTGAAGCCCAGTTGCCTTGAAATACTTCACCCTTCCTCCTACCACTCATCGTCATTTTCAGAGAGCAAATTTCACAAAGCACGGGTCCCCTGCTGAGGGATCAGCTGTGTGATGAGTGACAACCTCCCTAATTAACACCATCTCCACCCTGCACATTGGGTCAATTATGAACGCCGGTGTTGTTCTCTTCTGACAATTGTTGTGCTGGATCATCGCAAACTTCTCAACATTTTCTCCGGAAGGAAGTGGGCCTGGGTTATTATTATTTAATGTTTGTGCGGAAGTTCTATATTTGTCGGCATTCTGCAGCAACCCTTCAAGTTGTATGTTCTTTTTTTCCCTATTAGTGGTAATTTTACAAACATTATGCCAATTCAGTGCTGGGAGCCTTCCAGGAGAGTTGTGGTCATTTTTCAACCAGAATCATGCTTTTCCTGAGGAATCATTCACCTTCTGCAGCAAGCTATGATTGTTAAGCATCTGCAACGAGACAAAAGTCAGCACCTTCTCGGTGGCGCAACGACGTGAAATATATTGTCGAAGTCGTTATGATACGCTAAATGCAGAATCTTGCATCCCAAAGGTGGTGAGTTGTATTGAACAAAAGGAAGAAACAACAAATCCCAAAGCAAAATGATGACAAACGGTTAACACGTTAATACTACTAAGTACACGATGGAAAATTAACCAAAAGAGATGGAGCCGCATCGGACGATGCCACAAAATAACAAAGACACAAAATCTGAACGACACAAGTTAAGAAGACCAATAAATTGTGCCAGTGGAGAAACAAAATCTAGAATCAAGAACACCACAACTACTTCCATTGACAGGAGTAAACAAGGGAAGTACTGAGTTGAATAAGGGTGTGACAAAGCAAACCAAACAATTACCACAACTGGCAACGGTGGCTAGCAAGCAGACTTCTTCTGTTTCTCCTGCACTGAAGAGCACAGTTGGATTGTGACAGTCCTCAGGTGTGCGTAGGAGGCTCTACTCGAAACGGAAGCACCGCACAGACCCAGAACCAGAACCAGAATAATAGAATTTGTTGGATCAGAGGGCACGCTCACTCACTTATAATGTACATACACAAATGCTGTTCAACATGCATTGAATGTAAGGCAGGGGTCTCAAACCACGGTCCTCGAGGGCCACTTTCCCGCATGTTTTCCATGTCTCCGTGCTGCAACACACCTGATTGAAATGATCAGGGCCGTTATCAGGCCTCTGCATAGCTTGCTGATGAGCTGATCATGACACGTTGCGAGGTGGTAGTGGACCCCAAAAAGTAGGCAAGAGGGAGGAGCAGGGTGTACTTGAAAGATTGTAATAAAACACAGAAAACTAAATCCTAAACAAACAAAGTCCTAACAACAAAACAAAGTCCAAAGTATCAAACAAAAACTATGACTAAAACATAACAGTAACCGAAACATGACTGAAACAAACATGACAGCAGCCAACAAACAGCAACAATGACCCGATACTGAGTGGTCGTGCCGGGAGTCCTTTTATACGACCGGTACTAATCACATAACGACCAACAGGTGTGCAGCTGCAGGGAGAACCCGACAATGCCACCTGTTGGTCACAAACAGAATCATGACAGATCATTTGAATCAGGTGTGTTGCAGCAGGGAGAGACGGAAAACAAGCAGGAAAGCGGCCCTCGAGGACCGGAGTTTGAGACCCCTGATGTAAGGGAAGAATAAGGGCCGCAATGTCTATGTGAAATACTAACCACACAGTTCAATTCAGAAAGTTTACTTCGAAAAGCCTGCACAATTCTCTGGCAAACGCACCCGCGCACACACTCTCCCACACACACACTCCTGCCCCTCATCAAGTGGTCTTTAATGAAGTGTGAACAGCACACTGCAACGACCAATCCCCCTCCTCCCCTCCTTCTTCTCCTCCCTCTGTTTTCATCTTCCCTGGTGTCACCCCAGGGAGCCGCAGGAAGAATCGAGCAGAGCGCCACACTCTGAGCCGAGCACAGGAAGCAAAATGATGGGAGAGTTAATGGGAGAGAGCGAGGTCTTTTTTTTTCCCCCTCTTGCACCAACCTTTCGGCACCCTCAACCCTCTTTAACCCATCTATTATCATGTGATCACAGGGACCTTTTAAGATGGTCTCCCCAGCTGATTGTGACATCGGGTGCCTCGCCGAATTTGTGTGCATCTAAGTGTGCTGTGAAGCAGGTCAGACTTGATGTGCTCGGTGCCCCTCAGCTAAAAGCCGACGAATTCTCAATCATAATAACCCACCAGAGAATTCGAATTGTATTCGAAAAACGTCTGAGGTTGCACCATCAGGAACAGGTGCCAATTGCATTTCAACCGTTGTGCTCTACAGTATCCGAAAGGATTCCATACTGTGCAAACTGGAGGTTGCGGCTTCACCCCCGCGTCTTGACATCCGTGCTTTTGCACCGTCTTCCCTTTAAATCCAGCATTCCTTGCTGTCAGAGCCCCTCCTCGCCTTGTCACGATGAAACAAATAATGCCAGCACACTTTGTGGAGAAAGGGGTAATTAAAGTAATGAGATTTCCTTCTCACGGCGCCGAAGCACGCCAAGCACACGCAAGTGCATAATTTGCTGTTCCCCTTTTCATTTATTTGGCATTTGCGCCTAAGTTTGTCATTAATGAGCTCATAAAAGCAGTTTTACTTTCTTATACAGTACTCCCGATTACAAAGAGTGTGGACTGGAAACCATATTTGTAGTCTTCCAACGCTAGCTCCCCACGATTCCAGGTGTGTGGCTGAAAAACCTTCTACCTGGTTCATCTGTATTCATTCCTACCCATTCAGCGCCAATCACGCCGCCAGCCATTTGAAAAAAAAACAGGTCTCGCCGCTCTGCTTTTCCAATATGCATCCTGGAAAACCTACCGGTACCTGGTTTTGCTCATGGGGATTTATCGGCATTGGGAATCTCTTCGTGGTTAATCATCTGTTGATTTGGCTTTTGGACATTTGTACATGTTGAAAATACCAAATGCAGTTGGACTGTTATATGTTTTGTTTTTGTTTCATGTTCAATAAATTCATTGAGAAATGAGTGACTGTTGACTTCAGTACCGTATATTAGACCAGTGTTTTTCAAACGCTGTGCGGCAACACACCAGTGTGCCGCGAGACCTTGTCAGGTGTGCCGCGGGAAAATATCCAATTTGTATGCCTGTGAATCGCCCAGAAAGTAATGATGTAGTACCCTCCCATACCGCTAGGGAGGAGCAACAGCTAGCCAATTGCCTTGTGTTTCGACCACTAGAGACAAGCAAATTTGTGACGCATGAATGCAGGACGACGGTGAAACAATAAATATGAAAGATGATAAAATACTTTTTTCTTCGTGTTCATTTGATTCCAATTCAAGCTGTTATAACGTCATTCTTCAATGTTAAAAACGGTTATAGTAACAATATAACACGTTAATTGTTAAAATAAGCATTTTTTTTCTTCACATTTTCAGCTAGTGGTGTACCACAAGATGTTTTCAATGAAAGAAGTGTGCCTTGGCTCAAAAAAGTTTGAAAAACACTGTATTAGACATCTTCCTTTTCTCTGTGTTGTCAAGGTTTTGCCTTTGAGTTCTGAAAGGTCTTCTCTCCATTTGTCTTTCCCGCAGCTCCGTTGACAGACAAGCCGCCTAAAATCCTCTCCCCGCCCGAGGGCCAGACCAGCGCCATTGAAATGGCTCTAGGTAAAGGAACACGCCACATGCTAGCACCGGTATATTTTGTGTGGGGATTATGAATTTGCCAACGAGTGGGTAAACTGTCTTTACACTCGAGAGATCTAACATGCTCATGCTCCACTGGGTTACCTTCTGTTTGCTCAAATGGAATGAATCGACAATTAATCCCAGTGCCTCTTATGAGAAACCATGGCAAGCTTGATTACACATCATGTGGCTGCCTTTGACTGGCATTCTTCCGTCAGGAGTTCCTGGGAAAATTCCAGCACAATGCCTTATTTGAAACAAACAGCCTTTGCAAAAGAGAAAATGGGTCATGGTGGATCTTTTTTTTTCCTCCCCCATTTCTGTGTTAATAGGCGTAAAATGTGGCACTTGGAAAGTGGGTGTAGATTACTATTGCATCAAACTAATGATGGACGGAAAGCTCTTTGAAATATATATATATTTTTAATTCATGTCGTTTTGATGAAGTGTTTTATAAAAGATGATTTCAATGGGGCCGAAGAAAAGATTTGTACTTGTTGCCTCCACCAAGCGCAAAAGACAAAAAGAAAAGCAGAGGATTTATGTTTTGGTCACTGTGGTTAGTTACTTAGTCAGTTAGTCCCCAGGATTACACATAATCTGTATCAGTAATGCCCACAAAAGCTTTAGAGGCACAGATCCGGATAGTTGAGAGCTTTATTTTCACAGTCCAATTGGATTGACACCAAATGTTCCAATACAGTGAAAAAAAGTTGTTTTTTGGGGGGGGGTTTTTCCAATAAAAAACAAAGAGTGTTGAGTGTGCGCAGCAAATAAGGAGTTGTAAAAAGACGAACTTTGAACCGATCTCATGGAAGCTGTGTCGAATCTTAACCTGCGTAACCTTTTCTTGACTTGATCAATTTCAATGATGATCACAGCGTTATCGCCAGGCACCCTCAGTAGCTGATGCAACGTTTGGCATCTTGAATTGACTGAAGCTACATTTTTCAGTCCATACAGATTCTCATTGATTTGTTGTGCTTATTGTTGACAATATTCTGGTGGATGTGGCAGAAAGCTTGACACATGTAATCGATTTTGGAAAGGTCAGCAAGTCATGGCTATTGCTAGCAGCTTTTGAATGATATTCTGTTTCTGTTCCTCAAAATAATTGCCTTTTTTTATCTGAGCCATAACTTTAACACCTCTACTTTAACATTGAGATGGTAAAGTCATAAACTGCAAGTTTATGAAGAAACTGATTTTGTTATCAGCAAAAGTCAATGCAAAAACGCTATTCCTCATCTACTGTTGTGACATGTTCACAAGCAAACAAGATATTCTCTCGAAATGTCGCAAAGCGCTGCATCAGCGGCATCGGTTTAGGAACTTTTGGATCCATATTACATTATTTCTTTCAACGAGGCCCTATTTCTTCCCTGAAAAGTCATCACACCTCATCAGTCATGGTATCTTCAAAGTTAACATGCCTGGAATGTCGAGGTGTAAATTGTGGTCTCGTTAGAGAAAGGAATAGGTCATTTGTGATGAAAAGAAACCCTTATCAGTGTTTTACAAAAGTGTGGCAAAGAGAGTGTGTCAACTCTAGCGGAGATTCATTTCATGAGAACATTTGCTAACATGCATCTACTTTAGTCAGTCCAACTATAACACGGGGGAACAAAATTGCTTGGGTTTTTTTTGGAGCATGTCAAGTTTTTTTTTTTTTGGTTCCGCAGATTACCCTCCACAAAAGCTAAATTTTACTGATTAGTTGTAGTCAGACTGTTGCTTCGACTGGACTCATCTACAACTGTGTGGCAACTTGTTTGTGCAGTCACAATCAAGATAATGCAGCTCCCAATGGGTTAGTACAACCTATTTGTAAGAAGAAAGGGAGCAGAGTAGGAATGAAGAAGATTACTGATGACTTTTCTGGGTATACAGTTGCAAATTCTATCGATCGATCGATCTATCTATCTATCTATCTATCTATCTATCTATCTATCTATCTATCTATCTATCTATCTATCTATCTATCTATCTATCTATCTATCTATCTATCTATCTATCTATCTATCTGTCTATCTATCTATCTATCTATCTATCTATCTATCTATATATCTATCTATATATACTGTTTATGGATATCTATATATCTATATATAGATATATAGATATATCTATATATCTATATATAGAGAGAGAGAGAGAGATACACACACACACACACACACACACACACACACACACACACACAGTGGTACCTCTACTTACTAACGTCTCTTCATACGAAATGTTCAAGTTATGAAATGCCTCAACAGGAAAATATTGTCTCTCGTTACGAAAGGAATTTCAAGATACGAAAGGTAAAAATACCGTATGGTTTGCTACTCGCAGCTCCGAGTTTCCTGAGCACAACATACTTATAGCTGCTCCGCCATTGGCTATTCCTGAGCATCATCCTGGCATCTCATTTGCTAAGAAGCACCTCTACCCAATGTGTCTATGCATGTCGATCGATAGATATGTGTTTATGCAGCGTCCCTGTCATTCGCCTCTCGGGCTATGAGGTCTTCCGATAGTTTTACAAAAATTTAAATCCCCAGAAAAACTATTCATCAGCCGGGGGATCGCTCACTCTGCTGATGTTTGCCTTGGACATTTTTGAACATTTTTAACATTGTTAAAAGCAGACAAAAGCAAACGTCCTTTGCTCAGTCCTTTACAAAATGCCAGGCAAAAACCTCTTCTCAGAGAGAACATGAACTACAAAGGACAAAAACCGATGAGGACAAAGTTAAAAGTTAAATGACCGTCATTTCTATTCTTTACTCTATTCGTTGTTTTTTACAATATGTACAACTCTCATTTACTGTTCAATAATCTAACTTGTCACATGTATTTAATACATATATATTTATATTCATATATATATATATATAGAGAGAGAGAGAGAGAGGGGCGGCCCGGTAGTCCAGTGGTTAGCACGTTGGCTTCACAGTGCAGAGGTACCGGGTTCGATTCCAGCTCCGGCCCCCCTGTGTGGAGTTTGCATGTTCTACCCGGGCCTGCGTGGGTTTTCCCCGGGTGTTCCGGTTTCCTCCCACATTCCAAAAACATGCATGGCAGGCTGATTGGATGCTCTAAATTGTCCCTAGGTGTGAGTGTGGGCGTGGATGGTTGTTCGTCTCTGTGTGCCCTGCGATTGGCTGGCAACTGATTCAGGGTGTCCCCCGCCTACTGCCCGAAGACAGCTGGGATAGGCTCCAGCACCCCCCGCGACCCTCGTGAGGATCAAGCGGTTCGGAAAATGGATGGATGGATATATATATATATATATATATATATATATATATATATATAGAGAGAGAGAGTGAGAGAGAGAGAGAGAGAGAGAGAGAGATAGCTCAAAAACCTGCCATGAGAGGAAAACCAAGATCCGTTTTGGATTCAGCACCCAAAAATCAGTTGAAAACTGTCAGACCTAACGAAACAATAATGTTGTTATTATCTCCCCCAAAACAATGTAGAAAAACAATTGTGTGTGTCTCTTTCCAAAAGAGATGGAACATACATAGTGTCAGAGTTGTTCACTCGGACAGTTGAACAAACAGACTCAGGAAGAGATTGTCTTTTCTGCCGGCAGGAGGCGCAGTTTTCTACGAAGCCACTCTGTGTGCGCTTCCCACTGACACCTGACCCCTGCAACCTCTGCCGGCCTTTTTATTGGTTGTGTATGCAAATTACAAGTGATATATCAGAAAAACACTCCCTTCTTCACATGTCACACCTCTCAACCCAGCCCACCGATACGCCCCTCAGAGGCCAAAACATCTCTCGCTACAAACAATGGCTTATCATGCTGCCCTCCCAAAGTTGAACCTTCCTGCCGACATTATCAGATAATGAGGACTTGGCTTTATTCAGCTCAAGTTGGCCCTTCTTTCTGTGTGCTCCATTGTGTACAAGTTGTGAGAACATACCGTTCGAGGTCAATCAAGCATATACTGAAATGAAACTTTAAAACATGATAATATTAAGTTCGTCTTTCTCCATCACATAGTTATAGCCACAATTGTTAGCACATTGTTAAATGAATACCTCATGCCAGTGTCAATGAAAAAGGAGAATGATGAATGCAGATGATTTGATACTGCTTTTGATTTTAATCTTATTAGAATCTAGAGTTGTGCTATTTATTGACCAGTCCATCCATCCATCCATTTTCAACACCGCTTATCCTGAAGAGGGCCGCGGGGAGTTGCTGGAGCCTATCCCAGCTGACCTCAGGCAGACAGAAGATTACACCCTGAACTGGTCGCCAGCCAGTCGCAGGGCACATAGAGAGACAAACAACCATTCACACCCACATCCCCACCGTTACTGAGTGGGAACCAGTCACACACTACCCGCCCACAAGTCGGCTGAGTGTACCACTACACCATCAGCGGCTGATGTAAGAGTCAATATTTTCCAAAATAATGAAGAGCTTCCCATCACTGATTTGTCAGACTTCCATCCATCCATTTTCTACCGCTTATCTGGGGTCGGGTCACCAGGGGGGGGCAACAGCTTCTACACAGAAGCTGAGACTTTGCTCGTCCCAGCCACTTCTTCAGACTCTTCACTTCTCACTGTCATTGCCCACGTGAGCATTGAAGTCCGCCGGCAAAACGAGGGAGTTCCCAGGAGGAGCGCCTTCGACTCTGAGCTGCTGTTTGATGCATAAGCACAAACAACAGTCCCCCCCACTTGAAGCCGGAGGGAGGCTACCCTCTTGTCCACCGGTGTGAACGCCAATGTACAAGTCCTGAGATCGGGGGCAATGAGTATGCCCACACCCGCTCTACGCCTCTCACTCTGGGCAACTCCAGAGTGGAAAGAGTCCAACCCCTCTTGAGAGAACTGGTACCAGAGTCCAGGCTGAGTGTGAAGGCAAGTCGGACAATGTCAAGTCAGAACTTCTCTGCCTTGCACACCAGCTCGGGCTCCTTCCCTGCAAGAGAGATGCCATTCTGTGTCCCTAGACCTAGCTTCTGTAGCCGGGGATCAGACCGCCAAGGTCCCCGCCTTCACCCGCCACCCAGCTCACAAAGCACCCGACACATTTGGCACCTCCCACAGGAAGGAGGTCCCATATTGCCTCTTCAGGCTGAGCTTGGGCGGGCCCAATGGGTGTAGAGCTGGCCACTAGGCGCTTGCTAGTGAACCCCATGTGCAGGCCTGGATCGAGAGGGGGGCCACCACGACCAGCGTCCGGGCAAGGGAAAATGTATTCTCAATCATTTTATGGGGTCTACGAGCTATGCTTTGTCTAGTCCCTCACCTAGGACCTGTTTGCCATGGGTTACCCTGCCAGGGGCCTAAAGCCACAGACAACTTAGCTCCTCGGATCATTGAGACACACAAATGCCTCCACCACGGAAAGGCGATGGCTCACGGGGGAGGATTTATTCGACTTATTACACCTTACTTGATTGGAGCTCACAAGATGCTTGATCTTATTCTTGTTTACTATATATTTAAGGGGCCATAATCTCAGGGAGGTTCCCAATTTCACTATTAATGGATATAGAAAGTGACTGATGGCATTGTGGTTCACTCGGCGGAGTCGTGCATGCTGCATGGGATCCGTGTCCACTCAGTGAGACGTGCTTGTGAGTATGAATTATTTTCCGTCTCTATATTTGCCTTGAGTCTGACTGTCAACTGTTCCGGTGTGTCGGCCACCTTTTGTCTGCTAGCTTTGCCAGCTGGACCAAAGGCTCCATCTCGTGTCCCTGAACAGGGTAAACCGGATGAATAGATGGATGCAAAGCCCGTTTGAGTGCCCACAGCACAATAGACCATGAACATGATGGTTTGCTTCTGGCTATGCGTGTGGCTGGTCCAAGATGCTTCATCTGTGCCTGGACTGTGACCTTGATTGGGGATCTCTTTGCTTTTGCATTAGTCTTATAGCCAACCCCAGATTATTTATCCACAGCTGTGTGGGTTTTGTTTGTGCAACAGAATGATAGAGTGGTTTCTGATATCCAGCCAGAAAGCTGTCGCGCGATGGTATTAGTCAAGGACAAGTTTGCTTGTGGTTTGCCAAGTGGCACAAATGTTTGGAGGGTAGGTCTGTTTTTATGATTTGATGCAGATACATCACAGTCATCCTGTTACTAGCTGGTTGATTGGAAAATCAACATTTCGGAATGTCTATAATCTACTTCAAATTCTACCAATAAAAGGTTCCCTTTGGCTCCATCGTCAGCTTTCTTTTTGGCGGGGGGAAGTGGGGGCATAGTTTTGTCAGATTACTGTATGTCGCCATCTCTTTTTCAATTTCAGCTTTCATTCTTATCACAATTTGTAGGAGTGTCTTGTACATTTTGTAAATATATATATATATATGCATTGGCCTGTAACCACACTTTCCGCAACTATGCGCGACTGTATGTAGACCAAAATAAATACCCAACTACCGGTAGCCGATCATGATACATTAGAATGCCATGAAAGATCACCAGGGATGCTGTGGAAACGTATCTAATTTCACTTCATATGTCTGAAAATTATTGAAAACAAATATTTATTCTTCAGTGTGTCACAGTGATGTATGGTGACAGGCAGACAATGAAATGCTCTTCCATGAGATGACGGAAGTTGCAATAAATCTGTTTATTCACCCCTTGACATTAGAATAAATTCAAATAGAATCATCTTTGTGTTCAATAAACAGGCCCAGATTTTACAGTGAGTCATTAGATTCGTGAGTAAATTCAGACAATCTTCTCTTTATTTATTTCTTATGTAAATTGTGTGCCTTGGTTCAATAAAGTTTGGGAAACACATCTGGCACATCTAACCAATGTACCAAACATGTGAAAGTACCGTACAAGAACATGTCGAGTTGAAGCCTTTTGCCGCTATGCCAGCTTTCAGTCTTGTGGGATTTTTTTTTTTTTTTTTACAAGACTTTAAGGTTCTCTTTTTTGGTGTTCATTCATCCAGAAGAAGAGCATGAGCGATGTCAGATGTTGGTTCTGTTGGATGAGAGGGCCTGCCTCCCATGTCGTCTGGGTGCTTTGGTTCAAACCAAAAGGTCTTTGACGAGGTTAACGTCAGGGCTCTCAAGTGCATCCCAGCATGCCTTCGTGGACCTCGCTTTGTATACCGGGGCTCAGTCCTGGTGGAAAAGAAATTTTCCAAAACTGTTCCCACAAATTTGCAAGCATAGAATTCAATCCAGCTGTAGCTAATGCCTGACTGATGAATTAATTCCATTTTCCATGTTTGCATAGTGCCTGGTATTGTCATCTTGATCCTTCGTGCTCGCAGGCATTCAGTGCTTTTCATTCAAATACAAACATTTCACCTACTCAACATTAACCATTTAGATTTTAGACCTAAAATATTTTTTATGTATGTTGGATGATGTGATATTGATGACAGTTTTATGAAAATGATTTCATGTAGCGTACTACTCACGGTTGGAAACATATACTTTTTGTTCTCATGTATTTGTTTGCTTGGATAGGTGGACATGGTTTTGATTGACAGCCACAAGATATGCATCAGCAAGCGACTCTGACCTCTGTTGCTGAGTGACTCCACCGTAACTCACTCAAACTGCTGCAATGATGTTGCTATGGAGACAAATTGGGGGGTTGTTTTGTTTTTTTCCTGTGGTACATTTCGCCTGCAGCAGTGAAACAAGTGTGTCTCAAGTGTTTGTGCTACAAAATAGCAGACCATTTGAGAGCTTTGTGCCCCAACGTACAGTATGCATCCATCCATCCATTTTCTACCGCTCATCCGGGATCGGGTCGCGGGGGCAACAGCTTAAGCAGAGAAGCCCAGACTTCCCTCTCCCCAGCCACTTGTTCAAGCTCTTCCCGGGGGATCCCGAGGCGTTCCCAGGCCAACTGGGAGACATAGTCTCTCCAGCGTGTCCTGGGATGTCCCCGGGGCCTCCTCCCGGTGGGACCTCACCAGGGAGGCATCCTAATCAGATGCCCGAGCCACCTCATGTGGCTCCTCTCGACGAGGAGGAGAAGCAGCTTGACTCTGAGCCCCTCCCGGATAGCTTCTCACCTTATCTCTTCGGGAGAGCCCAGACACCCTGCAGAGAAAACTAATTTCGGCCGCTTGTATCTGGAATCTCGATCTTTCGGTCACGACCCATACCTCGTGACCATAGATGAACGTTGGGCCGTTGATCACCGGTCAAAAGAGAGCTTCGCCTTTTGCCTCAGCTCCTTCTTCACCACGACAGACCGATACAAAGTCCACATCACAGCAAACGCTGCACCGGTCCGCCTGTTGATCTCTTGCTCTCTCCTGCCCTCACTCGTGAACAAGACCCCAAGATACTTAAACTCCTCCACTTGGGTCAAGATCTTCTTCCCGACCTGGAGAGGGCACTCCACCCTTTTCCGACTGAGGACCATAGTTTCAGATTTGGAGGTGCTGATGTTCATCCCAACCGCTCCACACTCGGCTGTCAAACGCTCCAGTGAGAGTTGGAGAGCTCTGCTTGAAGGAGCCAACAGTACCACATCATCTGCAAAAAGCAGAGATGCAATGCTGCGGCCACCAAATCGGACCCCTCAACAGCTCGGCTGCGCCTAGAAATTCTGTCCATAAAGGTTATGAACAGAATCGGCGGAGTTCAGCCGTCACTGGAAACAATTCTGACTTACTGACGGTAATGCGAACCAAATCCTGCCATCGGTGGTGTCGGGACTGAACAGCCCGTATAAGGGGGTTTGGTATCCCATACTCCCGAAGCATCCCCCACAGAACTCCCTGAGGGACACGGTCGAACACCTTTTCCAAGTCCACAAAACACATATAGACTGGTTGGGCAAGTTCCCATGTACACTCGAGGACACTGCTAAGGGTGTCGAGCTGGTCCACTATTCCACGGCTGGTACGAATACCACACTGCTTCTCCTGAATCTGAGGCTCGACTTCCTGACGGACCCTCCTCTCCAGCACCTGAATAGACCTTAGCAGGGAGGCTGAGGAGTGTGATCCCTCTACAGTCGGAACACACCCTCTGGTCCCCCTTCTTAAAAAGAGGGACCACCACCCCGGTCTGCCAACCCAGAGGCACTCTCCCCGATGACCACACGATGTTGCAGAGGTGTGTTAACCAAGACAGCTCCACAACATCCAGAACCTCGCGGAGCTCCAGACAGATCTCATCCACACCTGGGGCTTTACCACTGAGGAGCTTTATAACCACATAGGTGACTTCAACCACAGATATAGAAGATAAGAGAGGCGTGTTGGTGGAGTTGAGGAGGTCTTCAAAATACTCTGCCCACCAACTCACAACGTCCTGAGTCGAGGTCAGCAGTGCCCCATCCCCACTGTACATGGTGTCAATGGTGCACTGCTTCCTCCGCCTGAGACGGTGGACCAGAATTTTCTTGAAGCCATCCAGAAGTCGGCTTCCATGGCCTCACCCAACTTTTCCCATGACCGAGTTTTTGCCTCGGTGATCACTGAAGCTGCATTACCAGTCGATACCCATCAGCTGCCTCTGGAGTCCCAGAGGCCATAAGGGCCCGATAAGACTCCTTCTTCAGCTTCACGACATCCCTTACTGCTGGCAAGACCAACTATATCCAGTCGGAACTTTTCTGCTTCCCTGCAAGAGAGATGACGTTCCATGTTCCTCGAGCTAGCTTCTGTAGCCGAGGATTGGACCGCTAAGGTCCCCGCCTTTGGCTGTCGCCCAGCTCACATTGCACCCGACCCTGTGGCCTCTCCCATAGGTGGTGAGCCCATGTGAACAACATACAGTAAAGTACCTAAAGTATCTAACAATTGTACTAGTCTGTACTGCACACAAGTCTGTTGTTGTTTCAAAATACGACATTTGCAAACATCTTCCTTCCGTTTGGAAAACAATAATATTTTTGTTTACCATTTTTCTTACATGGTACAGATGAAACCAGTAACTGAATCGTAATTAATTTACATCGGTTCATTTTCTGCACTCTCAGCTCCTAATTGAAAAATTATATTTCCATTACAGCACAGAGAAAATCTGATTCAAGTGTTTGTTTTCTGTTTCTTTTCGAATTCATGAGTCGATTTTAGCATACCGATTGAGGGAAACATGTCTTTTTCTCAAAAAAAAAAAAATACTTGGGATGTCACATTGACATTTAAAAGATTAATTTGCTACATATTTCTTTTGATCATTTTAATAATTTATTTAATTTTTCTCCTTCACGCTATCAACGGCGAGTGCTTTCTCATTTGTTGGTCTCATAAAAATCACAACAACGCATAAGTAGCTTGGTTACAAACCATGATAGGAAGAGCACAGGGCCGCAGTCATTTGACAGGGCCGCTTCTGGAATCTGTGATTGGGTGAACGGATTGTACGTAGGTGGCACGGAATTAAATTATATTTCGATGTCACAAATGCAACGGTGATTTGTGATTGGGTGATCGTGAAAGCTCGGATGGAACTTCCGCTGACACATGCACCAGCTTATGCCTTTAGCCGCAAAGGGATCTCACTCGTTTTCAGATCACAGCAATGCAAAAAAGAGAAAGAAAGAAAGAAAGAAAGGAAAGAAAGAAAGAAAGAAAGAAAGAAGCACATAAATCGACACAATCGTTCTACGAAAATGTAACGTACTCGAATTGTCTGTGAAACGGAGCATTCGTAACTACCGGGCCCACTGTAATGTCCTATTTTGAATAAAGGGGTGGAAATTTAAATTAAAATTCCAATTCATTCATTCATTGAAAAAATAATCAACGCAGTTGATTTTAAAATAATCATGAGTTGCCGTCCTAACGATTTGCAATGTGTCCCTTGGCAGCTGAGAAAAATGGCTGTTTAAATTGCGACTTTGAGTGCAGTCTGAACACCTTCTGTGGCTGTTATTACAGAAAGCTCCCCTCCTTGACAAGCGACAAGAGTGTTTGTCCCCAAATCTTGGCTGCAATTAATGCCCATCGCGAATCAATTTTACAGTGTTAGCAAACAAAGAGACGCGAGGCTACTGAGCACCTGCGGTCAAAAACAACAGCGGCAAGATAAGAGAAACTCAGCCTTCCTTGAGCTGTTTAGCAGCACAGTTTGGGCACAGCATGCTTTTTTTCTTTCTTTTTTTTTTAAATAAAGCTTTCATGAAATGCTGAATGTGTGATTTGTGTTGCAAGGATACACTTAGACACAATATAACCATGCTCGAGCAAGGGAGTGCATTTTCTCTTCGTTAACTTTTATGCCATGCTGTGATCCTTATAGAAGACCTGAATGTGCTGGCCAAATAGCCCCACAAGAGTCCATGTGGCTTTGGCTAAAACACACCGCCAGAGGTTATTGAGTCAAGGTTTCAGACAACGGATTTCATAAATTGGTTGACAATTAAGCTAATCAGTTGAGCAAGAAAAAAACAGGACTTAAACTGTGTAGTGATGTGTTAAAAGATGAATGAGCAGTTTCAGGAGGCTCATTTTAGATACTTATTGAAATGTATCTGGTTGCCATCATGATTAGGAATGGCAATTGAAAAATGAAAAATTCGTTCTTTTTTTTGTGCCCGTTCACTTCATTCCGAGGAGTCGCTCATAGCTTTCCTCATTAATCGTTTTCTGTGTGATGATGTGGTGAGGGGAGAAAGTGGAGAGCACGAGGAGAAGGTGGAAAAAAATAACAGCGCTATGATCGGGGCTCAGCCGCTTCAAGTACCCCAACTGCCATACTTGGGCTCACATCATGGTGAGAATGACATTCGAGCGAGGAGTGGAAACAAATTGTTAGCGTAGAGAGAAGGCTGTCACAGTGGGGGTTCGCTACTAGCGAGCGAGGCCCTCGCTGATGCTATCCTCTCTGGGATGTGTCTTGAGAGATCAAGATTCTTTCTTGGAGGAGGCAATTTTCAAAAAAGAAAAGGGTTATATATATATATATACACACACACACACACACACACACACACACACACACACACACACACGTATGCGGGCCACAATGTGAAATGAGTTTGACACCGCTGGTTTACGGTATTTAAGCAAATGACACCCACACGAGAACCCAGTTCTCGTCACTTCTCCTTCCTCGGAAGGAGAACGTGGGCCGATTCCTGACCTTTTAGTGTACAGTCCTCCCACACACACACACACACACACACGCGCACACACACACGCGCAGAAACACGTATCTGCACCAACCCCCACATGAAAGCAGAGCGAGTTGTAGCTATGTTGTCACTGCCTGGCTGCTAATAGATTGACCTCGGGTGTCACGCAGCAGCAGAACATGCAAACTTTGTGCATCAGTCCCTTGAAATAAAGATTAATGCTGTTTTATCTGTGGGAAATGAATTTGTGGAACTGCGACATCAGCAAGCAGATTGGGAGTGATACTGTAACTCTTTGTGTGGTTTTAAAATGAGCTGAGTTGAAGATTTTGGGCCGCTTTCATAAAGTTTTTCCAAGCTGAACAATTACCGTTTGGAATAGCCCCGCCCCCCACCCCCTCTATAACCCTTGCGTACACCCATCCGATGTAAACACCCATCTCTTTGCTTTCTTTAATTTAGGACACATCATCACTGAGAGTTGTAAGTGTTTTTGAGGGTTATTGGTGCCACATGCTCCGGGCTCGATTAAACTAACGTTGTGGTGCCATCTGCATTATGAATGCCAGTGTTGTGTTTAGATGACAAGAGACGAGAGCTGCTCTGGAATTCAGGTTCTTCATATTTGAAAATAGAACACCCAAGATGCACAGATCTGCCCCCACGCATGTCACTTGAGAGAAGAGACGCGTTTGCATCGGTGCGCGCCGATTCGTTTGGCATCTGTCAACGGGATCACGCTTCTAATCGATGTAAAAGCCACGCGGCTTTGTTTTCTGCGGCGTTAGGTACCAACAATAAGAAGTGACGGAAGCGAGGAAAAACACTTTGGCTTTGCAGCAAAGCTTGTGATGATGCTCGAAGAACCCTCCCCAAGTGACAGAGACCCTATTTCTGAGAAGATGGGCCCATAATCAGACTCCTGCACTTCACACCCTTTCCGTAAAATTGGTCTCTGGGTCACAGAGTCAACCGGGGCTGACAATCACTTATAGCTGATGCACCATTTTGTCTGAGTCCGAAAAGGAGAAGCAGATGGAGTCCATTCGGATCTTTGAGATTGGTAGCAGATACGTCGGTGCAGCCGTAGCGCAAGCTGATCCTTTCAAAACCTTTTGCGGGATAATCCTGACAGCATGAAATAGTATCGGTAATTACAATGAAACGTGTCTAACCTAGGCTTTTTTTCTTCCAATTTTCATTCAATGTTAATAGGAAATTCATTCCAGATACAACAAACAGGCTGCTGAAGGAGATGTGTTTGACTTCCAAGAGTAAAATGTACAGTCGTTATTTTTCTTTGCTCGAAGAAAAAAAAAATCATAGTTTTGAACACCCACTTAATTGTCCGTCTGTGGTTTGGTGCCCAATAATGGGGCAGTCTTTCGCAAGGAATTACAATTTGGGTTCGTGGGTCCCTTCATAATTCAGATCGATATGTTTGTCTCATGACAAAATAGCATTTGAACCGAATTATGTTCGCAAATTGCAATTCCCACACTTATACAAAAAATCCACTTCAAAATTCTGTCTTCGACCTGCGGATACTTTTAATACTGTATGTAATTTTCATCCAGCATGAATTTATATTTCATCAATAAAAGTCACATTCATTCTGTGATGAAAGGAAGTTCCAGTATATGTTGTTGCATTGCCACAGGCCTTTAAAACTCAAAGTTGTTTTAATATCTGCATAAGGGGCTCAAAAATATGAATTTTATGATGCATTTTGTTTGACACATTCTATCCAACTGACTGCTTTATGCCTCAGGGTGTGTAGCAGTGCGGGAGCTTCTGAAACAGCGGAATAAAAAATATTCAACTCATGGGTTTTGTTTATGACCGCTGCTGTATTAAACCCGGCCTTATGCCGTTGTTGCAAATTAATATAAGAGATTTAAAACGATATGCGGATGCACTCCCTTGTAATGTGGAAGGGAACAGTATCTCTCTTGTTACTACGGTAACCGAAGGCTCATCTACAGAGCTGCGAAAAAGTTCGGTATTTGCTCTCTTCTCACTTCATTTCCCCATTTCAAGAACAAATGTAAAAACGACACAAAGGTAACCCAATTCAGCATAACATGCCGTTTTTAAATGGTAGTTTTATTAATTTCATGAAATAACTCATTTCACGAGTGCCTGGCCCTCCGTGGAAAAAGCGCTTGCCCCTTTAACCTAATAACTTGTCGGGCCACCCTCAGTGAAGTGAAGGCTCTTAAATAACTGGCAATGACTCTTTCATATGTCTGTGGAGATACTTTGGCGCCACTCCTTCTTGCAGAAGTGCGTTCATTTAGTAACACTGGATTGGTTTTGACCATGAAAGCTCTTTTTAAGGTCAGTTCTTATCATTTCAATTGGCGGTCCGAACTTTGACAGCTCAACTATTTTTTTATTTATTTTTTTATTCATTCATTCAGTAATGAAGCCATTCAGAAGTTGACTTACTTGTGTGTTGTGGATCACTTGTCCTGCTGCAGAACTGAAGCGCACTTAGGCTTGAGGTCACCAAGTCATGGCCGAACATACCCCCCTGAGGATTTTCTGCTAAAGAGCCAAATTCATGATTACATCAATCACACACGCTGGCTGGCAAGTCAGACTCATTCTTCCCCTTGTCCCGATGTGACATGCACGCACTCAGGATTGACAACAAGGCAATCTAAAGCAGCATGTCAGCCCCATGCCCCTGGTACATGTGCTGGCCAGCATGTCAGTCTTTCTTTTTTCCTTGCTCCCTTGTCCTCTCTGTAATATGGACACACTCATGGCTGACATCCAGGAGCTCCAAAGCAGCCGCGCCAGCCCAAAGTCACAATCGACACATTGGTGACCGAGTCAGGCAACCAAATCCTTGCTTTTTCACCTTTCTCTGCATAATATGTGCAAACTCATGACCAAAATTGTGGCGCTCTACAGCGGCCACGCCAGCAGACAATCCAAAGGGAAGATGCATTTTTGAGGTGTGTGCAAAGCGAACGAGCGAACTGCACATTGCCATTACGCTGGATTTCTGCTCATGCAACAAAGACCTTCAAGATCTTACATAGTGTGTCTACTATGTGCAACCATGTCTACTCTTGCCCACAGTATGTGGGGAAAAAAAAGTTTTTTTTACATCCAAAAGTGAGTGTGATGAAAAGCAACACCATCGCATCAAGAATGAATCTGGGATTTTTAGATTTAGTGAGTGCCTCAATGCTACTCATGGAGAAACGGGTGCAGCTAGAAGTGTTGTCAGTGGGAGGACATACGTAGAAAGTTAAGGTTTAGCATACAAAAACTCCTAGCGAGCAGGTTAGGTTCGCAGTGTCCGTTACCATGGTGACTGACTCGAAATATCTCTTACCAGGCTCTCTGCACTTGACTGATTCAGTTTGCTCATCTCAGGGTTAACCTCCTACAAATTTTCACATCACAATTTCCCCTCAATCTTCAGCATCTTTGAAGCGCCTTGTATTTGCAGCAATACACCAACTGCGCATTGTCTGATCTTAGATTTATGATGATGCCACAAAAGCCTTCTGGAACGGATTATGGACGAAAACCGAGGTTTGACTGTATTTCAGTTTTATCACCATCTAAACATTACTATCAATACCATGCATTCTTCGAAATCATTTAAGCGTCGACATTCGTCTCATAAACAATGTCGTTTTTCATTCCACTTGTAGAGTTGTAAATGTTCATTGAATTTTTAGAGATAATGTATTTTTTGTTGTATGATCAATGGAAAAAAAAGGGTAATGAACACTCCAACATAGGTTGTGCGTGAGAAACATTTTATGACTCGATTTCCGACTTGTTTGAACCAAGTTATCACTTTTCTTGCTTGAAATTTGGTGACTTTTTTTAACTTTATTTGCACAGTAACTTGGAACTTGCTTCAGACTTGAAGGTTACGACTTGCACGTATGTGACTTCCTCCTACCTCTGGCAACAGTCGCCTGCTGGTTTTGCTGGTGGGGCTCCTGGCAGGGCCGAACATGCTGCCCCTGCTGGGTGGCTGTGGCTGAGGCCATAGAGTGGATTGCTCGCGACCAAGAGTTCGACTGTTGGAAACTTGGCTGTTTTGTTTTGCATTTGGTGCTGGTCTTACTCAGCATGAAAACACAACAAAACAATGCTGGTCTATGCTGGGGGTGTTGTTAACAGGGAAATAAGATGATCATTCGTCCTCATAACTAAGGTACAATTTATACCATGTGTGGCATGATGATTGAGTTGGATTTGTGGCACATGCACGTTTACAGCCTAGTTTTGTGCAGCAAAACCCCTGGGACCAGACAAGGTCTGGCAGAAATGAACAACCACTTGGCGAGTTGGCCATCCATCACTCGAGTCTCAACGGACACCAGGTCAGTTTGCCTCCACTTCCACCACGGGGGTTATCCATTAGCAAGGAAAGCAGGAAACAATGGTTTCGCCCGCCAATCCTACGATTTGTTCCATTGTCATGATGCCTGGAGGTGTCTATTATGATTTCGCTCGATTTATTCAAACCTTGTGGAGAAGGAGCGAGAAGAGTTGAAATAGAATGGACTTCGCAAAGTCCATCTCGCATCTCTCGGTCTTTAATTTTCATCTCTTGAGGATTACCTAACCACCGGTGTGCTTTATGACAATGTGCGTGTACTCTAGAGGTGTGTTAGGTTCACACCGAAACAAATGTTTTAGGATTCCAAATATGCAGGCTCGGACAGAGTGCGATGACAAAAAATGTTTATGAAAGAAAATCACACCGACAACATATAAACTGAAATCGCTGCTCATAATGAACCAGGAATACACAATGTATGAAACAAAAGGCAAGGCAAGGTTAAATAGAACACAGAATATATGCAAAACAAACATCCAAAATCCAGTATCACGAAAACAATCAAGAGCAAAAGAACACTAACAAAATACTTACAAATAAGAGCAACTATGAATTGTATTGTGAGGCCTGGAAAACACTTGAAGCGCAACAGCGAGCTGTCATGGATCTGTTTGTGACCAACAGGTAGCACTGTAGGGCTCTGCCTGCAGCTGCACACCTGTTGGTCATTTTGTCATTACCGTATTTTCCGCACTAAAAGGCGCACGTGAAAGCCTTCCATTTTCTTAAAAGCTCACAGAGAGCAGCAGACGATGGACTGCTGAGGTGCACTTCACATGTCCTTGAGCGTAGCTCCACCTAGTGGATGCATTGTAGATTGCGTCTTATAGTGTGGCGCGTCCAATATATGAAAAAAATGACAAAATAGGCCATTCATTGAAGGTGCGCCTTATAATCCAGTGCGCCTTTTAGTGTGGAAAATACGGTAGCTGTCACTTAAAAAGACTTGTTTCTGTTGCTGTCACTGCTTCTGTTCGTTTGCGTTTATCACGTCATATTTTTTGCTTATGCCATGGGTTTTCAGGACTTTGCTTGTTTTGGATTTGGTTTTCTCAGTGTTTTATTAATACATTTTGTCAAGCTCACCCTGCTCCTCCCTCTTGCCTGCTTTTTGGGGTCCTCCACCACCCCCGCACCGTGACACGAGCAAGGTCAATAATCCGATAAAGAGAGATGATCTTGGCGGTCCTGAAATACAGGGTCAGGCTTGATGAGGAAATGCGGCACAGGTGCGCCTGCTACAGGGAAAACACTCGGCTGGAGCTGAAACACTAATCAAGACAGTACATGTCAGAGGTTAAATGACTCATGGTTTTCTTGTCATCTATTATAACAGATAAATGGGATTGAATCAAGTCGTAGTTGATTAGCCAATGAGGTCATTGATATTTTGTCAGCAAAGTAGAGCAGTTCCCAGCCTTTATTGCACCGCTGACCGGTTTCATGTACAAAGGTACAGTATTTCAAAGGACTGGCTGAGAGACAAGAATAACAAATGGTTAACATTTCAAAGCACCGTTCGGGAATTCCTACTTATAGTTAGCAGGAGTCCTCTGCATGTTTCTCTCCAGGGGACACACTCACCAGAGACATAAATAGGGAGACTCAAAAGCTAAAATTTAGAACTCTTTTCAGATTTATTCACGCTGGAACAGCTTCAACAATCAAGGAAAGTACTGTTGGCTCCGTTCAGTCTTTGCGGATCACCATGGTTTAAATGAGGTAGAATCTACAAAGTTCAGTTGTGCGTGTTGATCCATACATATGTCAACAACTCTTTGTGTAGCGCTTAAGTGTAGCATTTGAGTAGCAGAATTTATAGGTGCCAGATTTGACCCCGTGGGTTCTCCAGGGTTTTAATATCATAACCTAACACCTGACTGCATCGTGGTCCATACAGTTGGACCAATATGTGGAGAAAAAGTTGAATTATAACTGCAGGCCTGAAAATGGCTTATTGTGGCCAAAGAGGATATGTATATGTGACTGACACATTGGGATGCCTCACAGTGCTAGCCGGGTTTCCTTTTTAACTCTTTACTTTGTTGAGATGAGCAAAACTGGTGTTCATAGCATTCGTGGTTTAATGGATGTACAGAAACGGTTGACTGTATAGTGTTTGTGATCCAACATACACGGCCCTCCAAACTGATTAGTCTCTTGGGTTTGTTTTCATAAACTGAATGTATCTTATCCTTGCCCGTTGACGGGAGAATTCTTACCATCTACCATGGCGCAATGAGAGTACTCATCAATTTTATGAGGATGTTGAATAGCAGCCTTTTGAACAGCCTCCGGGGAAATTATTTCCCGCTCAGCAAATATTGTTTTAAATCGCCCGTGCTTACCTGTATTTGCCCCACGTGTGTTGACTCAGGCAGCTTGTGTTGTTGTTTCTTTTCAAATCGATTCTTTCTGCAACCCTGCAATTTCTTTTTAGCCTGTTGAGCATTGTGGAAAATATAGTCTGAGGATTGGTTCGGATCCAACTGATTCCATTGTCTTCTGCTCCATCTCAGCCAATAGCTTGATGCTTTGGATGCCTAAAGATGTGATGGATGCGTATTCATTATGTCTGAAATGTTCTGAGCTCAGCAAAAGTCCCAAAAGGCACACAAAAAAGACTGATGTAATAAGTCGTGTGCTGTAAGCGTATAGGAGGGTGTCTGACAGCATCCGATGTAAGCCAGGGTTGCCGTTTCCCACTCCTGCTGTTTTACTTGGTTTCAACCACAGCCCCACTAGCCGTATAAAAGGTCATGTTGGGATCTTTTTTTAATTATTTAAATAAATAAATCGCAACAATTTGGATGTGGCGCTGTTTTCCCCCCTCTTTTGCTGAGGTGTCTGATTGGAGCTCGGTATCATCACATCCTCAAACGTGTTACGTCTTAGTGTGGGTTTTAAACAGCGATGGCCAACACATGCCGTATTCAAATTAAACTGCACACAGAGGATGCCGTAAATGCATATATGGAAAACAATCGGACCTTTTTAACAGTTGCGCTGCTATTACCGTAATACCGATCAGCTGCAACTTGTACTTTGCAGCCTGTGCACAGTTTAGATGACAGAACAAACCACAAAACTATCATAACATGTTTTCTGCACTGTCAATTTGAAATAATGTCCTGCTTTTCTGTAATACAGGGAAATGCAGATAGAATGTTCTTTTTAATCCATCAATTAAGCTTTGGGTGGTAGCCCTATCGAGCCATCATGAGCCCAGTGCAGTTGAAGCCGGGACATTGTGTAAACCGTGAACATAACTAGCATGCAGAGATTTGCAAAACCTGCCGATTGTATCCAACCATGTTTTATATTTTAGCATTCCTCAACTTTCACAGTCTGTTGATGCCTCTATCCCAGCTTTTCGGAAATTTGTCGCAGGTATCAAATTTAAAATTTGAAGATATCTGAAAAAAGGTTAATCACTTTGAACATTAAATACATTGTCTCTGTTATGTATTCAATTGAATGTAGAATGAAATAAATCTATCCAGTTTTTATTTACATTTTACACCACGTCACAACTTCGTTGGTATAAGAATCCTACTTTTTTGGAACTCTAAATAATGCACTGTTTTTTTGTTGTTTGTTGGTTTTTTTGCATAACTAACTAAATAGCAAACGAACAAGTCTTCAGTTTGATAGCAAGAGGCAATTTAAATTGTTGAGTCGCATAGTTCAAAAATAACAACTACTATTCTGTATGTGGCAGGATCAGTAAAAAGTGAATGAATTTGTCCCCACAAGTGTGCTTTGAGACATGGACCCTGCTTTGCATATAAAAAGGAACTGACAGCAATCTTTTGCTCAGCAATATGTGCCTTTGCAACCATTTTACCATTGAAAATTCTCAATTTCATACATTACACTTTTTACGCTAGCCGGCATCTCTTGAACTGATGACCTAAACTGTTTGGTAATCTTATAGGGGGGCAATTTTTCCATCTTTACGAGTAGGAAGAAGCTTTTTCCTCAAATGTTCCAGTTCAACAAAATGTTACATTTGGAGGAAATGAAATACCTGAGCCTGCAAACCTACAGTTGGGCAAATGTTGGTGTCCATGAGCTGCCATTTGGGCCTCTTTTATTGCCTCCCCCCCTCACCCCCCCCCCCCTCCCACTACACACACACAAATTAGACTCTTCAAGGGCTATTTTCACATCACTCTCAATAGGCACAAGCTTGATGATAACAGAAGTCTCAAGATAGACAGTTGCATACATTCAGGAGATTTTGGGTTCAGTGTTGAGGTCGTCAATGTCATTGAGCAAAATGAGAGCAAGTAAGGGAGCACACGCATGTGCCAGAGCACGTCACAGAGATGTCTGGGATCAGTACAATGGTAGCTTGTGCTTTGCACTTTGAGTTGCTTGGTCAGAAAGCAACGGTGCAAATTCACACAATACACAGCACAGAGTGGCTAGACTGTCATTATGGCGTAGGGTGCTTAGTGAGTTTGTTAACATTTGTGGATGGGATGCAATAACCCATAAAAGGCCAAAGGCTTGCAAAACACTCAGTTTAGAATTTGGCGCTGTTGTGACAAAGTAATCCATCCAGTACATGTGCCAGCAAAGGATGTCTTGAAGGCCAACTCCATGCCCAGGCCACTGGCTTCACATCATTGGTCTGAATGGGTTTTGCATAAATAGTGTCTGGTGTTTGCACAAGCATCATCATGGGCGAGACACAGTGTAGCTCATAAGTGACTCATTTGTGTGTTTCAGTCCATTATACTTGAGCTGTGCATGCTGATTTCAGAGACGGCAGGTTCATTCGTTGCCCGCATTACCCGCTTCATTTGTTCTGTCGCTGGTGATACGCCACCTCTTGAGTTTCACTTGTTTTGAATATGAGCCAAAAACTGTGGAGCACAGTTTTCTCTGCTCTTTGCTTCAAGGTAAGACACCACAAAATTGAGAAATCAAATGATCAGTGTCTGTAAGAACACATGGATTCCCCATATTGAACGCTCAATCCCACTTTTGTTTTTGCTGCTGTTTATCTGGAAAGCATGGGTGTCATCAAATGTATTAGTTTTAATATTATTATTGTCCATCCGTCACTTTTCTGATCCGCTTTATCCTCACAAGGGTCGTGGGACGTGTTGGAGCCTATCTCAGGTGTCTTCGGGCAATAGGCGGGGGACACCCTGAACCAGTTGCCAGCCAATCGCAGGGCACACACAGACGGTCACACATTTGCGGTCACACTCACACGTAGGGACAATTTAGGGTGTTCCATTCACCTGCCATGCGTTTTTTGGGAAATGTGGGAGGAAACCGGAGTACCCTGGGAAATCCCACGCAGGCACGAGGAGAACATACAAACTCCACACAGGGAGGCCAGAGCTGGAATTGAACCCTGGACCTCTACACTGTGAGGCAGACATGCTAACCAGTCTCCCCTATTATTATTATTATTATTATTATTCAATTATTTCAAATGACACATTTGATTGATTGCCTCTTTACAGAGATGCTCAAATAATGCTCTTAGTGGTGAGATTCAGCCAAGTTTCAACATACAAAGGCACTCTTTGTTATCAACCTTCAACCTATCAACATAATGAAGTTGTGCTACAAATATTAAACTCTGTGACTTCACTGTGCACCCGATTCTGCAGGCTGGTTGTGACATCTGAGTTGCAAAGTTGCAGATGGTGTCACTGCCGTTGGAGCCAATAATATAGGTTTGTTTTGTTGCTGCCAGGGCCTCAAATCAAGATTTGGAGCCAGAAAAGATTTGGTAATAGAAGCCATTTCTGCCTTTCCAACAACTTTGACTTTTACAACGCTTCATGATTTGACGCAAAGGTGTCTGTGTCAGTCTCTTGAGGAATCGCTGAGAGGCTTTCTCGTGTCCTGAAACTGTTGTCTGTATCATGTTTGTGGCAAACCGTCTTCCCATCTGCACATACTCACACCGCCTCCGACTCAGCATCAGAACACAACGCCGATGTTGCTTGAATTGCGGGAACGCTGTAAGATGCAGCTTCTCTTCCTCCCACCGCCGTCTCCCACTCGACTTGGCTCTGGATCAAAATCCCTGTGAGCCGTTGCTCGCTTTAAGGCCGTGTTTATCTCCTCGCCTCCTAAATCGTGAGCAGGTATGAGATGACTGCTTGCCTTAGTGATCAGCGAACGGGACCTGCGATCAGAATGCAGGTCCCGTTTCCTGCCCTCGTGTGCACATTTACCCATTGTGAATGAGCACTGGATTTATTTGACCGAGGCAAAGCCCGTGTCAAGGACACACTAATGACAATGTCACAGATTTGCTCCATCGGCATCATTCAACTGAAACAAACCCTACTTGAGAAATATTTACTTTCATCCTGCTCCATCGTATTCATTGTAGGTTACCTCATTATCATTTGCGTACTAAACAGCAGAGTTCCGATGTGGCTGCCTGTGTGAGCGAGATATGCGCCGAGGTGTGCAAATGCTTCCGACCAGGGCTGCTTTGTTGTGCTTGTTCCTCCCAGGAGCACTGTGTATTTGTGCAGATACGGGTTGTCGTGTTGTAGGGCAGCAGGCGGGTGGTCTGGGAACAAAGCAGAGAGACGAGGGATGAGAACTCCCTCCTTAAGCGCTCACAAGCTACACTTGACACCTAATCCAATGATGTTAACATTTAACAAGCACAATAGGTGCAGTAAAAAAAAAAAAAAAGTCGTCGCCTGTATTCAACGAGGCGGCAGAGATTTGCACATCTGGGCTAATAAAAGCAACGGGGAAAACGCTGCCAGCGTTTCCTTCCAAATCTCCCCAGTGATTCCCCATGAGCCCTGGCATTAGCACGTTACAACCATCCACCCGCAAATACCATCCCATGTACTACCATCTTACTGGGACTCACAGCAAGGAGGCCCACCATGCTTCTTTAGCATGACTTTGAATAGTCATTGTCCTTTCATGCCAGTAGCATGTATACAACAGTGGCGGATGCTGGTCTGTCAAAGAGGGGAAGCTTTTAAGTATGTGTTATTCACGTGAAAATATGGTATATTTTCAAATAAATAAATACTAGGTAGATCATTTGGACTTGGTCATTTTAGAAGTAGCTCGCATGCTGAAAAACTGTCTCAGATAGTGGGCAAGGTGGGAATTATTTGAAGCAACTTTTCATATTTAGAAAATAAAATGAGTTTAATTTGATCAGAATTGAGATGAAGTTTCAAGTGAATGAATGCGTGATGGACAGCAATAAAAGTTTCCGGCAAAGATTTGACAGTCTGAAAAAGAGTTCATCCAGAGCAGTAAATAACATTCTCATCGGCGTAGAAATGCATATTTACACCTAAGTCACTGATGTAAATGAGAATTCAGAGGGCCCCAAAACAGAACCCTGCAGCACTGCCTTATGGACAGAAACAAATTCAGAGCACATGCCATCATAATTAATGCACTGGGACCGATTGCTGAGGTATTTTGAAAATCAGGCAACTGTGTGCTCTGGAAATCCCGTGTGACGCAATCAAATTTTAAAAATATCAGTCAACGGTGTCAAACACTTTTGACAAATCAATAAAAAACTATGCACAGTGTTGTATTCTTTTTTTTACCACTTTCATTACTGCTGTGAGTTTACAGTTTTTCTGAAGTCAGATTGATACTGTTAAAATGACCTACTGAATCAGTACAAAAACTCATTTTTCTTGCTTACTAACAAGAGCTTCATGAAGTTGAGAGGTTGGATACTTGTCGATAGTTTGTCAAGATTGCAGTAGAGTACAAAAGCCAATTTGCACAGGGATGGGATGTTGTTTATTTTTTTTCCAATTGTGAGGTTAAAATCTGCTGCCAGAAGGGTTTCTATGAGCTTATGTTTGGAGGGCTTCATGAAATTCCCGTACAAAAAAAGATACAAGATTAAATAGATCTCGAGTGTAAATTGGAAAAATTGTCGATATTTCCTTCGAGATAGTTCAGAGAGCGACAAACAAAGAGCCTGAGTTTATGAAATGCTGATTAAAGCATTTTAGAACCTCAATCCTATTATATAGATATATAGAGAAGAGTTGCTTAAAAGTTAGGATGGCAAAACCAAAGCTTTTATTTTTTTAATGAAGGACAAGCATTTGTTCCTTAAACGTCTGAAACTAGACCAATCTGTCAGAGAGTCTGTTTTTCTTGCCTTGGCCCAAGCTTGTTCACGCTTCTAAATAGCCTCTGCCAGTTCTGGGGAAAAACATGGTTTTTCTCATCCCTGAACCTTTACCTCCCTAATGCGGAATAGCTATTCAGAATTTGCATAAAAATATCCCCCAAAAAAAAGCTGTTTTTCAACATCTGGTACCAGCCAATATCAGCCAAATGATAATGGTGATGATGATGATGATGATGATGATGATGATGATGATGATGATGACCATGTTCATTTAAGTGGTTAAGATTCTTTGCTGTAATTTGCGTACCTTGGCATTCATAACAGCGGCCACATCATAGTGATCACTTAAGTCATCACGGAAGACATCCAAGAAGGAGGATTCATTCGGAACACGAGTAACAACCAAGTCAATCATTCATTCATTTACCAGGGCTTTTAAGATTTGGTTGCGTGGGGATAATCAGCAATTGTGTGAGATTAAAAGGATCACAAAAAGATTTGACAGTTCCAATTTACAGTAAATCACCAGCCAAAATGAGTTCATTATAATTTGGAGATATGCTTTTTGGATTGTTCTGCTTCATTGGGGACAGATGGAGCCCTATAAGACCCAACAACAGTTATAAATGGTGATTCAACATGAATTCAAAAAACCACCGAGCCCCTACCTACCAATACGTTAGATATTGTAGCCAGCGAGATTCAAGTCATCATTTTCAGTAGATTTCGTCAACTCCATTTCAGAAACTATCACAATATATGCATCTGTGGATCTTATCCAAATTTTGACCATGTCAATTTTGGAGAACAAGCTGCGAACATTAAGATGAACAATTTTAATACCTGCCAAAAGAGTTGAAATCCAAAGGTGTCTGGAGGAACTGAAGCTCAGGACCAGGATTTGGTAGCACGTCACCAAACTAGAGTAACCATGAGGCAATCAACAATCTCACCTTTCGCACCATTTCCATAAAAATATTATCTTTTTTCCGAACCGTCATCCTCACGAGGGTCAATCCCATCAGTAGGTCTCATTCACAATAGGGAGAGTGCCCAACGAGCCTGCCATGTTAATGCAACCCGGAGAAAACACGCAAAAACATGCAAACTTGGGATCGAACCCGTACCTCTGCACTGTGAAGCCGACGTGCTAACCACTGGACTACCGGGCCGCCCCAGGTATCTACAGGCAAATCAAGGTCTGGAGTAGTTATGTTTGAAGTTTCATTCCATTTGCCAGATGTTTGGGTGGTTGTATACATTGTTGTACAAGTTGTACAGCAACACTGGCTGAAGTGCAACCATGCCCGGAGGCCAGCAGGCTACTCTGTTAGAAGCCCACCTAAATCCCAAACAGTCATTGAACGCAATAAAGTGAGAAAGAACTGCCATTGAGTAGTATAGTAGTGTCGTAGTACTGTATACTCACCGCAACCAACACAGGCCCCAGTCTAGTATTATGATGATGTAGTAGTATAGTGACAGCAAACGGCATAAACCTCAGAATCTCTACGTTGCCATCTTGATGAAAGTTAGCTTGGAGTATTTTTCAATCCGAAGCATTCATGTCTACGTCGGCCTATTCTTGGTAGGCTTCTTTTTAAGGTGGCTTTCACTGCTCGTTCGTGGCATAGTACTGTAATGCCAAGTATGACCCAGGGTTGTCGTCAAGTCCACCTTTATCGAGTCCAAGTCAGGTCCGAGTCCACAAAGTCCAAGTCCAGATCAGAGCAAGAGTAAACCTCAAGCCAGAAAAAAATACAATTTTCATGCCGAACGAATTTGACAAATGTTATGATGCTCAACACTCCTCTTAGAAGGCACAGAACCCTTGACTTTATCATCTACTACCACTAAATTGTCTTCTTACAGAATCTGCAGTTTACTTCATGTGTTCATTGTTTGTTTTTCAAGATGTGGCTAAAACCAAATTCATAACGCCACTGCTGGCTGACAGGCAGCGTTTTTAATTCACTTTTTTAATGACCAGCCACATTGGCCGGTGACTCTCTAAAGTTACTGGCCGATCAGGATTTCCACAAGCCAATTGGTTTTTGTTTTTGGGGTTTTTTTTTCCCCCATCTTTAGCTCGCTGTTTTTATCTATTCTAACTTCGGAGCGGTCAGTGCGGTTACCGGTTATTTGCGATGTTGTACGAACCCTGATGAACTCTGACATGAACGCAACATTTGCTTCCTTCGAAAACACCGGTCGCTCAGTGGGATAGGGGCTGAAGTCTTGTTTTTCCCATTCCATGTGGCCTTTGTCCCTTTCTCATATTTCCCGAATGCCTGGTGAGATTTCCATTTGGAGAATGCAACTGAGAAAGACTACAGGCAACAGACTCACTGAATAGTTAACGACTGTGCCGGATGGGTCTCCGTGATAGCGGCGCTTTTGTTCTACATAGCGTCTTGTCAACATACGCTGTGCGTCATGCGAACACAGCAGCTCCTAATCTTTACAAATGTCATCCGCTGTTCCGCCATTGTATTTGGTATTCCGCTTATTTGTCTATTCGTCATGGATTATTCAAGGATGGAAAATGTATTGGCAGACAGCTCACTCTTGGCAAAACGGACCATCGGAAAAGCAGAGCAATTGGAATTTTACATGCCATGCAACACATTTGACTTTGACGTTTGCCATATGCGAACGCGCTGAACAATGTGTGTGTCCGCTCATATCTCCGTGGCAGCTGGCAATGAGGTCTCCTGCCACAGTGTGACTACACGAGTCTGACCGAGGCAATCGAAAATGTGATCGGAGAGGTGTAAGTTTTAATGAAGAACTCAGCGAAGTTCTGTTCGGGGTATCAATTAAAATGGGACATCTGCTGACAAGCGAGGGCTCCCAACCCTGGCAATTAGCGGCTTTACACCTTCGATGTCTCTGGTCCTCCTCTGCACTCGGGTCCTTGCCGTGCTTTCAGGAATTTCTCTGTGACAGCGAGAGGCTCCGTGCCTTCAGTGATCTCAGTCCAACGCGATCAAATGAGATCCACTATAAACACCTTCATGCAATGCAGATTTCTGCAATGATCTATCTTTAATACATGCCTACATATCGTCTCGATTCCAGATTCTCGAGGCCCCCCGACCCCCACCGAAGGTGTCAGACTCTTGCTCACAATTACTGTGCTGTTCTTATGTGCAGCGTTTCTGTCTTTAATTGCTTCCCGCCTTGTCAAAAACATGAGGCAAGGAGCTGCATGTGACCTCATTACTGTTGAGCTTCTCAAAAAAAGGAAATCCCGCTTCTTAAGTGTTATTCCTGTTCACTCCATGGCCTCCTTTTTTTTCAGGGCCGTCTTCCTACTTTTCTACCCGTGGTTTGAACCGATAGACGAACTCCGCTTGTGTGTGTGTACTTCTTGTAAGTACGTCAACCTGCAGTCTTGTGTACCAAAGCAGCAAGAAGGCTCTCATTAGTCTTTGTGATTCATTTTATTTTTTCACGCCAGTGACTTATCTGCTTTGCCACAGAGGTGTCAGCTCTATGCGTAATTCAATTCCAACAAACCTCATGGTTCTGCCTTTGCCACGTGTGCATATATACGGTCAGCACAGACCACACGTGCTGTGTCGGCTCCCAGTGGAGTGACCTTGTGGGTACAGCAATACAATAAGCGGTCAATTCCTTGTCACATAAAAGGATCTGCTAGTCTGTTCACTTTGTTTTGTCTTCTTTTTATGCATCGTTTGCTAAGTAGCGCCTTAGAGCCCCCCGGTGGACTCTTTAAGAAATGCCAACTTGTGCACACTTTTGAGTGGAAAAGACCCAGATGCAGTTTTAAATGTACAGTACAAGCCAAGTATTTGTGCTAAATCCACGGAGAAAGAAACCCCAGTTCTGCCTTTGGTGAATCTTCAAACTTGGTTTTCAATTGGATTGCTCTTAAGAGGTCAAATAAAAGTAGCAAGAAACCAATTATACACGACCGTTATCTACAATGTCACAGCCGCCTGAGTCTTCGCCGCAGGGTCAAGGATCCAGAATTGCACACAAAGACCGGCTGAAATATCTTTTTATACTGTTGGATGTGTGCCCAGCAGTGCTTCCTTGGGCATCCCTGCTGCAGCTTCTTTATGAATGTCCTGATTTTATTGTATTTTTTTGGCCACTTCTCATGTGTCACACTGTCAGGTTCTCATACCCTGAGACCAGTATGTGACGAATAGGAATATTTTTCCAAATATGTTGCTGTTTGCGGCCCGGTATCCAGTGGTTAGCACGTCGGCTTCACAGTGCAGAGGTGCCGGGTTCGATTCCAGCTCCGGCCTCCCTGTGTGGAGTTTGCATGTTCTCCCCGGGCCTGCGTGGGTTTTCTCCGGGTGCTCCGGTTTCCTCCCACATTCCAAAAATATGCATGGCAGGCTGATTGGTCACTCTAAATTGTCCCTAGGTGTGAGTGTGGGCGTGGATGGTTGTTCGTCTCTGCGTGCCCTGCGATTGGCTGGCAACTGATTCAGGGTGTCCCCCGCCTACTGCCCGAAGACAGCTGGGATAGGCTCCAGCACCCCCCGCGACCCTCGTGAGGATCAAGCGGTTCGGAAAATGGATGGATGGATGGATGTTGCTGTTTACTCAGTATCCTGGAGGTCGGTGGCATAATCCGTGTCCAAGTTTATCTCAGAGGTGTTTGATTGGGTTGAGGTCAGGGGTCTCACATGCTTCCACAACAAGCTCATCCAAGTTGTACATTTCTCATCAGTGACTGCCGCTAGCATTTAAATACATGACAATATGCTTAGAATGAAATATGATATAAATAATGTCGGGTGGCCCGGTGGTCAAGTGGTTAGCTTGTTAACCTCAAAGTGCAGAGGTCATGGGTTCAATCCTAGCTCTTTCCTTCCTGTTTGGGGTTTGCATTTACATCTGTGTAAGATTCTTAATCATCCAGGTCGTGGTTACCTCAAGATTTGAATCAGAGCAACTGGACTCTTATTGTTTCTTGACTTTGTTGTACTGTATATTTTTTCTTATTTTCCAAAGACAAGATTGGCAATTCTGATAATGGGCTAACAATTACGTGTGTTGAATTACGAACCGGAATTATGGTCGACGGGTTAGCGTGTCAGTCTTACAGTGCAGAGGTGCAGGGTTTGATCCCTGTGTGTAGTTTTCATGTTCCCCCCGTGCCTGTGTGGGTTTTCTCCAGGTACTCCGGTTTCCTCCCACATTCCAAAAACATGCATGACAGGTTAATAGAACACTCTAGTCTAAATTGTCCCTTGGTGCAAGTGTGAGCGTGGATCGTTGTTCGTCTGTGTGTGCCCTCCGATTGGGTGGCAACCGGTTCAGGGTGTCCCCCACCTACTGCCCGCAAACAGCTGGGAGAGCCTCCAGCGCCCCCCGCTACCCTTGTGAGAATGAAGCGGAATGAAAAATGAATGGATGGATGAATGGATGGATTACTAATGTATAACACAGTAATAATAATAATAATAATAATAATAATACATTTCATTTGAATAATGGGTAAAAATAAGTCCAATCTGTAATCTAATCTACTACTACTAAAAACAAAGACCATTTAATATAAACAAAGTGTAGTGCCATAAAATGTGCGTGTAATCTGCACCCACTAATCTTTTTTTTTCTTCTTTTTGAAAAGGAGCTTTGTTGGCAAATATGACATATTGTAAAAGAGTGAGCCGCCCCCTGTGGCGTGCATGCCAATTCAAAACACATATAACCATGCAAATATCTGTTAGCCCTTCTATGGCATTTTCCATTGTCATTGGTTGTGAAGCTGTGTTGGATTAATATTTGCCCAAATCAAAAGCTTGAACCAACGTCACTCGGCTTCCTATTTGGAGACTATCTGCCGAACGAAACCCTCTGGGAGAGCAGAATAGAGGGAAAGCAAAACCAGCCAGCCTACTGTCGGTGAAAACCCCATGTGGAAACAGCACCAAATACCACAGAAGCAGAAATACTGTCCGCGCCTCAACAAAATATGAAAACAAAAGCAAGGTCGAGAATCTTGGCATCCCGCTGTTTCGTTGGTCGAGTGCCTTCAAAAAATTATAATAAATAAAAGCTGAACCAAAGGCATTCCATTGTATTTTCTTCATAATGAGGGTGTACACTTGAGCGGGGCATTTCTGAGTACCGATCTGAATGCTTCAATGTGTGGAGGTTTAAAAAGTTAATTGGAAAATGTTATTCATATTCACGCGTCTGTCAATGGGGATAGAAGATCGCGTCATGTGAAATGCTTTGGCACTTGAGGTAAATAGCAACCTGATGAAAAAAGAGATTCAGGGCACACCTGGGCCAGTCGGAACTACATCTTGAAGATGATTTTAAGTCTGCTCTTTTCTGCCCCCCTCAGGCCAAAACGAGGTGATGTTTCTGCTGGAGGGGGGCCTGATTGTGGAATGCTCTCCAAAAGCAGAATGGGCCTTGGTTCTAGTGTAAATAGGCCTCATATGTCAAATTAGAACGGAACAGGACTAATGAGGCAGTGCTGCATGCGTCATAGCGGCTCTTTCATCCAATTCAACGATTCTCCTGTCCCCTGTCGTCCCACAGGAAGTCCCGTCAACCTGACGTGCAGAGCGTTCTTTGGGTACAGTGGTGATGTCAGCCCACTCACTTACTGGATGAAGGCGGAGAAGTTTATTGAGGATCTGGATGAGGAGCGCGTACGGGAGACTGACATCAAGTAAGTCCTTTCGTGCCGGGTCCTCATAAAGCAACACAATAAAATGGCATGTACAGCTTTGTCGACGTGCTGTTACATGAGAGATGATTGCCTGAAATAGGACTTAGTGAGCGGAGAGGAAACAAGTTGGAAACATCGGGAAAAGGAGTAAATGAAATGACACCGACTCTGACATTTCGTTTGTGACAACAGCAGTTTAGTTTGAAATGTTTCCATGGAGGACTCCCTTAATCTCTTTTTCAACCTGATAAAGCAGTGAAAAGGAAAACATAGCGGTCCATGTGAAGGAGGAATCCACTCTCTTATGCCGCCTAATGAAAAGGTTAAGTATGAGCAGTATGGCAAGGCTAGGAGGAGGAGTTGGCGTCCTCGTCGGTGACCTGGCATTTGCAGATGTCTCTCCGCGTGCTAGCATGCTCTCAGCACCGCTCTCTTCTCATGAAAGACGCCGGGCCAATTTGAGTCTACAGCAGGGGTCTCAAACTCACGGTCACACTTCCGAAGTAGCTGCAGCTGAACTTTCGTCGCGTCAATTTTACCAGTGATCATTGCAGCCCAGTTAGAACATTCCAAAGAGTGTTGTGGTTGAATTTCCCCTTCAATTAAGTCCCAAGATCCATTGCAATACAGAACAACAAGCATGGCTGACTTGTAAACAGAGGGAATTCTGGCAATTGGTTCTGACAGTGGTACCTTTCTCGACAACTGCCAAGAGCTTGGAGCTTTTTTTTTTTTTCATTTACTGATCCGCCTACCCATCATTACACAAAGCAAGGATGTGACACACCAAATTAGTTTCTTTGGCTGGATTCAAGAAAAACAAAAGTTGCTTTCTTGTCTTGAAAGGTTTTTTTATGTCTTGGAAAACATCAAACCCGACCGCAGATTATTGTGACGCGCTTGTGAGGAAGCAATAAGCAGGAAGGGACAAGGATTACTACACAATAGGGGGTGTTCACACGGCACACATTTGCATCAGTGCTGCGCCGACGTATTTTGTGGCGATATATCTTACACCGGTGTAAATTTTGTGGAGCGTTTCCATAAAAAGCTGCTTACTAAAGAGAAGCGCGTTAACCCCCGGTGCAGCCCCACTTGCGTTCACACGGCAGTTTCTGCGGCCGTGCAAAACGATGGTAATAATCCGAATATAAAACATGCACATGCTTAAAGTGTACTTCCTTTTCCCCGCCTTGTTTGTGACATATAGAAAAACCATGGTTTATACTTCTCCAGACATATCAACGCTGTGGTCTATCAGACACCATAAAAGGATGCGAGAGAGAGAAGGTGTTGCAGCTCCGAAACAAAGAGAGCTGTCGTGTTGGTTCTTTTTAAAACATACACTTCATTAATTTGTTTAACTCAAGCAACTACAGGCACGTCCTTCTCCGTCTCCGTGCCTTCTGCTCGAGAGGCGTTTAATGACCGCCCATATATTTTCACATGTACCAGTGTACATGTCAGTCACTTCTAATTTTTTTAAAAAACTGCACATTCTACATCATCATGGATTGATATTGTGCTCTTTCTTTCAAATATAATTAATTTTCACGGAACCCATAGTAATATTATATAATGATTGAGATCCGGCATATTATCGAAATATGACATTTTGTCCATCACGCCCAGGCCGAGTGTCATCGGTGTTCCCCATCTTACAGCTCATCTAATTGTTAGACATTGAATATCAGGTATAAACAGCAAATGCAGAGGTTTGAAAACAATTCTGGAACATCTTGTCATCACTAGATATGTCATCTCTCCCCAGCCGGACTAATTCTTAGGTCACGATTTACTGTATTGATTTTTGGATGTGCACACATTCGCTCAAGGAAGACATTTTTGGGCGTGAGGAAAATCTATATCTTGTTGGAGGCACAACACTGTGCTTATGACTCTCTGACCCCCTACAGTGTGGACTGATTGTTTTTCAAAGGTGTTTCTGGCATTTCAGAATTGTTACTGAGCAGCGATATTGAGAGTACAGTTTTGAGTATAAAAGGCACATTATCAGATGTACAAAGACTTCAATGTTTACATCTTATCACCGACAACAACAAGATGCCGCTTTCCCGCAGCGATACGAAATGAATACTGTATCTCTTAACAAGAACTCTTTATTTTGTGCAACAAAAAAAAGTGTTAATGAATGCGGTTGTGTTGCACTTTGATCTTTCCGTCATGCGCAGCCAAGATGCGTCGATTTTTGATTCATCTGCCGTGCTTGATTTCAAACACAATCCGTCCGAATTGTTGTATTCATACCAGGGATGAACTTGTTTTGACTTTACCTGATTTTCAGAGGCCTTAATTTATCCGACCTTACATCGGGCTGTCTGCTCTGCTTCAGGACAATACGTGAGCACTTGGGGGAGCAGGAGGTCTCCATCTCGCTTACCATCGATTCCCTGGAGGAGAGCGACTTGGGAAACTACACATGCTACGTGGAAAATGGCAATGGTCGACGACAGGCAAACATCCAGATCGTCAAGAAAGGTAGCGCTTTTTGAGTGCGGCGAATCCAGACAGTGGATTTTAAGAGCCTTGATTCAAAGTTGTGACGTGTCTGAGGCGTTCGAGGTAGCCTTCACTCTGACAACAGAATGTCTTGCAAGAATTGAGCAAGCACAATGAATTTTGACTGCTCGTTTCTGGCGTCGGGGAGAGACAAGCAGGATTAAGACATAGTGCCAGAAAAGCCGCTCCACTGATTAGCAGTGACTTCTTGTCATGCTCGATTCCACCTTTGATCATCCAGTATTTCATTTCTGACTCCTCTTTCCTCTCATTTTGAAAGCGAACCTTGCATTCTGACAAGCAGTGGTGCTTCACATTATGCTGAACAGTATTTTTATTATCAAGGTTATTATTTTAAAGTGTCATCTATAGTTGCCCCCCATCTGAATAATTGTTGGAAAAATACACTTTGAAATTCCCGCACAAACCCGGCCGGTGTTTGAACCACTGTCGACGTCACAAATTATCTGGAAATTGAAGCAATATTTAGTTGCTATGCTGAGCGATTCATCTCCCAAACATGAAACCCACAGGAGAATGTTGCACTTTATGAAACGTTAACTGCGCGCTGAATAAATAATGTCATGTGATGGTTAATATTACTGTTGAAAAAATAATGGAAGTGTCAACAAAAATGAGGCCAAACAAACATCATGAAACCGATGCCCCGCTGTATTTTATAGTTCTCGAAATATTTATATACATTAGCAAGACAGCATTTCTATTCAGTGAAGCTCTCCGCTTTAGTCGGAGCTTTGACTCAAAAACGGGAAAAAACAATAAAGACCTTTTCCTCAGGCAGGCGAGAGAGTGGCTCTCCTACCTTGTAATGTCTTTTTTTTTGTATTGGTACGCAGAATAAGCCGCTTTTTGGTCTCTACTCTTGACTGCGGATGAGACTTGAGTGTAACTGTAAATTGCAGACAGTACGCATGCATCTCTGTTCCGCTCACATTCGGCGTTCAAGCAACTTAAACTGCGTTCTGACTGCAGGCGCATCTGATTCAAATCCGATTCCTCCTCAAATACGAACTTTGTCAAAATAGGATTTGGCCTCGTTCACATTCTTAACCCATCTGGCCAGTTTGCTGGAGCAAGCAACAGCAAAACAGAAGCGTCGTCAAGCGCGTGTAGGGTTTGACGTCATATACCGTATTGGCCCGAATATAAGACGGCCCTGATTATAAGACGAGCCCCTCTTTTTCAAGACTCAAGTTTGAAAAAAGACACCAAATTCATTTTTATACAGAAAATAATTACAGTACATCTGAAACAAAGACAATATATTTGAGAGAAAAAGCATGTTATTTAGCCTCATTCAAATCTTAATAGCTGAACATTTAAATACGTAAACTAAAGTGCAATCACATTTGTAAATGAATGGCTTCTGGTTTTTGAAATGCAAATTACATCATAACTTCTCCTCAGCTGCCGGTTAACCCGGCCGATCTTCGAGCCACTTTTTTCCAGATTGTCACTACGTTTCTCCATTTTCTGTTATCTCTTCTCTTATTTTCTTCTCTTTTCTTTCTTACCGCTATTTTTGATTTTTCTTCTTCGTGCTACCGCTATTTTTATTTTTATTCTTCGTGACATGGGTTCACTTTGGCCTGGGGAGTCAAGTTCAGCATTCGCTTCAATTCTGGCGCCATCTAGCGTCGTGAATGGGTATAATGTCTAGATCCCGAATATAATAATAATAATAATAATAATACATTTTATTTATAAGCGCCTTTCAGAACACTGAAGGACACTGTACAATCAAAAGCAATAAAACCACATATAAAATTATAAATAATAAATAATAAAAAAGGAGATGAGTCTAAACAGAGTATGCAATTTTAAATAGGTGGGTTTTGAGATGAGTTTTGAATACGGGAAGAGAGTCAATATTACGGATGTCGGGTGGTAGTGAGTTCCAGAGTTTGGGGGCAGAGCGGCTGAAAGCTCTGCACCCCATCGTGCTGAGACGGGCAGAGGGAACACAGAGGTGGAGGGAGGCTGAGGACCTGAGGGAACGAGAGGGAACGGAAATTTGAAGAAGGTCAGACAGATAGGGGGGGGGGGGGGGGGGGCAAGGTTATGGATGGCTTTGAATGTGAAGAGGAGTATTTTGAAGTTGATCCTCAGTTTGACAGGGAGCCAGTGGAGCTGCTGGAGGACAGGCGTGATGTGATGGAAGGAGGGGGTTCTAGTGATGATACGAGTTGAAGAATTCTGGACCAGTTGAAGTTTATGGAGGAATTTGTGATGGACACCGAAAAGAAGGGAATTGCAAGAGTCAATACGGGAGGTGACGAGACTGTGGACAAGGATAGCTGTGGTGTGAGGGTGAGAGAGGGACGAAGACGGTTGATATTGCGTAAGTGGAAATATGCGGACCGGGTTATGTTATTAATGTGGGAGTTGAACGATAATGAGCTATCGAGGATGACACCCAGACTCTTGACCTGAGGGGAGGGGGACACAGTGGAGTTATCGATAGTGAGAGAGAAACTGTTGGTTTTGTGAAGTGTGGATTTAGTACCGACGAGGAGGAGTTCTGTTTTGTCACTGTTCAGTTTGAGGAAGTTATGTGCGAACCAAGATTTAATTTCTGAAAGGCAGTGTGAGAGGGAGGACGGTGGTAGGGAGGCGTCGGGTTTGCTGGAGAGGTAGAGCTGGGTGTCATCCGCGAAGCAATGAAAATGGATGCCAAATTTGCGGAAAATATTGCCAAGGGGGAGAAGGTAAACAATGAAGAGGAGGGGTCCCAGGACAGAGCCCTGGGGCACACCAGAAGAGACGGGGAGGGACTGTGAGGTGAAGGAATTGAGTTGGATGAACTGAGAGCGCCCAGAGAGATAGGAGTGAAACCAGTGTAAGGGGGTGTGTGTGATGCCTATAGTGGAGAGTCTATTTAGGAGAATAGAATGTGAAATTGTGTCAAAAGCTGCACTCAGGTCGAGGAGGATGAGAATGGAGATTAAACCGGCGTCTGCTGCAATAAGAAGGTCGTTGGTGATTCTTAAGAGGGCTGATTCTGTGCTGTGACGGGGACGGAAACCAGATTGGAATTGTTCATATAGATTGTTATGGGTAAGGTGGGGGTGAAGTTGAGAGGCAACAATTTTTTCAAGAAGTTTGGAAATGAAAGGAAGATGAGAAATTGGTCGTAGGTTATTGAAGTCATTGGGATCTGAACCAGTTTTTTTCAGGATAGGAGTGACAGCTGCGATTTTGAAAGAGGCGCTGTGGTGAGAATCATAAGACGACCCCCACCTTTTTAGTCTTATTTCAATGCAAAAAACACCGTCTTATATTCCGGCCAATACGGTAATTGCGACAGCAGCAACTACTTTCATAAATGGACGTGTTTCCAGACAAGTCCTCGAGCTTTGCTTGTACGGCGCTATTTCCAGACAGACCGATAAGGCAATGCGTTTCCTCTTGTATCCAGGGGCTGCTCTTTTCAATTTCTTTGATGTGCTCCATTGTTTTTTGGGTTTTTTTTAACACTCTGCAACTCTCTGCTGTGGTGCATATCGGATCATGTGTTGCGCAGAGTAACGACAGTAAACGACAGGGAAAAGCGATTGGTGTGTTTGGAGCTGTTCAGACTGGGATGCATCCTGTCCAAATCTTATATGAAACTACCTCCCGAATGTGGCTTCAATCCATTTCGCAAAAATCAGATTTCGTGTGCTTTGTAACTAACTGTTCAGACTACCAAAGAGCCATCCAGTTTGAACCTAGCTGGGTGAAAATGTGATTGTAGCTGGCAGTCTGATCAAGGCCTTTCTCTCCTTTGAGAGTGACATATGCTCAAAACCAGAGGGATCCAAGTGGTGGCCTCTGCAATTTCACTCTATTTGGCTTGCTTCTTGTCAGGAGCTCATCTGTTTTTGTGGTAGTGTTGATGCTTGGTAGGCTATTGGCCTCATGCACTTTTTTTTAAGGGGGCCACTGGGTGCCCTCTCTGTCCAGTGATATGAAGAGGCATGCAGGAGTAGGAGCAGAACAACTTCAGAGTAATCGCTCAGAGTAAGCACTCCACTTTTCCTCGTCCGGGAACTGAATTAGTTCAGGGCGCTTCACAATGAGAAGTGAAGGTGGGCTTAGCAGACTTTGAAAGATCTTGCCAAGACAAATGTACACAACATCTCTTGCCTGCAGCTTCACTAGGGATGCAGGGAGTTTGAGCTGCCTGGAGCATCATTTCACCTTAGAAGAATACTCACACACACACACACACACACACACACACACACTGAAGCACGCAGCAGTGAACTTCGCCGGCATGTCAATGAGAGCCGTTGTTTACCAGCATCGCTGGACAATATTTGCCTCAGTGTGATGTGTCGTGGGCCAGGAGGCATTCAGGTACTGGAGATCAGACTTGTTTTACTTGAGGTTAAGCCCCACTCCCACCCGTTGATCTGCTAGGGCAGCGGTGTCCACACTTTTTCAACATGCAAGATACTTATCAAATGGCCATGTGCAAATAATGTACCAGTATATACTTTATTAATTCACTTGATTGTTTATTCACAAATAGACTTGTATTACAATTTATATTCGTGTACAAAAGTCCCTTGCATAACTGCATGAGCTATGTTGCACAGTACAACTTGTGTACAATTTCTGTCCTCACTTTACATTCATGACTTGCCCTGAATGGATGGAGTCTGGACAGGAGCTCCAGATCACAAGCCATGTGCACACCTTCAAACGGACATTAGTCATTTTGGAATGGTACTTGGGCTTATTAGTTTTTTTTATTAATAACCCAAAAATGCAACTCCACAATTCCTTCCTTTGGCAAGACAGCAAGCTCCCTGGGCAAACCGGGCCGTGACGGCGTCAGCCGGATGTCCCACACCAGCTGGGGGCCGTGACATGCCACCGGAGGGCCTCAGACCATGCTGTGGTGTTTGGGTGGGCAACGTCTGTGTCCTGCGGACCTTTCTCCAACGTCAGACAAGCCGCAAACGTGTGCCCGAATAGATCGTCCGCTTCCCCTAGGCCCGCCCACTCCGCAGGAAGTCTGAGACGCCCCACCACAGAGCTGACCATTTAAAAAAAACAATCTTCCTGTCACTCTGTATATATATACTTGGCTTGCTTGTTCCGCAAATTATTTTTATACTGTATTATTAAGTTTAAAATTAAAATGGAAAACTGCATCCTTGTATGCTCATACAACGCATATGAGACTGGCTCATATGTCAATCAAATGATCAATTTCACATCAATGGATGATAGGAGGAAGTCTACTCTTTTTTTTTTAACTCATTCAAATTTTAACTCATTCAATGCCATTGACAATAGCAAAGGTTGAGTTGACCAACTTCCCCTTTGCAAGCTCCTGGTAGTTCACGATCGACGAAATGGGCACCCCTCTTCTAGTTTGATCTTTCAGTCAGTCGGCTCCACTGCATACGTTGCTTTTTGTTCACCGTGACAGAACCAAATGGAAACCGCCTACTTTAGTTTGCGGCATTTGAATGAAAATTTATTATTTTACCCTTATTAGTATATCATTCTAAAATAGCTTACCATTCCCTCCAACATCGATATTTATATTGCATTTGTTCAAAAATCAAAATGACACCGAATGTGCTCACAAGATCATGATCAATGTTGAGGTTGTTTTCAGGGAACGGACCCTAAATGGCTTTGTCTCTCTGCATTTGCCTTCTCAGCTGAACTCATGTACACCGTGGAACTGGCCGGCGGTCTGGGGGCCATCCTGATCCTGCTCATCTGCCTGGTGACTCTGTACAAGTGTTACAGGATTGAACTCATGCTCTTCTACAGGAACCACTTCGGCAGTGAGGATCTAGATGGAGGTAAAGAGCCATTTTTGGAAGGCTACTTGCACAGCACCTGCATTTGTATCCTCGTTGCATCCAAGTGAACTATTTCTCAGCACACTGGTTGTTGTTGTTGTTCTCCAGAGTAACGAGTTGATGAGCAGTCAGCGTTGTCGTACTTTCCTCAATGGCAACACAGGTTTGATGAGGCCTGTCTGCTGTGTTTTTGCCCTTTGCTCCCACTCCGTGACGTTTCAGCTCCTACATGTTTCACACTTGTAGGAAGCGATAAACGCAGTAAGGCAAAGGAGGCACAGAGCATCAGGCATGGATTTGGCAAAGGTAGTGTCAATGTGAAAATCTGAGTTGTGACTGCTTGTGTGCAGCCACAGCCCTCAAGAGAAAGCTTGTCATTGGAAATTATTTTTCAACACATTGTGTCATTGACAGTGTCTGTCGATTGCAGTGGCAAAGAGTTGACCTTTTGGATTACAGTCCGAATGCTCACTTTGACCTCATAGTGTCGTGGGTAATCGTGTGAGCTGAGATGAATGCCCATCAAACACGCGCAGGAAACCTGAGTGAAATGAGGCAACAAGACACCTTTGACAAAAATGTGGTTTCAAGGATTAAATTTCAGTTCGGACGGAAACGAGTCCTCAAGTAATTTGGGTACCTCGATAAAAAAAATGCTTGGGCCATTTTTTTCTGCCTCGTGTACCCGCTGATTTCAATATTCTGTGTACACCAGGGGTGTCAAACCCATTTTCTTCGCAGGCCACATTTTAGTTACTGTTTCACTTGGAGGACTGTTATGACTGAAACCATATAAAGAAGTCAAGAAAAACTGTTGATTCAACAATTGTTTAAGTGACTATCCTGAAGTGTTCAAAAATGCTTAAAATATATCTCTTATTTATTACATATGAGAATTTAAAATTTTGGCAGACATTTTAGAAAGGATCATGGAAGTTGACATGTTTGAGCTGCTTTCGCGGGCCACATAAAATGATGTGGCAGGCCAGATATGGCCCCCGGGCCTTGAGTTTGACACCTGTGGTGTACACTGTCAGAAAGAAGTCAAGCTAGCGCAGCAACAATTGTTCATGCTTTGCAAGTCGGCAGTAACACGCCGCCAACATAGTGAGAAGGCCAATTTCAAAATAAACCTTTGAAAAGATCGATAGACATCAATGCCGTGGATGCTTTTATTCTGAAATTCCCGGCAACATGATGTGACGTAACAACTGCATTCACCTGATTTGACTGTGTGTGTTTGAGGCATTTATTTCGCCGTCGCAAACTGTTGCTTCCGACGTCAACGATACATCGTCCTGAAATATAATTGCTACAAAACGACTTAATTACACCCTGTATGGCATGGTCAAAGTCAAGGCTGATGCTCAAGCCAAGTCAAATTCCCTGATGCTTGTAAAGTCTGAACCAAAATTTCAAATTGTCATATGTAATCCACAATAACAGTGATTATTTTTGACTTCTTTAAAACTAGTTATCCATCAATTTGTTGTGCGCTATGTATGTAATATGTGGAGGTGATTAAACATTTATATCACAGGTGGCCAACCCGCAGCTCGCGAGCCGCATGCGGCTCTTTGGCCGACTCAATGCGGCTCCCGGGCTTTCAAATGACATGCGTCCTAACGAGAAATATATTTCTTTTTTTTTTCTCCATGTCACTTACGGAGCCCCGTAAAACTGTTATGCAGTTTAAATTATGTTGATCATGTAAAAATGTAAATCAGCTGGTTGTTCATTATTGGTTTGAAATGTGTTTTTGTCGTCTTTTTTATAATTGGTCTTCAACCAAGCAAAAATGTATTTTAATTTTAATCGGAATACCCATTATTCAATAGATTTTTCATTCGGATATCTGAATGCCAAAGTATTCGACGGCTGCCGCCCTAACTTCAATTCAAACAAAGATAGAATTAGTATAAACAATGGCAAAACTATTCAAAAAAATCCCCATACTTCATCGGTAGTGTGTGCTTTCAGAGTTGAAGTGGGCTTAGCGCCCATCAAACTTAATGGAGCCTGGAGACACGGCACATATTACGCCTACGCCTCAGCTGGCGCTCACCACTACAAGTTCAAGAGTTCACTCCGTAACCGCGGGCTCTCGGTGCACTCGCATATACAGCACCCCACAAACCTTTCCATTTCTAATGCAGCGAGTGCCAGTATTTATATGTCCAATGTAGTTCCTCAGAGTCAACTCTTGAGGATGCATAGCTGTTATATTGCAGATACTTGAGACTGACTTCGACAGTAGCATTGCTATTCCTATTTAATTCTTAATCTGGAAAGTAAACTTATTGTCGTTGAATGTCAGAACGGAATGCACTAAATGTATCACATTTGTCAGGCATTTGGCTTCTGGGTTATTATTGGTTGGCCTCCCCCAGGTAGTAGCACTAGAGCAACCCATTTTCGTCGTGGGCCACATTTTAGTTACCTTCCCCCTTGGAGGGCCATTGTGACTGAAATCATATCAGAATCACATTGAAGTCAAGAACAAGAAAATCACATTCTCTTTTATCTTTTACATATGAGAATTTTTGGTTACCATCATGTTGCCAATTACGGGCCAGTGTTGGCGGACCTGGACAAACCCCATAAAAATAAAGCACACCAGTTTTCGAGCAAGTACCTGAGATCAAGTTTGAAGTTGTGGAGAAATGCATGTGGATGAATAAGATAAGACCTATGGCATTCGTCGTGGGACTGACTGAGTGTCTGCCAGCCGGATGCATGCGTGTACAAGTGCTGCAAGTACATTTTAGCAAGCTAAAATGCCTGGTTAGTCTTGCGTTTTTATTCCACTAAAGGAAGGACATAAAAATGAGTCAAGGAGCTGAAAAAACTGGAGCCATGTCAATTGTATCGCAGTATCATAGTCAAAGGCTCATCAGTCCGTCTTCTAATAAGTGAGCTGAGAAAGAAAAGATGAAGGAAGTCAAATCCCAGTTGTCCAGACAGCAGTCCTTTTTCTCACAGCTGACTCGAAAAATTCAAAGCAGCCACTGAAGTGTCTTTTCGGGGGAGCACTTCATTGTTACACAAAAGAACTCCAAGACAGAGAGATGATAACAAAAAAAAAAAGGCCTTCATTGAAGCAGCTGTCTCGTTGTTCCGAGACGTTAAGAACAAACGAGAAAGATTATCCTCAATTGAAGCCCTGCAGTGACACAGCGCAGTGAAGCCATGACAGCGTCATTCGGCTCCACTTATTTCTAGGTCAGCCTTTTCCCCACTTGTTGGTTCATAATACATCCATCCATCCATTTTCCAATCCAATTTATCCTCACAAGGGGCCGTGGAGAGTGCTGGGGCCTATCTCAGCTGTCTTCAGGCAGTAGGCAGGGAACACCCTGAACTGGTTGCCAGCCAACCGCAAGGCACACTCACACCGACGGACAACTTAGAGTATTCCATTAACCTGCAATGCATGTTTTTGAAATGTGGGATGAAACTGGAGTACCCGGTTCACATGTGTGTGCGCGCTTGTATTTGAGGGGCATGTGTGAGGGTGTTTATGGAGCACCAAAGTGTCATGTATTTTCGGGTGACGCAGAGAGAGAGAGATTTGTGACAAAAGGCCCTGACAGATTTGTATGTGCATCTGCGCCTACAGATAGCAAAGACTATGACGCCTACCTGTCCTACACGAAAGTAGACCCTGACCAGTGGAGCCAGGAGACTCGGGAGGAGGAGCGCTTTGCCCTGGAGATCCTGCCCGACGTGCTGGAGAAGCATTATGGGTATAAACTCTTCATTCCAGACAGGGACTTGATCCCCACAGGAAGTAAGCTCTCCCTCCGTCACGATGCGTCAAATGTTGTGTGGCTTGGCGTCGCCGGTGTCTGCACAGTGGTACCGTGGCGTTGTTTTCTTTTGCTACCGTGCTGTAGCAAAAGTGGCCCGGCAAGTTGTTTTGTCAGACATGAGCTCAAATGGATAGAGACCATGGAGGGCTCCTGGTTTCAACGGAGTTCAAACATTTATTGTAGGACATTGTTTATTTACAAAGTTGCAGAAATGTAGGTTGAGATGTGAGCTGGTGTTTTATTATTATTATCTTTGTTATTGCTTTTGACTTTGGAGGGACATTTTTACCAGGGGATTTACCTGAATTCAAAATGATATGACTGCCAGGAGGTCAAGTTCCATTTGTAAAAAAAAAAAAAAAAAAAAATTTTTAAGCATCATTTTGGCATTGCAATGCGAGTGGCAGGAAACTAGCTCTACTGATCAATCCCGCCGTCCATGGTCCCGATCCAGTTCTTACTCACTGCATGCTGCGCAGTCCACCAGCTCTCGGTGCATGTGCATGTTCTCTGGAAGACCCCCATCGGGCCGCGCCCGACCCTTCAGGACCCCCCCACCCACCCACCCCCACCTCCATTACCCGCTTGTCTCTGATGGACTCATCATGTCAATGACTTGGATGGCGTCAACATTGTACTTGCACCCACCTGTCATCGCAGGCTCAGCAAGCATCACTAATTGTGCTTGTCTAGGGCACCATTCCAAGGTCAGAAATTCTGACCCTGAATATGTCCTCAATGTGAAGTGGCCCTAATATGGAGAAGGTGGCGTATAAACGCAAGGAGTTTGGTAACTTTCTGTCAGTAGATGCAATCCCATCGCGAAAATGCCATTACGGTGTTCCCGTGCCTATTGTGGAATTCACCTTTCCATTGATACTTTTTACAGAACCCATCCTTGATTATTCATCGAAAAATCGCCTCTGTGCTTTAAGAAGAAACTGTTTTTCTGTTAAACAAGCCTCTGGCACCCTCTTGTGGCAACCTGCTCTCAAGCAACGGTATTAAAGCGATCCATCTCAAGTGAGATAAGCTGTGTACTGTATTTTGGGAGCAAAGGAAGGAGCTAAGTTTAGCCGAGGAAGTTAGAAGAGAATCGTCTCCGCATATATGTGCTCTTTAGGTTCTTTATTTTTTTTTAGTTCGTTATTGACTTACCAAATCACCAGTAAGGCATTTGTTTTTAAAGAGAATGCTGATAAAATTGATATGAAGCTCTTGTGATATTTATTTAAGGTTGAAACTACTAATTTCGGCAATAATCAATCTTATTCAAGCAATGAGTCACATTTTGTTACTATTCGTGGCAGGGATGCCAGATTATTTTCAGTACAGGGTACTTGACACTCCTCTGCTTTTCTATGCTACCCATCCCATATTGAATCAGAACAGAGCAATCGGCACACAACTGCCATGCCTTTGGTTGCAAGCAGTTTACGCCACAACACAGAGTCGCTTGTGTTGACTGCAAATGTATTTGTTACCTTTTCAATGTTGAATATTTATGTTTAGGTTTCACCAGCGATCATTTCCAGGATGACACCAGACTACTTAGAGGTACTTTCTTTCTCTTTGTGTCAACACAGGAAGAGCAAATCTGTTGGATGTGCACAGCAGCAAGAAATCCAACTTTTTGGACTAAAACTGTTGCAATGCAATCAACTTGGACTCCCCACTGTTGCCCAAGGGTCTCTTTAAGCATAGTAACCTCGGAGTACTCTATTGTGTTCGGCGTTAAAACTGTAATTCAAGTTCTCACTAAGAATGCTAATACAGTACGACTGCCAAACGCCAAATTAATGCGGGTTTGACTTACATAAGTAGTGCTCACTGACGATACACATTTTGTACGAGAAGCATAGAAACCACCGAAATAACATGCACGCACACACACACACACACACACACGCACACACACACTTTTTTGGCCAACGATCGACTTTTGAAGCAGCCAACTTCTCACGAACGACCCGATCACGGACGTGCAAGCACACACACACACACACACACACACACTTTTTTGGCCAACGATCGACTTTTGAAGCAGCCAACTTCTCACGAACGACCCGATCACGGACGTGCAAGCACACACACACACACACACACACACACACACACACACACACACACACACACTTTTTTGGCCAAAGATCGACACTTAGGAGCGGCCAACTTCTCACGAACGACCCGATCACGGACGTGCAAGCATACACACACACACACACACTTTTTTGGGCAAAGATCGACTTTTGAAGCGGGCGACTTCTCACGAACGACCCGGTCACGGACGTGCAAGCATGCACACACACACACACACACTTTTTTGGCCAAAGATCGACACTTAGAAGCGGCCAACTTCTCACGAACGACCCGGTCACGGACGTACAAGCATACACACACACGCACACACACATGCACGCACTCACGCGGGTGCCCACCAGTGCACTCGCGCACATATGCACGCACACCACGATGAGCAACAGTCGGAACGGGACTAAGATGAACGAAAGCTAAAGATACAAACAAACAAATCTTTTTTCCCCCACCCATTTCCTCCTGACACCCCTTGTGGTCGACTTGGGACCAGTTCGCTGGCTCCCGGTCGATTCTGATCGATGTATTGGGCACCCCTGCCTTAAAATCAGAGGTAATTCGCTGACTAGCCTAGCGCCGTTGATTGCGCATGAGCTTTGTGAAGTTGGCGCCTTGTTTGAATGGCATCGCCACTGCTGAGGCGTTTTCCACGCTTGTCGCGTGAGAGCCCGGGAGCCGCATTGAACCAGCCAAAGAGCCGCGTGCGGCTCGTGAGCCACGGTTTGGCCACCCCTGCTGTACAGTAAACACATATGTTGTGTTTGATTTTTCAAAGTTGTGATAGCTTTTAGGTCCCCTGTTATAGCCGAAAGTAAGGGATGTCAAACTCATTTATGGCATGGGCCACATTTTAGTGACCGTTTCACTTGGAGGGTCGTTCTGACTGAAACCATACAGTATAAAGAAGTCAACTGTTGAATCAATAATTGTTTAAGTTACTATCATGAGAGGTTTGGAAACAAGAAAATGCTTTGAATATATCTCTTATTTATTGCATATAAAAAATATAAAATTTTGGCTGACATTTTAGAAGGCATCGTGGAAGTTGATATGTTTGAGTTGCTTTTGCGGGCCACATGATGATGAGGCAGCCCCCGGGCCTTGAGTTTGACTCTTGTAGAGAGAATTTCCATGCAAAAGCCTTTTTGTTTTCACAAGCAATTTTTGACTGTGTCATGACTGTGTCATGTTTCTTTTGCCTGTCAAAACATGCGTGATTCTGTGTGAGTGTCACACTGCTAAGGTGTCACTTAGCGACTAATGCAGTGACATCCATCAACGTGAAAACACAAATCAGACAAGGGTTTAAGGTTTCAAGATGGATCAAACTTAACATGTTTTATTTTTAGGAGACATGTGGTGTCTCTGTTGGCTTGCTCATCTTAGTGTTTGAGCTTTATTGTCGGGAATCAATTGAACCCCACTGTGCTAGGTTTGGATGTGTAATTCTTTGCAACAATCTTCTCAAACTGGGTGTAAACAATAGGACTTTATCCGCGTCCTCAAAAGCCACAAAGACTCTTTTGAAAGAAAGCGGTTGAGGTTGTTAGCACGCCAACAAAAAATGAATCATGCAAATAGCATTGCCAAAGCAGCTCTGGCTTACAGAAAGTGATCACCCGTGTGGGTTTTTGTACATGTGCTTGTAGCTTACATCGAGGACGTTGCACGCTGCGTGGACCAGAGCAAGCGCCTCATCATCGTTTTGACGCCCAGCTACGTGGTGCGGAGGGGGTGGAGCATCTTTGAGCTGGAGACACGTCTTCGCAATATGCTGGTGACGGGCGAGATCAAGGTCATCCTCATTGAGTGCGCCGAGCTGCGCGGCATCATGAACTACCAGGAGGTGGAGGCCCTCAAACACACCATTAAGACGTTGACCGTCATCAAATGGCGCGGCGCGGCCAGCAACAAGCTGGACTCCAAGTTCTGGAAGCAGCTGGTCTACGAGATGCCCTTCAAGCGCACCGAGCCCCTGAGCGTCTCCCACGAGCAAGTGCTGGATGTGAGCGAGCAAGGGCCCTTTGGCGAGCTCCAGGCGGTATCGGCCATGTCCATGGCGGCCGCCACCTCCACCGCCATGGCGACGGCGCACCCAGACTTGCGTTCCAACTTCCACAACTCGTACCACACCCAGATGAGACAGAAACAATACTACCGTAGTTACGACTATGAGCTGCCGCAGAGGGGCACTCTGCCGCACTTGTCCTCCGGCCGAAACCAGCACACGTACTGCAACATCCCCATGACACTCCTGAATGGACAGCGGCCACAGTCCAAGTCGCCGCGACAGCAGAGTTTAGAGGAAGGCCACGGCAACAACGCCATGCTGCCGCTTCTGCCCCGAGAGACCAGTATATCCAGCGTCATCTGGTGACACACACAGCCCTCACCGCAACATAGGACATACTAACCCGGGAGACCGGGTGGGATTGCTTTTGCAATCTGTGTATCATTCGTCCTTTCCGTTTTTAATTGGCAATTGGGGGAGAAAAAAAAGGTTGTTTGGTTCCTTGTTTGTTTGGGTTTTTTTGTTTTTTTAAAAATCAAACAAAAAATGAAATGTCAGATATCCCATCTATCCATCCACTTTCCGAACCGCTTGATCCTCACGAGGGTCGCGGGGGGTGCTGGAGCCTATCCCAGCCATCTTCGGGCAGTAGGCGGGGGACACCCTGAATCAGTTGCCAGCCAATCATGTCAGATATTTCACATCTCAATTCAAGGCCAAATCAAATTTACAAAATGGAAAAATTGGCCAGGGGATTGCATTGGATTTTTATATTTGATTTTCATCTTGATTTGAGCGGCCCACTGGCCCGAGTGGTTAGCGTGTGGGCTTCACAGTGCAGAGGTGCAGCGTTCGATCCCGCCTGCGTCCTCCCTGTGTTGCATTTGCATGTTCTCACCGTGCCTGCGTGGGTTTTCTCCGGGTACTCCGGTTTCCTCCCACATTCCAAAAACATGCATGGCAGGCTGATTGAACACTCCAAATTGTCCCTAGGTGTGAGTGCGAGCACGGATGGTTGTTCATCTGTGTGTGCCCTGAGATTGGCTGGCAACTGGTTCAGGGTGTCCCCTGCCGACTGCCCGAAGATGCCTGGGATAGGCTCCATCACCCTCCGTGACACATCTGAGGATAAGCGGATCGCAAAATGGATGGAATGGATCTTGATGTGATCCGGAAGTTTAATAGCAAGCACAAAGAAGCAAAGATAGCTGAGCTTGTTCACTGCCATAATTAGTTATGACTCTGACAGCTGTGATTCTTCAAATAATGCATAAGCCATATTTTAAAACGGACCGGGTCCTCACCACCTAAAAATAGACTTGGCTCTCCAAGAATTACCATCACGACTCCTATTTAAATGCAGTAACATAGTCGCCCTTCAGGCTCTGCTGTTGTGCCCAGTATGCAAGTCCAGTACAAAGGGCTGTCTAATTGTGCACACGGGTGGACTTTATTTTATTTTGGTATTTTCACAGATGAGCGCAATTAGAAATTGCCTCTGGCGCCTTTATGCGCGTGAACACAGCCGAATAGATTCCCCGGCCAATGGAAGCAAATCATGCCCTTTAAGTGCAGCGCGTGAGAGGCACACGGTCTTTGACATTGCGGAAGCAGACGGTGACTAGCAGAGGCTCAAAGCACACAAAGGGTGTTTAGAAGGAACTGCAAGGAGATCTCCATTGGTGGATATCAAATTGGCCAGCGCGATCACAGATCATCGCTCTGAAGTGGGTACTTGGATACCTTCCAACCTGATCATTCCTGTCTGCATGTGACCCACCCACATAGCTGTCCCATGGTCAAAGAGGGTGATTTAAAAAATATAAACGATAATAATAATAATAATAATGCATTCAATAAATTGATTTCTACATTGATTCAGAGGATTCGATACGCAGCATTTTTATATTTACGAATGAAATACAACGACATTCACTACACATATCCGTGGATCTTAGAATCTGACTGCCTGGACCCTCATCAAAATCACGCTGTGACTCTGAAGAAGGCAGACCGAACAATTGCTTTCAGCCGTCTCTGTCTTTTCCAATCAAAACGTTTTCAACTCGTTCATGTCCACATGAACAGATGGACGAGTAGAATTGGGACAAATCGTTTCGTCAGTGCTTATTTTTATTCTTCTTTCAACCATTATGCGGTGACACACGAAGCAAACATGATGCCAAAGACAATAATCCTTTCAAAATGTGTTGATGAACTCATGTGGCTGTTAGATCATTTAGATCAGGGGTGTCAAACTCGATTGACATTGTGGGCCACATACGGCCTTGGTAGATGTCAAGTGGGCCGGACCATTAAATAACCAAATATCATGTCTTTCCTTTGTTCTGATCAAAACAGTGTGTCCCCTAGCGGCTACTCCATGAATTGTACCTTATTAAAAATATTCATTCCGTGTCTTTTATGCATTTTTTTCACTTTTAAATGATCCTGCGGGCCTGATCGAACCTCCTTGGGGGCCGCGGGCCGTTTGTTTGACACCCCTGATTTAGATCCTTCTCGTTGTCCGGACTGATTGCGGCGACAATGACAGCTAACATGGCTATTCTAATGGTCCTTACCAATCTTACGTAAACTCACTTTTACATTTTTTTTAGCATTGAATTGAGTAAAAAAAAAATAATAATAATAATAATAACCAGGGGCGGCCCGGTAGCCCAGTGGTTAGCACGTCAGCTTCACAGTGCAGAGGTACCGGGTTCGATCCCAGCTCCGGCCTCCCTGTGTGGAGTTTGCATGTTCTCCCCGGGCTTGCGTGGGTTTTCTCCGGGTGCTCCGGTTTCCTCCCACATTCCAAAAATATGCATGGCAGGCTGATTGATCACTCTAAATTGTCCCTAGGTGTGAGTGTGAGCGTGGATGGTTGTTCGTCTCTGTGTGCCCTGCGATTGGCTGGCAACCAATTCAGGGTGTCCCCTGCCTACTGCCCGAAGACTGCTGGGATAGGCTCCAGCACCCCCCGCGACCCTAGTGAGGATGAAGCGGTTCGGAAAATGAATGAATGAATAATAACCAGGCACTTTTTGGGGGGGGGGGGTTCAATTGCCAAATGACAAGTGGTAAGAACAAACGATGCACAGATTGTTTTGTCACACTGAACAAGAAATGAAGGGAAAAAAAGAGCAACTGTTTTACGCCATGCCTGTAAACACATAACTTAAGCCAACACCGGCCAATATGGCTGAGAAAATGCTGGAACACAGGGTCATGTACATAGTGTTTGTAATTCTTTGTAGCATTTGTTTTTATTGATGACATTCTCTGTCATCGTTTTTGTGTGTGTGTGTGTGTGTGTGTGGGTGTGTTTCTTTGTTTGCTTTTGCAAAGCTTGTGAAATGGGTCACCTACATGAGTGTGTGGGTCGAAGATATGTGAGATGGGTGATTATTGGTGGTGGGCAGGATCCTCCGGGAGCCACGTCTCAGCCGCTCCAACCACTTGTCAAGTCAAGGACACAAACTCAGGAGTCACAAACCCCAATAACGGATGGCAGTGGTACCTGAGAAAGACGGTGCTATTGGCTTACATTGCTGTTTTCTTTGAGATGACTTATATACCCCTAACAAATGATTCTATCGCAGAAACATTTTAATTGTGAAGTATTTTATGAAAAGAGTCTATTTTTGTAAAAGGGCGGGTGACAGAAGGACTTTCAGAGCAGAGATTTGTAAGTCGGAGGGCATCACTCACCCCCTCTGATGGGTCATTCACTGTATGTCTTACATCGCAAAGAGTATATTACAGTTGGGAAGTCCTCGGCCACCGGATCTCGTGTTGTTTGAGCAGCCAGCGTACCTCAGAAGAGCGCAGATCTCTGCCAGGGCCAGACAAAAGTCATTCGTGGAGGTTGTTCAAATTCTTAGAGGGTGGAGGGCGGGGGGGGCAAACACTGAAAATCAAAGGTTGTATGTGCACTTCTACCCCGATTCTCACCAAAATGTGACATTTTCTTCCTTTCCACCAGCAAATGTGTTTTTGTGGTCGCGGTATCTGTCCGACCACCAAATGACCGTTGAGGAAAAACCGTAAAAACAACTAAACTCGTGAGGGTCGAAGACTTTTGCACAATCTGTATTTCCATCATAAAAAAAGGCAAGTTGTGACAGCACCCGGATGCAACAATGCCGTTGGCGATTTCGGAAACGGGGGGAAAGGAGAAGCCACATCATCAACCCAAAGCATTCGCTTCATGCGGTTCCTCCAGTCGGACCAGGGCTAAGCCATCATTCCCTTCTTATACGACTGCTCGGCTCTTCAAGCCCTATTCCATTTTGCCAGCAGGACAGATGTCAGTTATCCAGGAGTGCAAACTTTAGGGCTTTGGCCTCCAAACTCAGGATGATGTCGCGTGTTCTCTGTGTACGTTTTCTGTGTGAAACGTGGGACTGCATCTGTGTTGTGACTGCTACTTTTCTTACTTGTTTCTTTCAACCCGTGGCAACATGAGCAGAAATGAAACTACGACTCCAGCGCGGGAGGTGTTGCCATATCAAAGAAATGAATATACGCCCAACAGGACAAAATAATTACTTGTTTTGCAGATATCGTAATTTCCTCTCTCAGTCAAGACGCTTTAGCAATGCATCTGTGGAAAGGGATTGGTGGGTTGAGATCAGGATTCAAGTTCTTCCACCCCAAACTCATTCAAGCTGCTTTATGCGCTGGGGAAAAAGACATGCTGGAATACATTGGGCCTTCCGCAAACCGTTCCCACAAAGTTGAAAGCGTAGAATGATTCCAAAAGTCTTGGTAATATTAATTAAGAACAGAAAGATCCATCAGCCCCCTGGCAGACCGTCGTGGTAAGGATGTGAAACTAAAGGAATACAACTCAATTTGATACATTTTATTATGTATAATTTTGACAATTTATCTCAAGGCACCTTGAAATAAAGTCACAACGTTTTGAGAGGATTCATTCAGGTGTATGATTTTTTTTTGGGGGGGGGGGGTGAAGAAAGCTTATATGAAGCACTAAAACAGAAGAAAGTAGTGAACACACAAGTGTTTGCTTCACTGGCAGGTTGTGGTGTGTCACTAGCTTGTCTATCAAACAAAACGTGAATTGACTTATGGGAGCAGTAAGGTGCAATCTTCAGCACTCGTGAATTGTTTCTTGTTACGCTGAGATTCAAGTGTTCCCGAAAGGACCCATGTTTTTTGTTTTTTTTTTTCCCTTGGGGGGCAGAACTAATGACGGATAAGCAGAGCAGTGTGCTTGTGACAGCGCAATGTCAAAATACAATGATGAAGATGAAGATTTAGATGAAGACAATCAAGCCATAATAACCCCGTTGGGGCCACATCACAAAGCAGTCGTCCGAAAGGAGGAGCTTAAATAAATTCCCATTGCACCAATTCATGTTAGACGTGGACACCCATTTTTTATATTACGGTGAGTATTTGGAATATTTGTGGTGACAAATGGCTGTGATCAAGATGAGTAACAAATATATAGCACAGAATAAATTGCAGGCACTTTCACTAGAGCGGAGAACGAATGGTCTCTTCTGTTTCTGGGTTATTTTCTATCATCTATCTGTAATGTACATGAAATGAGCTAATGCTATTAATAAAACACACTTGAAGTCACACAGTCTGAGTTACATGTTTGTATGTACCTGGATGTGTGTGGAAGAACACAGGCTCAATAATGACTTCAGCCTACAGGCCACAGCTAAGATCCTACACAGAAAGCTCAAACTCCCGGGCCTCCGGTAAAGGACCTGACCTGGAAGGAGATGACACCCGAGCAGGCGAGAAGACTTATTTATAAACAGGAGGTTCCCATGTTGCAAACAGCCCACTTTAAAAAAAAAAAACATTCGTAGGTAACAACAAACGCTGCCTGATGCCCATAAATGTTCATAAAATGCTGTATTTTGTACCTTATCAGACTGTACAGTTCTGGAGTTCCCCTTACTGGCACTAGTAGGAAAGGAAGATACGATGTAAGTTTGCCAGCCGTCGTTAAACACCACAGAGAAGAAGAAGAAGAACGGAGACAACTCAGCCGGCCCAATCCTGTGCGATGCCCTCGTCAGCACCTCACCTGAACGCGGCACTCTTCTACTTCCACTATAATTCCACGATAATCGAAGAAAACAAATACATTTCCCGTGATTATCTCTCCGATGACAACCCTCCATCTATCTATCTATTTATCCATCATCCATCTATCTATCCATCTATATATGCACACTTTGACTTCGATACTGGCGTGCTTGTTGACATAATTCCAACATGAAACTAATAGTTGAGGGATGTGTTCGGGACGAAGTGGTTTATGTGGGGTGGACTGCTGATTGACTTCCTGTTTTGTGTGAAAAAAAGTATTTACAATACTTTTTTTTTTTTTTTAAATAACCCCAAATGATCATTTGTCAGGTTCCTCAACTTGACATTTAGGAATAAAACACAAAGAGGAGACAGGAGACTCAATTCTGGTACCAGGAGAGAACAAGGAGAAGTGTTAGGTTTCAGTTCTCTGAACGTCACCCCTCACGATCTCCCACCTCACCCCCTCATTTATTGGGAAATCTACCACATAGGTGTGTCCAACCTAAAGGGTGGGGGCTGTTGAAGACACACCGAACTTGTTTGACTATGTGAGTGTAAATGATGTACAGTTACAAAAACATCACGTTGCAGCTGGTGTTGATGGCTCCATCCACTGTCCAACCTTGCTCCTGTCCTTGGAAAGGCGGTTGCGTCCCTAAACTGCCACACAGTGCAATAAGCATTCTTGATTATAAATGTGAGTACCGTATATAATGATCAAAAGCATTATATCTTTATTAAAAGCATAAGCGTTCTGCATTGCAGGCATAATCAATTAATGATTGCAGGCGTAAGCGTTCATCAATTTATCATTAATAATATGCAAATGTATGATAACTAAAAACAATCAACCTAACACAAATATAAATTGAAATTTAACGTGTTTTGATTTACGAACAATTAAGCTTACAGAACGTATTGTGTTCATATTTCGGGGACCTCCTTGATATCAATCCATCCATTTTCTGATCCGCTTATCCTCACAAAGGTTGCGGGGGGTGCTGGAGCCTATCCCAGCAGTCTTCGGGCAGTAGGCGGGGGACACCCTGAATTGGTTGCCAGCCAATCGCAGGGCACACAGAGACGAACAACCATCCACGCTCACACTCATACCTAGGGACAATTTGGAGTGTTCAATCAGCCTGCCATGCATGTTTTTGGAATGTGGGAGGAAACCGGAGCACCCGGAGAAAACCCACGCAAGCCCTGGGAGAACATGCAAACTCCACACAGGGAGGCCGGAGCTGGGGTCGAACCCGGTACCTCTGCACTGTGAAGCCGACGTGCTAACCACTGGACTACCGGGCCGCCCTGTGTGTGAATAGTTCTTGGTCTATTTGTGACCTGCGATTGGCGTAGTGCCCAAAAACAGCTGGGAGAGGCTCCAGCACCCCTCGCGACCCTCGTGAGGATTAACAGATCAGATAATGGATGGATGGTCATAAATTATCGATCTATCACAAATAATGTATCTTTATACATCCATCTATGGCAGCTACTGGTAGTGACAGATAGAGCCAATAACTGATCTCTTCAATTGCAGAAAATATATAAATTGACATGTGGCGTCTTGATATGTGATTGTGAAACAAATAGCCAACAGAGGGTGCTGTAGGTTTAGAGTTTGATAGTTTATGACAAGGCTTCCGGTAAACACAGTTCACCATGCGTGCTGGCAACAATAAAGTTGAGCTCAGGCTCATTTGTTCACTAAATGATGGCTCATCATATTAAGCCACTTTTTGTGACATTTTTGTTTGGTGGTGTGCCATGACATTTTGCGGACTTAAAATATGTGCCTTGGCTCAATTAAGGTTGGGGAATCACGGAGTTAAGGTACCTAACGCACTAATTCCCCTCGCATTAATTAGGCAACCAATTATTGAAATCCAAGCCGGAGGAGCGCTGTCAAGTGTTCATGATAGATTTTGGCGCGCGCATTGCACTTACACTTCTGCACCCGGACAACCTACAGTCCTACACCAGTTGGCTCAGGCATTCAGCTTTTTGACATGGACAGACTCCGAAGAAGATTCGCCGTTGACCGGGAGCACCACCGACAGTGTGCCGAACGATATGACAATGCTCAGGTAATGTTAAGGAATTTATTCCTTACTGTGATTTTATTTAGCCCCACTCTATTGTTGGTTCTGTTCAAACACGAAAACAAAGGATGTAGAATGCTGTTGGAAGTATTTCCTGCTCACTGTGTTTACAATCACCTTTAGTGTCCCTCACCCCCACCACTTTTAGTGATGGGTCCAGCAACACCGATGCGTCGACGCATGGGTCGGGCTCACAGAGCAATCCATGTGTCTGTGTGTGTGTGTGCTGCCCCGTGACGATCACGGAGGCGACGACGCAGCAAAAGCCCGCCACAGTGTTTATAAGGAAGTGCGTCTAGCGACACGATGCCGCCTGCCGAAACAAGCCAGATCTCACTCTCTCTCGCTTGTCCAAGTTCGTGCCTATTATGGAGCAGAAATATAAATTATCCACCGTGTGGGACCATTTTGATCTCCTTTTGGAGAATAAGGTATTTATTCACATCTCCTTCTCTCACCAATTGCCCCTCAGATTATTGTCATGTGTTGTTCCATTGTAATTCAAATTCATTTCAAGGTAACTCTGGTGAAATGTCGAATTTGCCAGGTCGAATTATATGCCAACAAAAGCACCTCCACCATGTTGAGGCATTATCGGGCCAAGCATGAGAATGAAGTTCCCGATACACCCAGGATAACGCCAGGTATACAGCCATTCTCTTTTCACGGTTGCTCTGTTGATCATTAATTGGCAATCAGTAATTATTATTGGTTCACTCTCCACTTCATGTTTGACAATCAAGCTTCCAGGAAGCAGTTGCTCTACTAAGGCACTGCTGAACTTCATTGTCAAGGACTCCCAGCCCCTTAGCATTGTGGAGAGTGAAGGGTTCAAGGAACTGATTCAGGTATTTGAACCCTCATAGGTTTTGCCAACAAGAAAGGTCTGTGTGAAAGTTCCATAAAGTAGTAGATGAATCGCCTATAAAGTATTTGGCTTCGGTTTAATTTTCAGACCATCAAGAAAATGGTGGCCGACAAATACAAGGAGGAACGTTAAAAAGTGAAAATGGAAGTACAGCAAGCTGTGGCAGTGAGTATAACTGTCATGTGGACCTCTGTGAACATGGAGGCCTACTCGGCACTACATTAATGCAAATATGCAGTTGTGTTCATCAGTGTTGGGAGTACAATATTTTCCACACTGCTGACAATTTGGCCCAGGTCAAAAGGGGCATGATGGAGGACTGACTGGGCCATAACCGACAAAGTAACGTGTCTTTGTGACTGACGTAGCACCAAACATGATCGCATCCACTAGACACCTCCAAATACGCCACTCAATTTGCATTGCACACAGTCTTAATTTATTAGTTAGAAAATCATGCGATCAGGTCCCTCCACTTACAGACATCAGGAACAAAGCTCGGCACATTGTCACATTTTTCCGTTCAGGCGCTACAGCCAAGGAGAAGCTTGCTCTGGTGCAGCAACAGATGGGACATTCAACCCTGAAACTCATCAATGAGGTTCCAACACCCTGGAACAGTACCTATGAAATGCTGTCAAGGCTGCATGATGAGAGGGAACCAGTGTGGGTATCTCTGGCCTCCCTAAAGACAGATTTGGCTCCACTGACAGCTGATGAGTTCACCATCATAAGAAAAGCACTACTATTGCTTTCTCCATTCCATCAAGCTACAGTGCAGTTGTCTGAAGAGAGGAGAGTGTCTGGTTCAAAGGTCATCCCGATGATGAAAATGCTTTATCATGCACTTGAGCGCCACGCTTCAACCTTGCACACACAGCCAGTCATACAACTCCACGAACACCTCAAGTGTCGAGTCACAGACACTGCTTCCAGTTTGGAGTCTATGATTGTGTTAACCTTAGCAACACTTCTAGACCCCAGATTCAAATCACTTGGATTCCGCAGTTCCTCCGGGTGCACGGAGGCCATATCCAGACTGCGGTCTGAGTGCGTGCGTGTCATCGGGCGCACAATCGAGGCCCAGCCCGGACCATCATCGCAGCCCTCTGCAACTACATCTGACCTGTTGCTCATCATTATTAGTTTGTCATTAGAAACTGTTCTAAATGCCAATTTGTTGGGTTTAGTTTTTTTAGGTGGCCTGTGGCAGCATCTGGATGATGAGGTGGGGTGACTGGGAAGAGGTGCAACAGCAGATGCAATATCCGAGGTCCAGCGATACCTGGCATAATATTGCTCGTGACCAAGACCCGCTTTTCTATTGGAAGGACCAACACACTTCTTTCCCAAACCTCTCCCACCTCGCAAAGGAGTTCCTTTGTATGCCAGCCTCATCTGTCCCTTCTGAGCGTGTGTTCTCCACAGCAGGGGAAATTGCATGTAAAAAAACGCAACAGACTGAAATTTAAAACACTGGTGCATCTTATTTTTCCCAATCAGAATTTGTAAAGACAAAGTCCACAAGCACCCTCATTCACACGATTTTCACATTATAGAAACACATTGAATGATACAATATGAATGCATCGATGTGAATGATATTGTATAGACTTAATCATCAAATCAGTCAGTTAGTTCAGTCTGTCAAGTGGGTTGCTGCAGAGATTTTGAAGGTCCAGCAGGTGGCAGTGGTCAGCGACACAGTATCAACACAATGTGTCAGTGTGTCGACACGCCTCAAGAGGCCTCATGGACCCATCTCTACTGAAGGCCTCCTGGTCTACTTACGTGTCAACCAGTGTCCATAGTCCAGTTGAGCAACGGAAGTGGGGCAAGCAAGATGATGTACCTCTTACAGAGGATGGAGTCACCTTCCAGAATTACCTTAGGAAAGCTGAGGATGAGGCAAAGGTGAGCTGACAGAGCGTGTGAGCATCACAGCATACAAAAAGTTAAGTGAAAGCCTTCTCGCTCAAATGTTTTCAATAAGAAGTGTGGTGAAGCATCACGTTTTAACCCTTGGAACATATTTAAAAGGAGACACAGGCCCTGTCAATAAAGACATGTATGAAACTCTATCACCCGTGGAAAAGCAGCTAAGCCACAGACTGACGTGTTTGGTAACACGAGGAAAGAGGGAGAAAGGTCCCCCATCCTCTTCCTTGAACTAAAGCTTCACTTGACTTCCTGATTGAAAAACGGAGGAAAGTCGGCATACTTGGAGAGAACCCAATTCTGTTTGCGAGTGTTGGCACGACCACCAATCTTCGTGGATGTGACTGCCTCAGAAGATATGCACAAGAAAGCAAGGCCAAAAACCCAGAACTGTTGAGGTCTACAAAGTTAAGGAAGCGCGTTGCTACCTTTATGTCAGCTTCTCAACCTCAATAATCAGGAACTTGAGCGAGCTGCTCGTTTTATGGGAAACGACATTAGAGTCCACTGCGAGAATTATCAGCAGACAGATACAACTTTCCAAGTGGCCAAGATTGGCAAAATACTGTTTGCGATGGAATGTGGGACAGAGTCGCTGAAGGAAGAAGTCTGCAAACCCTGGACTTTGTTATCACTGGTATGTAAATTAATATATTTTTAAAGTCTACAGTGTGCATGTCTTCATGTATCAGCATGTTTTCTTTTACTTTCATATTTTAGTGTAAAATTGTTTTCTAATTTCTGACTGAACATTTCAATAGGAAGAGCACATCCAGCCACCTCAACCAAAGGTCTGAAAGGTGTCAAAAAGAGAAGATCAGGGGACACGACAGGAAGCTCATGATGGTGCGTAATCAAAATCACATTAGTAGTCATATCAGGAAGAGGGATGCCTATATATATGCTGTAGCGTTAATGCTTGGCATTAATTTGGAAACCTTGAATAATTTCAAATTTCAGACCTAATGTCGACCAAATGACCCACTTCTAAGTTGCAACAATTATCAGTTACACACCAATTGGTCCCAGTTTTGCCGTCCAGCCTCTGGCACCTTTTATCCAGAACCTTTTTTTCTATGGTAACAGTACACAAATGCACACACATACGCCATGTATGTCAAGTTATTTGGGGAGGATGTTGCAGCAGCAGTACAGACAGCTGCCTGTCACCATCCTCACACGTGTTCCGTTCTGACACACATCTGTCTTGTGGATCAAAAGAAACAAACAATGATCAAAGACAGATGTCTGAATCAGAAAGGGAGTTAGTGATTGTCAGAGTTGTTCACTCGGACAATTGAACAAACAGACTCAGGAAGAGATTGTCTTTTCTGCCGGCAGGAGGCGCAGTTTTCTACGAAGCCACTGTGTGCGCTTCCCACTGACACCTGACCCATGCAACCTCTGCCGGCCTTTTTATTGGTTGTGTATGCAAATTACAAGTGATATATCAGAAAAACACTCCCTTCTTCACATGTCACACCTCTCAACCCAGCCCACCGATACGCCCCTCAGAGGCCAAAACATCTCTCGCTACAAACAATGGCTTATCATGCTGCCCTCCCAAAGTTGAACCTTCCTGCCGACATTATCAGTTAATGAGGACTTGGCTTTATTCAGCTCAAGTTGGCCCTTCTTTCTGTGTGCTCCATTGTGTACAAGTTGTGAGAACATACCGTTCGAGGTCAATCAAGCATATACTGAAATGAAACTTTAAAACATGATAATATTAAGTTCGTCTTTCTCCATCAGTGATAAAATGCGATTGGTACCGTTTTAATACCATTAAACTACAACTGTTTAAAGCTGGTTAGCATGTCGACCTCACGGTGCAGAGGTACCGCGTTTAATTCCAGCTCCGGCCTTCCTGTGTGGAGTTTGCATGTTCCCGTGCTTACGTGGGCAGGGTTCGTACGGGTCCTTAAAGTTCATAAAATTCCATAAAAAAAGACTTTGTAAAATTATGTTCTTAATTGTCCATAATTTTCAGAGAAAGCTTCTAAAATCCATAAAAATTAACCTGCGGTGTTCACTTCATTTGTAGATGTCATTTTCCCCACCCTTCCAATTCATAGGTTTGTCGGGAAATGCAGGACCTGGTACACGCTCTGCTTTTCCTGCCGTCTCCGATTAGTTCCGACGATGATCACGTGATCACTTCGGGTAATTCCAGGTAACAACAATAGATCGACGCCATCCTGGGGCAATGAATGGATGGTTTGGTTGCCGGCTCGGCAAACAATTACCGTATTTTCTGGAAAAATCTATTCATCGAAGTTGTCGATCTCAACAAGTGACAGATAAATATGTAGCAACGCCACTCGAGTGAAGCGCGCCTCAGCAGTCGATAGTCCGCTGCTCTCTGCTGTGTGTGCGTCAGCTAAGCTTAGCTGTTGTCTCGGCTAGGCTAGCTTTTTGTTGGAGATCAGAGCGTACAGTATTTGATTTGTGACGTCGGTTGCGTCGGCGCTGATCGGTTGAAACCAAAAGACGTGCGCGTGCGTACATTCGCGTGGACGCACACACAGCAGAGAGCAGCGGACTTTCGACTGCTGAGGCGCGCTTCGCTCGAGTGGCGTCGCTCCAAATATGCCGGGACAATGCTATTGAGAAGCCGGAGTTCCGTGATTGGGTCGGAAACATTGCTGGCGATTATACGTCGGCGTACTGCCGAGTGTGCAAGAAGGGCATCTCCGTGAGAGGTAAAACTTGTCATAGCCTCCCGGTCAAATCAAATGCATTGAAGCACACAGCAAAACAGAAGAAAATTGATCGCCAAGAACTTGCAAAAGAGATTGAGGAGAAAACTAAGTCACTGTCTGCTATTCCCTAATTGTCATATCAGTTTCATATTCGTCATTCTAAAACATGTCTGATCATTAGAGGTGATATGAGGGAAAATAATAGGGTTGGGCCATTTGGGATTTAGACTTCTGACATGCATTTCAGCTGCCCTTGTGAGGAAAAGCAGGATCGGAAAATGGATGGATGTTTAGTAATTCCTTTACCTTGACAGCTCTCATTTTCTGTGTCCAGACCATTTGCATACATAACAAATCCATTCTAGGAGCAAGAGTGAATGTCTTCCATCCATATTTACATGGTTTACATTCTTTTATAGATGGAGGGGTGTGCCACAAAACGGTTAAGAAGACAGTCAAGCGAAAGAAGAGAATGTCAGGAAGGCATGGCTTGGGTGAGTCTAGAACATTGGTGACATGTTGTGGATCTGGCATTAGTAAGATGTTGTTTTTTTTTACGCTAACTCCTCATTGTTACATTACATCCCAATATATCAGCAATTACAAACGTGTATCATCAAAGCATATTTACCCCAAAGTATATTATTATTATTATTATTTAAGGTCTATGACACATCTTTCACACATGGCCAAAAACAACCGTCAACATCAGGAAGCTCCACCAAACCAAAGAGGATTGCAACGCTTACACATGATGACGATGATGTTGAAGACAGCAGTGAGTCAGAGCATTTAACCAGCTGTTTTTACCTACTTGCAAAAACTGCTTTTCCTGTATGTGCTTCACAATAGAAGCCTTCATCCGGTTCACAAATCCATCCATCCATTTTCTAATCTTCTTGTCTTTACAAAAGTCGCGGGCATGCTGGCGCCTATTCTAGCCGTCATTGGGCAGTCGTTAGAGTACACCCTTAACTGGTCTGGTTGCCACCCAATTGGGAGGCCCACAGTGTCACGCTCCGAACGAAGCGAGGACGCCACGCTTCGTTCGAAGCGAATAGTGTTTTTTTGGAACCCAAAATAGCAGACTCCAACAAGAGCTCCGTACAAAAATGTTTAATACAAAAATGCAGTAATGACAGATTGGCAGCAGGTGTGCAACCAGCAGAATGCCAAGCCCGCCACCTGCTGCCGAAACCGGAACATGACACACTTAGACAATCGACATTAAAGACGGAAACTTTGCAAAAAGAATTAATTTTAAGGATATTGAAAATGTTTAAATAGTGTAAAGAGCATAAAACTCATGAATCATACTTTGAGTGAAATTACTCTTGAGGTGTTTTTAAGTCAACAAGTTGCTTTAAGGTAGATGCCTAAAACATGTTTTATAAGTAGTGAATCAATGCATTTTTGATACTTTTTATCATGTACCCGTTATCAGTCAAGGCAGCGTTTAGATGGTAATACAACTTCAAGAATGTCTGTTTATATTCAACTAAACCGCTAATAAACCCCTTTTGGGGGTTTTTTTTCTCCAGAAATGGAAACCAAAAAACAAAGGAAGAGACCCTGGACTCCCAAGGAAAGAGCTGCAATCAATCAACACCTTGCAAAATTCATAGCCTTGAAGAAAGTTCCGAGGAAAGATGTCCGCATTAAGTGTCATAGCCAAGCATCGCCAGACCTTCAAGACCGCACTTGGATGGATATTAAATATTTTGTCCACAATGAAATGAGTAAAATACAGGAAAAAATGCATTTTGAAACAAGCTTGAAGATGAGAGAGAGAGATGGACAGTGAGGGAAAGAGAGCGAGGGACAGACAAAGGGGGGAAGAGAAGAAGTGGGGACGCAGATGAAGGGACAGAAAGGAAATAGGAGAAAGGGAGGTAGAGAGTGATAGAGAGAACTGGGAGAGAGTGAAAGCACAGTTATTATTTTGTAGGGGTTGCTATGTTGGTTCACTTGTCGGGTTGTGGCACAGCAAATTCTTTTTAGTATGTGTTTAGTAGATTTTTCAGGTGTTCTTGTAAGTTTTGAATAAGAGTCTTTTTATGTTATGTTGGTCAAAAATGAATGAATAATAAATAATCCAGCATTCACTCATTTGAGCTGTTTCTCTTCATTATAGATTGAGTCTTTCACACTGGAACAGGAATGGCTCTCTGACAATGAAGCATAAATTCTGAAGGTGATGCTCAACCACAAATGGTCTTCATCATATCACATGTTAATCAAATTGCACGGCCAACCAATGCCCAGTTAAATTGAATGGCAACTCAGAAAGTGCTTTGAACTATTATTTTAATTCTGCTTCATGTCAATGGGTTGTCACTTATATCAACTCAAAACACTTTGCAATGTTTCCTCATTTATCCTACTGATGAGGCAGCATCCGGAGCAAATCGGGGTTCAGTAGCTTGCTGAAGGACACTTAGACATGGTTGGCATGGCCAGGGATTGAACCCCCAAACTCTGGTTTGGAAGACGACCACTCTGTCTGTAAGCCATGCTGCTTCCGAGTCACAGCTAATTGATATGGCAAATACAAATTGTCTTGAAAATTGAATTCATATTAGGCTAAATTTATTGTTCTAAGAAAGTAATGTTTTAACTTTTGACAGCAAAACTGGCAATAAAACAAACAGTTCCCCTGGCTGAAGTAACCAATTTCCTTTTTAATAAGGAATATTTTAAATAAATGACCCTACCGTGTTAATAGTGATTATATGTTTAAAAATGTAACATCTCTGATTACAAATTTTCAGTAAAGTGAACGGCATCCTAGTTAATCTACTTCAAAATCATTAAGGACCCATGGCCAGTGCCTGGTCCTCGCTTACCTGGTAAAAAAAACCTTTTTCTTAACTTTTGGTGTTTTATTTGATCTAAGGCAGTGTATTGGATAAGGGTGCCCCCCTGAGTCTAGAAATGTTTTTTTTAGTTCCTTCATCAAGCAGAAAGGGTGGCCTTTGCTTTGTAGGCCTTTTTACTTGGTCGTCACTGTGCCACAAGTACAGGACTGTGTGTGCGCGTGTCTCTCTCTCTCTCTCTCTCTCTCACTCTCTCTCTCTCTCTCTCTCTCTCTCTCTCTCTCTCTCTCTCTCTCTCTCTCTCTCGTGTTTTTTTTCTAATCCACTTCACCTCATAAGGGTTGCAGGGCTTTTTTTTGGAATGTGGGAGGTGAGGCCGGGGCCCAAATCGAACCCATGATCTCGATACTGTGAGGCGGACTTGTGCTAACCAGTTGACTACTGTGTCGCAAATTTAATAGTCACATTTTAAAAATAATTTCCAGTTCCATCTATTTTGCAGGAACATCATTTGCTTGTTCGCTGTCCGTGGCCATTGTCGCAATGCATTAAGGGTAGTGACATACAGTGGTTGCTGATCTTTGCCTAGGAAAGCAAAACAAATGCTTACTTTTACTACCATCATCAAAAAGGAGTCAAAATGTCACGTTACTCGGCTGTTTACATCTTTTTACTAAAATGGCGTAAGACGAGTGGTTGCCTCGGTGAATTTCGTAATCAGAAATAGAATCATCTTGATTGCCTGTCCAAGTATGTAAAACACACAAGAATTAGTCTCCGTTCCTGTGTTCCTACTCCCACCAAACTGCAGGTCGTGACCGAAACAACAAGATCCCGGCCGAAATGAGTTTCCTCCACAGGGTGTCCTGGCTCTCCCTTAGAGATAAGGTGAGAAGCACGGTCATCCGGGAAGGGCTCAGAGTCGAGTCACTTCTCCTCCACATCGAGAGGAGCCAGATGAGGTGGCTTGGGCATCTGATTCAGATGCCTCCTGAACGCCTCCCTGGCGAGGTACTCTGGGCATGTCCCGCCGGCAGGATGACCCAGGACACGCTGGAGAGACTATGTCTCCTGGCTGGCCTGAGAATGCCTGGGATTCCTCCGGAAGAGTTGGAAGAAGTGGCCCGTGAGAGGGAAATCTGGGCTTTCCTGCTGCCTCCGCGACCCGACCCCAGATAACTGGTAGAAAAGGATGGATGGATGTGTCGTATTCTGTATTTGTGGAATACATCACAGGAAAAAAATGATGAATGTATGCCAGCATTACATTTTATAAAGTAAAGTCAAACTCAAACACAACTAAATTTCCAGGGAACTGTATTTTAAAATACAACAGGTATGTACACAAGAATGTCCCCCAGGACGGGACCGGAATCAGAATCACCGGTTGACATTGCAGATTTCAGCAAAGGGGTTTTTTGGGGGGGGGGGGGGATGGTTTATGCAACACCAAATCCAAATGAAAATGACAAAATAGCAGAGGCCTTTTATTTTGAAACTCAGCATCAGATGAAAAATGGGAGAAAGTCAACAATGTGTAAAACCTCAGGGGTTTTTCCCCCTGCAATGACTGTTTCCCAGACATGTGCTGGCTTCATATATATTCATTTTCAAATGTCAAATTTCACTTCTTTCTCTCCATTAGCATAGATTTACGTAGGGCAGGAAACTGTAGGCTTTTGAGGAAATGTATCATCCTTGGAGGCACTTGGCTGCCTGGATAGCACATGGCTGGTTTCTCCTTCCACTTACCTGCAAATGCATGACCACAGAAAAAAAAAGACTCAATGAGCAGAGTCCATCAGTTTTCTCCAGGTCGGGTGTGCCTGACCCTCCATGGCAGAAGCTTCGTCGAACCCGAGACAGATTCATCGGACCCCTGGGGTTCGATCGAACCCGGGTTAAGAACCACTGCTCTAAATTGTCCATGGGTGCGATTGTGTTGTTTGTCGAGGTGTACCCGTGATTGGCTGGTGACCAGTTCAGGGTGTAGCCTGCCTACTGCCTTGAAAACAGCTGAGATCGGCTCTAGGACGCCCTTATGAGGATAAACGGATTAGAGAATGGATGGATGGATGATATATTTTGCATCCTGTCAAATAAGTGCCCTTTTTGCGATAGAACGAAGAAAAAAGCCACTTCTCAGTCAGTGAATTGGTATTACCTGTGGTTCGTTCTTGTGCGCTGTGCAAAATCATACTTGGTGCACATAAATTTCACTCGACAGGTGAAATGAAGTAAATGCAAATAGGCTTGGAAAATAATCCACCTCCTTCGCTCGTCCTTGAAGTCTTCGTTGCAGGATGGATGGAAAAACTCAGGCGTGCCACTGGACGTTCAGCTCGTCTTTCATTTGCTGTCTAGAATGCTGGCCTGTGTATGTGTGAGATTGCCCATTGGTTTGCAGACAACGCCTCTGTATCCCAAATCCAGCGCAGTCAGCTCCATTCCCATCTTACTTTTTTTCTTAAGTATATTTCTATTCCCTATTTTTAATGAATAAATAAAATATTTTGTGTTATGCATTTATTTAAATAACCTTTTCTTACAGCAGGCATTGCTTTACCATTGACATGTATTGTATTTTTTTGTGTGTAGAACTTCATGTGTAATCATGTGCAAAAGAACAATGTCAGGGCTTTCGGTACACCCGCCTTACCCTTTGCCTGCTTCCCTTTCGCATCACCGTTGCGTTGTTCTCTGTGTGGGATCATTTTGCGCCAGGATGAGTGAAACCTCGCATGGGCAAGTGTTGCCACTGCATGTTATTTAAGATTCTGTAAATGTCAACACCCATAACTGTAAAATAAGATGTCTTTTGTACTCCACAATGCTGTGCAATCTTCCCTGGAGCATGGCAGTGTTTTGCCCCACTGGCAAAAGGAGCAGAGAGGGAATTCAAATTTGATCACGCACAGCAACATGTCATTTGCACTGCTTTCTTTCCCCGCAACGACATGGACTGCGAAACAGCAACAACCACAAGGAAACCAAGTCGCATTGCGTTCACGCATTCAATTCAAGATACTGTATATATATTTTTTTTCTTTACAAAATGAAATAACAAAAAAAAAACATGTCATCCACAAGAGCTGCTTTGGACAGAAGTCATTTACACAAGTTAAAATGAGAACACTGTAAGAGGCACAAAAGCAACTGTACTCGAAAATAATCATGACGATGTCACTCGTGACGGGAAAGCATTGTGCTACTTCTGGTGAAGCGTCAACAACGCGTTACTCACTGAGCATCTTTTCAACATTATTAAACACTGGCTCTCTGTTGTTCACGCAAATGACGTACTCACCATTGAAACATTTACACATAAAATTTTGACTGGTCACTCTCAAAACAAGAATACTTGTCTTTTTTTTTTTTTTCTTCTTTTAAATAAAGAACTGTTCGGTTCCGAAACATCGGCTCTAACATTTGATACGTCCAACCTACGTGAAGTTTGACCCTCTTCTATAGCACAGGCATGACTCCTGACACACAAGTAAGAACAACGGTTAGTGTGGAGGGGGGAAATGGCCCAAGAGAAACGGGGTGTGCATAGATGTCACAAACCTCTTCCCCAAGTCTCTTGAAGGCAGTTTACTTCAACTTTGCCTCATCTTTTTGCCTTCCACTTGCGTGCTAGTTCTACCCGATGGTGCTCCGTACAGAGAAAGAGCAGTGTGCGAGCACACCAAAACGTGTGAGCGACAATGTGATCTCCATTGTCCTTTTTGTGCAAATTCTGATGTAAACAAATGCGAGGTTGGGGAGGGACACGTTAACGGGAAACGAGAGGTGAGTTGCCAACGCGGGCTCCGTTTGACAAAATGGTGGAATAAATAAGAGGTTGGGAGAACGAAACTGCCAAGTTTCCTGTGCTTTTTGTTGGGTTTGGTGTCCAGCGACTGACTTGTGCACACGTGGCAGCTTCTGATGTGCTTCAAAGTTCAACTGCTTTCGACACAAAGAGTGCCTTTGAGGGCCCCCATGCACCCGCTTCATGGCATACTTGCTATTGCCGTGTCAGCGTTATCAGTCACCCGTTATGTTGAAAAGAAATGTACAAAATATGGACCACACCCCACACGGCCTTAAACTATGTAAGGACAAAACGGCTTTCATCTAACATCTTTTAGCATTGATATCATTTGAGATCGATATGTATATATGTACACGTTAAGGCCTTCAAGGCCATCGAAAGAGGAAAAAGGGCCAGAGTGGAGTCTTCATGAGGTGGCACCGTTATTTCTTGTCCTATTATAGCTTCATCTACAAACTGGGGATTTTGATCGTACGACATTCCAGGTGACTGCGCAGGCCTCTCACGTCCCTTCAGGAGGAGCTGTGAACGTCTGGGCGAGCTGAGCTTCTGCTGTCACGATGTCAGTACACCCAGGACACCGGGACCCACTGAGGGGTGTTGCACGCCAGCTCCACAGCCTCCTCGAGCAGGCGCAAGGTGTCATCGATCTCGTTGTTGATGATAGTCTGGTCAAAGTAGTGAGCGTACGTCTGCTGAAGCATCTCCGACTCGTTCTGGAGCCGCTGCAGCGAGTCATCCTGGCAAAAATACACATCCCGGGAGTAATGAGGTACGGCGCGGAAGATGGCCGTCTGTCGCCAGGAAATGAGGAGCTTGACAGATGTGACGAGGACTAAACACACACTCAAAAGGGCTCTCGGGAGTTGACGCTACACGGCCCACAGAGTCAAATGCGCAAAACAAAGGCACTTCATACTTACAGGCAGCTTGCGACACCATTTGGGAACCTCCATTGCAAATGGAAAAAAGGCATGCCAAAGAAAAGACAAACGTGCTTAAGGCAAAGAGGGCAGTCGAGAAACACGCGGTGAAAAGGACAACACTGGCCGTTTAGAACACCGGTTTTGTATGCACAAACAGTCAGTGTGCGCGCAGATAAAAACAGGCAAATACCACGTGAGTGCAAGGGAAGCCGCGTGAAAGCCGGTCACTGTACCTCTGTCAGGCCTGGTGTGATCGTGGGAGCTGCGATGAAGACGACGTAGGGAGCAAACTCGGCGGTTCTGAGAATCTTGAGTGCCTAAAATGAGGGAGAGAGAGAAACCCTCAACAAGTCTGTGGAATGTATTTTGCCTTTGGCATTTGCCAGTGTCACCGAGGTTTAGTCTTGTGTGTAAATGGCAAAAGTTGCACTCTTGTTTTCTGCCGTCTGTGTAACGTCACTAGAACCTGTGCGAGCCCGTTAAAGCTCCATTTACACTACGTTCCGGGTGGCAGCGGCAGCCATTTTTGCCTACAGCGTAGTTCGCCGTCACCCAGCTGGCCTGGGAACGCCTCGGGATCCCCCTGGAAGAGCTAGAAGAAGTGGCTGGGGAGAGGGAAGTCTGGGCTTCCCTGCTAAAGCTGCTGCCCCCGCGACCCGACTCGGATAAGCGGTAGAGGATGGATGGATGGAGGTTTCAGGAGAATCTCTGACCAAATTATGTGAACCCATGGACGTCACCTCCTCAGCAGCAATGCCAGCAATACACACGTTTATTTTCCAAGGTAAACCTTTGGCTAGGCGCTGACCGTCTCTTTGGTTAACTATGGCTAGGTCTGTTGTGACTGGAATTTGCCCTGTTAATAAACCTGGTCTTTGTCACCCTTAAGGGCCTAGCTAACAGTCTGACACTGTTGCAGTACTTTGGACCAATATAGTTCCTGGCTATATCAAAATTGGTATTCGAGCCGTTTTCTTCATCATCATCTTTACCTTTTGAAACCATCAGACAAAGACGACACCCTAACAATTGCTCTAGAGTACCTCGGCATTGCAAGGCTTCAAACGGTGTTTTCATAGGTCAGAGTCAGTCTCGTCAACAGGTTAATACAGTGAGACTGGAAGAGTCACAGAAAGTCATCGAGGTGAACATCCTGAGAAATAAATTTTGCCATTCTACTCCTTAACAATGCGTAGCAAGTTCAAAAAGTATGGAAGCATTAAAAACAGTTGGACGTTTAAAAGTTGAGAGAAGGTTCAATTAAGTTCACCGATAAAGATTGGAAATTATTCCTGAAATTTGTCTTGAAAGCTGAGTACAGTAATCCCTCGTTTATCGCAGATAATGGGGACCAAAACCACCCGCGATAAACGAAAATCCGCGAAGTAGCGACCAATTAACATATATTTTTTAAAAAATTGCCCCACGTGGGCCTTTGCGCTTGAGCAGAGCCACTAACACACACACACACACACACACACACATGCACACACACACACAGGCCAGGATCCTGCAGCGTGCAGCAGTGTTTATGATTAGTCAATTAACCCTCATGCAGTATTTTTAAGCGGCTGCATGAAGGGTATTACGTCCCAAAAATGTCCCTCTTCCAATGTGCAACAACTTTTTTCACTTTTAATTTTTTTTCACTTTCAACCCCTCAAAATGTTCAGTGGGAATTGGCCAAGACATAGATATACATCCTATGCAAAATTTCAGCTTTGTAGAGTTATTTTTCACTGTTTTGTCTGTGGTGTCCATTTGTCCAACAGTCCAAAATCGTCCAAAGTGTCCGAAATGTCCAATTTTGGGATTATTACTGCATGGGGGTTAAGCTTGTTAAGACAGTTAAGGATAGACGAGACCTGCTTTTGTTCTTATAAGTCTCTCTCTCTCTCACGCTTGCCGCACACACTAGCAGCATGTAAACAACACTTAGACACTGAGATTAAAGAGTAACCCGCGTGATAAAACAGAAAGAAGATGCACAGCCAATCAACATGGCTTTACATCTTCTCAGCACCCCCCCCCCCCTCACCCCACATGTACTGTATATGATTGCTCCATGTGTGTTTTGCTGACTTTCGCTGCTTCTCGCGGACCGTTTGCGGACTTTTTGCAGACTTCCAATATATACACATATATATATATATATATATATATATATACAGTATATATATTTCTTAATGTTTGAAAAAATGCACCGAGGCCGCGATAAACGAACCGCGAAATAGCGAGGGATCACTGTATCTGTAAATGTTTGTGACTTCTGTTGTTTATTAGGTCATACAGTCAATGCCAGATTTCCTGAAGGGACCCATGTTTTACCCCTGGCAGAAGAATGCTGGTGTTTGAAATGTCTTTCCCCGTGCCCTCAAAACAAAGAAAATCCAAAATTACCAATCAGTATTGCCTAAAAAGACAGCAACCTATTTAAGAGTGGACCTATTCAACTGTGGTGTTGAATCTGATGCAGTCGAAAATGTGGCCGAAGCTAACTTTTGGTCGATTCACTTTTGCAGAGGGGCATTTTGACATTAACGGGTGGACGTCGAGTTATTTGGAGAAGAGAGGACATTTACTACATTCTAAAAACTGACTACATGGTATCAAAGTGTCATTTCTTTTCGTGTCATCCAAGTGAAAAGATATTCACAAAAAGAATAAGGGATGAACTTACCTTTTGGAGATATTATATTATTTGACATAACATACAATTTCCAGAATTCTTTACCGGAAAGTCTCTTCACAATCGCCACAAATCAAAAAGTGAACAGTTTCATGGAGCAGATTGAATTCTGAAGGGCATTTGTTGCTGTCCACAAGCGTGGTGCTCCTCACCTGTGGCTCAACATCAAGAATGGAGATCATGGCCTGAGCGTGAATCTGACGAATAGTCTCCAGCCTGGTTCCGTACATGGCATCCTCATGGCTGCCATACTCCAGGTAGTCATTGTTGCTGATGTCCTGCATCATCTGCTCGTGAGTTACAAAGTAATAGTTCTTTCCATTTTCCTCATCCTTCTTTGCAGGCCGAGTCGTGTCTGATGGAGACATGAGGAAAAGGTTCAGCTTCAAATAGGGCAGTTAGGCGGGACAAAAATTGAGACTGCTGCATTACTGTATACAAGTGAGTGGATGTGTGTGTCTCATATGTAGATTTCTTACGAGGGATGGGGTAGGCAAAGCGGTCTGGATGTTTCGTGATAAGCGTGTTCTTGATGTGCCTCCTGCCAACTCCGTGCGCACCTGAATGGAAGTACAGATGTGTGTGAAACGACAGCTTCATTGTCATTCTTAGTGGAAGCTTGAACGGAGACTTCACCAACCAGACTTACCAAGCAAAACCAGCGTTTTCCTCTTGAAGGAAGGGAGCCTGACCACTTCCTCATATGTCACCAGATCTAGTTGATCAAACACTGCCAAAATAGAGACATTGCTCGGAATGTATTCACAAAAGTCGTAGGTAGCTTACACACACTGAAAAAATAAATAATTTGCATTCCAAGGTCGAACACACACATGAGGGAGGACCAGGAAAGCAGGGAGAAGGGGAGGAAGAAAACGGAAGCTAGATAACAGCTCTCTGGAGTTACTTACATGCAGCCAAGTCATTGGGTATGAGACAGCATGTAACGTGGGCAGAGGGCAGGGAGCGCAAGGGTTAGTAAAACACATTCAAATCAAAGGAGACAAAAATGTTGCATCCAAAGCGCCTACGTCCATTAGGAATAACACCGAGTGAGGTGAGGATCTCTGAGGCAAGAAGCAAGGCAAGGCAAATGCAGTGTGGCAACACTGCACTTGATAGGACACATTTGAGGATGCATTAAAAAAAATGTTTAAAAATCCCAGCAGGATCTCGCAAATGCATATCTGATTTCGCAAACGATGCTGTGAAATGACTGCATACTTAAGTACTGCTGCTTGAACATCACCTTCAATTGGCTACTGACCCTCTGGGGTTTACTATGCCAACGCCGAACTGTGTACTGTATTATACAGCATAGACTTTGGCGTGAACGCATATGGTTTACCTGCATTGTGCTTGGCCAAGTACTTGTCTTTATACTGTTTCTTCTTTTTGCCAAACCACGTACAACTGGCTTGCTGCTCCTGCTTGGTCTTCTCCATAGCAATACACGCCACACGCCTGTGAACACCACACGGTGCACGCGTGAGGCCGTTTGACGCTCTGAGCCCATGCTTGCACAGCAGGCAAATCTGCAAGGTTGTCATTTTGTCACTCACCACTCCTGCAGCTCGGGGGAAGGGATAAGGCCCGCCGTACCGTTCTTGGTATTCTCGAGCTTTCCCTGCCACCAATTGTGGTCATCCTTGGAGATAATCTGAATGACGTCACCCACCCTGAAGCAAACGCCTGCTTCCTTACAAGGTATGAGGTCATCTTTTGTCGGGTCATACTCAAACTGAGCACGGACATAGATCTGCAGGGGTAGAACAGTCAGACGTGATTTTTGTTGATGGCATCATGCGAGGCCACATGACTAAAGGCGCTGATTGTTTCAGGTGACCGTATGAAAATGGGAGTGGCTGCTAAATTAACATTTTGTAGTGACTTCGCAATTCACAATTCACCACGAACTGCAAATACCTAAAGTAATTGCGGTCCCTTTAAGGACCGCCATGTTTAGTTTTGTTGCTAGGGAAACGGATTGTGAGCCGTTACCTGTTTGGCTCGAGAGTTGAGTGAAAAATAAAACGACACACTTGCTGTGTGTGAAAGTGAGAAATTGTCGCCTTATTTTACAATTACCACACTGGTGACCCTCGACGTTTTTTGCTGGACGATTCCAGACCGCGAAGATGTCCGTGAACGCTGTTTCGCTCAAGCTCCCCGAGTTTTGGGAATCATCTGCGTCTGCTTGGTTCGCTCAGACCGAGGCCCAGTTCGCCCTACGCGACGTCACTGCGGACATTACTAAATATTACTACGTTGTTTCCGCGCTGGGCAGCTCGACGGCTTCCAGGGTCGTGAGTCTCCTCAAGTCTCCTCCGACAGACGGACGATATGATGCGCTGAAGGCTCACTTATTGAAAACCTTTGAACTTTCCGACGCTGAACGAGCCAGCAAACTTTTCTCTCTCCACGGCCTGGGGGACGGCAAACCCCCGAGTTAATGGATCGCATGCTCGAGCTGCTGGGCGAGCACAAACCGGACTTTCTTTTTCTTCACCTTTTTCTGCGCCAATTACCCGCACAGGTGAGGGCAGCTTTAGCGAACACTGCTATCACTGACTGTAGAGAGCTAGCTGCGGAGGCTGATAAATTTTTCCTGGCCAGCCAGCAACACTGTGCAGCGGCTCTCCTCCCCGTGGCTGCCGCTGGTGCCCCGATAATTACGCGCTCGTCGCAGCGGCTGTGCCTCACCCGCGGCCGGCTACTGGTTTATGTTTTTACCACGCCAAGTTTGGACCGAAGGCCAGGAAGTGCCGCTCGCCGTGCTCGTTCGGCGGGCCGGGAAACGCCGTGGCTGGCGCTCATTAGTGGCCATGAGCGTCGGCAACGTTGGCAGGCTACTTTTCATCTGCGACTCTATCTCTGGACGGCGTTTCCTCTGCGACACAGGGGCGCAACGCAGCATTTTGCCCGCATCGCAGATCGACATGGTAGCTGACAGCCACGGCCCCCCTTTGGCAGCTGCTAATGGGAGCCCCATCCGCACCTACGGCATGAGGTTTGTGGAACTGTGCTTCGGCGGGCAGCGTTTTGGTTGGAACTTTGTTACAGCGCGTGTCGATGTACCGCTTTTGGGGGCGGATTTTTTGTGCGCTCATGGACTTTTAGTGGACATGAAAAATCAACGTTTGATAGACGCTGCCACTTTTTGTTCTTACGAGTGTACACTCGGCCCGGCTGAAGTCATCCGACTCTCCAGCATCCTCCCCCTCACAGACGCTTTCCATCGCCTACTCGCCGAATTCCCTGCACTCACACAGCCCACCTTCACCTCTGCGACTGCCAGACACGGGGTGGAACACCACCTCGCCACCACGGGCCCACCGGTCTACGCCCGCGCCCGGCGCCTGGACCCGGCCAAGCTGGCTGTGGCCAAGACGGAGTTCAACAACATGGAGCGCCTGGGGATTGTCCGCCGCTCGAACAGCCCTTGGGCCTCTCCTCTCCACATGGTCCCTAAACCCGGTGGCGGCTGCCGCCCTTGTGGTGACTATCGACGGCTCAACGACGCTACGACGCCCGACCGCTACCCTGTGCCACACATCCAGGATTTCTCAGCTCACCTAGCCGGCAAGGTGATTTTCTCCAAGGTCGACCTCGTTAGGGGCTACCATCAGGTGCCCGTTCACCCCCCTGACATCCCTAAAACAGCAGTCATCACACCTTTTGGATTATTTGAGTTTCTGCGCATGCCGTTTGGACTTAAGAACGCTGCTCAGACCTTCCAACGTCTGATGGACTCTGTGCTGCGGGACCTTTCCTTTGTTTTCGTGTACCTTGACGACATCCTGGTAGCGAGTTCTTCCACGGCAGAACACATGGCACACCTCCGAACCCTTTTTCAACGGCTCAGTCAACACGGACTTATCATCAACCCGGCAAAGTGCCAGTTTGGCCTCTCCACCATTGACTTCTTGGGGCACAGGGTCACGGAGGCAGGCGCAGTTCCTCTCCCGTCTAAGGTGGAAGCCGTCGCAGCGTTCCCACGCCCAGTCACTGTGAAGTCCCTGCAGGAATTTCTTGGCATGGTGAACTTTTATCATCGTTTCATCCCGGGGCAGCTCGCACTATGCGGCCTCTTTATGAGGCCCTTAAAGGCAAGAAGCCCAAGCACACTGTGGACTGGACTGAAAGCAGGGTCAGGGCTTTTACGGACACTAAAGCAGCTCTGGCACGGGCTACGATGCTGGCACATCCCTCCTCTTCCGCCCCTGTGGCACTGACCACGGACGCTTCTGACTACGCGGTGGGGGCGGTGTTTGAACAGTGGGTGGACGGTACCTGGCAGCCTCTCGCCTTTTTCAGTAGGCAGCTGCGCCTCCCTGAGCGGAAGTACAGTACTTTCGACCGTGAACTGCTGGGGATGTACCTCGCCATCCGCCATTTTCGGCACATGCTGGAAGGCCGCCAGTTCACGGTTTACGTCGACCACAAACCTTTGACCTTCGCCATGTCCAAGGCCACAGAACCATGGTCCGCCCGACAGCAACGCCAGCTGACCTATGTCTCAGAGTTCACTACAGACGTTCAGCACGTGGCAGGGAAAGACAACTGTGTTGCTGACTGCCTCTCCCGGGCCATGACTGGAGCGGTCCACCTGGGTCTCGACTACTGCAGTATGGCGAAGGACCAGGCTACCGACACCACAGTGCAGCAGTGCCGGTCGTCCACTACAGGTTTGCACCTGAGGGACATGGTCTTTGACAGCTCCGGCACCACTTTGCTTTGTGACGTTTCCACAGGCACACCTCGGCCGGTGGTTCCCTTGAGCTGGCGGCGCCAGGTTTTCGATGCTGTCCATGGACTCTCTCACCCGGGGACCAAGGCCTCTCAAAGACTGGTGGCCGCCAAGTTTGTGTGGCACGGCCTGAAAAAGGATGTAAGAGATTGGGCTCGTGCCTGCATGGTGTGCCAGCGAGCCAAGGTGCACCGCCACACCAAGGCCCCTTTGGAACATTTTCACGTGCCTGAGCGACGTTTCGACCATGTGAACGTCGACCTGGTAGGCCCCCTGCCCCCTTCTCAGGGGTACACTCACCTGTTAACTATGGTCGACCGCACCACACGTTGGGCGGAGGTCGCCCCGCTGTCATCCATTAAATCAGTCGACGTGGCACGGGCATTTATTGGCACCTGGATATCCCGTTTTGGCGCCCCTTCGGACATTTCCTCAGATCGCGGCGTGCAGTTCACTTCTGAACTTTGGACTGCAGTGGCAGACAGCTTGGGGGTGAAGTTGCACCGCACCACAGCGTATCACCCACAGAGCAACGGCCTTTGCGAGCGTTTCCACCGGTCAATGAAGGCTGCTCTTCGTGCCACCTTGAAGGACGGCAACTGGATTGACAGGCTCCCGTGGGTCATGCTGGGCATCAGGACAGCGCCTAAAGAGGATCTGCAGTCTTCCTCTGCGGAGCTGGTTTATGGCCAGCCTCTACGGGTGCCAGGGGATTTTGTGCCAACTGCTTCTACCCCTTGGTCGGCCACAGCGCAACGCTCCACCCTCTTGGACAATGCCAGACTTTTTGCCCCTCTGCCCACTTCCTGCCACGGTGTTCCAGGCTCTCACGTGCCCAGGGACCTCCTGTCAGCTAGTTATGTGTTCATTCGTGTTGATGGGCACAGAGGGCCATTGCGCCCTCCTTATGAAGGCCCCTTCCGGGTTTTAGAGGCGGGACAGAAACATTTTGTCATTGACATGGGGGGTAAACCCGAGCGGGTCTCGGTGGACCGCCTTAAGCCAGCTCACCTGGACTTGGCCAGGCCGGTTGAAGTGGCTCAACCTCCGAGGCGAGGTCGTCCTCCCACTGGACACTCTCCTAGCCTTCTCCCCTCTGTCCCCTCCCCCATGACTCCCCCGTCTCCAGTTTCCACTTTTCCTCCGCCCCCGCCCCCTGCGGACGCGCTTCCTCACTCCCCCGTCCTGCGTAGCCGCTACGGCCGTCGGATTCGCCCCCCACGACTTGAACTTTAGTTTGTCTATTTTTGTTGTGTTGAATTCTGGGGGGACGTGTGTAGTGACTTCGCAATTCACAATTCACCACGAACTGCAAATACCTAAAGTAATTGCGGTCCCTTTAAGGACCGCCATGTTTAGTTTTGTTGCTAGGGAAACGGATTGTGAGCCGTTACCTGTTTGGCTCGAGAGTTGAGTGAAAAATAAAACGACACACTTGCTGTGTGTGAAAGTGAGAAATTGTCGCCTTATTTTACAATTACCACAATTTTACAAATACAAAGTCAGCACGCTGTTGAGAGAATGCATCATACTAGCTAACGGTAACTGCTAGTATGGGGCCTATGCATCATATTGCCTTGAGGGCTGCGTTTTGCGACAGGGATGGGGTGAGTCGGGATCTATTTTGACGTACTTCCTCTAGCAGACATCTTACCTTAATGGACAATTTGTCCTGGATAGCAGGTCTTGAGATCTATGGAGTCGAGAGCATCATACACTTACATAGAAATCATGCAGTAGAGTAGGTTGTGCGGCACAAACAAGAGGTCTACTCACAAGTGTAAACTGAATCTGACATATGTGATTGTCTGTTCATATGTCTTCAGCCGCACGTGTGCGTCCCTTTTGAGCATCAAGTTAATCATGCAGCTTGTGAATGTTGAGGTTTGTAAGGGAAGTTGTGACAGGGAAAACTCCTGTCTGTTACAAAGGTTTTGTTTTTTCCCCCCACTGGGTGTTATTACTTCAAACACGTGTATTCAAATGTTCGATGGACCGTTGATATGGATTCCAGTGGAGTGCTAAGCAAGACACGCCCTACTGCAAAATGACTGCCGCACAATGTCAGCGGGGCCTTTCTTGCCGAGCACTCCAGTGGGAGTCAGAATAAAACTTCAGTGGAGCCCTGAGCAGAGTTGAGCTCAGGTTAAATGTCCAAGACGGAGGTTGAACCAATGTACCGTATTTTCCGCACTATAAGGCGCACCCGAAAGCATTCAATTTTCTCAAAAGCCGACAGCGCGCCTTATTATCCAATGTGCCTTATACATGGATCAAGGAGTATGGTAAATGTTCTTAAAGCGCTTTGTGACAAAAGCAGCCGTTGTGAAAGCTCGATATAAATAAAGCTGTATTGCATTCCTTTAGCGTAGCGCCGTCTAGTGGATGCATAACGCAACCACTATTGTCACTTCTATTTTATGCCATTTATAATGCGGTGCTCCCTACATATGAAACCAGTTTAAAAATAGACCATTCATGGTGGGTGAGCCTTATACTCCTCAGCGTCTTATACTGCGGAAAATACGGTACGGGTGGTGATATAATGGCTCACACATATTCATGCAGATTTGGATTGACACTGATTTGGTACACTTCGCAGTTGCTGCTAAAACAAACGGGGAAGACGATTGGGGCTTTGCCGTCGAACTCACCTGTCGAGGTTTGGGCTGAATTGTTGCTGGCAGATCCTATTGGGTAGCCAAAATATCTTTGTAAATATTCACAGCACTACTTCTCACATTTGCTTTTTCTTACATCTATTTAGGTTTTCAAATCACAATGAATGGACACTCACCAGGATGGAGCTGGTGACACTTGCATGACCATTAGCAGCCGAATGTTGAGGCAAATCTGGCGACTCGTTCTGCAACACAAACATTTTCCTGTGCTTTGGTTCACTTTTCCCCACATACGCAGACATGTCAGCATACCAGGTTTTGGTTCTGTACCTCACAAGACTTGGACTGGGACCGGTAACTAGGTACTATCTTGAATGTGATGCTCCCCCTCATTTCTCTCTGTGGATGAAAAACACTTAAAAAACATGTATGCAAACATGAATTTGGTATGAGACGTGACGTGAGAAGGATCATGCTGTCCTCTTGAAGTGGCGCGCTGCAACTCAGCCGCTAACTTACGAGCATTTTTTGGAGCTGTTCCACAGTTTGATTGGCAACACTGATGCCGTTAATCTCTCTGATTTCATCTCCGACATGCAACGTCCCTGAAGTTGAGGAGCAAAAACTTAGGCTAGTTACATGACATAACATGAGCATATCAAATCAAAAGGGACTTCACCTTGCCGATGAATCATTCCACCATGCATGATTCGAGCCACGATGCAATGGTTGAGCTCATTCATTTTCAACGTAATGCCCTGTGAAGCACACAAAGAGCAGGTCAGAGAGAGGTTTCGCGGGACTGAGCTGAACTGCAGGACAAAGAACAGAGTTAGGGGGTCCAAGTAGATGTCTGGAATTTTTCATTTCGAGTGTGTGGGTGTGTGTAAGCACCATGGCCTCATCCGTGTTCTTCTGAAACTGCACCAGGCGGACTCTGGTAACGTTCTCCAGGTCCATGTCTCCGTTGGCGCTGTCTGGCGAGTCTCCGTTCAGGTAAGGGGATGTGGGCGGGGGGGTTACTCTAAGCGCCTCGTCACTGTAAACCTCATGGGCTACCACGTCATGTGTCTGGAGCAGAGCCTGGGTGGCAACATAGAAAGCGTTCGTTCAGAGTTAAAATACTCGCCCGTAGCATTACGGTGGCTTGCACTAATCCTCTCAGGCCACTGATCAAGTTAGTGACCCATTGTTTGTTTTTACTAACATTTACAAGCTGCCCTTGCTCATTAACTTGCCGACATGCTCACTGACACTCAAGGAGGGGGAACTAGCCGCCTCTACATTAGAACCGAGAATAACAACGCAGCGGAACCCAGTGGTTTACTTGTAAAGCCTTAACAAGTTCCATAGAGCAACTGACTACATTAAAAGCAAAGGAGGGAACGTCAAATGTGAAGCTGAGCTTGTGAGGAAGACAAAAACTTTCAGTAGGATGTGAGTATTAAGTGTGTGGAACAAGCAAGCACGCACGAGATCGCAAGGCATTGCGGCCTAATTGGATAGAGGTCGAGCAAGTGTGTCACAACAGTGTACTTAAGACCAATTGAACATGCCCATCCACTTATACTGTGTGTGTGTGCATAATATTGCTCGTGTAAGGCAGAAACCTTTTATTTCCAAAAGCATCAATTTTCGGGAAACCAAGAAAGCGGCGTGTTTGTTAAGCCGTTAAGATTGTCAAAGAGAGAAAGCCAACACTTTGCCAAAATGAACATACCCATGCGGGGACTGACCAACCGTATCAATCTGTGAATCATTATTTGTTACTTTGACCGAGGAGATTTCTACCGGACGTCAGCGACATGTAGTTGAAACCAGAATTTTTTTCTCCTTGTCTGACTAAACCGGACTAGGTCAGTTAGGCAAATTACCAACATTATTTCTGCTTGCTGAATGCCAAAATAATGAGAGAGAGACGTATTGGAAGGCAAGCCTGAAACACTCCCTTTTGTTGCGTAACATCGTGGCAAAGTAAAAAGGAGTGCTCTGGCAGAGAATTGTGGACTTGTGCAAGTCTGATTCATCCTTGGGTGCAATTTCCAGATGCCTTAAAAGTGCCAAGTTCATCTCTTACCACAATTTGACACAAGTGTAAACACCATGGGATTGTCCAGCTATCATACTGCTCAGAAAGTGGACCAATTCTGTGTCCCAGAGATGAATGAACAAAGGAACAAAAGCAAAAGACCCGGTGAAGATGAGGGCTGCAGCTGGTAAAAGTGTGTACTTAAACACCGACATGGAGTGGAAAAAAAAAAAAAAGTCCTGTTCTCTGCTGAAACTAGAATTTAACCGTTTGGCCATAATGGGCATCGTGACGTTTGGAGGAAAGGGGGAAGCTTGAAAGCCTGAGGACTCATCTTCAAACATGACCCTTAAAAATGAACAAAACAAAGCGATCAGGGCATGTCCATCACTTCCACGAACAAACCGGGTTAAAACTCAGCTCCTCCTGAAACACAAAAGGTCTTATAGTCTCTCACTCGGCATATATCGATTCAACAATACTCCCTTGACAAAAATGACTACTTTCTTATTAACCAGCATGTTGACGCGATCTTGTGGCATCTCAGGATGTTTGGGTGAGTTCTTCAGTGAACAGCTGAGGATCGTGTAAAAGAAAAAAGATGTGGCAAGGCCAATTTGTAAACCGTGAATAGATGGGGATTCACCTTAAACACACTGCATTGACACACACGCATACACATATGTACAATATACATACATACATACATACATACTAACTCTACGCTCTGCATTACAATTGACACCACAGCTCCGAAAGACAAAAAAAAGCTGTTCACCTTTGAAATCCTCCCCACATTCCTTGCGCCTCTACAATCAATCTGAATGAATCCACAACCGGTCCCGCTTTGACCGTGATCGCCATCAGAGAAATGCAAACATTCCTCTCAACGGTAGGCTCGAGCCCCTCAGAGTGACTTCGAGTCATCACTTCTGTCCCCAAGCTTTACCCTGGCAGGTCTAACCTCACTAACCCAGCTCAGGTGCTAAGCAGCTTTGTGTTGCCAGGCCCGTTTTGCGGATTGCATGCGGCGCTCTACTTCTGACAGAGCGGCTTGTAATTCCACTGAGTTTTTTTCCCCTTTATTATGTTGTGTAATCATTCTACCTCAGAAAAGATACTACCCCCCCATAAAAAACATATCTTTAAGAACTCAAAATTTACATTCATGACTAGCTGCAATAGTGTCTGTGTGTGTGTGCGTGCGTGTGTGTGTGCGCGTGTGCGTGCCCACACCATGAAGTGTGGTTGCGTGAGGATCCTTCTGAGCTCCTTGGCCTCCGAGTTGTCAGGATAGCAGGAGACTGTCTCCAGCACCTTGAGCAAAAAGAATAAAGCAAAGATGAATAGCACTGACACACAGAGGCACAACGGCAGGCCAACATTTTCATTATATGAGACTTGCATCAAGTTTACCTCTTTGGCTCTCTGCACTCCATCACTGGGAGGGTTTCGAATTTGTGGTGACGACCTGGTGTTGATTTTGTCGTACAACTGCAAAAGCACAAAACCATAAAATGACAAGCATGGGTAACCGCCGCAAAGAAATGTGACTGTGGGACCAAAACAAGTATCATTTTCAGTCAAGATTGAAGACATGTTTTAATTTAACGTGCCAAGTTGCCAACCCAACACCACACAAAATGACATACGGGTCAAATAGTCCATAGCTGCTAAGTCATTTGCCGCCCTTGCAATCATCATTGATGCTCATTCCTGAGCATTTATGATAGAAGACGAATGGTATTACAACCAACATTATTATGAAGGCAACAGATTACGCATGCATCGTGATATCAACTTTGGTGTGACAGGAAACGTGAAGCTTCGGAAGGTCCACTCACATCTAACAGGGTGTGGAGATGTTGATCCTGGAAGACACTGTGGAGAAAATCCATATCTTTCTCGCTGCAGTCTGTCAAAGCGTGAATCTCCTCGAGACTGTCCAAAACCTGCGATACTGCCCCTGAGGATGCAAACAAAAACATGTTACTCACCCGAATATAAAATGCATGCCATACACGCTGATGATTATGACACTGAGCACTCTCTCCAAAACGTTCCAACACAACACAAAATGCAAACACAGGTCATGGTATACGTACCCACAGAAACAAAGACACAACAACAAACAGGCAAGGAGGACAGATGCACGATCACAGTACAGGCAAAGTCATAACCACAAACGGGTAAACATTCAGCTATTTAACCCGAAGTACCTGCTGCATTGCCCACACATGCAGCAAAACCAGAGAAACAGTAGCAGTGGCATCAATACGACAGGAGAAGAAAGTCAGCTCACAAAGTCAAACAGTGGATGCTTGCAAAGAGCAGCACATTCACGCATCGGGAAAAAATGGATTGACTACTCTCACAATTCGTGAACTACATTCAAAATCTCTACAACTCGTATATTGCTCGTCCTCGACGTCGACGGTTTTGGTCATCTTAAGGGTTTTGGGAGCAAGAGCACACCATTTATTAAAGTTTTTTTTTTTAAAGGGAGATGAGGGAAGCAAAGGCCAGGAGGAATCTTGAACACAAATGCAACTAAAAAGGGGGCAGGGTTAGGCAGACGGGTAACGCACATCAAGTTTCTAAAATGCGGGGGCACGGATACGTACTTTCTGCAGCTAGCAGTCCTAAGGGCAGCAAAGCACACGAACAAGAGTGGCATTAGCAGAGGTTGACAGAAACAGTTGCACAACCGTTTGATTTCAAAACGACAGGAAAGCCGATGGAAGGAGTACGCGGCGCATATGATGACAGAAAGAGCAGCTGCAGCAGAGGGGAAAAAGTAACATCAGCAGAAGCAAAAATAAGCCGCTAAGACACCGTAAGCATGCGCGAACAACAGCAGCATGTCTGGTACAGATGACTGCAACGAATCGACCAAGAAAACAAGAAGCGCTGCTGGATGACTCAGCAAACCCGGGTCGAGTTCAAGGTGCCTCCGTATTCAACAGAGTGGAAAACGCATCCGGTTGATTCAGTGGAGTGAGATTTGGAACGTTTAAGAAACTGCATTGCAAATTGTAATTTTTCCTGTTGAGTTTGAAACGTGGTTTTCAAGTGCTGTGGAGAAATAAAGCATGTGCCGTCTGCAGCTCTCGTGGAAGGAAGTGAGACTTGGCTGAAACAGGGATGTGCACCTAATACTGTATCAGATTCCACCGAGAGAGGAAGCTCTAACCAGACAGCCTGCGGTCACTTCAAAGAAAAAGAGAAAACGCAGGGATGGTTTCGGATGCGAAACATGCACAACCTGGTTTGGATACTTGAATAAGTACAAATTTGAGGTGTGGAAATTAAAAGGTTTTGATTCACTGACAAAACTGGTACCTTATTCAAATAATTGTGAGTTGCAGCCCATATTTAATTGCAAAATGAACGCTGGTGAAATGACCATTCTATTGTTAAAAGGTGCTTTTTTTTGCAAGCCCTAGAGCATAGGTGTCAAAGTCAAGGCCCGGGGGCCAGATTCGGCACACCACATCATTTTATGTGGCCTGCGAAAGAAAATCATGCGTCAACTTGCATGATCCTTGCTAAAATCTGTTCTGAAATGTCAAAGTGCCATGTGTAATAAATGACGTTGGGATTTTGCAATAATTTTGTTCCCCTGTTTACACTCGCGTCAACGATAATGGAACAAACAACAAACAAATAGCTGTTTTTAAGATACGTCACAAGGAAGCAGTGACAGCTCTGATGAAGGCTGAAGTGACAGCCAAAACTGTCAGCCAGGTAAGAGTTGAAGAGAAACTTCACCAAAAAAGAAAACTTTATACCTAATTTAACAAACAAATAGTTGAGTTGAGTGATTTCAAAACGAGGAATCCATCAATTGGTTGTGTACAAGTTATGCGAAGAGATGATTAAACATTTAGTTGGTTTCACTGTCATAACGACCCGCCGAGGGAAACTACAAAGTGGAGTGGCCCGGGAAATAAATGAGTGTGACACCCCTGTCCTACAGGCATTAACTGCAGCAAGCAAAGACTTGTGGTATTCACCTGAGGAGGTCGGGTCATCTGAAAAGTCATGGAGCTCCTCAGGAGGGTCGCCATAGTACGAATTAAACTTGTGGCTTGACACAGCAGCCAGCACGGCACCCTAGAACCCAGTGAGAAAATGGCAACGCTTGTAAAGTCAGTGATGAGAAAGATGGGGCACACCCCCCACCCCCTCTCAGTTTTCTTTGATTCACCGAGATCATTACACTCAACAAGGTGCTGACCTTGAGCTTCCTCCTGCCGTTGAATTTCCTCAGCTGTTCCACCGTTTCAGGCAGGTGGATCTTGTAGGCGTACCTGTCCCTCTCCTATCAACAGAGGCAATGTTGGTGTATGCAAACGTAACAACGATGGCGCAAAGGAAATTGTTCAAATTTGCCTTGAGCCAGGGATGGTTGAGAGCCTCGTAAACGGTGATCCTTTCCGCGGGGTCCAGCATTAACATGCGTCTCACTAGGTCTTTGGCACTCTCGGAGATGTGGGCCCACTGCCGTGGGTTCATCTGGACAACAGTTGCGCACACAAAGATTTTCAGAGAGGTGAAGTCTCCTGGTCCCTGAACAACGTATGAAGCTGTAAACTGCAGCGTGACGACAGAACCACAATGGCAGTTTGCAGGCAGAGGAACAGAAGAAACCAGACTTCCTGCTGAGACTGCCTCTGCTGCAAATTAGTCATGTGGAAAAATAAGCAACACCTCAGTGTGCCGTGTTTTCACAGTGAGAGGATGACAAACGCTTTCGCTTCATACAGTCTAAAGAAATGCATGTGAGAGGAAGAAAAAGAAAAACAACTCCTCACCTTGTACTTTCCCTTGATGATAGCCTCAAAAAGGCGCTCCTTTGTACCATAGAAAGGCAGGCAGCCAGACAGGAGGATGAAAAGGATGACCCCGCATCCCCACACATCCACTGGCTTGCCGTACGGCTCTCGCTTGACAACCTCCGGAGCCATGAAGTGGGGTGTGCCAACGCGACCTGAAAAAGAGGAGCATGAAAGTGGCAAGCTTGAGGAAAAAGACACAAACGGGATGTTCCTATGGTCACAAAGATGTACGAACCTCCAGCAACCAGGCCCGACTCTCCCAGTTGTATTGCCACTCCAAAGCCTCCCAGTTTGACTGGAGCAGAGTTCTCCTTGGATGCCAGTAACACGCAGTGGGGCTACACACAGACACGTCAGAGCATCAAATCCAAGGCCAATCATGTCAAGCACAGACATTTGAAGTGTGCGCCATCATATTGAAATGGCAAGTTTTCAAACTCTTCTAACGTCTTGATGGCACTATGTGCAGGTACCACCTAAGTCAGGGGTCGGCAACACGCGGCTCCAGAGCCGCATGCGGCTCTTTAGCGACATCTCGTGGCTCCCTGGAGCTTTATAAAAAAAATTTGAAAATGGAAAGAGATTGTGATAGTAGGCTAATATAGCTCAAATAGATATACAGTAGATACATGTTGCAGCTCCTAAGAAGGAGAGCTGTGCTGTTGGTTTTTTAAAACGTACACTTCACTTATGCTTTTAGCAGTCTCGACAAACACAGACACGTCTACTACCGACTCCATGCCTCTCTCTTCTCTTCAACTCGAGAGGCGTTCAAAGACAGCCTCCGAAAAACGGAAATCCATGATCACTTGACTGACACTAAGAAAAGCGAAAAGAATGCACCGAAACAAAAAATCAAGCGAGGAAATCACAAAATAAAATCTATGGGGGCGTTTGTGAACACACAACAAAGGAATGAATAGCAAACAATTCTGAGACAGTCCAGTCTCCTACCTACATACAGCATGTGTTTCCTTCATTGTAAGTTTTATAGAAGGCTTTTATTTTTTTGCGGCTCCAGACATATTTGTTTTTTTTGTTCGATATGGCTCGTTCAACATTTTGGGTTGCTGACCCCTGACCTAAGTACTTTGCCTCCACCATTGTGCCCCCATGTCCACATTGCCATTGTCAGGTCTTCTCCATTAATACCAATGCATGTATTGGGGAGAATAAAAAAAAAAAAAAAGAACAAATGCAAGATGGCATTGGTTCATTCGCAGGCACAAATAACTATTCAAAATGCCCCCTTTAAAACAGGTAAATGGACAACTTTGAAGAGAACACAACCAGCTTGTTAAATACTTGAGAACCAAAACTCCCTGAATTTGCTTTTGAACATTTCTCATGACGAAGGGTGAAAAGGTGGTGAGAAATACTTTGCATTATAAAAAAAAAGAGGGTGGAGGCAGAGACAGCCCTCTATCTGACTTCACAGTCATTGAAGCAAGAAAGACAGGCGGCCACAAATAGGAGAGAAGATGCGACGAGTGCAGAACTGACTGGGAGAGTGAGCTAGTGAAGTGAAAGGTACATATTGCAAAACTTAGATTTTATGTTCTTTTTTTAATTCAGTCACGTTTGCACACATTTCTTCGCGTTTTGTTTTAAGGTGGTTGGAGAAACGTACTTGGGACCTAAACGCGCTCATGTTGCTTTGGACTTTCCCAACAGTACAAGTAAAGGACGGCTGGTAAGTGTCGCGCAGTAAAAGGATGCGTGGGGACAGGATGTGTGTGCAAGGTTATTTTTGGTTCAAATAAAATTGAAGAAAAAAAAAGAAAAAAACCGCAAATGCAGGGAAAAAAAAGTCACGGAAACGACATTTTTACGTAAACTAAATTAACTAATAATAAGCGGAAATTTCCTTTGTTTTCATTTTTGGAAATTACTTTAATACTTGAGCCTTTGGGCTCGGTTTTTAATGTAATTTTAAGCGTATTTATTTCGGCATCAGTTGGAAGAATGTTCATCCGATAGGGAATTGAAGCCCTCTTTATGTGTGCCGCACGAAAACAACATCATCTAACAGCGGGTAATAAAAATGAGCCACCAAGTGACTTCGCTTCTCGGCAAAGAGTTTGTGCGTTTGATTTTTGGTTTGAATGGCTCACCGCTTCTGACATTTAATTCAGACCCAACTGCAACGCAAATTAAGAAGAGTGTGTGTGTGTGTGTGTGTGTGTGTGTGTGTGTGTGTGTGTGTGTGTATATACATACATGCATTATCTAAAAAATAGTACACTGTACAACTGGGTTTAAATTTCTGAACAGGAATTCAAGCCACAAATACGCTTTCAAAGTTGAGAACCTAGGCAAACAAGGCATTGTTATGATCCTTCTAACTTTGGAAGCGGTATTATGCACTGCAAAAATTGTGATTCAAAATCTGAATTGTTACACAGTATCTGGATGTTTTTAAAATGTTAATATACAAGTTTTTGTATGTAAATGTTTGTTATTACTGCTTCAAGGAGCTGCATGCCCTCCTCAGGCCGTCAGATGGGCATCCCTGTTTTGTTTTGTCACGTTTGGCCAATGTTGAAAAAAGTTGAAAAAAGACGTTCGCCTGACATTCTCAAACAGTTTGTACAGTTGCAAACAATTTTTTCAGTCGGCAGCTAAATTTTAACATATTCAACAGGGCTTTGCAACGAGAACTTTAAAATTGTTGCCAAACATCTTTGCGGCCATTTGCAACCTTGAACGAACCCTGATGAAAAAAACCCCAAAATCGTTGGGTGTGCAAACCTTCTCCACTTAGTGAGATACAGCCTCAACCAGGAGGAGGCGGTAGAGGCAAACTAAATCAACCACGAACAATAAAATGATTTTTTTAACTCGCTCCGAGTATGTTTGCAACTGAATGTTAAGGTTTGTACAAATGTACACCAATGTATTGAGACGTATTGTATCAGTTGTTTTCTATGTTCAGCCCCAAGCTGAAAACTAAAAGTTGCCATTACAAAAAAGGAGAAAAAATAATATATACCTGAACACAAAGTCAAAACTTGCAAATAAAGGCTACATTTTTTTGTCAACCGAGCCTTTAATTTTGTATACTACCTAACCCTAACCCTTCGTTGATTGGTTGGCAAGCTTTGGCCCTGAAAATCCACACATAAGTTTGAATGGGCCGGATGTGCGAGGGGTGTGCGCCATGTGTGCTCCTTAAAATGACTGTGATGCTTCAATCGGTATTACTTGGCTTAAAAAAAAAAAAAAGAAAACTGAATTTACGTCGCTCAAATTAAACCTTATTCATCAAAAGAGCCTTGGACCTTAGTCTGCAATTGTTTTCTCATCGATCTGTCAGTTATGGGGGGACTTTGGAGGAGCTTCATGTTCACAACATTCCATGGGCCAGTGTTTCCCCCAACCAGAGGTATAACAGTAAAACCTAACATTGTCTTTCCCCACAATGATAGATTGTCAATCATTCCATAAGCCATAATCAAGTTCAACTTGTTTTGCCGGGGAAACAATAACTTGTAGCACAACCACGCCACAATCACAACAGCCGCATGTCAGCTCAAGTGTCTCAGAGCTATGCTAACTGATGAAGCAAAAGTAAAAATGCTTTCAGGGATCTGAATTTGATTCGTTATTAAGGCTGGATTGCACGAACAAGGTCTAACACTAAAACCACATTAAATTGTGATTTTAATTGAAATTCTGCCGCCCTAAACTTCAAACTTAGTTCAAAATGAAAACAGATCAACTTTCAAACTTAGTGAAATATTTTGTCTCAAAGTTCATGTAATTCTGTAGTACCAGAACTTTAAGCTCCAGTTCAAACAGTGATTGAGAATTAATTTTACACAGGCGATTGAGAAGGTTTCACTTTAACCATGAGGTGAATAGAGCAAAATAATGAAGCTCCTCAATGAAAATTGAGAGACAGGCTCAATCCTCTTGCATTTTATGATGAAAATGGCTCCATCTGCTGCGGGATCAGGGGATTGATTTTCTCCGCCAGTGAATCATTTTGCTTTGAATGACAACCTCCTCCTCCTCCTCCTCCTCCTCCTCTCTAAGCACAGTCACCCGGTGAAATAGTCTTGGGGTGCTGACAGCACACTTTTAATTGCATAACTAATTATTCATTTCAATTCAGATTGAAATGAATTGAAGATTCATAAATGTCCCTATTGATATAAATCAGTTCAAACTCAGTTAAAATTGAATTAAAGTGAGTTTGATCAAACTAAGATGAATTTTAAATGACGCAACAGAGCTCATCTTAATTTAAAAACTTTGATTAAAATTAATCGGCGATGAAATTAAACCTTATTGGTGCAACGCAATGCAAGAGTTTCATTCCTGATATTGAAAGTTTAAATGATCGTTTAAAGGGGACTTAAGCAAAGGCGCTCCGTTTTAAGTGATGAATGTCACATATGTCATACATAACGGAGGCACTTAAAAAAAAAAGTTAATTTCTCTTACAGTATTTATATTACCATTTCCAAGGCAACGTTGTTTTTTTGTTAAAAACAAGACAAGGCCTGGGAAGTGAATCTTCGAATCAAGCAGACGAATTTACATGACTTTCATTCAATGAAAAGTTGTGTCACTTTCAAGTTTTGGAGAATTAACACATTTGAGGGTTTACTCAAACGTTTTGGTAGTACGCAAGACAAAAAATTTTTTTTTAAATGAGGTAGCGGATTAGTTTTCAACCGCTAATATACATCAACACCACACCCCGACCACCCGCCTCTTATTTTTCTTTTACATTTTTTTTTCTCATTTCCATTCATTTTAAATGGGGAAAAAGAGTGAGACAATGCAAACCCCATACAAAGAGGTTTGAACGGAGATTCAAACATCTGTCTTGACCTTTGCCTCTGTGGAAGTATATGTTGAAAGTATTTGATTGATTTCTTTGTTCTTATATCGTTTGATTTCCTCAGAAACCGGTCTACTCCGAGGACACCAAGCTTCAAACAAAATGAACGGCTCTGCTGCGTGGTCACCAACCTCGGTCAACACTGTTGTCGCTCCCATTTCTGTGTTCTCGCTCTCGGCCACATCTCCTCCCACACTGATCTCCTCTGTGGTCACTCCTGACACAACTAGTTGCTCACTCGATGATGCGGCTTTCCGTCTGCCGCTAGCTGTTGTCTATTCCCTGCTGTTCCTCCTCGGCTTAGCGGGTAACCTCTTTGCCTTGTGGGTCTTCCTTTTTGTTCACGCCAGCCGCAACTCTGTGTTCGTGTTCCTCATCAACTGTGCAGTGGCGGACTTGGTGCTTCTGGCATGTCTCCCCTTCCGAATCTTCTACCATGTTATGGGAGACCGCTGGCTACTGGGACATGTCGCCTGCAAGCTAGTGGGGAATCTCTTCTATATGAACATGTACATCAGCATCATGCTACTGGGGCTCATCGGCCTGGATCGCTACTTGAGGCTCAAAGGGAAGCGTAGGGAGAGGAGAGGCTTGGGGCTGCGGCTGCGGCTGTGCGGGTGCGCTTTGCCGTGGAGTTGGGTGGCATGTGGAGCGCTATGGGGCCTGTCTCTGGTGGCACTGGTTCCCATGATTGCTACGGCGGAGGACAAAGAGGACAACCACACATGTTTCCAATTCAAGCGGCGGCAACATGCTAGGGGGAAAGCCTACTTTAATGTTGCACTGGTCATATTGTTTTGGTTTGTCTTCCTCATGCTCGCCGTGTCCTACGCCAAGATCGCCTACCGGTTAATAAAAGTGTCGAGGGACAAGCCAGAACTTCCCAACGCACTAAGATATGAACGTACTGCAAAGAAGTCCTTCTTTGTCCTCTTCATGTTCACACTTTGCTTTGTTCCCTACCACACCTTCCGGCCCGTCTACATTCTCGCCCAGCTTAATGCCACAGCATCCTGTGACTACTTGCGTGCTGCAGATCGCATCAATGAGGTCATGCTGTTGTTTTCTGCCTTGAACAGCTGCTTGGATCCCATCATGTACTTTCTTTTCTCAGGCTCAGTGCGCAAAACTGCCCTCCATGTGCTTGAAAAACGACTTGGCAATCGGCCTCTCTTCCAAAACGAAGCCACATCCAACAGCTCCACAACAGAGTTTCGAAGGCCTTCAGTACCTTTGGCTTTAACAAGAACTGTGGATTGAATCTTCCCAACTGGTGTTGGCCTTTCTGTTTGAATGTATCGGTTAATTTAATCCACATGCTGAAAATTGGCATCCTTAAAGCGCTGAGTTTTAAGAAAGCAATGAATCAGATAGGAACACCAATAAATGTGTGGTCGGATGCCTGCTGTGCTGTTTCAGTGACGGATTCAGAACTGCTCCATCTGGAACCCTTGTGCTTGTTGCACAAGTTGGATGCCAAATCTGGTGACCAGAAGAAGGCCTACCAATTGGACGACTGGTATTTTGCAAAATGCTGGAGCGGGGTAACTTGAACTGTTCGATACTTTTCCTACCCTCACCTGTTAATTATGCATTAGTTCCTGTAGTTATGAGCCCTTTTTTGTACACCACTGTAGACCGGGGGTGGGAATTTAATTTTCCAAAGGGGACATTTATGAAGCTGGAACACTTGTCAAGGATCATGCCAACATGTTAAAAGCGCAAATGTGTTCCATATCCATTTAAATGTAGTTATATCAGCCATTAAATTGTATTGCTTTAATAAACTGCTAATTGTGTAGACTTTGTACTGTTTAAGTGTCACTAAAATTAGCTGAACATAATAACATTATTTTGTTATTTAGTCAACAATAACATTTTATTAAAAATCTACAGTTCAGTCTGCACTTTTTCTATTTTTATCAATTGTTTTTTAGTACATTTTGAGTACCAACCACTAACAAATAAGCCGTTCATAACAGGGACTCTCAAACTATCATTTGCATTTTTAACATATTGTACTCATAATAATTCCTTTTGGGGAAATTCAACATACGCATTGTGTTACACACCACACAAAGAACCAAATCACACATGAGATGAGATGTCCGAGTGAAAGGGGCGCACAAACAGTGCTTCACCTCATGAAGCGGCAGAGTGGGGATGGTGCCTTTCTCAAGGGCACCTCAACAGTCGCCAGGAAGCAGACGAGCGTCTCTCCAATAACTAAAAGCCATTTTAAAACTGTGACCGTGGCAGGACTTGATTCTGGCTCCAAAGCCCAAGTCCTTACAGAGCTACTGCCACCCCACTGTGTCGTCAAGCCGCACTCCGTCATGCAAGTATCTGCCATGTTAGGAGTGAGTAAACGTTCCATTATGGATGTATAGAGACTTTGTAGTAAAAGACATCACGTTAGAATGCAAGAAGGGAAAGGGATTTTCATGAAAAAAATTAGATCACAAAGCCAGAGACCAATAATTGGCGGAAAAAAAACAACAACATTGGTCGAAGTGTGTGCACTTCAGAACAGCTTAACAATTACAAGATGTTACATGTGCGGTTTACCACTTTCACATGATGAAGGTGGCCAGCAATGCAATCGATGTCATTAAAACCAATGTATTGGAGCTAAAATCTAGAATCCACATATCATATATCAAGCGTCTATTTCAATAATCTAGTTGAGCTTTTAAACGGCACGCACACCATTACTATCATACAACAAATGACGGCTTTATTTGGACTAACTTAACTTGCTCGATATTACCATGCATAATTTTCCAGAGTCACTGACAGGTAATAATGGTGTGCATTGCCATTAGAGAACAAAAGAAGCCAATGCTAATGGCTAAGCTACTGCTGTGTCACCAAACACTACAAAAAGTGCTGTAGTGTCAAGTACACTTTTCACAGATCTCTGGCTGGAACTGACTGCATTGAAGCAGAGAGCAACTGCAACAAATTAGCAGGTAAATTGACGAGTGTCGATAGCGAAAATAATACATCAGCAAACAGAAAGACAGTCAGCGTACCCCCCCCCCCCAAAAAAAACCCCAAATTAATCAGTTACGTCTATGTAAGATGTGCCGATAGTTGTTTGTAGCTTTTATTATAAAATCGTGACATCAATTTTAGGTGCGCATGTATAATAATGTCCCACCGGGAGGAGACCCCGAGGACGACCCAGGACACGCTGGAGAGACTATGTCACCCAGCTGGCCTGGGAACGCCTCGAGATCCCCCGGGAAGAGCTGGAAGAAGTAGCTGGGGAGAGGGAAGTCTGGGCTTCCCTGCTAAAGCTGCTGCCCCCGCGACCCGACCTCGGATAAGCGGTAGAAAATGGATGGATGGATGGATGTATAATAATTAATTTAATAATAATTGCACATTTCTGCCTATGCTCCTGCCTTATATCGATTGAAACCAAACTTTAAAATGTTAATACTATAATCTGACCATGTTTTAATTTTAAAAAGTGATATTCAAACCCCAGACGACTGATTGGAAACCACGCTTCTTTGGGATGAACATTTCCATGAACTGAACAACGTAGCTACCTTCCTCGCGCGCACTTAATTTACAGCAACAGCATTCAATGTTTCAGCAAGTGTAAAACAAATCCACAATTAAACTATCTGAAAGCAGTATCATCACCACCTAGCGTTCAAAGGAAGAGAGTTTGCCCAAAGATTGATTTTTCCGCATTGGATCCAAATTCCAAAATGCAATTTGTATATGGCAGTAACCTGATTAATTTGTGGATGTATATGTAGCTCGTGTAGTGGAAAGAGAGATGTCGGCGAGCTCACCTTGACATCACGGTGTATTACATTGTTGTCGTGGCAGTAGCGAAGTGCCTCCAAAATTTGCCTCATGTAATGGCTGTGAGGAAAAAAAAAAGATTAATACCATCTGCATATTAGTCCAACTTTAAAGGGGTAACATCCTGAAAAAAATTACTTTTTAAAACAAATAGTTGTGTCTCTCAAGTGCCTGTCCATCCATCAAGTGTAAAATTAACCAGGCAAATTTTCACAACACTGGAATTTGTGTGGTTTTGCATACTAATACAAAAGTATAATTAAATTGCACACTAATAGACAAGCATGATTAAGCAGCTAGGTTATGAAGTGCTGTAAAAATGGAATAGTCCTTTTAAGGCCTTTATACCGACTTGCATGTGCGCTTGCTCTTTAAGACTCAGTGCAAACAAAATCACTGAGTCTTAAACAAAAACAAACAACAACAAAAATAGAACTGTCCCATCAAAACAGGCAACAAAAAAGAGGGTGGAAAGTGGGCTGTAAATTGTGAAAAAGTGAATATAAAGTCTTATTTAAGTAAAAAATAAATAAATCTAGTCGAGAAGCCTGTTTGAGGTTGCGGTTGTACAATGTGGTGACGTCACAAATTATAACCAATAAAAGTTGCATGAAAACTTTCACACAGGCAAAAAAAAAAATCAATTATCACATTAAAAGAGAGCAAGCAAGACACAACCGCCCACCACAGTCGCCAAGTGATAGAAACACAGTAGTACTCATGATCGGGTCTGAGTCAGATTTGGAATCATCGGGTTGTGTGCAGCAGCCCTTAAAAGAAAACTCAAATGATGGGCATCTTACCTGGCCACAGCCTCGCTGTACACAAACCCAGCGTCAGCTCTCTTCACAATTTCAAAACAGAGGTCAGCTCCATCCATACTAGAAGTAAGAGGATAATGTGGTTACATTTTGGCTTGAAGCAATTATTTATGGCAAACCAACTGAAAGATCCAAAAAGCGTTCTGAACAGAATGCAGAAGACGACCTACATCATAGAGAGTGCATTCTCAAGGTCGAGTGCAATAAGGCAACTAATTAACTCTGTATCACATTGGAAGTTATATTGCAGCAGCATAGTGATTTTAATTCACATTTATGCTGAGCGTTTATAATTCTCTCTAATATTTATTATAATTATGCAACTACACCAGACATCCTGGTGGGTAAGTAAGAACAAATACAGTGTACCAATATTAACTCTTCACACACAGAGGATGTGGGTTAGCGGTTGACATTTTTTGGGAATCCTGTGGGATGCCCACTGGATCGGAGTAAACTTTATCTTTAGTCACGGGATTGAGACAATACGGGATAAAAAGTTCATAAGAGCAGATGGAACTGCGATTATACAGGAGGTGCAAAAAAACATACAGTGGTACCTCTACTGATGAAAGTCTCTTCATTCGAAATGTTCAAGTTACGAAATGTCTCAAAAGGAAAATATTGCCTCTTGTTACGAAAGAAATTTCAAGATACGAAAGGTAAAAATACAGTACGGGCTGTAAGTCACAGGTCTGAGTTTCCTGTACGCAACAAACTTTATAGCTGCTCTGCCATTGGCTATTCCCGAGCATCATCCTGGCATCCCATTGTCTAAGATGGACCTCGACCAAATGTGTCAATGTGTGTCAATAGATAAATATGTCTATGGGGCGTCCTAGTCAATCGCCCGTTGGGCCACGAGGTGTCCCGATAATTTTATGTAAATGTGAATCACCCAGAAAAAGTGTTCACCAGTCTGTCGATCGCTCACTATGCTGATGTTTGCCTTGGACATTTTCAAAGGCTTGTTAAAAGCTGAAAAAAGCAAATGCCCTTGGATCAGTTCTTTACAAACGCCATTTCTGAGAGAGAACATGAACTAAAGAGGGCAAAAAACAATGAGGACGCAGTTAAAAGTTAAATGACCATTTTTATTCTTTACTCTATTCTTTGTTTTTTACATTATGCACAACTCTCATTTACTGTGCAATCTAATTGTAACATGTATTTGTTACATATTTTGATGCATTTTTATACTTTAGAAAACATTTATGCCTGAATATTGTGGGGCTTGGAACGGATTAGGGCATCTACATGGAAAATGCATCTCTACTTACAAAATTTTCTAGTTACGAAATTTCTTCCAGAAAAAAAATAATTTCGTAAGTAGAGGTACCACTGTACAGGTGCGCAGTCATTTTTGATTAAAGTCGCTGACCTCCAAAATGAGAGTGGGAGTCATTCTAAATGGATTTTGGGATTTTGTATGCAACGAGAGCGGAATGGTTCAGGACTTTATTCATTCATTTATTTATTTTAACACGATGATCCCGGACTGGGACGGGATTTTTTCTGTGGAAGTGGGATTGAACAGAAATGTTTGTCCACTCCCGCCTCACCCTCTAATGTGGGTGAGCAATTAAAGTAGTTGCTTGCCAACGGTCTAAATTCATCTTCTAGATACTCGAGCAGCTAAATATGGAATATTTCACGGGTTGTGGGTGAGAAACGTGCCCTTACAATTCAAACACCATGTAGAGCATGCCATCTGAGCTGTATGTCTCCAGCAACTCCACGATGTGCGCATGTTTCAGCATGTGACAGATGCTGGCTTCTCTCTTCAGATCTGACAAATGAGACAAAAGGTGCTTTGAGTCTTGTTTCGAATCACTCATCGATCACTTAAAAATCAACAGACTCAAGACATTGAGTCCCGAACCCTATTTGTAAGTACAGTACTCCGTTATTTTTCTCTTGGATCCACGGGTTGGGTCTCTTTTAGTCTCTCATGTGTGGTGGCATTGTTTTGATAAGTGTGAGTACCTTGTTATGGTAGTCTACTGTGTGAAGGATTAGTTTGCATCTCCCCTTATCTGCTTTCAAGCTTGTGATGTTTCCTTGCTCAGCAATGTCACAGCTTTCCTTTTCTCTTGAGAAAGTTTGGGGGGTAACACTTAAGCCAGTTGTTGAGCCAGCTCCAATACTTTTTTCTTTTTTTTTTTTACAACTGAATGAAATATTGATAAGTGAGTTTCCATTGAATGCCTCTGTGCAATGCATCTCAACAATTTTTGCTTTGCATTTTAAAAGAATGATACCATTCGTGGTTGGAGCGTGCCTCCAACTTGGAGCATAAATAGTTGGGTTTTCCCCACACCAAATCAGGCTGGTGCAGTCCGAACAACACCTTCTAGAATGAACTGATGAAGCCCCGCATGGATGAGGCAAAACATCCTCTCAGAAAACCAGAACAGTCTAGTTGTAATTGATCCAATGCACCGAGAAAGTTGTTATCTTGATGCATATGACTGCATGACTGTCCACGTCTTATGTGTTTTGTTATTTGACCATACAGTCGAACCTCGGTTTTCGTCCATAATTCGTTCCAGAAGGCTGTTCGAAAACCGAAATGGTTCGAAAACCGAAACCACGCTGCTTTTAAAATAAAAATGTTTACTGAACATGTCTGCTCCCAATGGAAAGCAACACGAGGAAGCGTCACTTCCTCGTCTACCCGAGGAAGCGTCACTTCCTCGTGTAAGGAAGGCAAGAGGAGTCAAATGGTGCATTCAAGTGCGCTCAGTTTGTTCGAGAACCGAAATTTGTTTGTCATCCGAGGCATAGAAACCTCGAAATTTTGGGTCGAAAACCGAATTGGTCGAGAACCGAGACGTCCGAAAACCGAGGTTTGACTGTATTTAGTTATTTTATGTTAAGTGTTCTGTAAAGTGCTTTGTTACAGCTGCAGATGCTCTGAAGGCACTATATAAATAAAGATGTATTGTATTCCTGAAGGCCTGTGAGCACTGCAATTCAGTACACCAACAATTCAAATTTTGAATTTTACCAAAACCAGTGGCTGATCAGCAGCCACTCAAATAAACCAGTTTTGACCGTGTCGGTGGGCTTTCGGATCTTGACAATAGTATCCAATTTGAGAAGATTTATGTCAATTTTAGACTTGAGAAGCACTAAGTCACAAGAGACTGTAAGCGCTTCTCCTCCTGGGGCTCATTTCCTTCTCTTGATGTTCTTACTGGCTGCGGCGCTAATCCCTGTCAGGGGCACTACAGGGGCACATTGTGATCGCCAACCTGCATGTGCTCTTAACATGCATGCAAACACACAAATTAGGTCCTGCCCCTAAAGCCTGCCAGATACACACGCAGGCAAAATTCAGATTGGGCATTGAAAGTGTCATTTCTGGCAAATTATTCAGTGCCCTCGTGTGCAGAGCGGTTTTAGCCTGCCCATCTGCTGTTCCACATACACAAGGCTCAAGGTTTAGGCACAACCGTGGCAACGAGGTCTGCACCCTTTCTCACCTTCAGTGCTGAGGCCGGGGCTGGAGGTGAAGCTGGCCACATCGACGATCTTCACAGCAAACTGCTGGCCCGTGTCCCTGTTGATGCAGCGGCGTACCACACTGAAAGGTCCCCTACAATAGACACAAATTTAATCAGACACCTACGCATATGTGTGCACCTAGTCAGCACTCACGGGCTCATAATTATATCCCAACATCCATGTGGGAGGTTTGGCATATGGAAGTTTTGCCATACTGTTGCCAAAGGAATTACAGAGCAGTTGTAAGCCACACAGCTGTGAATACTGAAATGAAAGCATTATTATAGGGACATGGGCAAACGTGACCACACCAATGGTCGCAGAGGTGGCAGATATTGTTGGTGTGCTCCCTAACATAGTTGTGTAGGCATATGGTGTATGGACATACAGACTATTTAGAGCGTGGACAGACCAGTGAAAAGAGAATGTGGTGAGCTTGAAAGTTGCTCCTGACCGCCATTTCTTTCTGAACCAAGTAAACACAGCGTGAGGTATGTGCAAAGTTTGGTTAGGAAAACACTCTTCTCACCGGGTTCCCTGCTGATGATCCGACAACCACCATGACCTTTGCCCACTTGGGGTAAACTGCCATAACAGCTGTCCATCCCCTCGCAAGGAAATCTCAAAATTCTAGCTATTAGCAATTGAGCATTTCATTGGGGGATGCTAATATTTGTTTGCCAATAGACGGCATTACTGCTATTTAGCAATTTGCGCCAGGTGACAATGCCTGCTTTCATGTTTAAGTCCCATTTGTAATCATGATTAAACAATGGGGAATGCACTGAAAATCAATTGACAAATGGGGCACACTACACCCAAGAGGGGCAATGGGTACCATTTCAATGGATAGCATAAAAATGAGACTTAACTCTATCAAATGAATCAACTGTGTCTGAGGGAGTGCAGAGGGCGCATGTCACGCTGACATCACCGCAGCTGTGGGATCATGCAAAACACCCACATGCTCCTCACATCCAGACAACAGCAACCATCAAAACACTTGCCAGAATTTAAATCATTACAGAGGCCTCCTTTATATTCTTTCAATAGACGTCTGGATGACAGACATTTTTGTTGCAAAAGGATATGCCGGACATGAGGGCACTTTTCGTTGAGCTCCTCGGGTGCTTTACTAGCCTAAACAGACATAACACGTGGCGCTACAGACTCAACATGAAGAGCAAAAAAACTGATTCGTAGAAAATTACGTTTCAGGGGCAGTTTTGTGTTCTCTCACTGTGCCTAACATAAGTCTCTTTATTAGTGTGGTCCAGACAGCAGGGTCAAGTACAAACCCAATTGCAATGAAATTGTAATGTTCTGTTCAGCATCAATAGAAACAGAATACCGGTACACTGATTTGCAAACCACGTTCATCCTATACTGTATTTAATTGAATATGCTACAAAGACAAGATATATAGTGTTGAAACTGATCAACTTTATTTGTATTTTAGCAAATAATCATTAACTTAGAATGTTATGTCTGCAGCAGTTTCCAAGAAAGATGGGACAGGTGGCAAAAATAATTGTGGACTGCTCATTAAAAACCTGTTTGGTACATCCCACAAGTGAATAGGCTAACGGGTGGGTGCTATGAGTGGGTATAAAAGGAGCTGCTCCAAATTGCTAAATCATTCGCAAGCAAAGATGGCAAAAGTGATGCAAAGTGTAAAAGTGTTCCGCCTCATTTCCAATTGTTCTTAGAAATTGTGGACGCCTTGTCCTCCCGGCTGAAGTAAAAAAATAATCATCCGGGCTGTTATGGATGCAAAGTTCAAAAGCCAGCATCTGTGATGGTATGGGGCAGCGCTAACTTCCACATCTGTGGAGGCACCATTAATGCCGAAAGATACATACAGGTTTTGGAGAAACATACGCTGTCATCCAAGCAATGTCTTTTTCATGGATGCCCCTGCTTATTTCAGCAAGACAATGCTAAACCACATTCTGCATGTGTTAAACCAGTGTGGCTTCATACTAAAAGGCTACTCGGCTGGCCTGCCTGCAGTCCAAACCTGCTTCCCATTGAAAATGTGGGGCACATTATGAAGCGTGAAATACAAAAAGGAGACCCCAGACTGTTGAACGGCTGAAGCTGTACATAGCGCAAGAATGGGAAAGAATTCCACTAACAATACTTTTACAAGCACGGTCCTCTGTTCCCAAACGCTTATTGAATCCTGTTTGAAGAAAAGGTGACATAACACAGGGGTAAACATGTTCCTGTCCCAGCTTTTTGGAATCTGTTGCAGCCATAAAATTTTAAGTTAAAGATTATTTGCTGAAAACAATCAACTTTATCAGTTTGAACATAATATTTCTTGTCTCTGTAGTGTAATCAACTAAGTATAGGTTGAACATGATTTGTAAATCATTGTATTCTGTTTCTAATTATGTTGAACACGTCTCAATTTTATTGGAATTGGGTATCTAAATAAATGCATCTGCTTCTGCTCAAGTCAGGTGTGAATGAATGCAATTGAGTTCATCAAACACACGTACACGTACACGTACACACACACACACACACACACACACACTCCAGGTTTTTAAATGTTCATACTTGTACACTATTGAGAAATCCTATTCTTTTTGCTCTGCTCGATACTGTGTTTGTCATACATGCATAAAGAACCAATTCATCTTCATACAAGAAAGGGAGAGATGACAGAGTTTTGGTTCAGTGTCACCCCTGAGCAATTTGTGATGGGCAGCTCGTAAGTGAAGTGAAAGGGCCAAACTTCTTTCTAACAACCAATCCCAAGGATGTTGGTCCACAGTGAGACACTAAACTACAACCTACAAGTCAGTGGTCTGGAGCAGTGGTTCTTAACCTTTTTAGAGGTACCGAAGCCAACCAGTTAATATGCACATTCACCAAACCCTTCATGAGTGAAAAATAAATATATTTTTTTTACAAGTTCAAAATGTATTTTAAAAAAACACATTTATTAAAAAAAGAAAAAACGAAATAAAAGTTCAAAGGATAAGTATACTTTTTTTTTTTTTATTGAATGACGTACTATCACGACAGTCACACGTTGGCTACGAAGCGAACTAAATTTCCCACAGCACTGATTGGACAAGCAATGCAATGTGATCATCCGCAGCCAGTGATGGCCAAGCGGGCGTGTCATAACTCATTAACGTGTTGAGTCGCGTGTGTCCTACCCTCCATGGCAGAGGCTCCGTCGAACCCCTGAGACTGACTCACCGAACCCCTGGGGTTCGATCGAACCCAGGTTAAGAACCGCTGGTTTGGAGGACATTTCACTGTAGCACATGCATCTGCAACACTGCGGTGTCTGTCTTCTAACATTATAAGCAAAGAACAAGCTCTCACGACTTACTCAACTCAACTCAAACATCTGTTTGTCATCTTTCGCCACAGTTTGATCTATTCAGAAGACAACATAGGAGCTGACTGGTTCAACTGTTAATTGTGGAAGTAAGGCAAACCCAATGTGAAGGGATGCAGTTTTGCACTGACATGAAACCGGAAGCATGGGTGCAAAATGTGCAATGCTACCGTGAGCACTAAAGATAACTGAAACGAAAACTACAAATAAAAAAGATAGGTCTAGTACCCAAACGAAATTAAATTAACAGGTCTTTTCTGTGCCAGTGAGGAGGGATGAAATGCGGGGAAAAAACTGGGAAACAGGAGTTGATGTTGTCAATGCCTGCTGAGATGATTTCTATCTTGAGCCTCAAGGCCATTCCAGTCCCCATTCTGTTGATTGATCTGGTCCCAGACTGCCTTCCCCTCATCCATCTGGGCTAAGGAAAAATGACCTCTTCCTTCTTCTGACAACTTTCCAAGATACCAGAACTCAACAGTAATACACCAAATTCCAAAGTCTTTTGTTTCACTCCCGATTCAGAAATCTATCAAAGCCTACTTTTTTCTTTCCTCAAATAATTAATTAGTTAGCCTGCAGAATTTCAAGGCCATTTTCCAGAACCTTCCTTGAATTAGTGACCACAGCCGCAACCGGATCTCTCAGGCAAGCTTCAGGTGAGAGTGCCTCGATCCTACGTACAAATGTAATGATCCAAAGATCGACTAAAGTGAGCAGTACTTCCAACGGCCAGGGTCCTCTTTGCAAAAAACACAAATTCTAAGCCACCACTGTAGTAACAAATAATTCCAGGCGGGTTGACGCTTGGTTTGTGATGTTTTCACAGACCATTTGTCACCTGAGTTTGTGAGAAATACTTGGACAGTTTTTTTTTTTGTAACATCCCCTTAGAAAACTGACCTCTGCTGAATGAGCAGGTAGTATAAATGCAAACTAAGCATTGTAATTTTGTGTCATTGAGCCCCAAATTTCCAGTCATATGATGACTTTCACGCGCCCCCGCACACACACGCACGCACCACGTCAGTTCATATTAGCAAAGGGATGCAGTGATGCCACTGTCGTATTGGGAAAACAGATAAGAGTGCAGAATCAAGCAAGTTGCAAGACTTTGTGCCAACATCAATTTTGAAATTCAACGTCGCGGCGGAACGAATGCCATGCAAAATAGCTGTTTGGGAAAAGCAAGACGATGAACATGTGCCGTGTCCGTACTCACTTGCCAATCACCTCACACAACTCGTAGACATCTTCGAAAAGCACGTCGTCGTCCGCCATGGTCCAAAGGCAAACGCGGGGAGCTCCACAAATAGCCGCTTCACAATAGTTTAAGATCTGCACGCTTAATTAACGGAGGTGTTACTATGACAGCTCAGTGGCAGTGGAGAACGTATGACCCAAATGGGATGAACATAAAAGCGTCCAAGTTCGCCGCCCCACCTTCTCTGGTACTGATATTCCGGTGAGTGGGCTAGCCAGCTAGCGGGCTAGCTCAATAGGAACCACAGACCAGACCGCAAGGGTTGGAGATTTTCCTCCTTTGCAGGGAAACAATTGCATGACTCGAATCCGCATCATTGCATCGAATTGTAGTGGGAAGTGTTTGGCTCCATCATCAAAAAAAAAAACACCCAGACCTCCAGTTCGGACCACGGTGCTGAGCTCCACCGCACGCTAACGTAGCTGTCCAAAATGCTTAGCTTTCTAGGTTAATGGGCTAGCTGACGATGCAATCGCCGGTTGACTCCTGTCTTGATTGCACTGTGTACGCCCAGTATCCCAGACGGTTTACCCTACCCAAAGTATCATGTGTGAAATTCCGCTCCCCGAGCCCAAGCAGAAAATCTCCACTTTGGGGTCGATCACAACGCCGACGGATACGCCGTGTGTGCTTCTTAACCCCCAAATTGCCTCCAACACATCAAACGTTACGTCCACCGTTAGTCGGATGCTGGCAGCTCCGAGTTCCACAAATGTGTGGCCCAGGAACCTGGTGAGCCAAAATGGCGCCGCGCGCACTACCCACACTTGATGCTCTGCTGACTTTAGAGCCAAGATGGCGTTCACAGGGCGTCTGATTTCCAGGCAACGGTTCCAGCCATCCAACGTAATTTTTCTGCGCATGTGCTTGCATTCCTGCAGCTCTATGTCTTACGTCACCTTTCACCACATCGCTGCTTCTTCCATCCGTCCATCCATTACCCGAACTGCTTTATCCTCTGTGTAATAAAAATGTTTGGCATGTCTGTCACTGATCATGTATTTGTTAGCATAATTTTAGTCACGCGGATGGTTGTATTATCTTGACAGCGATTCACTAATGTCCATGGTTCCAAAACTGGAGGTTCCACGGAAAATAGGCTTGTTTTGTCGTGTCTTGTGCGGTGATACTTGTGCCCCCCTCTGCAATTTCAGTGGCTTTGCATCAGCCCCTCTTCTCGCGTCCACTGTTGGTATATACCCATCAATTGGCATTCTGATTGGCTTTTGATGTGGTCATCAATGCAGTACTATCCAATACATAAGTAGCCCGAGATCTAATTCAAATCAGGCACTTGAGCAAATAAAATGTAATTTATGGAAAACATAATATCTGTTTGTTATTGACTAATGGGACTCTAAATGTCAAGTAAAATAAACAAATATCCAAATTGGAGAAGGACCGGGCTGTGTCCGTTTGCGGGGGCGTGATTTTCGTAGTTCGTCGGTCATTCCTGATTGGTGAATTTATGTCCCCAAGATTTACGATGAAAACATTTGCGCATAAATTGTTCTCTTCCTTCTAACACCAATACAAAATAACGTACATAAAATGCGGGGGTTAATTTTAGTCGGGGTTTTTTTTTCATCATTTAAATGCAAATAAATACACACACACACACACACACACACACGTTATTACTGGTATCTCTAATTGTAAACATCTTTGAATGGAAACCGTTGCTTTTGTTCATTTTAATCTAATTTATTAAGTTTCCCAGAGTCGCTGAAGTCATGGTACACTCACCTGAATTGGGAGCGGGCAGCATGGGGTCAATTCCCTCTCAGTGACCATGAGGATATAGGTGTGAATGGTTGGTTGTCTCTTTATGTGCCCTGCGAATGACTGTTGACCAGCTCATGGTGTAATAAGCCCGAAGTCAGATGGGATAGGTTCCAGCAACTCCTCGTCACCGTGTTCAGAATAAGCGAAGTTGAAAATGGATGGATGGATGGATTAAGTTCCACAAATACTGTATTGTATTCCACCTGCGGTAATTTTGCCCTCTGGAGTACTTATATTAATGAGATGAAGATTTTCTGGAAACCAATATCGACCTGAAACGTGCTAATTCACAAAGCAACGGTTAATTTAAATGAAAAAAACAAAAGCACAATCACGGTTGGTAATTTTATCCTGTTGGGTCCTACCCACCGCTGTTGAACTCCTTTCCACACTGTTAGTCATAGTAGAAAGAAAAACAAAGTATTGCATGCACAAATAAATGTTCCAGAAGAAAAATAGAGCTGTACACAGTACAGAATGCAATATAAAAAATAAAAATATCACTAAAATATAGAAATAAGCATATATGCAACTGCATGTATGCTGCGTAAGGTGGCTGTGCTATTTACAATGTATGGATGGGTTGAGTCAGTTATTCATCTGTGTTTGTTGAGCAGCCTGACAGCAGGTGGGGCACACCCTGAACTGGTTGCCAGCCAATCGCAGGGCACACATAGACGAACAATCATTCACACTCACAATCACACCTCGGGACAATTTTGAGTGTTCCATTAACCTGTCATGTATGTTTTTGGAATGCAACAAAGCATGTCTCATAATTTGATCACTCTTATGGACATATCATAAAGTCAGATCGAGCAATCTTAAATTGTAGTGACACAAGTGAGGAGTGAGATACATCATCTTAGAGCATCTTTTATTGAATGAGTGTCATTGTCCTTACCAGAAATCGGCATTCTATCAGAACTGATGGACAACAATTTTGCTGACAATTGACGAATGATTGGAAACTAAAAAAAAAAAAAAAAGTCAAGTCAAGTACAACTTTATTGCCAAATGTGCTGTATGTGCAACATTGTCTTGAGAGCAAAGAAATTTCATCTGTGCTGTATGTGACATACAGCACAGATGAAATTTCTTTGCTCTCAAGACAACATAAAACAAGAGGAGCCGCTGCGGGTGTAAGTAAAGACGTAAAGGTGTAAAGACGGAGGAAGTACTGATTTTAATTCGTTACAGGGTTAAGTACCAACGGACATCTCAGACCAGCGATGACGGATGCCTGTTTTGTTGGCAACTGACAGAAATACGCCCCGCCTGTCTCATGTTTGTTCACGAGACTGAGAACAAGCAGGGTTGCTCCCATTGACAACACAGTACAGTATATGAAAACGCTTTGCGCTTCCTGTACAGTAGGTGATGGTAGGCGTCAAAGAGCTGTAATCTGCCAATGAACCAAGAAGGAGAAGAAGATGAAGAAGACGAAGATGAACATAGACAGAAGTAGGCCTCGCATGGTGGGATGCCTCCGAGTGGCGCAATGTGGAACGCGGGGGCTCTTGGGCCCCTGACGCAGCTAAATGCCCACCAGACGGCGGGGAAGGAGGTGGGGTCTCACCGGAAGGTGAAGGGCCCAGCGCTCGCCCCGCCGGAACGGAGGGGAGTTGGAGTAGCCGCCCCAGCACCCTCCTTAAACAACAATTAGGCAAGGGCCCTTCCGGGGCCCGCACTGGGTATGAACCTCGCGAGGCACCAGCGAGAGTCGTACCGGGTGTGGGACCCAGGAGGGGGGGGCAAGTCCCTGATGGGGGCCGATTGCCCAGGAGGAGGAGGAGGAAGAGAAAGTCCAGGACGGAGAGGAGAAGGTCCATGAGGCAGAGCAAGACAACCTCACACCATCGTTATGGACGAGATTTGAGCAACAGTCATTGTGCATGTCATGACAAAGGCTGAAGCAGGACTAAGAGTCTGCCCAAACTTGAGTCGGTTCACCGTGGCCACCATTGTCAGGGCAGTCAGACAAACACAACTGGTATTGTACTCTTGCTTTCTTTGTCACGATACAGCTTTACAAGCCTGTGAAAATCAGTTGTGATTGTAAAACAAGACTTGGAGGGGCTTGTTCACGCATACTGTCCTTAGGTCTCCTCATATTCCCAGAGGAGCAAAGAGACATCCTCCTGGGCCACCAACAACACCATCCAGGGCCAAACATCCCATTTATGTGGTCATTTGGGACAATGTCCGCTTCCTCAGAACAAAGCAAATCAGAGTGTGGTTCACCACCAACAGTAACCGGTTTTTAAATGTCTGTCTGCCACTCCACTCCCCTTTCCTGAAACCTCTTAAAGAGTTCTTCTCATCGAGGAGATGGAAGGCTTATGATTGACAACGATACACTAGAGAGAACCTCCTAAGGGCAATGGAACTGGCCTGTGTTGACATCCCAGTGGAGGCCTTCCAAGGATGAAGTCGCGGTTGCAGGGCGTTTTTCCCATGGTGCCTGGCAAGAGAGAATATAGCCTGCGATGTGGATGACGTGATGTGGTCCGATGCAGCTCAGGGACATGCTGCTGCACAGTGATTGTGGTGTGAATAAAGTAAATAAAAATAAACTTCACACCCTGAACATGTTTTCAAAAATACTGTTTTGTGAGATAGATTCTCTTTTTGCATTGAGTTGTGTGACACTAGTGTATATGCAGTACTGTACTTTGTACTTGATATGAAACTCACCAATCTAAATGCCTAATCCTCTACAGAGATCTAAGAAGATCCGTTACTGTATTTTTTTAAAAAAAATATGCATTGGCAGTTATGAAACAAAGAACCATCTCACAAATTGAACAGTGTGTTTTCAATTGTTTAGCTGTAGTGTGTAATGATGTGTATAGTGTTTATATTTTTGAATTCTTTGAGCTTGCTCTTTTGGTGTGAAAGTTTGAGTTTTGAAGTGAGAAGCTGGCAGTTGTAATAACACGCAGAAGAAGTTGAATCTGTGACTACAAGAGCAACATTTTGAACTGGCTGCCTGGATGAGGAGACTGTCATGACAGCTTCCAGCGCTTATGTGGGAGTGAGAATCTCAGAAAGAAATCCATCTATTATCCAAACCGCTTATCCAGAACAAGGTCACGAGGAGGTGCTGGAGCCTATCCCAGCTGACTTCGGGCGGAAGGTGGTCTACACCCTGAACTGGTCGCCAGCCAGTCTTAAGATAAGAAAAGAAAACCTTTATTTGTCTCACAATGGAGAAATTTGTAATTTACAGCAGCAAAATTTAGAGGGAAGAAAGTAGAATTTAAAAAATTGGTCATAGGTCACATATAGAGAAGAACAACCATTCACATCCACATCCACACCATCACCGATTCCACGCTGCCCACACACAAGTCAGGAGAGTGAACCACTACACCATCAGCGACTCTTGTCTGAGAATCTTTGTTTGAAAAGACCACCACTTTGTACCTGTGCTTTTCATTTTGTGGACAAAAAGGAATTGAAGCGGATTTACATGGGACAGGAGAAGAGAGCCAATCTCTCTTTTTCGTTAATGGATGCTACAGCTTCTTGTTGCAAGCTTAGCTGTAGCATTAATTGCCGCACTTTGTCCACTGAAAAGGACACTTTGATTCGCTCCTGCTTCAGATTGCAAAAGTGGTTAAGATTGCAATTGTCTGTGTCTAATGTGTTGTCTTGTATTATTTTGTCATTTTTTTGGTCAACTTTTCTTTTGAACACCCGCAAGAGGGGAAGAAATTTCATCTTAGAGTATTTGAGTTGTATTCCATTCCATGTCTGCATTGTACATTAAACTTTGGATATGCTTGATAACAAACTAGAGATATGAATATGTCAAGGGTTATATAGAATATGACAAGGAGAGAAGACAAATGATAAATCTATTGGAAAAAAGAAATCGAAACTGCAGTTTTAAAGTGGATTTAGTTCAAATAGTTAAAGACTAAATATTTGGTTGGGAGAATCTTAGAGTTGTGTTGTTAGTTTTCCTCATTTATCTATTTATTATTTCCCTCCTCTCCTGGGTGCGACAGTTTAACGCGATACCTCGTTCACACTCCTTACCAGGAGATGGCGGTAGTGTGACTGACAGTTCCTTGCCAACGACGAAGAAGAGAATGAAAGAAGAAAAAAATGCGGGCGCGGAGTTCAAATGTGTTTCCGGTGCTCTTCTGTTTGGATCAAAGTGGCAAAGATGGTACCCACAGGACAAAAAAGGTAATCATGTAACTACGGTGTTTACAGCATTGAGCAATGCCTTCGTCTCTAAATCATTTTGCCCAGTTTCCCATGTGTATAAATCAGCAAATTCTGGATTGTGGAGTCCTTGTTTGTTTAGGGACGTGACGCTGTTCAGAGCGAATCAATTTGTATGAGTTTGTAGGTATAACACTGTCCGCGCTGTAAGGAAAGAGTCTCTATCTGCTGTTTTTCCTCCGTAAAGACAAAATATACAGTGGTTATTTTGCCATGAACCGCATGAGAACTACAAATACAAAGACTGTGCCAGAGAAAATGTACTCGGTTTTGGGTAGTGAGTGGGTCGAACCATCGCCCTGAAGATGATGCTTTAATTAATCGCGTCGGTGGTTCAAATACCTCACTGTATCTTTTAATCTTAGTATGTTTACTTTTTTTTTTTTTTTTGCAACCAGTCGGTGGTTCAAATACGGCACCGTACCATTTTATTCTAATCTTACTATGTTTACAATTTTTTGCACCCAGTCGGGGACTGTGGCCTTTTTGGTTCACGTGTTTGTTGAAGTGAACAGTTTTTCAGGTGAACAATTTCGAGGTGGTTTGTGAAGCACAAAAATAATTGGAAAAATGATAAGGGCCCCCAAAATAAAAGGTTATAGTTAAGGTAAGGATAAATAGGGGGTTAGCAATAAAGAGGTGAAATGAATCTAATGAGGTTGGGGTTCCAAAATAAAAGTTCAAGAGTTTAACCTGTATAAATTAAATTAAACATGGTTATGATTAGGCAACAGAATGTTACTGGACTGACATTGCCCAAAGGACCAGAGCTGGAATCGGGCCCCGGTTAATGTGGAAGCCAGTAGAACCGTAACACGGTAGCCTACACATCACACGAAAATAACCTATTCACGGTGACCTTACTGTAATCAGTAAAATAGATGATTTACAGCTGGCCCAGAATTTCTCGCTCCAGCGATAGACCAATCAGAACCATACTTCTCCATTGCTTCTGATTGTCAAACTCCACTTAAACCTCTTGTTTAGGAAACAAATGTAGATTTACATTTAACAAAACTACAGGTTGATGTTTGCAATGAAAAGGGAAACAGCCTACCGCTCTGGTCGATGGCAAGGCATTGTGGAATATGCTTGACAATGTATAGACAAAGTATGACAATAAACTTATACTCGACTTGACGCTACTATTTTTCGCACAAAGGGTCTCCTTATAAGGGTCTGCGGTCAATGTAAGATTCCGTCTTGTGTTTTAAAAAGACAAAAATTACTCATAAATGCATTTAAAATAAGGTCTTATGGGCTGACTAACTTTATGTGTCATCGCCATGTCATTTTAGATATCCTTACATGAAAGAAGTCATTTCCGTTGCCCAAGTATTTTAACCAATACTTGAGTTTACAACCTACCCCGAAAGTTATTCAAAAAAAATATACCGTAAGATATCTAATTCACCGTTAGGACCATTACCAGCCTTATCAGTAAAACCTTATTTCTCTTGAACCATTTTAAAATTGCAAGCTGTTTTGTGAGATATGTGTCTCTAGTTTCACTGTGCATGTGCTGCTTTGCCTTTAAGTTAATCAAATACATTGACAAATCTTTTTCCAGTGTGGCAAGAACCCCCAACAGTGTTGTGCAGAGAAAGAGTAAAATTAAGAGCTACCGACAGTCCTACCAGAGCATGATGGCAGCTTCGCGTCTCTGCTTGACGAGGGCCCTGACGTCATTGCGGCTCAACACCAGCAGGACAGCACCAAAGTCTGACAATATCCTTGTGAGTCATCCCAAGTCCTTTCTCGCTTGATGAGAGAGAGACAGGTTATCATTAATGGGTCATGTCTCCTACACTTTTATCAGGATAAGGTGGATCCCGGACAGTTGGCTTCACTGATGAAAACAGAATGGCAGCTGTCCTATGTCACACCCCTCTACCAATTCCGCTATACCCAGCTGAAGAGCTACGCCAGGCAACTGTCTGCATTTATGGCTGCAGAGAAGCAGCAAGTGGAGGATGGAGCTACACAAAGCTTAAAGGTCTCCTTCTCCGTGGTTCATGGCCTGGTTGAAACAGATTTTGATGCTGAGACCATTTTAATACAGGTGAGCGCTGGCTTGTGGATCTTATGCTCAGACAGATGTCAATACATCTGCAAGATCCTTTACTCTACTCTTCCATTGTCTCCTACTACAGATCTACTCAAAGTCCTTTGCCGGCCAGAATGAACATCAGAAGCCAGTATGGAAGGGCTGGCTTGCATGCGTCAATGGCAACCGTGACTACATTAACTCACTCCCAAAAGAGTTTATTTCTCTACCACTATTTGGCAGCAGCGGGACAGAGGCACTCACTGCTTTGGTGAAATCCTGGTTCCAGAAGAACTTTGACTGCTGCTTTGGGCCGTTGGAGATCAACCACATCAGCTTGCAGTGGTTGGTGGCATTATGGACAAACTACCATGCCGAGTCCGATATCAAGCAACTCAAAATGATTTGGACTCTTCCAGTTAAGCCTCTGCTTCAGGTCACCTATGCTGTAAATCCTGTCGATGCTTGGGAGCTGTGGTGCAGTGTAAAAGGGGATCCGCCAGAATTGGTGAAAGAAAACAAAGTCATTGATATAGACGATGTGATGAGGCTCATGAAGGGGCTGAAGGGCCACTTCTATCGGTTCTTCACGGTGGATCTATCAGCGGGGAGCCTGAGCTCTGTGTCCACAGCCCTGGGCTCAGCCAAATGTAGTGGCGCGATTAAGGTACTGTACTTTCATTTTGAAAGAGCATTTTCATTTGTGTGTCCAACAAAAACGAAGTAAAGCGTACAGTTAAAATTTCTGTGCTTTTGTTTCAGATCTCCAACAGCAAATGCATGACCACCACTCTGACGCTGCTAACAGAGTGTGCCCTCCTCAAAATGCCCATTTAACAAGCCCGTCATGAAGCGGTGTAAATTGACATTATTCAAGTTTAATTCATTCAGCTTGTTTTTTTAAATCTTGGGATTGTGTCTTTAAATTTTATCTGTAAAATGATTGTAAATAAGTGCGTTATTTGCTCTCCACCCAAGCTGTGAGACAGCGTTTTTTTTCCCCATGACCTTTTTCACAACAGGCCTGAGAACTTTGTAGTGGTGGCCGAGGAAAGCTTTGCATTTTAATGAGGCTCTGTATAAATGTGACATTACATACATTTATGTTAAGAGTTTGAATCCTCACCAGTGAGAGTCCACCCTCCAGAATCATGACACCTCCAGCCTGTTTATTATTCTTCATAAACCAAGACGCAGCCTGCTTGCTCACAAGAAAACAAACATTGATGCCCATCCACAAAATGTCTATTCACTATTTAAGTGGTTATGTTTGGCTGAAGCAACCGATGTTTTGGCATTTTGTCGGGTACTGTATAATTGTATATTCATGCGTTATTTTGCTGTTATTTTTATGGCTAACATAGCTATAATAAAAGCTGAAGGTTTTCTTTCAAAATATTGTACATCATCATGCAGAACACTGAACACAATCAGTTTGTGTTGCAACATGTGGCTTAGTAATTAGCTTCTTCCTACCTTTTACACAAGTACACAAACAGTCAGCATTGAAGACTTTAATACGGATGTGAAAGTCCATTATATCATTTGTTCATCTTAATACCAAATAAAAAAGACAAAATAAAGAGCCAAACAAAATGTTATGGTTTAGATGTCAACAATAAAAACAGGCAGTTCACATATTCACATCGACCCAGGCCCAGATGCATACAGTACAAAAACAATAAATTAAGGCAAAAACCAAAAATGGATGTCCTATTTCAGTTTGTAATGTGTGAATGTGAAGTTTAAATTCTACAAGAGTAAATGCACGACACAGTCAGTCACTACGCTCTTACTCTTGATGACAACCAGAGGTTCTCATTCTTCCATGTATTTGCAAGGCGATAAAGATAAATTAAAAAAAAACAAAAAACTAATACTTGCACGCAGTAGATTTGTGAAGGAGTGGTTTCAACTCCTGGCCAGTATCCCAAACAATACCAAGCTACTGCTGATTTCAATCCTGGATTAAAAAAAATTAATAGGGGGATAAATGAGTGGGTTCGGGTTGTGACAGGAAGAGTAACTGGCATAAAAAGATACCTAGCAAGTTACGTGAGTGATTCACAGTGGCAACTCGAGACAATCCAAAAGTCACAACATATATTTGTAGTTCCACTTCATGTGTTGGGCACATGAGCTGGGCTGGACTGGCCATCGTGCAGTGGGCAAAATAAATGGCAGCCCTTCAGGGCCGATGCAGTGCTATTGATTCGTTATTTTCTCTCCTTTGTTTTCATCAGGGGAATGACCCACAGTTACAGGGAGAGATTCATTAATGCATTCACAACAAAGACAGTAAATTGACCAAATCTTTGTTCAAGTAGCCTACGAAACCTGTTCGACTTCTCTTAGAGGGGGCCGACTTCAGTATGGACGGTACAGTGAGCTAATCGGAAAATGATATTTATGCATGTAGTTTGGTCTGTGTCGGTCCCGCTGCTAGTTTCACAGTCGTGAGGCGATAAGAGTATGTATCGAATGTGCGTTGCAACATGATAACCCAAATCAAGAAAGAACACAAAGAAATGAAAGAAGGTTAAGATGTTGCAAAAATGTGCAACAATCGGATAACGTTCGCTGGTGGGGCCGCTGTGGCCTCTGGGGTCCGTGTTTTCATGCATATAAGGCTAGACACATTTTTACATAAAACAGCGGTGGACCAATATTTGGGATTGAGTCCACAACAAGAAGTATAATCCAGCATCTCAGACACACATGGCTAAGGATGAGTGTTGACTTGGGTAATTTTTAACCATAAATGTAAATGTACATCTGAAACTATCACGATCCAACGCTCACAATGATGTCCGTCATTAATTGAGAAAGGGGAAGGAGATGTAAATGATGGAGACAAAAATGATCTACTCAGTGACTGATAGAGTGCAGTCAGTGTCTTTTAGGAGGCCAAACCCAGGAAAAATCCTCCAACGAAACCACTGGACAAGACGATGTTTCTCTTGATAAAATCTGTGGCCTGTGTGATAGGGGAGGAAATCAGGACAAATAAGCACAGTGGATGAAGAAAGACAAATAGAAATCTAAAAATTGAGCATAATGCCAAACATAAAACAAACGGAACCTGATGAATTTCTGTTTTACTTCTTTCGTTCGGGGGGGGGGGGGGGGGGGGGATTTGAATGAAACCTCACTTCACCCCACCACCCGCTTTTTAAAAAACGTCCAAAAACAAAGCCACCAACACGAGTTTGTTTCAAAAACAGGTTGCACTCCCCCCACCGAACAATTTTTTTTTTGAAAAGGTTATAAAAATGAACAAATATGTGAATGCGGTGACATATCATGAGTTTGCGGGAGTCCAATACAATTAAAATAAAATTGAAAGGCTGTTAAGGGGTAATTTTTCAAAAGAGCATTTTAATATTATTCAACATTATCTGGTCTTACAGGCAGTTTTAAGATATTACAAAAGTACAGTTGCCTTTTTTTTTAACCGCAAATTCCCCCTTGAAGTGATGATGCACCATTCGTAAGGACCATGCTTTTTGTGGCATGAGCAGTACAGTTAAGTATGTGCATTGTAGTGCCAAAAAAATCTCATCCCATTTTTATTATTCATGTTATGTTTAGTCATGAGTCAAGATTTTACTTGTGTAAGTTGGATCATGAGGTTTTTTTTATAACTCACGCCTATGCCCCTGCCTGACCCAAAAAGTTGCTTTTTCGTTAAATTTGTTCGCATTACAGTTCACATTAAAAGGTGGGAAAAGATATGAAACAAATCTATCTTGGTCTAATTTTCCCATCACAATAAAGATATTTTCATAAAAGAGAGTGTGGTGCATTTATTTGGGACAAAACTGTTTTCTAATCTATAGAAAAATAAGATTCGATAACAGGAACAAGCATGAAAGACAGCTTCTTTTTTTTTTTTTTTTAACAGATACCTTTACCTCCTCAATGAATGTGTTGAGTTCAGGGGCTGCTTTGTTAGCTTTCTTCTTCAGGTGTTTCTTTGCTTTGTTTACATCATTCTCCACTTTTTTCCAGTCCACCTGCACATAGCCACTGTGATTGGCAATCTGTGGAAATAAGGTGCACAAATTTAGGATTTCTCAACTGAGAAAGACATTGTCCCACTTTTTCTAGCTATATATTCTCACACAATATCCTGACCTCTGCGTCATGTGCGCTGAAAATTGTGTCAATGTCCAAATATTAAAAGACTTGACTGTATATACACAGCAGCACTGACTGACTGACTGACTGACCGACCAACTTTGCTACTTACAGTGTCAGGACAAGTTAATACCAACAGTAGCAATAATTTAACACAAAACGAGAAACATCCATCCAGCCCAACTGCTCATTCTCCCAGTTGTCTTTTGGGTAGTAGGCGGGGTACACCCTGAACTGGTTGCCAGCCAATCAACTAGAAACAACACCGCTTTATCTATACCAGGGGTGCCCAACCAGTCGACCGCGGACTGATCCCAAGGCGACCGCGAGGTGTGTTGGGAAAAAAAAAAAGGTCTTTTTTTTTTTTTAATGACATGACAAGAAGTCAGTGTTGCCAAACTTAGACACTCTGACGCTATATTTAGCGAGTATACAGATCCTCTCGAGCAACGTTTTTTCAGAAAAGTGACTAGTAACAATCTAGCGACTTTTTCTGGTGTTATTGGAGACTTTTGGAGTCTGTGTGGTAGGAAGTGATTTCCTTTTTTCAGAGATCTCCCTGTTTCGTAGCTGTTTTTTTATATTTGGTTCTATGTAGGAAAGCCAAATGGCTTGGCCTTGGGCCTTTTAGTGTTTTAATGAGTATGAGTGTGTGTGTGTGGGGGGGGGGGGGCAGATGTTGACACTGGAGTGGTAGATCTCTGGAGGTTGGCTCCTTGGGACAAAAAAGGTTGGGCACCCCTGATCTATACTATACTATACTATACTATACTATACTATACACTGCCTTGACACAACAACACATTTGTCAATAAACACGTTCACAAGTCTTAACTATAACTGCAGCAAAACATTGCTGCAGAACAATGCCACTTCTCGAATGACATCGTGAAGTTCTCAGAAGGCCACAATACAGTCAAACCTCGGTTTTTGAAAGTCTCTGTTCTCAACCAAATCGGTTTTCGACCAAAAATTTCAAATCTTTTATGCCTCGGAGGACGACCGAATTTCGGTTCTCGAACAAACTGAGCGCACTTGAATGAGTCACTTGACTCCTGCCGCCTTCCTTACACGAGGAAGTGACGCTTGCTCGTGTAGCGTTCCATTGTGAAGACGTGTTCAATAAAGATTTTTTTAAAAGAGCGTGGTTTCGGTTTTCAAACAGCCTTCTGGAACGGATTATGGTCAAAAACCGAGGTATGATTGTATTTCACCACAATATTTGTTTTTGTGTAACGTTCTATAACGTGCCTGTCACTGTGAGTCGATCGTGAAGTTCACGTCAGTATGCTAGGTAGTACACTGAAGATTGTGTGACTTGGTTTCAAATTAGAAAATGGTATGTTAGCTACCTAGATGTTGATTTAATAGTGTTTCATTAATCTGCCATGTGTGAAGCTTCTCAATCCATGGTATAGATGTTCTCCTATTGGTTATTTTTTGTCCATTTTAACTATTTATATTCTCATACTTAATAAACACTGATTGCGATTTTAAGAGCACATTCCGTTGTAATTTTCATTTTGGATCAAATGCAATATGAATAGAATATAAAAAAATATGTTGGGGGAATGGTAAGCTCAATAAAGGGTCAAATGATACAACTTCATGAATATATTGTCATCGACCGATGGGTGGTCTGAGCCATGAAACACCAGTCATCCTGTTACGTTCTTGGCATAAAAATGTGGAATTTATGACAAATTGCTCTGGAAGTGGATTTCTATAGGCTGGCAGCACTGCAACACACACACACACACACACACACACACACACACACACACACACACACACACACACACACACACATATATACATACATATATATTTAAAAATAAACTCAAAATGTGCATGTCTTGCCTGTAAAAGGAGGAACCCTCCACCGACAGCAGTGGCGGCCACTTTGCCCACTCTCTGGAAGATATAACCAGCACACCTGCATGCATTGAGTGGAGGGCAGACAAATGATGAATGGTAATATAAAACATTCTTTGGGAGTCCACTGAACCAAATACAGTCTATGATGTATTTCATAACGTTTACCATCCAGTGACCCCTCCCATCATGAGCTGGGTTGCGACAGAGTATTTCTCAGCTATTGGCCCAGAATTGTTCCCAAATATCCTGCTCCACCACTGATGCCGCCGAGCGTATTCTGTCAGATCCACCACCTCGTACACCTCTTCGTCTTCCTGCCCTGCTGATATGAGTTGAATAATATGCTTATATCTCATATTTTGTATTTTTATATTGCATTCTGTACTGTGTACAGTTTTTTTCATTAAAAAAACATTTTGTGCATGCAAATACTTGATTTTTACTTTTTCTATTTCTTCCCTCCGAACTGCTGTACATTACAAATGTCTCCATTGTGAGACAATAAATGTTTCCTTCTTATCTTATCTTAAAGATCAGATTCACAGAGAAAAATGCAAGTTGACCTGAATTCTTTATCAGCACGGCATCATAAGGAATGGCCTGCAGGAGCGAAAGATTCAGCTCTTAACGGGTACCTTCGAATTTATATATAGAACCCCTAAATAGCTGGAATAAAAATGTCATAATAATGGGGTTGGGATGCAGTATTTTTGGCAAGTCATCAAATGGCGACGGCAAATATTTCAATAACAATTAGGGACGACGTACAGAGACTACATATTCTCAATGCATCTAATTATTTGAAGCGACTCCGTCGGTAATTCATACAAAAATCTTTGCGCACCTTCCCTCTGGTCCACGGTCGCCATTTTGGAAGGGCTGGAGAAGTTAACAGGATGTTGACAAAATAAGCCGCGCCCACATGATGATGCCATGCCACGTAAGCCCGACAAGTTTATTATTAAAATATCGAGATCTTTTTTTCTTGTTGGGAGCGGATTCCGGGCATGTGGCAACACATTTGAAATTTCTAACATAATTCACATTGCGTGACAGGCGCGGATAGAGTCTAAATTTGACACCTCTGGAACAAACTCTCAAAATTTACAATTAGCTATCAAGATGCCGTCTTACTTTGTGAAACTTTGCTTTAACGTCGTAACACAGAGGTGTTATCGACAAAGTTCTGATCAGGTTTCAGTTGATTTCGACTCCATACGCAGACTTGTTTGCACAGGGATGATGTACAGTATATTATTTAAAACGAGAAGCTGTGGCAGATAAGTCATATGGTGGGATGTACGCCAGTTGATTGGCTAAAACACAGGTTGAGGGCGTGGCCACGACGGCGCGTGGGTTCGCTTCGGTGACACAATTAAAACAACTTTATCTTCTCGGCCGAAACGCGTTTAATTGAGGAATACTTACACATTTGGATTATGTGTTCGGGTAGTCGCAGTTGAGCCACGATATGATCTCGCTTAGGGAAGAAAAAATGTGACGCCTGAAGATCAGCTCGCACAGCGCTGCTGTCCCCCGGAAAGGAATTACTACATCGAATCGCATCTTTTCAGACTGGGAAAAAGTTTTTGATCGTTTGCCTTTCTTCGGTTGCTTCTGTTTGATTCGGTGGACTAAGACGATCGCCCCTGCGTTGGGATTTTTCCATGCAATCGTGCAGTGTGTCTGTCGCCGTTGCTGCCTGCGCTGCTGCTCGGAGTCTCGGCTCAGCTTCTGATGGTGGTGGTGATGAGGAAAAGAAAATGGCGGCGGGAAAAGCGAGTGAAACAGAGGAGGACTTTCCGACACTGACAGCCCAGGAAAGGGACAGTTTGGCCGGGATTGACAGGTGGGAATAGCGAGCCCGTGTCTTTGCGTGTTGCGTGAAATTGAGTGAATTTCATCGCCTGTACGCCGAGGCGCTTCGCAACTAACGCCGAGCCGCCTATGTTGTCTTTCTGCTTGCAGCTCACTATTTGGATTTCAGAAGCTTCATGAAGATGGCGCCAGAACGAAGGCCCTGTTGATGAAGGTAGAACATCGAAAGTAGATGCTGTGTTCGACCAAAGGTGCACTCTAGTCTGCGGGGCTCAATCAGCTCGACCAGTCAAGTAAAATGCACAGCGGGGAATCAGCCCCCAGAGCGAACCTGCTTGTAAGCGGCCCTCTTGCAGAGTAGACGGAGGCCAGTTAGCCTGTGTGTTAGCATACTAGCATGATCGTTAGCTCCCCTCATCCGGTGATCAGCGACCCTGCACCTGCGTCCTTTCTGTTCCGGCTCTGTCGGTTACAAGTCCCCCAACGTGTAGTTTACAACATCTCGCTGGCGTTGAAATGTTTAGTCGTGCTTCTGTTATGAACTACGGAGTGCTACGTTGCAGGGAAATGTCGGCTGTGACTGACGTTCTCGTCGCACCACAACACAACGTCGTCACGGTTTTACCCAGCACGCGAGTCGAACGATTGTGCCCTCACTACGTGAAAGACGTTACGTGTGTTTATTGTGTGGTGTCGTCTCAAATCTGAACGCAAAACAACACTGTGTGCTGGCTGAGCCTCATCTGCTTGCTTAGATGCACGATCACGAAAACAATACGAACAGTCTCCAGATCGGGGTGCTCAAAATAGGCGTTTTGCAGCTGACTACTGTGGCGGAAGTGTAAATGCTAAATTCATTGCATTGCCCTCACGGACGCGCGGTGTGTCTCGTTGTGGTCGGGTTCGTGTTTTACAAACGTTTCACATAACGTTTAATAATGGCTCTCCAAGATGGCGGGGACATGGCGGACTGGTGATGGAACTCTGTTGATGTGTCGGGTGGCATCAGTTGTGGTGCGTTGAAGGCGCGTGTTTGCTGGGCTTTATCGTGTATTAGAATTTGTTATACATGGAGTTGACTTTGGTTAAGACTCACTCTTTGTTGCATTGACTTCTCTGTTAAAAAAAAAAAGTCAGCCCATCCACTCCCTGCACACTTCTGAGCAAACAATTTCGTGAGCCTGGTAATTGAATTATGCTTCTTGTGTACAAATGTATGACACTCTCACTTTTAAGGAGCTATCCACAAATCTACTCACTAGATGGTGCAGGATACCAGGAGGGGCTCACTGCTCAAATCGCTGCACACGGGTCAGCAGCAGGCCCTAGACGTGTTAGAGAATGCAGTCAAAGGTCTGGGTGATGTAAAAAAATCTTGTCTATGTTGTGGCTGCCAAGTTACAGCCAGGGTCAGTGATGGAGCAGGTGCACACCTCATGCCTGAGAAGACTGCGATTTATCAGCTCCTTCCTGTCACCTGCACATTACTGATGGCACACATCATTCAGAACAAGGCTCCATTTTATACTGCTTGTTTTAAGTGCCTAGTTTTTTAAAGTGCCTTTACGCTGAACCCCTGCCAATTCGCATGGCCAGATTTTGAATTGCCCTTTTTTTTTTTTTTTTTTGCTGAGCAGTCGCCTGAATGCAAATTTTGTTCCCTTTCTGTATCACCCCATAATACCACAAGGTAGCACCAAAGCCTGTCTAATAATGCACATGAAGTAATTGGTGTCAAGAAAGTATTGTGAAGTGGTCCAGCGTGATTGAAAGACTTGAGCTTCATTCACGCATTTTTTTGTTAATTTCAATATTTTTATGTACTCACTCAGATAAATAAAACAAATGTTACTTCTAATGTGAATTGCATATGTCTGTGAGGTAACACACATGCGCACAAACCATAAAGTCCAGTGGTGTGGTGTTTATGGAAGTAAATTACAGGAATGTGCTGAATTTTTGGGGCCAAAATTTGACCAAAGTACATAAAAGTAAATCATTTTGTCACAAAAAACACGGCCAAAAGTGGATGTTGTAATGACACAAACAAAATGCTTGAAAACAAGCAATCGGCGGGCTACTCTGTGCGAAAACTCTTTCACAGCCTTTCATTTTCTTTCGAAGGCTTAAATGATAACTGTACAGTGAAACTCCTCTACAATGAAATCATGTTTGCAGCAAGAATTTTTTCACTGTAGCAAATTTGACGTCAGAAGTAAACACACACACAAACACACACACACACAAACGTATGTGTACTCTTTATTTTTATTCCAATAGTGCATAAGTATGAGCACACACTTATTTGACACTTCATATAGTCATTGTAGAAAGAAAAAAAGGGAAAGAAATTGCGAAATGTACGATCAGCATTCACTTTCACTTAGATCAATTTCTTGGATAATGTATTTTATTTTGCTTCCTCCGTCTTTCATTTTGATCACTTTTACCATCTCTTCCTGCGTCAGAGCGCTTCTTTTCTTAGCTGTTTGACATCCAAAGGTCCGTTTTGTAGCCATTTTAGCAATGCAATGTTCATGCTGCGTCTGAATCTAACAATAACAGATACGTCCTGGTATCCCGGTGGCTTTTCTTTTCACTATCTCACTGTCTCTAACTCGACCTACCCTCGATCGCCACCCAAGACAGCGTTGCTCAGCTGATGCACTTTTAAAGCCAGCCACGGGACGTTTCATGGTCCTTGATGGCCATAGTTAGCGCGATGGAACTCGCCTTCTCTCTAATTAGCGCTCCAGTTAGCATAAGCTTTTTAGCATGATAACAAGTAAAGCATTTGAGGAACGTTCGTTTATTTGAATGTCCGTCGAGCCATAAGCAATTTACTCTGAGCAGCTAATCGGATGCATTCCACGCTATCTTCTACGGATCTAGCTAAAGCATCTACACACATAGACAGTGAGGTCCGTCTTGGCCAATCGGAGGCCAGGATGATGCTCGGTAAGCTAATGGCAGAGCAGCTATGAGTATGTTGCGTCCAGGAAACTTGCAGCTGTGACCGAAATAAACACCGTTCACTATGTAAACCAGTGTGGTGGTTGCTGTTGCCGCTTCCGAACGAAGCAGTAGAGGTCGCTGTTGGATTATACTTCGTTGTAGTGAATGTCTTCGCGAGGCAGGAGCAGAGAAAATGCGTTCGTATAACGCAACAGGGGGTTTTTCGTCGTATGGGGGGCAGGAGAATGGGAATGGTGTTAATGCATGAATATTTTTTCACATTAGGGGGTATTTTCGCCCATGTAGGTTTCGTTCTAGAGGAGTTTCACTGTATTTTTGTGCCGTACAGTGGAACCTCAAGTTTTGAACACCCACAAATTTTACTCAAGCAGAAAATTTACGGAGAACCCCCCCCCCCCCCCCCCCCACCTATTTTTTTTACCATTTTCGATGTATGCCACACCCACTAAGAAAGTGGGTCTGTTCTTAACAAACAGTCCAATCATTCGTTTACTTGCTGTGATGTATCCTTCATGAGCAATGTCACTCTTCGGCTGTGGAAATTCACCCTCTTAACATTCAAAATGGCACGTTGGAGGGACGAGAATTTGTTTCATTTAGCATTTAACTAAATTTGAAATTACCAGAAACACATAGCGTGATTAAAACTCCCAGCAATTGACGCCACTGGAAGCTTTTATTTCAAAAGAAATGTATTTTTTCCCCAAATCATCACGTCTGCTCTTCGCTGATTGTTTTGCCGCGCCTCAGAAATGGGCTTGATCTGACTAGCCACCAGACTCAATCGCTTGTACAGCAATGAGTCTGGATTTCCAGGATAGCAGAACACATTGCTGTAAACTTGAAAACAAGTTGTATTCCTCCACGGCTCATGGCAAAAACAGAAAGCTGTTGCAAAGGTCAGCCGAAGTTTCACCTCCACATGCTTGATCATCCAGTCACAAATCTAATCATGGGTGAATGACGTGGCCTACTACAAACCCAATTCCAGGTGTAATTTGGATGTCATCCATTTTCTAATACATTTATCCTCGCGAGGGTTGTGGGTGTTCAGGAGCCTATCCCTGCTGCCATCGGGCAGTAGGCGGGGGACACCCTGACTCGGTTTGCTAGTCAGTCGCAGGTCACACATAGACAACCAATCGCACTCACAATCACACAGAGGGACAATTTGGAGTGCCGAATCAACCTGCCATGCATGTTTTTGGAATGAGGGAGGAAACCGGAGTACCCGGAGAAAACCCATACAAGCACGGGGAGGACATGCAAACTCCAGACTGGAAGGCCAGATCCCTGCACCTCAGCACTGCGAGCCCGATGTGCTAACCAGTAGTACCATTTTGTTAAACATAAACAGACACAGACTACTACTAATACAGTATTTGCAAATCATATTCAACTTATTTTCAATACACTACAAAGACAACATATTGAATGTTGAAACTGAAAGAACAATATTGTTTTTTGCAAATAATCATTAGTTTCTAATCTTATGGCCGTGACACCTTCCAAAAAACTTGGGACAGGGTCTTGTTTACCACGGTCTCACATCACCTTTCTTTTAACAACAATCAAAAAATATCTCGGAACTGAGGATATTAATTGTTGAAACTTTGTAGGTGGAATTCTTTCCCATTCTTGCTTGATGTTCAGCTTCAGCTGTTCAACATTCTGGGGTCTCCATTGTCAGCTTTTACGCTTCATACTGCGGCACCCATTTTCAATGAGAGACAGGTCTGGACTGCAGGCAGGACCGTCTTGTACCCACTCAATTTTACTACGCTGTTGTAACATTCATAAGAAGATAAGATAACCTTTATTTGTCCTACACTGGGGAAATTTGCAGTCTACAGCAGCAAAATTGTGTATCTGTGTGTGTGTGGGGGGGGGGGTGGCATTGTCTTGCTGAAAGAAGCAGGCACTTCCACGAATACGACGTTGCTTGGATGGCAGCATATGATTCCCAAAAATGTGTATGTACCTTTCAGTATTAATGGTGACTTCACAGATGTGTCTGTTACCCATGCCATTGGGACTAACACAGTTCCATATTATCACAGATGCTGGCTTTTTAACTTTGCGTCCATAACAGTCTGAATGATACTTTTCCACTTCAGACAAGACATCCACAGTTTCTAAGAACAATTTGAAATGTGGACTCGCACCACAAAACACTTTTACACTTTGCATCAGTCCATCTTCGATGAGCTCAGTCCCATAGAAGCTGGCGGCGCTTCTTGGTGTTGTTGATAAATGGCTTTTGCTTTGCAAAGTAGATTTTTAAGTTGCATTTACGAATGTAGCACCGAACTGTATCGACTGTATTTTCTGAAGTGTCCCTGAGCCCATGTGGTAATATCCTTTACACATTGATGTCGGTTTTGGTGCTGCCTGAGGTTGGTTTTCAGGCTTGTCGCTTACATATGCAGTGATTTCTGCAGATTCTTTGAACCTTTTGATATTGTGGATGAAGACATCCCTAAATTCCTTGCAGTTGTATGTTGAAGAACATTGTCCTTAAACTGTTTGACTATTTTCTCACACGGTTGTACCCAAAAATTGCTCAATTTTTCTTTGCTTGTGAATGACTGAGCAATTCAGGGAAGCTTCTTTTATACTCATTCATGGCACCCACCTGTTCCCAGTTAGCCTGTTCACCTATGGGATGTTGTGTTTGATGAGCATTCCTCAACTTTGTCTTTTTTGGAAAGCGTGGCTGTCATAAAAATCAAAGTTAATTATTATTTGCTAAAATTAAAAAAAAAAGTGTATTAGTTTGAAGATGATTGGCTGGCAACTGATTCAGGGGTCCCCCGCCTACTGCCCGAAGACGGCTGGGATAGGCTCCAGCACCCCCCCCCCCCCCCCCCCCCGCGACCCTAGTGAGGATCAAGCGGTTCGGAAAATGGATGGATGGATGGATGGATAGTTTGAAGATTACTTACCTTGTCTTTGTAGCTAATTCAATTAAATATAGGGTGAACGTGATTTGCAAATCACTGTATTCTATTGGATTTGTAGAAGTCCAAAAATCATTTTATTTTCATCCCCAAAAACTATTTGGGGTGCAGTCATCTCGTTACCTCTGCGTCCCGCGTCCTAGACGCATAATTTTCCCGCGGGACGCACATTTCCAAATAATGTGCGTTTTTGGGACGCAAGGAAATTTCTCAGTCAAAAAAAAAAAAAAACTATGGCGGGCCTGAGGATTTCACGGTAACTGTCGTTGCCGGTAGCGTGTCGTTTCCGTGGCGTCATTTGACGGTATCGAAAAATCGTTTAACCATAAAAGTTGTTTGGGGACTATCCCCCCCGCTCTAGTTAAAATGGTATAACTCAAGAGGCAAGGTGCCGCTTGAATCCGTGTATCATTCGTTCTTTCGTTTTTCAACTGCCAATCGAAAACCAAAAATTAAAAAGGAGACTGATCATTTTGTTTTTCGTTTTCTTAATCCAACATGAAAAACGAATACATGCCTGTTTTTTCATATTTCGATTTCAGGCTCGGATCAAATATACGAAACGGGAAAACGGGCCACTTGACTGAATTTGATTTTTTTTATTTAATTGTTTGCATTTACGTGACCCGGAACCTCTGTAGGCTAATGAGAATTACCATCAGACTACGAGAGGTACCTATAGCAGCCATCGATAGCTGTGTCTTGTTTCGAGGAGCCAAGCGTGTCAGCCTGAAGGAGTGAATGGCGAATGCTGACAAAATCGTAGAGTAGAGTAGAGTAGAGTGTTGTTCCATCGCCGCCACTGCGCTACCTGAACTGCTGCGCGCAGAACTTCGTAATTCTCATTAGCCCACAGAACTTCCGGGTCACGTAAATACAAACGATGAAATATAAAAATCAAATTCAGTCAAGTGGCCCGTTTTTCCGTTTCGTATTTTTGATCTGAGCCTAAAATCGAAATATGAAAAAACAGGCATATATTCGTTTTTCATGTTGGATTAAGAAAACGAAAAACGAAATTGTCAGTCTCCTTTTTAATTTTTGGTTTTCGATTGGCAGTTGAAAAACGAAAGAACGAATGATACACGGATTCGCTTGCTACTGTTGTTGCTATTTGCCATTCATGCGACTAAAGCATCAGTCAAACGCCATCGCGACTTGTGTCATTAAACAAACAAACACACGAGTTGACTGTACGCGATCTAAACTCTCCTGTGTGATGAACGCGATTTCACTGTGCCTGTATGTGTGTTTGTGGTGTGGTGTGTGAGTGTGTTTCTTCTAATTTACATTCGTTTTGTTTTGTTTTCAGGGGTGGGGGAGGGGCGGAACAGATAACGTTATGTGCGAAGCGGGTTGTTATTTTACTCCGCAAACTGAGGAATCGCGCGAATGAAAGTTTGAGATGGCGGCGAAAAAAACTCACAAAGGTCTACTAATGACTGCATTTAAGAAATGGGAATGCCAGTCTGATTTTTCGTATGAATCGTCCGAAGGGCGTGTCACTAAACTCACCTGTGATAATAATAATAATAATACATTTCATTTATAAGCGCCTTTCAAAACACTCAAGGACACTTTACAATCAAAACAAGATGTGATGCTTATGTTAACTGTTGGTAGAATTAATGATGAGGTGTGGTAGATTCATTCGTCAAATTGATAGTAGATTACACATGCATCGTCTTGGGAAGAGGATGTCAAGGCACATCAATACTTACCTGTATTAATGATTACCAGTAAATTAATCTTTGCAGTGGGAGATTGGAAAAAATACTCTGATTTTGTGGTATGCTGTATTCATGATGCCATATGAGTACCGGTACATCATATTTTGATCCATTAATTTTTTTATGGGATAAACCTGGAGTACACAGCTGTTAATGTAATGTTCATTGTTAATGCATAGTTTTAAAAAATTTACCCTTGAAACATTATACTTTGGAGTTTCAGAATTCTTGATTATGAATATCAGTCAAAATAGAAAAATGGGTTCCCATGATGAAAGTTTATGGAACCCAAAATTAGTAACCGTGGTTTCCCTTTGGGTAATCAGACGGAACCGAAAAACGGTTACCGTGAATTTCCGAAATCCTCAGGCCTGCTACTGAATTATTTAGATTTTTGCAGCATTTGTTTATAATTGTATGCATATGTTGTTGTTTGTGTTATTATCATATGCAATTGAATAAGTAGACCATTTCAGAATTCGAAATTTGGGACTCTCTAAATGCATAATGGGACTCATACTTTTCTGATCAGCGAGTCCCTGGGACTCGCTGGCGGTAAACTGTAAAATTATCACTGGGGGTGTGTATATTATTTATTTGAAATCTAGCATCTCTTTTAATTAAGACAATGAACGGTACGAAAATGACTTCCGGGCTGAGTGAACGTCTGGCTGCCGCTGCTCAACCCGTTTGGTGTTTTGTTGTTTTGTCTGATTGTAAAGTGTCCTTGGGTGTCTTGAAAGGCGCTTATAAATAAAATTTATTATTATTATTATTATTAATGTCGGGGCAATCACGTCAAATAGTGAGTCATCCCCGCACTTTGTTGCGGGATGGAAATTCCCCAATCACAGAAGCGTCCGCATTGAATGATTGTGGAAACGATTCGCGTTTTGTCAAATACATTGAACTTTTGGCAAAAGCGCAAAACAGAGTGGCACCTAGAAAAAGGCAAACTGCTTCTGGGAGTGTTATTGAAAGCACTTGTAATACATGAGCAGAAAGATCTACAGTATACTCTTCCTCACGCCTTTTGTAACCAAGCTACGTATGTGTTGTAATTTTTATTAGACAGACAAATGAGAAAGCACTCGCTGGTGACTGCGTGAATGAGGCAATGAAAAAAAATTACCAAAATGAACGAAAGAAATGTGGAGTGAATTAATCTTTTAATCCTACTTAATGATTTATTGAAACCGAAAAAAGGCAAACTTTCCTGAATTGGTATGCCACAGTCAATCAATACATTAGAAAAGAAACAGACAATAAGAAACACCTGAATAAGATTTTCTCCATGTTTTTATGGAAGAATATTTTTTCAGTTGGGCGCTGAAGTCCTCTTCCCCTTTTTCCCTCTCCTGGTCAAGCTATCCATCCATCCATCCATGACCTGAACCACTTATCCTCACAAGGGTCAAGGGCGCGCTGGGGCCCATCCTAGCTATCTTTGGGCAGTAGACAGGGTCCACCCTCAACTGATTGCCAGCCAATCGCAAGGCACACAGACATACAACGATTCACACAGACTGACTCACAGTCACACCTCTGGACAATTTTGAGCGTTCACTCAACGTGTCATGCATGTTCTCGGAATCTGTGAGGAAACCAGAGTCCCCGGAGAAAACCCGCGCGGGCACGGGTAGAACATGCAAATTCCACACAGGAAGGCCGTGGCCGGAATCAAACCCATGAGCATTGCACTGTGAGGTGGCCGTGCTAACCTGTTGCCTGGTGAAGTTAATGAGCAATTTAAAGGCTGTTCCAAAAGTCTTAGGCACATTTCGACATTGAATATCTCCGAAACTATTAAGGATATAAAACCGCATCTGGTAAATTCAGAAAGATTGTCATCTCAATTTTTACATGGAATGTTCAAAGATATTCAAGTGAGCACCATTGTCTCACAAGACACATCAAGCCGATAGTCAAATTCCTGCCAAACGCATCCCAGCATTGCATTGTCACTGGTTGCAACAGCTTCTGTTATTCGTGCCTTCAGCTCATCCACGTCTCTTGGAATAGGGGGCACATCCTTTCACAAATCCCCACCAAAAGAAATCGCATGGTGTGTCCCTACTGGCTCTTCTGATCGATTTACGGGGGCTCCACTGGAAAGCAGTTCGAACTTGTTCAATCACATCTTTTGAAGTTGAGGAACTTCCCGTTCTTTTAGCTGGGCATAAACACCCATGCGTTATGAATTTACCATGCCATCTCACTATGGACTTCCTCTCTGGAGGCTTCTTTCCGAATTTTCTGCGAAATGCACGTTGAACAACAGTCCATGATTCAGGTTTTGCAAATTCAAGCGCACAAAACGCCTTTTCTGGTTGAGTGAACGCCATTAATGGGTCTGAAAAGAAAAGAAAAAAAAAACCCAATACCCTTACAAACAACTTAATGTAATTAGCTTTAAAATGGCACAACTTTTGTCTTACTACCATTCATAGTTAAGGAGATATGCGGACTTCAAATGTGCCCAAGACTTTTGGAACACCCTGTATAGTGTGGTTACTTATTTACAATCATTTTCTTCACTTATTTCTATGTTACAGGATATTTATTTTAAACCCCCAAAATGTATTACTTAATTTTGGGGCTGGAATGGATTAATTGCATTTCATATTCTTTGCAGGGAGAAATATAATTTACTTTATGAACATCTCAAGTTAAAAACGGCCTCATGGAACCAATTGAGTTCATAAATAAAGGTTGCTCAGTACTTTTGTACAGTACTGGAGTTGTATAAAAATAATCGTGTGTAAATAAACGAAAAGTTACTTTTTGTGTTAAAATGTTCGTAAGTGTTCAGAAATGTAATTTTATTCAAATTTGTATTCTAGTATGTTTTTTAATTAATACAAATAAAATACATTTGAAGTTGTTTCGTTAGCTGTGAGCTATTATTCCACAACTTTTTACAGATCTTTTAATTTTTTGCCACAGTATCATTCAGTACAGGTATCGATGTATTTTATGCAGAAATGGTATTGAAGTGAACATTTTGGTAATGAGACAACACGAACTGGATAGGCGGCCCGTTGTTTGAGTGGTTAGCACATCGACCTCAAGTGCAGAGGTCGTGGGTTCGATCCCGGCTCTGGCCATCCTGTGTGGAGTTTGCATGTTCTCCCCGTGCCTGCATGGGTCTTTACGTTCCAAAAACATGCATGGCAGGCTGATTGAACACTCTAAATTGTCCCTATGTGTGAGTGTGAATGCGGATGATTGTTTTTCTCTGTGTGCCCTGCAATTGGCTGGCAACCGGTTCAGGGTGTCCCACGCCAACTGCCCGAAGACAGCTGGGATAGGCTCCAGCAACCCCCGCCACCCTTGTGAGCATAAGCGGATCGGAAAATGGATGGATGGATGGACTAACTGGATAGGCCTGGCCGCGCTCTGCCCCCACCTCATTTGGCCTGGGCTGTCCTGGCTTTCGTTGCTTTTCCACTAACAAGCTGCAATCATTTCGGGTGGCTCAACTGAGCTGTGCGAGTCTCCGCTGCTCACTGGCATTGTGCGGGTTTCTGTCACAGATTTCATGAGTTGCTGAATTTTGAATCGCCACTGGTTTTGTGGCGATTCAAAATAAGATTCACAGTTGCACGATGTGGCAAGGTTGCATATTAACTAGACAAAGGACATACAGTACCACCTTTCAAATTGGGTTTTAATTGACTGCTAGCAACACCATCTGGTGGCAATCATTTGATGGGAGGGGGGGAGAGCGCAAGCACATACATATAGACACATGCATTTGTGTGTCATAGGTGAGCGAACTGTCATGGAAATACAATATATATGGTACAATGGCTGGACGATAGGACCATAAAGTATATAATGACATAAGTATTTCATATTGGTGTTATGTATATATAATATTTAAAAAATAAATTGAAATCAAGGACTCAAAGACTAATGACTGAATTTAGGTAATTCTATTTTAACATTATAATACTTAACTTTAATAAGAAGTATGAAAAAGCCATTTTGCTTTTTTTTTTTTTAATGAATAAAATAGCATATTGTGCAGTGTATTGTAAAGCAGTATTTGTGATTACATTAACCTTCATTCAATGTTCAGACAATGTGTGTATACTGAACTAATATTCACTTGCAATGCATGCAAGACATCCAAAAGGTCCGTTTTGTAGCCATTTTAGCAATGCAATGTTCTTGCTGTGTCTGAAATGAACAGTAACAAATACTTCCTGGACTACTGCGCATGTGTAAACCAGTGTGGTGGTTGCTGTTTCTGAATAAAGCAGTAGAGGTCGCTGTTGGATTAGACTTTGTTGTAGTGAATTTCGTCGCGAGGCAAGAGCAGAGAAAAAGATTTCGTATAACGCAACAGGTTTTTTTTTTGTTGTTGTTGTTGTATGGGGGGGCAGGATTTTTCACACTAGGGGGTATTTTCGCCCATGTAGGTTTCATTGTAGAGGAGTTTCACTGTAAGAACATTCAAGAAACGTTTAGGAACGGAGGACACCTAATTGTTGAAGCTTTGTACATGGAATTCTTTCCCATTCTTGCTTGATGTCCCAGCTTCAGCTGTTCAACAGTCCTGGGTCTCCATTGTCAGCATTTTCGCTTCATAGTATGGCAACCATTTTCAATGGGAGACAGGTCTGGACTTTAGGCAGGACAGTCTGGCACCTGTCCTCTTTTACTACAAAGCCACGCTGCTTTTACACTTCCAGAATGAGGTTCGGCTTTGTCTTGCTGAAATAAGCAGGGGCCTCCATGAAGAAGACGTTGCTTGGATGCATCTGTTTTTCCAAAATGTGTTTGCATGTTTCAGCATTAATGTTTCCTTCACAGATGTGTCTGTTACCCATGCCATTGGGACTAACACAGCCCAATACCGTCACACATGCTGGCTTTTGAACTTTGATCCAGTCTGGATCCTTCTTTTCCTTAGCCCGGATGATACAACGTCCACAATTAGCAAAATCAATTTGAAATGTGGACCACAAAACTTTGCATCAGTCTATCTTAAATGAGGTCGGGCCTAGAGAAGCCGGCAGTCTTGCGGAAAAAATGTCTTTACTTTGCATATTAGATTCAGATTCAGAAAACTTTATTTATCCCCGTGTGGCAATTAGAGTATTAGTAGACTTTTAAGTTACACTTAGGGATGTAGCGCTGAACTTTATTTACTGCCATTGGTTTTCTGAAGTGCTCCGAAGCCCGTCAGGTGATATCCTTTCCACGTTGATGTTGGTTTTAGATGCGGGACCGCCTGAGGGATGGAAGGTCACGAGCATTCAGGGTTAGTTGTCAGCCTTGCCGCTTACATACAGTGATTTCCCCAGGTTCTCCGAAACTTTTGATGATATTTATGGACCATAGATGATAATGGTGAACCTTGCCCCATCTTATCTTGCAATGACTGAGCAGTTCAGGGAATCTCCTTTTATTCCCAATCATGGAACCCACATGTTTCCAGTTATCAAGTTCACCTGTGGGTCTTCCAAATAGATGTTTAATAAGCATTCTTCACTTTTCTCCGTCTTTTTTTGCCACCTGTCCCAGCTCATTTGGAACATGTTGCTGCCATCAAATTCCAAGTTACAATACAATACATCTTGATTTATGTAGCGCTTTCACAACAGCTGTAGCTGTAACAAAGCGCTTGACAAAACAGTTAACATAAAGTAAAATAATAAACACAACACATCACGTAAAAACACGGACAGTCGTGCAATCTTAACCACTTATCCCTCATACGCTTTGTTTTTTGAAGCAGTTCGAGATGAAAGAGGAGAACCAAAGTATCGTTTCACCAGTGGATCAGAGACGTCATGCTCAAAATGTTGGCGAAAAGTTTCAAAGTCAACAAGAAGCTCTTTCATCCATTGATGAAAAAAAGAGATTGGTCCACTTCTCCTGTCCCATGTAAATCCATTTCAATTTCAAGCGGCGACTCTCAGTTCCAAATACGCATCCGCGCTTCGCGCAGATGCCCCTCTCTCCTCATCCTCGGCTCCACAAGCCATCTATCCAGCTGCACCAACGCAGACTGTCCAACAGCACCGACATCTCCACTGAACAAAACGGGGCTGTGAAAATGCTGCCCATTACAGGCGCAAAACACAATCGCCCCGGGGTGGTCCAGGGGCGATTGTCAAATGGCACAGACATTCCTCCCAATCAAAATCAGTGCTGGTACAGGTGTGCTGCCGAGAAGGCGCAATCACCAAGCACAGATTCTTCTCCTTTGCCGAATGTCGAGGCCCTAAAAACAATCCACATCAGGGCCACACAATGTAACAACAAACACCATGTGACAAAACAAAACACAAAAACAACAAAACACAACAACTAAGCAAGGCTCTTGAAGAGCACTTGCCGACGGCTGCCTACTCGGGCGACATCTGGAAAAAAAGTTAATGATTATTTTCTAAGTTTATCAATTTGAACATTAAATAGCTTGTCTTTGAAGTGTCTAATTAATAATAATAATAATAATACATTTTATTTGTAAGCGCCTTTCACAGCACTCAAGGACAATTTACAACCAAGAGCAAACAATAAAACCACAGATAAAATTATAAATAAAAGAAGAGAGATATTTAAGTTGAATATGCAAGTCTGAATAGGTGGGTTTTGAGCTGGGTTTTGAATGTGGGAAGAGAGTCAATGTTACGAATATTGGGTGGAATTGAGTTCCAGAGTTTGGGGGCAGAGCGGCTGAAGGCTCTGCACCCCATTGTGCTGAGACGGGCAGAGGGTACAGAGAGGTGGAGGGAGGATGAGGACCTGAGTGAGCGAGAGGGAATGGAAATTTGAAGATCTGACAGGTGGTGGGGGGGGGCAAGGTTATGGATGGCTTTGAATGTATAGAGAAGTATTTTGAAATGGATCCTAAGTTTGACAGGGAGCCAGTGGAGCTGTCGGAGGATGGGGGTGATGTGATGGAAGGAGGGGGTTCTCGTGATGATCCGGGCTGCTGAATTCTGAACAAGTTTAAGTTTGTGGAGGAATTTGTGATGGACGCCGAAAAGAAGTGAATTGCAATAGTCGATACGGGAGGTGACAAGACTGTGAACAAGGATGGCAGTGGTGTGAGGAGTGAGAGAGTGACGGAGACGGTTGATATTACGGAGGTGGAAATATGCGGACCGGATAATGTTATTGATGTGGGAGTGGAAAGATAGTGAGCTGTCGAGGATGACACCCAGGCTCTTAACTCGAAGGGAAGGAGATACAGTGGAATTATCAATTGTGAGGGGAAAAACTGGCGACTTTGTGTAGGGTGGATTTGGTACAGACGAGGAGGAATTCTGTTTTATTGCTGTTTAGCTAGAGGAAGTTACGGGTGAACCAAGATTTGATTTCTGAGAGACAGTGAGAGAGGGAGGAGGGTGGGAGGAAGCCGTCGGGTTTGCTGGAGAGGTAGAGCTGGGTGTCATCTGCGAAGCAGTGAAAGTGTATACCAAAATTGCGAAATTAACTATCGGTTGAACATGATCTGTGTGCGTGTGTGTGTGTTCATGCACAAAAGTGCAGAACTCTCATTGGGGGTTGAAAAGTCGTTTGCCTCACAACTTGCGCAGCAAAATATTAAATGATAGATAACAATTTTTGTCAAGGTCTGTTTCTTGAGTTTTAATTGCTTTTGAACCACAATTCAAAAGCAATGTCTGATTTTCATAATTTTTTGTAAATTTATTTTTTCTTTACCCAGATTCAAGTTGTTTCCATGACCGTTTTTTTCATTAATAAAGGCGATTCCAACTATTTCACCCCCCCCGTGTGTATAATTTATTAAACATTGAAAGACGAAGAATGTTTCCATTTTATCGTATTTATTCATAAAATTTGGGCCAGCGTCAACAACAAGGACGTATTGAAATGGTGATATTACGATATTCTCCTCGTTATGATACAATATTAAAAGCAGCATGTAGAATTTTTCACCCACTTCAGTAAAACACAAGATTGTGAATTACGTAGAGCATGATGCTTTGCACCGCTGAGCCAATAGGAACCTATGACAATAAAATGACTGGCCACACCTCTTTCTTTATCACTGCTGTTATGATGTACAAAAACAATACAGTACCGTAATCCCTCGTTTATCGCGGGGGTTATGTTCCAAAAAGAATCAGTGATAAGTGAAATCCGTAAAGTAGTATTTAAAAAAAAAAAAAGCAAAGAAATGTGAGAGGGACAAAATTTCAAATATGCTGTATGTTTCACATATAGCACATTTGACAATAAAGTTGTACTTGGTACTTGATAGTCAGTTTTATTTTTTACAGTTATTATACAAAACTGAACTATGTATATAGTTAGAGCTTCCCTTGCTGTAAGACTGCAAGGGAACCTCAGCTTCCCCTAAAATGTCAAAAAGTAAGTGATCAAATATATGTGTGTATGTACAATTGTGTGTACATGTCATTAACTAAATATGCGCTACCACGCGCGCAACGTTTGTTCCGAATCAGCTTCTTATCACTGGTTATGACGCGACTCTCTTCTCATTCATTCCCATCGCTTCACTGTGCTTTAAACTGTGTGGACGCTGAGCGTCTACAGCACGGATGCTGGGCGTCTGGAGAGTTCAGTGTAGGTTGTCCCAATGCATTGAAACAAGACGAGTCATTGGATAAATGCTGGTTTTGTCCCGCCCATTGGAGCTCAGCGGCCAGGCTGAATCACTTTTTGATTGACAGCGAAATGAGCCAATCACTGATCTTACAATGAAGGCAACCTTCTCATTTTTTTGAAAAGGAACGGAGAGTAGAATTCACCTAGCAATAAAAAGACACATTTTATGATGTCGGCCGAAATTGAGCTTCCCCTCCTTGACAGACCGGCATCCGCCACTGATACAATGAAACCAAAGACCAAAAATTTACAAAGGTAAATTTGGCAAGCTGAACAGAGACGAGCTGCGGAGACTGTTCATGTTGGTCAGCCCCTTAGCCAATCAGGATGCAGAACACAATTCACGGTTTAAAAAGAAGCATTAAAAAAACAAAACAATCTGTGAAACAGCAAAGCTGCGGAAAGTGAATCTGGTTAGAGCAAGGGATCACTGTATTGGGCTTCTCCCCGTATCCCCAATGCCGTGACTTGTTTTTTTTTGTTTTTGTGTTTCTGCATTTTTGCAGTGTGTGTGTGTATATGTGTATCTACGCGTGTTAGTGCGCGTGCGCTCATGCTGATGAATGTTAATTACTGGATAAGGTTTTATAATTAAAGATTATGTGTACTGTAAATATACTGTAAAGTAAATATGTGTACTGCTAATAGCAACACTGACTTCCTGTCATGTCATGTCATTAACCCCCCCTCCCCTCCATACACACCTCGCGGTCGACTTGGGATCAGTCCGCGCTCGACTGGTTGGGCACCCCTGTCTTAGGATATAGGGGACATTTTTTAATCACTACCACCCGAGCAAAGTGCATGACATGCGCCCATATGTTCCCCTCAGGCTGTCCGCTGCTACGATTCACTCATCCTCAAGGCGGAGGGAAAAGTAGAGCCTGAGGTGTTTTGCCAACTAGGCCACTTCAACCTCCTCTTGGAGGCTTACCCAAAAGGTGAGTCTGGACTGAGGGGCTCCCCTTTCATCGGGTCATTTAAAATAATCCGCTTCCTATGCTGAGTTTTCCTTCATGCGCTTTGCTTCATGTAATATGGCGTCTCAAAACTGTGGCCCTCCCTCTTTTTCTCCCAATTACAGCATTATCGGCATACCAGAGGTACTACAGTTTACAGTCAGACTACTGGAAGGTGAGCCAGCACAACCATGCTCATATGGTGCCAAGGATTAAAGTTAGACTGATGGGCTTCATTCTGTTTTACTCATCCGAATAAAAGTCTTCTCATCACACACAGAATGCTGCCTTTCTGTATGGTCTGGGAATGGTCTACTTCCACTACAACGCCTTTCAGTGGTGAGTAATGTTGAACGGCATCTTTTATTATGTGCCTGTTTAATACAAACCACATACATTTTTGCAGGTTATAATAAGCCCCACGATGTACATATACGGGGCAGCATTAGCTCATAGCTCTATTAGCACGATGACAAGATTTCTGAAAAATGACTGTGTCAAAATGTTTCATCCGGTCAGAACGGCCACAAAAAATGTTTTAATGTAAAGCAATACAAGTATGTTGGTAAAATCTTTACCGTAAATCAACAATTATTAAAAATACATGAACAATCTGATTTCTTCAGAAAGATGTGCAATTCAGTTTGTCATCTGAAAGTGAGAATTATAACTGATCACCATTATGCAGACTAAGACGCAAAAGTTTTGAGGAACTGATAAATATACTGCACTTTAAAAGGTATTTAACTCATGAATATCTCGGAATTATTTTTACTTGGCGACATGTACATGATAATTGTCAAATTTTAAATGGACCCTCAAACTTTCCAAATTAACTGTCTAAACTAAAAAAAAAAAAAGATTGAATATATAAACCAAAGAAAGTGATCACTGGCTTTGTTAACATACAAATTGTAAGGTTTTCTGGCCCAAATTTAGGTAGACGTGCCGTATGCCCCATGTGTGCCCTGCATGCTCCCCCCACGACGAAAATGTACTTATATTTTATTACCCCTTGTTGGAAGAAAGAGTATGTACCCACCTCCCCCCTGAGGTAGCCATGCACAAAAGAATAATTCTTCGTGTAATTCGTGTGTGTACTCTTGCTTTGCGACATACCCCGCGGGTCTTCCCATATCAACCCCCGTACCCCAAAAGAAAAAAAACCTGCAGAATGTCACAAATTTGCGCCAGTTACCGCTGATTGAGCTTGTCTCAGGTGAGAGCGTGGTGAAATGTGGCACTGCTCACAAATATGAATAAGTAGTTCACATATAATTGCATTAAGGGAACTGGGTGCAAGGTTAAAATCAATTTTGGGGCTTTTTTCCCCTCCAAGGGGAATATAAAGTTGGTACACGATTTGACATTAACACAAAAGGAAACCGCATGAAAATTGATTTAGAAATTAGCAAGTTACGACTTACTTTCTACGTCCATGCATTGCCTTTAACTTGATTTCGCCAGACATTGAACTACATAGAGGCCGGAGTGGAATTCACTGTAGGTCGACGCGCTAACCACTGGAACGCCAGGCCGCCCGATAAGAATAATAAAAAAAATGCTAGCATCAATGCTAAAACTAGCGAAACTTGCTTTGGAAGAGACTTTTCTTTTTTATACAGATGAGCGCCGGATTCTCCCCGACCCATTTTAGGAGACTTCCACTTGCAGCGGCGTCATAGGGACGGAGTGTTAAGTGATTGATAGGATGATCTTGCCGAAGAACGACCTTGAATGACAGCATTTTTCTGTGTTCTCAGTGCTAGCGGGAATACATGGGCCAAGTAGTAAATCCCACCGTGCGCAATTTACACCACGATACAGCATCGAATTGCATAATAATACAGTGAAACTCCTCTAGAACGAAACCTTTCTTTGTGAAAAAATCTCATGCATTGTACCGAAAAACCCCTGTCGCCTAGGTCACATACTCTTGTGTGTGTGTGTGTTTACATCCAAATTTGCTACAGTGAAAAACCCCCTGTTGTGAAAAATGTCTTGGTGCAAACTTGATTTCGTTGTAGAGGAGTTTCACTGGAATATTAATAATAATGCTAGGGTAAAACTAGCAAACTGCACTTTTCTTTTTTTACAGTGAGCGCGGAGTCGCAATAGGGACGGAGCTTGCTCTTGAACAGCATTTTTCTGTCCATCATATTGCATTCTTTTCTTCTCATCTTGATTTATCAGGAGCCAGATGTAGCCATCTTTTGATTTTGGCATTGATTTCCTGGTCTGTGTTAGGATGTTAGGCGGTTCGGCCTCACAGCAGCTGAAACATGCAAACATGGCTTTAAATGAACTTTTTGTATCATCAGGTAACATGACCTTTAAAAAGAATAATTCAACTAAAACAAATTTTATGGTGTCAGATCTTGAGTGTTTCTTTTTATAGCTTTGTACAAAGAAATATATTTTTTTTCAACTATAAGAAAACAAGGATGGACATTGTGTTCAGAAAACAAACATTTGTACACGTCATTACCAATGACTGGTCAATAAAAATAACCTTTGAAGTTTCTTAAACTAGGTGTGACACTGTGGGGTGAAATATTTGCCACCAGAAACCGAATGTGATTAAGTTAGATTTATCAAGCTTATACCGAATTTGAATTATATAAATAAAAGGTAAGTGGCTCGCATAATGGATGGATTTGGATATTTTAATCTGAACCATAATGAATAACGGAATCTGAATTGTACAATTTGAATTTGTAATTTTTTTTTTGATCCTCACTGAAAATGTAATTCTATATATTTTCACATTAGTCTTACAAATGCAAAATCTATTTCCTTTTTATTATTATTCAGCTAATAATTCTCAAGTTAACTTTATGGTCAGGTATGAAGAGATTTCAATTTTTTTTCTTTAACGTACAGTGGCCGATTTATATAGCAGCAAACTGAATCAAAATGAATTTCATCGTATTTCAGTGCACCCTGCAATTGGCTGGCAACCAGTTCAGGGAGTTCCCCGCCTACTGCCTGATGACAGCTGGGGTCGGCTCCAGCATGCCCGCGACCCTTGTGAGGATGGGCGGATTAGAAAATGGATGGATAGATGGAAGGATTTCAGTGCTTGCCATACCAACTAACTACCATGTTCTTGAAACAAATATGGAAATGATAGTCAAATACAAATAAAATGCATTTTTATGGAAAACTAATTCAAACTTATATGGCGACCATAAAGCCAGTTATGGGGGTCCGAGAAAGGGTTCCTTTTTATCCTGTCTGAAATCACTCTGACCGTACAGTCGCCTGCATTTTTACTAAACTCATATGCACACTGAAACTGTGATGCAACAGGTGGGAAATGTGAATGAAAAATGAGGTGGGCGGTTGCCGGATTACCCGAGTAATCGATGAATTAGTCGATAGGAAAATCGATTCTAAAAAGATGTGTTGCTGAGAGCTCTACTCCTTATGTTAAATGTTGAAACATGCGGTACATTTTGTCCATGCACAGTATTGTGGTTGGCCTTACATACTGAGTGCTGTGCGTCTCCTTTATCGGCACTAAGGAAGATCAAGCTCCAACCTCAGCTGTCACGCTCTTATTGTTGAAATTCTTTGCATAATCTTGTTGAAACAGCCCTGCTTTTTGCCACTTCTCTTACCTCTGCACCCCCAGGGCGATCAAAGCATTCCAGGAAGTGTTGTACATTGATCCAGGATTTTCCCGAGCCAAGGAAATCCACCTTCGCTTGGGTCTCATGTTCAAGGTCAACACAGACTACGAGTCAAGCCTCAAGGTAGACCCCGCCCCCACATTTTCAAAGTCACTGTGAACAAGTGAAGGCAGCTGAAGTGCCTTTCCTAATTTCTGTCCCGATGTTCTCTTGCAGCATTTTCAGCTAGCTTTGATTGACTCCAATCCCTGCACTTTGTCCAAAGCTGAAAGTAAGTTCAGCCCTCATTATCTGTTTACTCGAAATGTTGAAACTGATTGTCTATCACAGATCATCTTAAGGTCTTATGGCCAGTAAATACTGGACAGAGGATAGTAGCCACTTTGACCTAAAAAACCCAAATAAATAATATACTGCATATCATTAGAATACCTGCGCGCATCATTAAAATTCCTGTGTGCGCGCGCACACACACACACATACACACACGGCAGAATCATGTTCTTTTACCTGGGTTGAATATTTGTAGACATACTGAAGCTGCCTCATTTCCCCTACTTGCTATGTGCTACCTTGGAGAGAGCCTAATCCTTTTTTGCCCAGCCACTGACTGTGTGTGTGCGTGTGTGTGAGACCTCTTTTCACACACACACACACATGACTAAGGGCAGCCCCCATCCTTTTTCCTCACCCGCTTTCTCGCTCTCTTTCTCTCCCTCGCTCTATCTGCTAAGAGTCACTCAGGCAGTTCAGATCAGACACTGCGGCGTTCGGCACGCAAGAAGGCGCTGCCGGCTTGGCTGCCGCCCTTCTGCTCAGATTATGGCGAGTCGACCTTGGGCTTCCATTTATTCACCTTGCCACACAACTTTGCCGAAAATGTTAGGACGAGGATGTGGAGGACTTCTTAAATGCTCTTGAGTGTTGAACCTAACTTTGTTTTCTTTCTTCTTGCAGTTCAGTTCCACATTGCTCATTTATATGAGATTCAGGTAAGTGTTTTTCTTCCACGCTTGTTCTCTCCAAAGGACACAATAATTGTTTTGTTGGCATTAATTTCAATTCAAGTGAAGAGCTGCAACATTCTGATACGGTCTTGCCAGGTTAGAAATATATATTTTTAAGTGGTAACTCCGTGAAGTCTCAGAAATCCTTATTTTCGATTCTTTCAGCCAAGTGCTGACAAATATAAGGGGGTAAGAGGGTGCACGAGTGGGTGGCAAATGCGGGAGAGGATAGGAAATTATTCTGAGCCGATCGGCGGGGTTGCCACGGAAACGAGAGTCCATCTCCCCCTCTTTTATATGCTGATGGTGTCTCTCTGTCGAGAGGTAATATCACTTTCACTGGCTCTTGAGAAGTGTCAACAATACACCTTGCGCTATGTCAGAACAAGAGCATCCTATGAAAATGTCAGTTTTATGGTGCGTTTTTGTGGCATCCAGGGGGTGAGCATATGGGGAAAGGGGTGTCTAGGTTACTCTTTTTTTTCCTCAATACTTCTACCCTGCTCCTCCCATCCAGAAGAGATATCGGGCTGCCAAGGAGGCCTATGAAAGCCTCCTGCAGACACAGGATCTTCCTGCACAGGTGAAAGCCACTACCCTGCAACAGCTTGGTAAGATGCCATTCAACATGCACCAGTACACTCTGAGGTATATTGTGACTGACTCCCTCTGGGTGCTTTGTTCACTCCAGGCTGGATGCACCACACAGTGGAGCAGCTCGGGGACAAAGCCAGTAGGGACAGCTATGCTATCCAATGTCTGCAGAAATCTCTGGAGGCAGATCCCAACTCTGGACAGTCATGGTACTTCCTGGGCAGGTAGGCGCGACACCCTTATGTTACACCTGATGTCGTAAACTCATCCTGAAACAAATGCATGTTTCCCAATTGTTTTATTACCTCCACCTAGAAGGTTAGGTTTTTTTATGGCTTTGATTTTTGTTTTTTACTGTATTGGATCGCCTGTTTTTTTGTGGGGCGAGCTGGAATTTTATTTTATGCTGAATGTTTTTTTTGGGGGGGCGTTGGGCAGGGTTCGACTAAGAATTTCATATGTTGAAAAATTACATTTGCTATTTGATCTGAACACGTGTGCTAGATGGTGGATGTCTGAGGCTTGGTGGAACGCTGCACTCTCTAAATCCTATTCGCTACCTGCACAACCCTGAAAGCTGGTTTCTCCTGCAGGTGCTACTCGAGTATTGGAAAGGTCCAGGATGCCTTCATCTCCTATCGGCAATCCATCGATAAATCTGAGGCCAGCGCAGATACCTGGTGCTCTATAGGGTAAACGCTCATTTCTTTGAAGTACATATGTTTGTTGCAGGGAGGACATTTTTGTTCCCCTCAACTTTTAAGGATAGATGGCAAGTACTGTAACACTACAAGTTTCCATAAAATGTATTTAAAAAAAAAAAAGATAATTATCAATTAGTGTGATAACCAATTCGTTGTCGATGAATTGTTGCATCTCCAGATTGGTGTAAATATAACAGTATTGCAGTAAAAGAAGATCAAAAGTCAAACAGGTAATAGTGTGATGGACTGGGGTTGCTTTGTTCCTTCAGTACCTGGACGACTTGCTGTAATTGATGGAACAATGAATTCTGCTCTTCACCAGAAAATCCTGAGGGAAAATATTCAGCCATCAGTTTGTGACTTAAAGCTGAAGTGCACTTTGGTTCTTGCAGGACAGCAATCCAAAACAATTCAGCAAATCAACTTCTGAATTGTTGAAAAAAGTGAAGGTTTTGGAGTACAGACTTGAAACTGCTTGAAATCTGTGGCATGAAGTAGGCCGTTCATGCTAAAAAAAAACCTGCAGTGTTGCTGAATTGAAACAACGCTGCAGGGAAGAATGGGACAAAAATTATTCTGATATGAAAGATTCATCGCCAGTTAGAGAAAATGCTTGATTGCACTTGTAGCTGTTGAGGTTGGCGTTTTGTTCCCCTAATACATAATTACAATTTAAACACTGAATTTACTATTTACTTCGGTTATCTTTGTTTGATGATCTTAAACATTCAAGTGGGAAAACGATTAAAAAAAAACAGAGAAGAGGTCAAATACTTTTCACTGCACTGTATATATTGTGAGGTTTCTGTGCAAAATAATGCCTTACAATTGAGAATCGCTGCATTATGTAAACAATATATGGCACTGTCCAGACTTGGCTTTATTCAACTTTGGTTGCTGGTTGGGCCCATGTTTGTCTGGTGGCCAATATAAAATCATTTCAACAGCATGGTGTCTTTTTTTTTTTTTTTTTTTAAATCCGGCGTAGTGTTCATGGCACATGGATACCACCACATGAATCGGATATCAATTAGAGTCTCAAGGACTTAACTGATTTTCATCAGATATTGTTTTGCTACTGTTTCCATCGCTTTGGGGTTTCCTGTCTGAACCACGCCGTACACTTTATCCTCTCCTGCGTTTTGCCCCAGGGTGCTGTATCAGCAGCAGAACCAGCCCATGGATGCGCTGCAGGCTTACATTTGTGCTGTGCAGCTGGACCACAGTCATGCTGCCGCCTGGATGGACCTGGGCACACTGTATGAGTCGTGCAACCAGCCGCATGACGCCATCAAGTGCTACATCAACGCCACACGCAGCAAGGCATGCACCAATGCCACCATGTTGACCCACCGAATAAAATGCCTGCAGGTGGGTGGAGAGAGATGCGCAGCAATTCATAGTGATAGTGTAATCCAAAAAACTGACATTCACGGTTTTGGGCACCGATACTGCTGACTAGTCAGTTTTATGTAATGTAAAAGCCACCTGTAACACAAATACAAACATTTTTGACACATTTCCAAAAAGATGAGGAAAAGAGTAAAGTGTCACACCAAGTAGGCCCAACTGCAGTACCGTCAGGAGTCATTTCTTTTCAAGGCCAATTTATTTCCAACTAAACAAAAGGTTGGCATGTCGTCATCTGGGGTCCTGAGGGTCGCCATGCCATGCCATCCCTATATTTGCTTTCACTTCTCTTCAAAACAGTTTCATGTCTACCCTGCGCATGAGTCACACTCCCACTAGTTTGTATCAAGACGGCACAGCGACGGATTGCCCTTAAGGGCCATATTTGGGATTATTGTTACTGAGTGTCATGCAGTTGCTACCTTCCCATTTGAACCACACTTCACACATGGCCATGCAGCTCCAAGGCTCTGCTTCACTTGTGCTGTAACCTGCTTGTACCATTGCTGATCTTTTTTCTTTTTTTTTTGGAAATATTGTTTTGAGGTTATCGTTTTTTTTTTTTTTTTTTTGGTGTAATTTTAGCAAGAAAGCCCTTTGTGTTTTCCTTTTTCTTTTTTTTTTTTTTTTTGTTTTTTTGTTTTTCACGTCGTTTTCCATTCCCCTAGGCTCAGTTGAGTAACCCCCAGCTCAGTAGCCCACAGAGTAAAAGTAAAATGCTCCCTCTTATTGAGGAGGCATGGAGTCTACCAATCCCGGCTGAGCTCACCTCCAGGCAGGGAGGCCTGAGCAGTGCGCCACAGCAGGTGAGAGACCAGATCCCTCCCCTTTGACCTGAGACGCTCAAAACACATAATCCTAATGTACACGCCGTCTCACCTGTCAGCACATGCACTGTTGGGTAACACTTGCGCTTGAGTTCCACCTCCCACAATGTTATACACCTGGAAATCTTTTGTTTATTTCTTCCAATGCTTGAGTTTGCCTCTTTCACAATCGTTTTGGGATAGCACTTTCAGATATAATATGGAGGTCAACGGCTGCTTCACAGCGCCTGTTTAGATGGTGAGGGAGTCTAGCCAAGTGTTACTCAGCCTGCCACCCCTTTTCTTTCTAGTAGTCACTCGGCTTCACCCATCTCTCGCCGCCTAAGTCAAACACTAATCTCCCCTCTCCCTCACCTCACCACCCCCGCACAGGACAAGATATAGGCGGCAAGCACTTTGTCGACAAAACTGTATAAGGGCAAAATTTCACCTGATCTGTTTGACACTGTTCCTGATTTAAGAGCCGCAACTCTAAAGTCAAGCAGCTGCAATCGTAATTCTCCCAACTCATTTCATCTTGTGACAAGGGTGCCTTCAGTGAGGTTGTGCTTGTTCAGCCTCCAACCTTCAGTCTCTTTCTTCTATCGCCCCCTAGTGTTCCATCACTTGTTAATTTACACCTGTCTCACAGTAGGAGGTTGTAGTTTTTGTATGTGCATGATCGCTGTTGTATTTTTGGACTGCCCCTTGATGTGTTGACCAGGGTCTCTTCACTGGGTCCGAATGATCCTTAAATATCATTTTCTAATGGTCATGCTGTTTTTCATATTTTAGAATCTGAAGCAAGGATAACTTAACACAATTCTGCTGATGACGTAAAATGAGATGTACACTAGCGTGATGTGTTTTCTTTTATCGGGGAGCTGTAGCAATTGTACTGTTGCATGCATTCAATTGATGCACTGTGCACACTAACACGTTAGGGGTGCTAACGTATAGCGGCAACAAAGATGGCATCAAACTCTTCAAAGTATACTTTCTCTCTGCTGGAATTGCGTCAAATTGCCATGAATAACGTTTGACCTTTATACTTTCTACAGTTATCCAAATATCGGTGGAATGATTTTTAGGATCCATATCGGACCAAAAGAGCCATTCGGCTTTGCAGTACAATTCACGTGTCCTTTAAATTGCATGGCTAATTTCGTTTGCGACACTCAACTGTCAACTTTATCCAGAGCACACACACTGTAAAAAAAAAAGTGTTCAATGGACTAGAAAGTCTGCATTTTCATTTTATTGGGAAGATATAACATTATTGAGGGGGAAAAAAAACACTCACTAAATGACATTTACCCCTGGTAGGATCAATTTGATCACGGCTCGATTGTGTCTTCCATTGATTGTCATGACTGCGGATTCTTGACGGGAATGGCTGACAGGAGGGCCTTACTCCCCAGAAAGGAATGAAGCAGCATCTGCTTATGGAGGGGGCGGGGTGGGAAGACGTCGAGTCGAGCATCATTGTTGCGATGGGAAAATTGTCTCAGCGAATGCAAACGTTCCACCACCTTTGTAGTAACGGGTCACTGTTCAACATATTAAAATAAAAAGGCAAGTTGAATTGCTGAACATGACGGGCGGCACATCACGGTGATGGCTAGCTATCACTTTGTCTATAAAAAGTAAAAACATTTGAAATGTTGACCTTGGAAAGTAAAAGCGCTGCACTATTGAATATACAGGGTGACCCAACACATACAGTATAAGTGCCATTTCTATTCATTTCAATTGATGATGGAGCTCTTCAGTTTTGTGGTCTACATTTGATCGCATTTGCAAAATCTGGTCCAAATGTCCACCTTGCCGCCTGAGACACTATCACACCAACACAGTCCTCCATTAGAATAGCCTCGAGCTTCGCTTTCATTTCTTTACTTCAAGTCTCTGATTTTTTTTGGGGGGGGTGTTCTCATAGTCTTTCAAATTGCCCCACAAGTGGAAATCTGGAAGGTTTTGGACAGGTGAGGTCACTGCCTGCTCGGGGGTCACATCTTTCTGTTTAATCTGAATTTTGCAAGAGTACAATACAATTTAAGTTCCATGATGGAAATCGGCCCCGGTGATTGCACCTCCGAATCAACTTCCTGGGGCTGTGAGCAGTTGAGTACGTTCCATGCCGCCAGCCGTAACAGTTAGACGTTGACCGGTTTGGACCCCTTCTGCTTTTGAACTCAGGTTGCGAGCTGTTCCTTTGGTCCTAAAGTCATTGACCCTTCTGGAAATGTGAGTTTTGCTCACACAGATTTAAATGACCTCGTCTGAAAAAAGCGCTTGGTGCACATTGTCAAATCTCTGCTGTCCAAGACATTTTCAGAAAAAGTTTCCTTTAGTTATACATTACTTTTGACTCATTTGAAACATGAGATAAATAGCATTATTAATACCATTTTATCAGCTGCAATATTTGGGTCACCCTGTTTAACTATTATACACCCCAACGTTATCACACATTTAGGGAGTTATTTTTCCACCAGATACTATAATTTTTAGTAGCTTGCAACTAATGTACACCAGAAACTCGTACCCAATCTAATCATTTCACCAGATACTCTTAGTGTGTTATGTGCTATTTGTTTTTGGTCATTGCAACTACTGAAAGCAGCAGCCCTCTTTCCACCCAGGGCTGCTATGGCACTGTGATGCTTCAGTCAAACATGTCATGATAATTTAATAACAGCCTAGTTATAGTTAAACGTGTTCAAATTATTCCTACGTCAACATTTGTCTCTTTTTTCCCATTTCTCTTACTTCCAATCCTCTGCTTGGCTTTGTGTTTCCTTTTCACTCACTTTAACAATGATTCCTTGTTTTGTTTCCCTCCCTAATTTCCCATTTTTCTCCCTACTCTGCTCTGATCTCATCCAACCATTATTCAATGACTTCTGTTCCATTTACCCGCCCTTCTCTTGCTTTTTTTACTCTTCCCTTGTTTCATTTTGCCTGCGCTACTCCCCGGCTTTCTCCCGTCCTTCAGGCCTGTAAACCCAACCACGCTGCAGAAGGTGGTGGTTCAGGTCAGTCGCTGCCTCCTCACGTGACCGCGCTGGGCCAAGCGGAGGACCAGACCTGCCCAGCCAAAAGGAAACGAGCTTCCAGCCCTGCCAAGGTAAAAGTGCGTAGTATAAGTCTTTGCATGTACTTATTCTTTGACGCTACCTTCTAATGCGCCAAACGTGCCCTATTCCATGAATTCTTAACAGGTGGATTCCTGGGCCACTAATCCAGTGCAGCAGCCCGTTCCCAACTGGTACCTCTCCCCACAGAAGTTGCAGGTTGGTCATTGCATTTATTCAGTTATATCAGTGGTGTCAAACATACGGCCCGCGGGCCGGAACCGGCCCGCAAGGAGGTTTGATCAGGCCCGCAGAATAATTTAAAAGTGAAAAAATGCATAAAAGACACGGAATGAATACTTTTAATCTGGTGCAATTCATGGAGTATCCGTTAGGGGGACACACTGTTTTGATCAGAGTAAAAGACAACAGCAGCCTCAGTCTGTCATTGAGACAGACCCAACACAGCAGACGCTATCAAGGACATGTGAATACTTCATTCTTTACACATTTAATAGCACTCGCTTTAGTTTGTAAGGTGGAGGTAGGGATTACATTTAGATTTTATATGCACGTGTAAATGGTTGAAAAATTCCTTTCTTTATAATCTCGTTTAATCTTAAAAGTGCATGACTATATTGTTCAATACCAATTACTTGTTAAGGTTGTGTGCCTTTGTACAATCAGTGGGAACAGTTGCAATACATATATGTGAACGATAAAAGTAAATTGCACATTTGTCTAAGGAAATCTAAGGAGCTTCATGAAATGTTTTGTAAAAGATGTTTATTAAATTTCAAAATTTTCCTAATGTTCTTGTGCTTCTTTAGACCAAAACAAAGGAAATACATTATTTTGGTTATTTATAGCAGAATATGGGATAATTTTAATAGTCCGGCCCACTTGACATCTACCGAGGCCGTATGTGGCCCACCATGTGAAATGAGTTTGACACCCCTGCATTATATGGTTCCAATTATTTATTTATTTCTTTGGCTATTTATTTATTTATTGTGAGATGGAACACAGTGTTAAAACAGATTCTGCATAAGACACTGTGCCTCATTTTCCAAACATAACGCCGGCTTCGCAATCCGAACAAGTAACAAACCAGTAGCATAATTATGTAAGTCATGAATGAAATCTTCATTCTCCAAATCTTTTCAAATTCTTCCAGTACCTCATTCAGGACATATCGAATCCTCTCTAGGTGGAGGGTATCAGTCGGTAGGGATATTCAAGCTTTGACGGTTGTTATATTTTTTTCCCCTTCCGAAGATTAGTTTCTTTGCACACAGAAGACCACGTGACAGAACGTGCTGCTATGCATTCTTTAGGTTGATCATTTATTCCATTTCATATTCTCACTTCTGATTCCAATGCTTTTTTCTGTTTTGTTTTGTTGTACTGTTATTCGCTACAGTTGTTGGAACAGTTACGGAGTAATCGAGCCAGCTTGAAGCCCCCACAGCTGCAGATGTTGGAGCAGCTGGAAACTCAGTTCACCATGATGCAGCAGCACCAGGTAAACAGGATGGCTTGTGCATTTGTGCAATACACACACGAGCAGAAATGATGGTCATACGCTGGACTACTCTTCTATCGCACGTCTTGTTGACTGCTCATGGTATCTTCCCTTCAACTTGCAGATGCGGCAGAATGCGGCAGGAGGTCAGGTGCGCCCCTCCTTCCCAAATGGCCCGACTGCCAATTCCCTCCCATCCCCGAATCCCAGCCTGCATCCCACGCGACCCCATTTGGGACCTCATCGGCCCCTGTGCCCCCCTCAACCTATGGCCAATGGGCCTGTGGGTCTCGGGGCACACAGACACTCAGATTCAGTCTCTCTTCCCATGGGTGACAGTAACAGTAGTAGTAACAGTAGTTGTAGTAGTAGTAATAATAATAATCAGACGGGGCCAACAGCCTTGGGGCCCAATAGAGATGTGCCTTATCTGCAACCTGCCGGCAGCGGCGACACAGCACTGCTACCTCACACCTGCACAAGCACGCAAACACAGGACGCCACGCCACGCCCTCTGCACCTTATCTCCTCTCAGGTAAGTGAAACTGCAGTTTGGAGCTAGTCTTCCCACCTTATGATGAGGGGCTCAAAGCCAAAGATTAATTCTTTTGACGAAGCAGACCGGAAACGAAATCCCTCGGTAGCAGGATATCGCTATGAAGGTCAATTAACTGTTTGAGATCGCTGTGCACAGGCATGTACAAAGCCTTTCAGTCACGTCAGCTCTTTGTTCTGCATGCAAGGGAAACTTCTCTCGCGGATCAACATGAAACGACGAGTCTTTCCGCAACGTGGCAGTCAATATGGCTGTATTTTTCTCATTTTATTTTTTTAATTAATTTTTTGTTAACCTGCAAAGCACTGAAGCCGCAAAACATGAAGTGTGAAGTGGCGAGTGTGCGCATGTGTGTGTGTGTGTACAATTTCAATCAAATTGAGATACATTCACTCATTTTAAATTTGATGCCTGCAACACATAACACACAAAAAAAAAGGTGTAATAGGAGCACGTTTACCACTTTTACATCACGTTTCCTTTGACAATACTCAATAAGTGTTTGGGAACTGTGGACAGGAGCTTTATAGGTGGAACTCTTCCCTCTTCTTGCTTGATGTACAACTTTAGTTGCTCATCAGTCCGGGGTATCCGTTGTTTGAATTTGTGTTTCATAATAATGCGCCACATATTTTCAATGGGAGACCGGTCAGGACTGCTGGCAGATCAGTCAGTGACACACAGTGTTTTACTATGAAACGACACTGTTGCAAACCGTGTAAAGCGTTCTGCATGAATGGTGCCTTCACAGACATTGGCACTAACACCCACGCATTCCATCACAGATGCTGGATTTTGAACTTTGCAGCAATAACAATCCAAATGGTCCTTTTCGTCTTCAGCCTGGAAGTCAAAACACAATTTGAAATGTGGACTCGTCCAAACACTTTTCCATTTAGCGCCAGTCCATCTCAGACAAGCTCCGACCCAGAGAAGCTACCGCCGTATCTTGGGAGTTGTTGATATATGGCTTTGGCTTATTTAAAATTGTAGACGTGGCGACGACCTGTGTTAATTGACAATTGTTTTCTGAAGCGTTCCTGAGCCCACGTGGCAATGTCCTTGACACAGACCTTGCTGCTTATGTGCAGAGATGTTTGAATTGGGGGGGGGGGGGGGGGGGGATCATGGCAAAACAAAAGAACCCTCTCTCCGCCCCCCCTCCAAAATGTGAAAATATATTTGGATTTTAATATGCAAATATGCAAATCCACAGGTGCCAAAACTTGAGTGTACGGGGGTTGACTGTACTGTCATAATAAACTGTCATTGTTTATTATTGTTAAAATGCAACTTCCTGCTAGATGCAGTCAAAAAATATCGGAATTGACATTTAAAAATAATTCTAAGGCTGTTTTGTCTCCCCCCAGTGGTCGTAATAAGTGGGTTTCCCCTTCTTTCAGGTGCTACAGAAGCGATCCGTTCCTCTTGTGGGCTCCAATACTGAGGGAACCACCTCTCACCCGCATCCCCCCAATTCCATTGCCCCCCCGCGGTCCAACCATCAGGTTGGACATTCCAACGTGACAACGCCCCAGCAACAGCCAGCACACAACCACCTACCATCCCCTCCCTCTCTTGCCCCTTCCTCTACCTCAAGTGGGGCAGCACCCGGTGTGTCCGCTACCAAAGATGGCAACACTGCAGCCACCCTTGGCACCACATCCCCATCCCTTGGTAATGGCAGTTCAGAGGGCCTGGCACCTTCGCCATTGTCATCAGCAGATGGCAAAGTGGCGCAGTCCGACAGCCTGGTCTGTCACACCCACTTGGGGGAGGAGGGTAAGGTTGCAGAGGGTGGTGAAAAGCAGAGCCTTAGCGCAGACAATCCAAGACTATCTGCCCTGCTAGCAGGGAGGGTGGAGGAGGGTGACAGAAAGACAGAAGGGACTGTATCGATGACATCTCCCAACAAAGTCAACAACATCCACCCGGCGGGCTTGCCCTCAACCCCCAACACACAGGGAAGCTCAGCTGCCTCCTCACCCGTCTCTGTCATATCCACGGCCACACCCTCCCCCAAATCCTTAGAACATACCCAGATCGGCAGCCATAGCCCCGCCACATCTATAACAACAGCACCGGCCGTCAATGGAAATGGCAAAGGGGGCATGTCTGAGGACTCTCAGAGCCCACTGAAAGCCGAGCCACCCGCTGTCACCGGTCTCAAGGCCACGCCACCCCATGGCTCCTCTTCGTCATCCTCATCATCTTCATCATCCGTATCAATCTACCCCAGCTCCACAGATGTGCTGAAAGCCTGCAGGTGAGACAAATGTGGAGCCAATGTTCCTTTGCAAATGGCTCCCCCCTGTGGTATCTTATAGCCACTGAAACATCAGAGATGGTTATTGAATTGATTGAATTGAATTGAATACAACTTTATTGGTGCACGTCTACAGCACAGATTTTCTTCCCCCTCAACATAAAACAAGAGCATGCAGACAAAATATTTTGTGCAATCTTAACCAATACACTTTGTTGTTTGAAGCCATAATTGGATTGTGTGGATCAAAGACGTCATGACTACAAAAGCTTGAAAGCAACAAGAAGCTGTAGAATCCATTAACGAAAAAGAGAGATTGGCTCTCTTCTCCTGTCCCATGTAAATCCGCTTCAATTCCAAGCCGCGACTCCCAGTTCCAAATATGCATCGGCGCTCTGCGCTGACGCTCCTTTCTTCTCATCGTCGGCTCCTCAATCCATGCATCCATCCAATCCATGCAGACTGTCCATCGGCACCGACCTTTTCGCTGAACAAAGCAGGGCTGTGAAAATGCTGCCTACTTCAGGCGCAAGACACAAGCGCCCCGGGGATGTCCAGCAACGACAGTCAAATGGCGCCAACATTCCTCCCAATTCAGTGCTGGTACGCGTGTGCTGCCGAGAAGGCGCAACCACCAAGCACAGATTCCTCTTCTTTGATGAATGACGTGGCCAAAAATGCTGAAAACGGGTCCACATCAGGTCCACATGACGTAACAACAAACACAAAATGACAAAATCTTGAAGAGCACTTGTGACGGCTGCCTATTCGGGCGCCATCTTGAAAAAAAAAAAAAAAAAAAAAAAAAAAAATGTAATTGCATGGCAGTCTGTTGGCATGCAGATATTTCACCCAATGTTAAGATTTATTTGATTGACTAAAAATGGGCCGCATTTGAATTTTATGATAAATTGATGCTGCATAAGAGATGAACAAAGTGCAAGAAAATGATCTCATTCATTTCATTGTACTAGACAGTGCTCATGCAAAATTGTGTGTGCAGAAACTTGGGAAAGAATGGGCTGTCCAACAGCAGCATCCTTCTCGACAAGTGCCCGCCGCCACGGCTGCCCCCTCCTCCTACGCCAGCCCTGCCCAAAGACAAACTCAATCCACCGACCCCCAGCATCTATGTGAGTAACAGAGAGATTCCACCTGACCCATGTCTGCTCTCTTGAGCTCAGGATAATGTTATTCTGTGTAAATAAGTATTTCAGAGCTGTCAAATGTTGTGGATCGTCCTTATATTTTGACGGGATTCACTGAACGCCAATGACAAGTTTTGGTAACTTTTGCCAGTCCTTCATCTTTAGGCTTGTGACACAAACAGGAACTACCACAAGACTGGATATTCTCAATTGAAAACTAATGGAACAACTCAAATTGGGGGAAAAAACATTTTCATGAACAAAATGAAATGAAACCGAAAATGCTTTTAAAAAACGAAAACTGAAATTACAATTTACGTTTGCAAAAGTAACTATAATTAAACCTAGAATGTCCTCGTCTTTGGCAAATTTAACCCACGAGTCGTAGGGGTTGATTTTCATTGCATTTATTTTGATATCGCTTCATGGCCGTTAGCCGGAAAAAGAGAAGGTTGAACAGTCGTTAGGGAGTTGTTATCCTCTTAATGTGTGTCGCAGAGAAGCAATGTCATTGAGCAGCAGCCAACAAAAAAGAGCCACTAGATGATGTCGCTCTTAGGACATGAGTTTATACCGTATTGGCCCGAATATAAGACGGCCCTGATTATAAGACGACCCCCTGTTTTTCAAGACTCAAGTTTGAAAAAAGACTTTTTGAACACCAAATTAATTTTTATACAGAAAATAATTACAGTACATCTGAAACAAATGATAATAACAATATATTTGAGATAAAAAGCATGTTATATTGCCTCATTTAAATCTAAAGTGCAATCACATTTGTAAATGAATGGCTTCTGGTTTTTGAAATGTAAATTACATCATAACTTCTCCTCAGCTGCCGGTTAACCTGGCCGATCTTCGACCCACTTTTCTCAAGATTGTCACTACGTTCTTTTTTCCTTTTTACCGCTATTTTTTATTTTTCTTCTTCGTGGCAGGGGTTCACTTTGGCCTGGGGAGTCAAGTTCAGCATTCGCTTCATTGATATCTGACGCCATCTGGCGTCGTGAATGGGTATAATGTCTAGACCCCGAATATAAGACGACCCCCACTTTTTCAGTCTTATTTCAATGCAAAAAACACAGTCTTATATTCGGGCCAATACGGTATGCGGTTTGGGCTCCAAGTGGCTTTTGTCATTTAACTCAGCCTGAAACGCAACGCTCGGTAAAAAGTGCTTTCCTTTTTTTTGTTTCATATCTGAAAAAAATATACAGGATCCAAAAAAATAGTAGACTGTACAACCAGGTTCAATACTTCTCAACAAGTAATGTATATTTTATTGGAGAGTATTCTTAGTATATTTAGAAATCAACCTTGGTTTAGTTAATTGTACCTATTTTACATTCAAAAAATCTTACGGGTAATGAGCATACACACACACACACACAACAACACTAAACCATCGTTTATCGCGATAAATTTATTTATGCTATCGTGACAGGCCTTCTCACAGCCATCCTTGCCATGCTCTTTTCATCGCTTGCTTTATGCCCGCCAGGAATTTCGAGACACCGGCATAGGCAATGGCATTTCAGCTTGTAGGCATAGCTTGATTGCTAACTGCGTGTTATGGTGGTAGAAATGAGCCAAGTTATTATCAGTGAGGGAGTTATTATCAGTGAGAAATCCATAAGGAAATTGCACCAAACGCCACAGATGAAATGAGGGCACTTATACAGGGGGAGGAGGGGCCACTCATTCTGTTCCTTACTTGGCAAATGTAATGATCTAACCTGTTTTATATGGCTATCGGTGATCGAAACATTTGACAAGACTTCTACAGAAAAGCAAATACATTTTTTGCCAAAATCCTACGTAGATAATCATAAGAATTTCTCGACACCATGTTTCCTGTTTGAGCCAGCTGGAGAACAAGAGAGATGCTTTCTTTCCCCCACTGCACCAGTTCTGCACAAATCCCTCCAATCCTGTCACTGTCATCAGAGGACTGGCTGGAGCACTCAAACTGGGTAAATATTGCAATCAATGTATGATCCTGTGCTTGAAGCCAAACTGCTTCATGTGCAAGCTGCAGCCAACCGAAAGAGATTGTTGTATTATCATCCAGCTTTTATGTGGTTGTTGATGGCTATCTGCAGACCTGGGCCTTTTTTCCACAAAGACATTGGTTGAGGCCAACCCGGAGCACTTGGTGGAAGTGTGGACGCAGCTGTCACAACCCGCGGATGAGAACTGGGATGTGACGGGCACCAAGAAAATGTGGCGCTGTGAAAGTGCTCGAGCCCATACAACCATCGCCAAGTATGCTCAGTATCAGGCTGCTTCTTTCCAGGAGTCCCTGCGGGTCAGTGACAAGATGACACACCCAAGAAGAATCCTTATGTTCATTCCAAAAGATAAATATCCAATGTCACGTTTCGTGCCACTGTCTAATTTTTCAGGAGGAAAATGAAAAAAAGGCACTCAAGGAACCCTGTGACACAGAGCCAGCAGCAGAGAGGTACAAAAACATTGGAACCACAACACTCCACAATCTTATTTTAAGTTACTAATTTTTATATAGTATAATGTTGAGGATGTATGCTTGGTCATTTGGCAGTGTTGTGCGCAAAAGAAGAGGACCGTTGAAGCACATCAAGTTCGGAACAAACATCGACGTGTCAGACGAAAGGAAGTAAGTGTGACTAGAGTTTGGTCAGCTTGAATCTGATGTGCTTTTTTTAAAGTTAAACATACTTTCCTCCACCAGGTGGAAGCAGCAGCTTCAGGAACTCAGTAAACTGCCAGCATTCGCTCGAGTTGTATCGGCTGGCAACTTGCTGAGCCACGTGGGCCACACCATCCTGGGAATGAACACGGTTCAGCTGTACATGAAGGTTCCGGGGAGCCGAATAGCAGGTCGGTTCAATCAAATGGATCATGTTTATTCTTCCTTCAATCAAGGTGGGTAGGTGTATTTGGCAATTTGTATTTTAATTTTTGTTTTTGTGTTACCCCATAGGTCACCAGGAGCACAACAATTTCTGCGCAGTCAACATTAACATCGGGCCGGGAGACTGTGAATGGTTTGCTGTGCCAGAGGCGTACTGGGGTGTGATGAGCAACTTCTGTGAAAAGTAAGGCCTCATTCTGAGCTGATGTTTGTTGCCAGGTAGCCACAGTTGAGCGCTTTAACCTCCTATGTAACCTCCTCTTGTCACTTGCACCCTCAGGAACAATATCAACTTTCTCATGGGCTCGTGGTGGCCAAATTTGGAGGACCTCTATGAGGCTGATGTACCCGTGTACCGCTTCATCCAGCGACCAGGTGACCTGGTATGGCTCAACACCGGCACTGTGCACTGGGTGCAGGCCATCGGCTGGTGCAACAACATCGCCTGGAACGTTGGACCACTTACAGGTATGGGGCCTCAACAGCATTCAGACAGAAAAAAAAAATACCCATAGCTTTTTTTTTTTTTCCCGCAACAAGGGGAATCAGTCTCCAATATTGTGTGACCTTTTAGAATGCCATTTGTGAGTTCCAGCTGATTATTGACCTTTTCGGCTGATTGGCTTCCATTTCCTGACTACATTGTGTGACTTTACAAACACACCTCTATATTACCGAAACCATTCTTTTTTTTTTTTAAGCACTCAGCGGGCGCCGCTTTTAGTACAAAGCAGGTAGTGTGCAATACTGACATACTACAGGAAATCATCAGTGTATGTGCAAAGCCCGCAGTTGCCAGAAAGCCCCATATATGTTCTTAGTAGAACTGTTACTTTATTTAGATCAGTGTGATTCAAATGAAAGTAAGCAGCCCTCCAAATAAATACTCACTGAAAAAAAAAAAAATCAAGTACTAACTGGTGAGTCTTCTGATTTATTCCTTTTTAGCCAGAGCACGGTCAATTAGACAAAAGTCTAAATTAGGGCGGGTGTGCTGGAGCCATTCTCAACTGGTTGCCGGCCAATTACAGGACAAACAACCAATTGGGCTCACACTCGCACAATTTAGGGAAAATTTAGAGTGTTCTATTAACGTGCCAGGGCGGCCCGGTCGAGTGGTTAGCACGTCGACTTCACATTGCAGAGGTACCCGGTTCAATTCATGTGTGGAGTTTGCATGTCCCCGACCTTGCGTGGGTTTTTGCCGAGTCCTCCGGTTTCCTCCCACATTCCAAAAAACATGCATGGCAGGCTGATTGAACACTCGAAATTGTCCCTTGGTGTGAGTGTGAGCACGAATGGTTGTTTGTTTCTGTGTGCCCTGCGATTGGCTGGCAACCGGTTCAGGGTGTCCCCCGCCTACTGCCCGAAGACAGCTGGGATAGGCTCCAGCACCCCCCGCAACCCTAGTGAGGATAAAGCAGTTCGGAAATATTAACGTGCCATGCATGTTTTGGGAATGTGGGAGGAAACCGGAGTACCCAGAGAAAACCCATGCAGGCACTAGGAGAACATGCAAACTCCGCGCAGGAAGGCCCGAATCAAACAGTGCACCGCTGCACTGTGAGGCTGATTTGTTAACCCATCGACACCGGGCGGCCCCTTTAAAAAAAAAAAAACAACTAAATTACAAAGTACATGGCATTAAAAATACTCTGACAAGTGCAATTTATCCAAAAAGTTACTTAAGTGACTGTGTAAATGTAGTGCATTACGGTCTGCCTCTGGTAGTTTCAATTATTGTATGCTGCTGACAAGTTGCTTTGACTGTGTTTTTTAAGCCCATCAGTACAAGTTGGCCGTGGAGCGTTACGAGTGGAATAAGCTCCAAAGTGTGAAATCCATGGTTCCCATGGTGCACCTCTCTTGGAACATGGCACGCAACATAAAGGTGTCCGATCACAAGTTGTTTGAGATGATCAAGTGAGTATTTGACATGTTTCCCTGCCCTACTGTTGTGGTTGATTTTCATTTTATTATTATTTTTTTTGGGTGTGTGTTAACCGGAACCTTCCCATCTGACGCATATTTTGCAGGTACTGTTTGCTACGGACGCTGAAGCAGTGCCAGTGGGTGAAGGAAGCCTTAGCGACGGCTGGCAAAGAAACAGTGCTGAGGAACAGAACCAGAGATGAACCGGCCCACTACTGTACCATCTGTGAGGTTTGTAACACAATTAAAGATTTTCTGTGTCCTACTTTGAGCCAGTGTCACCTCTTGCACAGTCTACATCATTTGATAGCTTGGCTTATTTGGTGGCGTAGGTGAAGCAGTCATTTCTCAACTCAAAATAGGTTGCCGGTGCTTTATTTCAATACATTTTTGAGCAAGTTACTGAAGCGCTTGTGTCAGAGGCAGCATACACCACCATCAACATACACCATTTAAAAAAAAAAAATAGGATGACATTAAGTACTTATGGATACTTATGGCCAATTAGACAAGCACTCTACAAGTTGAGCTCTTTTGTCATATATTTCTCTGTGCGCTGTCGTCTTCAGGTCGAGGTGTTCAACCTGTTATTTGTGCGCCGTGAGCTACTGTCCAAGAAGCAGTATGTGGTCCACTGCCAGGACTGCGCCCGCAAAGGCAGCGCCACACTGGACGACTTTGTGGTGCTGGAGCAGCACCGGATGGAAGACCTCATGCAGGTCTACGACCAGTTTGCATTAGTAAGTATGCATATTGATGACAAAATTGACTCCACGCACTGTTTCCTATGAGCAAGAAAAACTATAAGGTTGTGGGAGCTAACAACTCTCATTGGGTTTGTTCTTTCCATTTTCATTAAGGTTTAGAAATCATTGGCGCCCATTAAAAAAAGTCTCACAAACTTGTCATTGGATGCACAACCAGCCCACGGAGACACGATTATTTATTATTCTTGCCGTTGTTTTGATGTGTTGGGGCTATGAAGCTGACGACCACACACACGTCAGCAAGACTGACTTTGCCCTCTCCTTGCAACGGATTTGAGGGATATGTGAGAAGACTGTTAAGAGTACAAAATATAGCAGTTATTCGAGGTCATTTTTTTTTCTATGCAAATGTTGATCTCAATCCATGCCGTCCATTTTTTCATGAATTAACTAGTGCCCTGCAGTAACCCGCAGTGATGAAAGGCCTCCAGATTTTCCAGTTTCCATGAAAATTCCTCCGGAAAAATTGAGGAAAGATTACCTCAGATTAATCCGGATATTAGTTGACAACATTGAATTAACACACGTTTGAGTTCGCTGTTTTTCTTTCACGAGCGTAGCCATGTTGAGTCACTAACACTAGTAACACCCCTCCCCTCGCATTCTGATGGCCTCGCCATATCTCGGAGATTTCGAAATTTCAGCAAGAATGGAAGCCACAAAGGGTGCACGTGTGCACACAAAAGACAGATTAATCATTGAATGTAAAGTATTTGAATAGCGTTTTGTGTAAACTAATTCATGCGTGATCGGCCAGGTACGGCCCCAGCGCAATGTTCAAACAGGTAGACAGGCAAGCTGATATATGTGCAGTAGACACGAGTGTTAGGAACACGTTCAACTGATCATGGCTTGAGGAAAAGGACTTGAATGGAGATTTTTTGTCCGACATCAAGAGAAAGGTTGACAAACCTAGTAAGCCAGTTAAAATCACACACATATATATGTATGTATGTACCGTATTGGCCCGAATATAAGACTGCCCTGATTATAAGACGAACCCCCTCTTTTTCAAGACTCAAGTTTGAAAAAAGACTTTTTAAACACCAAATTAATTTTTATACAGAAAATAATTACAGTACATCTGAAACAAATGATAATAACAATATATTTGAGAGAAAAAGCATGTTATTTTGCCTCATTCAAATCTAAATTGCAATCATATTCGTAAATGAATGGCTTCTGGTTTTTAAAATGTAAATTACATCATAACTTGCTGGTTAACCTGGCCAATCTTTGACCCACTTTTTTCCAGATTGTCACTACGTTTCTCCATTTTCTGTTATCTCTTCTCTTATTTTCTTCTCTTTTCCTTCTTACTGCTATTTTTTATTTTTCTTCTTCGTGCTACCGCTATTTTTATTTTATTCTTCGTGGCAGGGGTTCACTTTGGCCTGAGGAGTCAGGTTCAGCATTCGCTTCATTGATATCTGGCGCCATCTAGCGTCCTGAATGGGTATAATGTCTAGACCCCCCCACTCTTTCAGTCTTATTTCAATGCAAAAAACACCGTCTTATATTCGGGCCAATACGGTGTGTGTGTAATATATATATGTATGCACTTGAATGCACCATTTGACTCCTCTCGCCTTCCTTACACGAGGAAGTGACGCTTCCTTGTGTTGCTTTCCATTGTGAGCAGACGTGTTCAGTAAACATTTTTATTTTAAAAAGAGCGTGGTTTCGGTTTTCGAACAATTTTGGTTTTCGAACAGCCTTCTGGAACAGATTATGGACGAAAACCGAGGTTTGACTGTATGTATGTATATATATACATATATATATATATACTTTCATCTCTGTCGCTGGCATGTAGTCGAACGTCCGCCCCATCTTTTACCCAGTCGGCATAGCTCTGTAACCATAATGAGAAGTTAGCTGTAATTTGTTGTAGTCACGGAAGTATGGTTCATTCCAAGCGTGTATGAGAACAGATCCAGTCACAGAATAATCAAAAAGAAATGTGCACATCGATAGGAGATGCATCCGAAATGGGATTGAGAGGAATGTTCTTGTGTCGATGATCAAGTGGAACGTTTGGTGGGTGTTGTAATGAAATTGTGAGATGGTGAGGAATTGCACTGATACGGCGGCACGTAAGATGTCAGAACTTTTTCAGGAGTGTCAGGTGTTAGACTCCAATGAGATGACTTCCAGGGGGAAAACTTTTGGATTTGAAATGTATCCTTTTTTTATACCAGTGCTGAAACTTTTCTGACGTGCCTCGTACATGAATACGACAATTTGTGTGGTTTGTAAGATCCTTTTGTAGGTTTACACTTTTGGGAGCTAATGGCATTTTAATAATGATTCACTAACTTGAGCCTGTCTCTTCCCTTCATTTCACCCCTTCCATAGGCCCCACCCCTTCATTCCTCTTCATCTTGACATTAGGAGATGCATTTCTTCTGCAGCGGAACCGTGAAGCCAATTTAAATACAAATGCTCTATGGACACGGACCACTTTCTGATATTCAGGAAAGCCAAGGCCGTCTCTACACCTTTGCCACCACCCCTCTCCCCGCATGGCAGGTCTCCATAGCGACGGCTGGAGGCTGAGGCTGCTGCGTGTGTCTGTCTATGCAACCTATTTGGCGCACAGGCCCCCACCAGAAGGGGGCGGCACCAAGATTGCTCACAGGACTGTTTCTCCCTCTCGGCCCTCACGAATGACAATGGTTCAGCCCGTTTCAGTGGAGGACTTAATCAAAAATGGTTGAGAGCAGGAGAACGAGGGTGGAGTTTCTTTTCATGCGTGATGAAATATTTTGTAGATACGTAACTGTTCATAAACTGGCTATACCACCCTTAAAAGACTACTGACTTGACCACCTTTTTGCCCCTTTTCTCACTCTCACTTCTGCATCGAGGCTTTGGCGTTTGATTTTTAACAATTTCCCCGAATGTCTTCAGTTTGTCCTCCCTAAGGGGCAGTAGCGTGCTCTTTGTCGTTGCTATTTTGAGACTCAGTATCTTCACAAAATTTGTCATGTGATTTTGTTTTTATTTTTTCTCAGCTTTTGATTTCTTTGTCTTGTTCTTTTCCATTCTTTTTTCTTAACTAAAAAGGAAAAAAATCTAGTCATACATACATATATATGTATATATATATATATGTATATATATACATATATAAAATAAAATACATACACATACACACACCGTATACTAGCCAAGTCACAAAGAAAATGGGTTGCACATAGACTTATGAAATAAAGTTTAATTTGTGATTGTTTTGTTGTTTCTAATCTTGATGTAAATTTACACTATTTATAAATGCATATTTATTGCTTGAAAATATTTGTTGATGGAATGCTGTTATTTTTTTCCAGAGTACCTGCCATTAAATCTGAAGAGGTTTTGTCATTTTAACAATTCCTCTTACATTTTCTATATATAAATAAAATTGCTTAGCAAGCATTGTACAGGAACGGACATTTAAAATTGTTTTATTGTTTGAAGAATGTTTTATGAGTCAATAAACACAAAGTTGTCAAATCATCTGCCACTGCCTCCGCTTCCTCCAATTTCGGACATTTTTCTCACAACTAAAAGTGGAAGTACTGAAAATAGCCACCTGTGCTTTCTTAAAGTAATGTCTGAAACCCAGCAGACAATGTAGCTGTAGACTGACAACACAGAGTCCTACACTGTATGCCAGGTCCAGAAATTACCCAAATGTTTCCCTCAGTTACTTGAGCATTGACATTCAGAGGTACATACAGTATAATACAAACGGCCCATATAGTATATTTAATGGGAGCTAGAGTTGTGAGAAAAACCTTCAAAAGCATCCTCAGATGGCCAACGGAGACCCAGTAGCCAGATGTAGCTGCTGTCAGCCCCACAGGATCTACACTGACTACTGAGCAAGCGTTGGGCATCCCGTGAACGCGAGAGGGTCTCCCTCCATTCCACAAATGATGACAACCGTGGCACGCTGGAACTTCATTGGATGTCCAAGGGAAGCGGCAACTGCAAGTTGCGTTCAGCTGTGAGGCTACAACAGAACAAGATGGACGTAGGCTGCCCAAATGCATACATGGGCTTCTTGAAATCCTATTTAGTGCATCTTCCTATTGTGATCACGCCAACTGTCGTGCGGTGGAGATTTTGCAGTGCTTCTTTTCCGGAGCGTCTTTAATTTGATGCCCGTCTGGTGTCCTGTGGAAGAGGCACAAAGGAGAGCATTTTAAACATGGCAGACATAGATTTTCAGGAATTTAAGCTGTTTCATTCTGCACCTACATCATTACACACAGGTGGGGGCGCACTGTATACCGAATCGCGGCAATAGCTCTCTCCTACATCTCCCACCTACTGTATATACTTTAGTGAAACCTGGCAATGATCCAGCAAAGAGGTATGTGAACTCTGCTTGGCCCGGGCGCCCCCCCCCCCAGCCCCACCACACGCACACACTCAAATCCTGACCAGCTAACAATGTCTCACTGTGTCCCTACGATGGACACAGTCAGTGAGAGAAGGAACGAGAGAGAAGAAAACAACCAAATGATCTGTGACCTTCCTCTTCCTTCCTTCCTTTCTTTCTTAAACTGCCATCTCACACCGGCCTGCACCCGTGCGTCTGCCTCGGCAAGGGGCAAACAGGTGGGCTCTGACTGCTAGTTTTAATATGAACAATTGTCTGCCTGCACTTTCCGTGGCGATGGATAAGACAGGACTAGACGCAACAGCCGCGCACATACGCACAGGCACGCGCACAGGCACGCTCCAATCCGTCCACTCCTATGATTGGCTGTTACGCAACCAATGGAAACGCTCAGAGCTGCCCATTCACAAACAACCTTGGGTCATGTGATAGAAATCCACATGCTAAAAACACTTTGAGTATCGACTGCGTTGATACGGAGCAGGAGGAAATGGGTAACCATTTTTAATTGCCTTGTCTGTGACTGATATTGATTATTATTAGCACAGTAGTCCATTTTAAAACTACTTCAATGTTCTTTTCCTTTTTTTTTAGGAGCAATTGCTGTCATTGTACGGCTTAAACCAGGGGTGTCAAATTCATTTCACATTGTGGGCCACATACGGCCTCGGTATATGTCAAGTGGCCCGGACCATTAAAATTATACCATACTCTGCTATAAATAACCAAAATACCGTATATGTCTTTCCTTTGTTTTGGTCTGAAGAAGCACAAGAACACTAGGAAAATGTTGAAATTGAATGAACATATCTTTTACAAAACATTTCATGAAGCACCTTAGATTCCCTTCGCCAAACGTGGATTTGACTTTTATCATTCACATTTAAGCATTGCAACTGATCCCACCGATTGTACAAAGGCAGACAACTGTAACAAGTAATTGGTATTGAAAAATATAGAATGCACTTCAAGATTAAACGAGATTTATAAAGAAAGGAATGTTTAAACCATTGACACATATACATATAAAATCGAAATTTAATCCCTGCGTACACCTTACAAACTAAGGAGAGTGCTATTAAATGTGTAAAGAATAAAGTATTCGCATGTCCTTGACAGCGTCTGCTGTGTTGGGTCTGTCTCAGTGACAGACTGAGGCTGCTGTTGTCTTCTACTCTGATCAAAGTGTGTGTCCCCTAGGCGATACTTCACGAATTGCACCTAATTAAAAATATTAATTCTGTGTCTTTTATGCATTTTTTTCACTTTTAAATTATCCCACGGGCCTGATCGAACCTCATTGGGCCCGGTTCCGGCCTACGGGCAATATGTTTGACACCACTGCCTTAAACCAAGATCACTCATTTTCGACAGCTGGGTTGATATTAAATGGGGCATACAGTGGATAGCGGTTTTTAATTGGATATGCTTGTCTTTAAATTGCAGCTGTCAGTGGAGGCCCAGAGTTAAATGCTTCTCATTGTTACAAAGGTTTCCTGCTTTGAGCATGTGCTATCACCAAAGTCTTCTTTTCACATGCATTAATTTGTGGATGTGTGTGGCCCGCGATTGGCTGGCAACCAGTTTAGGGTGCACCCTGCCTAAGGCCTCAGATCAGCTGGGATAGGCTCCAGCACGCCCGCGACCCTCCTTCGGATAATGGATGGATAATATGTGCATCAAATAGCTACCAATTCAGCTCCCTCCTTGACCAAACTAAACCGTCGCCTCTGTCGGAGAATGTACTGAGAAGCATCTTAGCAAAAAAAGGTGCTGCCCGTTTCCATGGAGACGGCGGGCAATCAGCACAAAGTGCTGTTCGGGGGGTGGGGGGGGGGGCGTGAAATACATGGTGCAGCATGGATACATGTGCAAGTGTGTGGGATGCTGGCCTGCTTTCAAGAGATGAGCAGTAATGGAAGGAAGAGGAGGATGTAGAGGAAAAGAGGCCTGCACGGAGGTCAAGGTGCTCGCTGCCTTTGTAGAAATCAGTTGGAAATTTGCACTTTTCCACGACCTCGCAGTGTTCAAATCAAAAAAGGAGAGTTGTGTTGTGCGTTTGGCTGGCCAATGCTGCGTTATAGCGCACTTTGAAATAACAGGTATCATCTGTTGCATGTGACCTTGGTATCGTTCCAGTTTGGGAAAAGATGGCACGCTTTCGAGCAGACTCTGATTCATTTTTACGATACGAAGTTCCTGACCGTTTATTCAGAAATCGGACGGACTGAGGGCCAAAGGTGGGCATCCCTGTGATGCAACCTCCCTCCTTGCTTGCTTGCCACTACAACAATTATTATTTGCAATCAGCAAAAGAACATCCTTTCCACAAACTACCGGTCCTACTTGTCCATGATACGCCCACATGATTGGCACAATTTCCTGCTCTTCAATCCCCCACGATCTGTGCGGCAGCTAATGGCAGCAGAGAGTTCCCAGGTGCACATACACTGAGAGCAATTATGGAGATATGTGTGAAAACCATTTTAGCGGCATAATCTGACAGTTGGTTTATTACAGTAATTGTGATTAACAAGTGGGCGATTGCGGTTCTGACAGGAATACAGAGCACGGCGCAAGACTCTTATGCAAAGCACCCATGACATTTAACATCAGATGGTTCCTTTTTAGTGCTGAGAACATTTAATAGGCTTATAATTAAATCAATCAGAGGAATTGTGTAAAGCCAAAACTTTCTGCATCACTCCGAGAGCATGAAATGAAATAATTAAGTTAAGTCAAGGGCACTTTTTGTGTTTCATGATGTCTGCACAGAGTAGCTGTGGTGTCTATTTAAAAAAAAAAAGTTTGTCAGCTTTTCTCACAACACATTGCAGTCCAGTCTCCCGCATTCCAGCAAGGCCACCACGTTTGCGTTTTAATCCATAAGACCAAAAAAGTCAAATAAAATGCCAGCGCTGAGGTCATCTGACCACTTGGTCCAGATCAAATACATCAGCTGGGAGCTTATGGGCATCATGTGAGACGGCATCCTGTCAGGAGCTCCGATAAAGCAGTTAACTCAAAGAGGAAGGCGAGGAATGTATCCTAAATTCAACCCCTTGCCACCCACCCCCACAGCCCTCCCAGTCATGGGTTCGCCGCTGGGTAATCGCATACCAAATACAAGAAGAATTTCCCCCTCTCGCTCCTCTCCAGCAGACAGGGGCGAACCCCCGTCCCCCCAGCTTCTCCTCTCTAGAGTCAAGCGAGCACGAGTGCTCCGGAAACACACTGTAAACACCAAAGTTGTACGACAGTCATAATGAATCCAAAATAAATGAAGACATCTTCTCAACTCATATGCACATATTATTTTGAAAATGAGGTATTGGCCAGCCTCGGATTTAAAAAGAATGTAAAAAGCAATATGAAGAGCACCTTGACATTGAGGCATTTCAACAATCTCACAACTAATACAAAGTGGTAAACAACCACACTGCATCCCACTGAGCACCCGCCACTTTATTTTTTCTAACTGACATTAACTTACAAAAAGGAGCGTATGCATTGAAACCATAAAAAAAATTGCTTTGTTACAGTTAGCCAGTTTATTTGAGCAGATAGATGGCAAACAGGTCACGTGTGGTTATCAAAGAAATACTTTTAAAAAAGTGGCGCAGAAAACTACATCCATTGAAAAAAAAATTTAGGGGCGGGAGGGGGTGTGAGCAACAGGAAGCCTCAATGTAATTGCATTACCCAATCAATTGCTCCAAAACTTTCTTGCGTGAAAAATAGATACATTTCCATGTTCCCGAATTTCAGTACGTGTGCTCTTCTATGGGTTTGCGTGCGTGTGCGTGTGGCTTGGGGACCACACACTTTGTGCACCCCCTCCCCACCCATGCACACATGCACTTGGCCCACACACAAGCGAACCATTTCGAGTTTTTTATTTTACATTAAAACACCACATTGAGGTGAAATTTAGGATGATTTAGTCAACCCCACGACGACTGAACGTGCTAAGACTCTTTTTTTTCCCCCCTCCACGGACGCACGGAGCAACGACGGTCTCCAGGGGCGCCGCATGGTCGAGGCAAAGCGTGGCCGAGATAGCGACGGTTTGCTCGGGCAAGGTTGGAATGAACGGTCGCGAGCGGCGAACAGAAACCGACGACCGAGAAATGTTTTGACTCCTATCCATTCCGATCCTGCGTCGAGTTGTGCGATTCTCGCCTGACGCGGTCGACGCAAAGATGCGGACGAACGAAACAAAGTGCTCAAACTTCTCTCTCCCTGGGCGTCCTCTTTCCCCGTTTGACGCGGCTGTCTGCGTGAGCGAGAAAACGAGCTGCACTTACCGAGATTGTTGGCCGCGTGTCTCCGAGAAGGAGTGCGTGTTTTGCGCTTGTGTGTCAGCGTGTGTGCTGCTTCCATGTAATCGCAGGGATTCTTCAGCCCCTGCCTGCCCGGTGCACAAACGGCGGTGTGCGGGCCCTCCCGTGGCTCCCCGTGTGGAATCCGAGACCTAAAATGTTGATGCATGATTATGCAGTGATTCTTGTTATTCCAACAGGGTCGACCTAAAATATCTCAACTCAACACTCAAATAAAAAAAAAAAAAAAAACATCTTCCTATCACAATACAGTACATCGATACAATCCATATCGGCTATGTACCACAAGCCATAACAATATGGACACTTGTACGATCGGAGGACAGGCAAATTTGTATCAAAACATTCATTACCTTGGTAATAATGGACAACTTCAGGTTGCTATATTCATTTAACAATGTTCATCATTGAAATTGCAAGTTTGGAGTGGTGTAGAGAGACATATCTGAGAGATTTAGTCAGCCAAAATACACAAGTACAGTACACATTAAACCCTCTCAAAGACACATAGACCCTCTCAAAATATTGAAACATACTGTGAAATCAATTAAACATTCACATTGTCAATTTAGCTTCAGCGTTATATTCTTTGTGAGGCAAATGTTTTATCTTGATTGAGCCACACATGATTATGGCCGTAATGTGGTGGTCACATAGAGATGAATGATGATCAACACAACATTTCAAGAATCAAAAAGCCCTTTCCCAACAATATGTTTGCAACCTGTTTGATGATCTACAATAGCGTATAGCGTATTAAAAAAAAAGATTTGGGGTCCTGATCCTCATTTTGGGAAAGGCTGTTCAAGAGTGTTGTAACCAGCAGGTGCAGTGGCGAATCTTTCATATCGGGATTTGTTTGGCTGGCTGAGATTGAGCAAGTGAGCACTGTCAATTCCTCCCACAACATCGACCCGACGGGACATTTCACAGAAACCCAGAAATACATGCACATGACACAAACGACCGCTGCAGATTGGCATTCCCCCACTTTCACGCAGGCTCGCGCTGCTCCGACTAAATGAATTAATCGTGCAACAGCTCTGCCGCAAGGAGGCTGCTGTTTTAATTGAAAACACAACAGGCTGTCTGCAGTACACCTGTGCGCCCCCCCCCCCACTCTCACTCTCCCTTTCCCTCTCCCTCGCTCTCTCTCTCTGCAGTGACACACAAGCTTGGGCGGCACAGGGGACACGCAAGGCATACAAATGGGCACATGGAAACATGAAATGCTTACCAGGCGTCATTGAGGCTCCGAAAGCCCCAGGCAACCCCCAGATGCCGGCGCGCAGGGCTCCGTTCTTGCCGCAGTCCCTTCACACTCTTGGCTTTCTTCCTCCTCTCTGTGCTTCCAACTTTCCTTTCTCCTCCTCACCACACTGATCTTTTTGATGCTTCCGACCACTCCACTGCTCAAAGGACACGCAGCAAAGAGAGCTCGGTTGCCTCCACCCCCCCGTGGGTGTGTGTGTGTGTGTGTGTGTATCACCGGGAGGAGAAGAGGCTTCCAACCCACACACACCACTCTCCAGGGCGCTCAGCCTCCACAGTGGCTCATCACTTAACCACTGCATACACCTACGTATGCACACACGCAAAAAAAAATGCCAGCTGTTTCTCAGCATTGGCGAAGCCACCTGTTAGCAGCTATAAAAAAATAACCAACCATTAATTGTTAACTACATATATGGTTGAATGGGTAGCTTCTGCCTAACTTGGGTTAAAAAAAAAATAGCCATGATGATTCCGAGTGGTGAGTGATTACCTCACCGCTGCAAAGTCTTGGGTTTGAGTCTCGCTTCAGGTCCTTCTGTGTGTAGTTTGCATGTTCTCCCCATGCTTACATTGGTTTTCGCCAGGTACTCAAAGTCAGCTGGGATACCATCCATCTCACCAGCCACTCCAACGATGAAAAAGCACTGTTGACAATGGATAGGTAGATTCTTCTGAAGAGAAATAAAGAGCGGGCGGTTGATCTCTTATTTTAAATCATAAGATCAAGAATATCGGAAGTTATTTTTTGGGTACAATGCCCCTCATGCGCAGTTCTACCGCTCTGTTCTGTTAACAGTAGCAGAGAGCAGCGCACCACGAGTTACAGCAGGCAGCACTTAATTAGGCAGGCAAATGCAGATGAGAATGAATAAAAGCAAGGACAGACTGAAGAGCTTACAGTTGGTTGCGAGCCCGTGTCGCGTTTTGGGTTTTTGTGTGCTGTGTCCAGCCAGCCATCCCTTAGGCTAACCGTTTATCCTCACAAGGGTCGTGGGGGGTGCTGAAGCCTATCCCAGCTGTCTTCAGACAGCAGGCGAGGCACACTCTGAACTGGTTGTCAGCCAATCGAAGGTCACACATAGACAAGCAACCATTCACACTCATAGTCACACCTAGGGACAATTTCGAGTGTTCCATTAACCTGCCAGGCATGTTTTTGGAATGTGGGAGGAAACCACGCAGGCATGAGATGAACATTTGTTTGCTCTCTTTTAAAAAAAACCTTCATTATAAATGACCTGAAAACAATCTAGAAGGTATTCTTTTGTCAAAGAAATGACTTGGCATAGATGCTCCAGTTACTCTCACGGAGGCTTGCCCACCAAATTTTACCTTTTTATTTTCTAGGGCGACACGGTGATCAACTGGTGCGCACGTCTGCTTCACTGTACAGAGGTGCATGGTTTGATTCTGGCTCTGGCCTCCCTGTGTGGAGCATGTTCTTCCCGTGCCTAAGTGAGTTTTCTCGAGGTACTCTGGTTTTCCTCCCACATTTCAAAAACAAGCATAGCAAGCTGATTCAACACTCTCAATTGTCCCTAGGTTTGAGTGTGACCATGGAAGCTTGTGCATCTTCAGTATGTGTGCCCTGCGATTGGCTGGCAACCGGTTCAGGGTGTCCCCCGCCTACTGCCCGAAGACAACAGGGATGGGGTTTGATTGCATTTCAGGCCTTTCTGTGTGTAGTTTGCATGTTCTCCACGTGCCTGCGCGGGTTTTCTCCGTGTACTCCGGTTTCCTCCCACATCCCAAAAACATGCATGGCAGGTTAATGGAACACTCTAAATTGTTAATGTGTGAGTATGAGCACAAATGGTTGTATGGTTATATGTGCCCTGTAATTGGCCGGCAACCGCTTCAGGGTGTCCCCCGCCTACTGCCCGAAGACGGCTGGGATAGGCGCCAGTACCCCCCGTGGTCCTCGAGGGCTGTTTCCTTGCATGTTTTCCATCTCTCCCTGCTGCAACACACCTGATTCAAATAATCCGATCATCAGCAAGCTCTGCAGAAGCCTGATATTGATCCTGTTCTTTTGAATCAGGTGTGCTGCAACAGTGAGGGATGGAAAACAAGCAGGACAGGGACCTTTGAGGGCACTCCATATGCCCAGCATGGCGCAGCGCGGTCTGCCAAATTGCCAAACATGGTAAACTAGACTTGCCGCGGTACGAAAATCAAAATGCGCCGTGTATTGTCAACAAAAATATGGACATGGGAGTCAATCATCAATTGCACAATTGTTACTGTGTTCTTAAAGTGGACATATGATGCAAAGTTGACTTTTTATTTGCTTGTATACAAATAGTTGAGTGTCTGAAGTGTCCACCCTCCCATGAAGTTTGCCATTCAACAACCAATGGAACCCTTTGCTATCTATCTATCTATCTCTGTGTTTGTGAGATTATGTCTGTGAGCAAACCGTTCTGAATTTGAATTGTCTTCACAATTTAACTAATTTAATAGTATGTTACGTTCTATGCAGGTACAAGTCTCGATCACGTGGGAAGACTGGAAAAAAAAAATTAAAATGCATCGGGCTGTAGTTTGGAGACCACTGACCTACAGTATCACTAGCATGAGAATGGAAGTCTTATTCGACATTTGCATGAGACAGAACTGTCCAAATTTTATTTGGACGACTATGAATTGTTTTAAATGGTGAAAAAAAAACAATGCATAAACTTATGGTTGGATGGATGTTTTCACATATTAAGAGAAATATCTGATATGAAAATACAACGCAGTGGGTGACTTACATTCATATGGCTGTCAAGGATGTCAAAATATTACTGACATAATGTTTGTACAGGGGTGACAGTTGGACTCTAGAACATATTTTGCATCTGGGGGCGGCCCAGTGGTCGACTGGTTAGTGCGTTGACCTCACAATGCAGAGATGAGGGTTCGATTCCAGCGCCGGCCTCACTGTGTGGAGTTTGCATGTTCTCCCCGTGCCTGCGTGGGTTTTCATGTTCCAAAAACATGCGTGGCAGGTCAATGCAACACTCTAAGTTGTCCCCAAGTGTGATTGTGAGTGCGAATGGTCGTTCGTCCATGTGTGCCCTGCGATTGGCTGGCAACCACTTGAGGGTATATCCCGCCTAATGCCCGAAGGACAGCCGGGATAGGCTCCAGCACGCCCGAGACCCTCATTCGGATAAGCGGATTAGAAAATGGATGGATGGATGGATAGATAATTTGATGCCCAAGTTTCAAGTCAGTGGGATGAAACCTCTTGTAAATGCGCAAAAAATGTTGCTGTACATTTTAGGGTATGGCTACCAAAGACTTTTTTCTATGACTGAGAGTGCGACATAAGCCTACCCAATTTTCATCAAATTGGGTAGGCTATTTGATGAAAATTGTTAAAATTGTAGTTTTAACCCTAAAACTGTGGAGGATAGGGTGACATGGAGAACGATCACATGACGCAAGAGGAAGGAGCATTGAGGTGCAAATGAGCGCTTATGATGTAATGGGTGCGCCATTTGGAGTAATGAAAGGTATAAAGTTTAAAGATTTTCGCTACAGACCCTTTTTTTGGGTACTTTTGCACGCCAACTTTAAAATATAATGTTTCCCTCCAAGTCCAATGTGTGTGCAAAGTTTGGTGAGATTTTGTCAATGTTTAGGGTCTCAAAAATGCCATACTTTGCAGAGAGGGATAATCATTCCTACGGAAGTAGTAGGGCCCAGGCGTACCCAGATGTTATCGCTCTACTTGGAAACACGTTCGATGAAGTTGAAAACGCGCTGATGAAAATCCATCCAACGGCCCTGACCGTTGGAATGCGCATCAATGCCTCGAAGACCAAGATCATGTCCTCCCTCACCAACCCAGCTGACCAACGGTCGCTGTCACTGGAGGGCGTGACCTTGGAAAAACGTCGATTCCTTCACGTATCTTGGCTCCTCTGTGGTTCCGTCGGGGCAAGGAGAAGCGGAAGTCGATCACCGCATCGCGGCCGCCAGATCCGCCTTCGTGCATCTACAACGCCATCTGTGGGGTCTGCGCGAGATCTCGGCGGTGACAAAGGGGCGTGTCTACCAGGCGATCGTGTGGACCATCCTGCTTTATGGCTGTGAGACTTGGCCTTTGAGAGTGGCCGACGAGCACAAGCTGGAAGTCTTCGACAAAGATTGCCTCCGCCGTATTCTCCGCCGCCGCCAATCGGACCGGGTCCCTACTGCTGACCTTCGCCGCTGCCTGCACCTTCGTCCCTTACCGGCGATTCTCCTGCAACCCCGACTCCGTTGGTTTGGGCATGCGGCACACCACCAGGAGGGCGAGTTGATCAGGGACGTTCTCCTTCCTGCTCCTTTGCCAGCCTGGCGCAAGCGGCGTGGTGGACAAGTCAAGACCTGGACCACCACGATGAAAGAAGACCGCGCGTACCTTTCCGGCCCCCTGGTGGTGGGTCTGAGACGGTGGAACCAGGACTGGCTGAGGCTGTCGGTTGACCTGGCACAGGATCGCCGCACTTGGGCCGCCATGATCAGGGATGTCGTGCGTGCCAAGGAAGAAGCCGGTTCAACCAGCCCAGGGTGAAGGCCGTTGCAAACAAACAAAACAAAACAAGCAGCGACCACTACCTGCTGACATCTTTAAATTTCTTAGTGGTTATAAAATCCTTCCACAGCCTGGCATGGAAACTGAGGGATGGCACGACAAAGTTTGTATCCCAGTAAAATAGGCCAACATTTTTCAAGGAGTGGCCAACACAATAAACACTTTGCGTTCAAACCGAAGAATCAATGAACAGATGCAATGTTTGAGTTTAACATTGGGAAAAAACCTACCTCTTCACAATTCAGAAAAACTCTTGGGATTATGCTGATTTCAACATTAAGACATCATTAAAAGAAAATGTCAACTTTGGCGACATTAGCCACAGCCGTGAGCCAGCGTTCACGTCGACGTCAATTATCTAATCAGCAATGCGAGTCAGCTGCGACAGTTCGCATTGCGCAGACTCCAACGCTTGAGACTCATTTTTTGCCTTGGAAATGTCCTTTCCAAGCGAGTTGACGACGAGGCCCTACAGCAGTGAATGGGGCTTCGTGACGACAAGTCGTCAACTTTCAATATTGTCACGCTAATAACATAAAAGTCTAACTCCCTTTTTTTTTTTTTTTGCCAAAGTCAGATTTTTGCTGGAAATGACTCTCCATCGTCCAATCTCAAAGGCAAAACTTGAGTTAATGTTAGTTATGTTATTAGCATGACAATATGTCAATGAGCGGACATCACAACGTACAACGCAGAGCAACACAAGGTGCAAACATATGTAAGTTGAGGGGTTGTTAGGTTTTGGATGGATTGCTCTACGTTCGGAATGGGCAAAAAGGGGAGATGGACGTCGTTTGAACACAGCTCTTTATTGTTCAAAGTCTCCCTCGTAACTCTCGAACGAACACCCCTCCTTCCGGTAACGAGCACACTTCCAGCTTTTTTTCTTCGCCATTCAGATGCAAGCAACATAAGAATATTTCAGAAACCGGATATAATTTAGGTAAATGTAACATAAAAGAATATAATGCTCAGATATAAAATGATAATAATGAACAATTTAACAAAAGCTTACACGTAAATCAAATTCAATGTTTTTTTTGTTTTTTTTTTGCACAGCCCGACATCAGAAGAGATTCCTTACAGGCTCCGCGGATATAACTGATTTGCAAAAAATGAACAACTTGGAAACAGCAATGACAAATATATTTGACATGAGAAAGTAGACAAACAGCTGCCCTGTTGGGTGTTCCCCGTTCTTCTCAGCGAGGAAAATCCCAAAAGTCCAGTGGAACAAAAGGGAAACCTCACGGCGAATCCCTCTGAATGAGATCGATTTTCACACTTCGTACTTAACACAAAAAAGGTTATATTTCCAGAGAAAAAGAGAATAGGAAGTAGGAAAAGGAACTGTATTTTTTATATTTATTTATATTTTATCAATCTGAAATGAAAATTAAATCTGACTACAGTATAGAGGTTAATCCTAAACGATAAATAGCATTGGAAAATGAGATTTACTAATGAGATTAATAAACACATTGAAACATTTTTACCTTTTTGGATTTTAAGGCATTATGATGACTCGCGCAACACAAATTACACTAACCGCAATGTACAATTGTGAATTTCACTAAGCAATCAATCAAGAACATCATTAACATAAGTGTGTTGTATTTTGAAAGAAACGGAAAAAAATAAAATAAAATTAAGTGAGATTTTGACCAAATATTGATTGGAGTACAGTATGTTTTTCTGTTTATACTACTATGATTTGTAGTTTGAACAAAAGTTGATCATAATCACACAATTGCTGTCATTTTAATTTTAAGAAAACTAGTTAATTCCACATATTACTCAATTTGACCATGATTTTAATGATGTGTTATGGCTTTCATGCCTGCATTATTCATAGGTTGAGAATTGACAATATTTTCCTCTAAATGCTACAGCCATTTTTAAAAGTGTTGCAGAGCACACATGATTCATAAAGGTTAGGATGGGGACAGCATGTAAAAAATGTGTGTGGGTAAAAAATATACAATCGGTCATGCAAAAAAAAAAAAAAAGCCAGCTAGAAAGAATGTTAGCGTATGTGGGGTAGGGAGACAGACAGAAAAGCAGAGAGGGAGATTAATGTGTTAAGCTTGTGGAGCACTCTAAAATGATAGGTAATTACATTTCAAATTACCGACAAGAACAAGCGTGAACTCCCTGACTGTGGCACACCAGGAAGTGCATTATGGGCGGCACAGCCCGTGAGTGACACTTGTATATTTTTAAGACATTTCCAAATGTGCCGAAAGTTGCTGTCAGTCAAATTATTTTGGTGGCAAAAAGGAATGGTGTGTGTTCAGCCAAGTTCTCCCACAACAAACTCAGCCCACAAAGTCTTCACCCGGTTCCCGCAATGGCAAGAACATAAAGTGGCAAAAGATTTGAAAAAATCCCGCTCCAGGAACAAAGAGGTCCAGCTCAAGCCTTATGATAGCGATACATAAATATTAAGATATGATTATGATATGCTGAGCCTTCATCTCAGCTTTTGGTCAGTGGCTGTGAAGAAAGGATTTTCGAATGGGTGGACCCGTTTGGGGGGTGGTAAAGTGCTTCGCACATCTGGCTCACAGTTGAGAGGTCCCAGGTTCGATCTCTCATCTCTGGCCTCCCTCCACATTTCGAAAACATGCACGACTCGAAATTATCTTGAGGTAAGAATGTGCGTTTGAATGCTGTGGTGTGCTGAGGTGTGTCCTGTGATCGGCAGGCGACTAGTCCAGGGTGTATCCTGCCTCTTGCACCAAGTCAACTTGGGTAGGCTCCAGCTCACCCGCAACCCGAGTGAGATTAATTAGTAAAGAAAATGGATGGATGGATGGATAAATGGGTGGTAGTGGGTTTTTTTTCTCCTTTTTTTTGAAAAAGAAGCAAATTGGTCTGGACCCTGAAACATGAAATGAAGGAAATGAGCACGATTTTAAACTATTTGCAGTGGTAATTAATGTCGTATCGGGATGTTATTCATCAAGATGTTGTATTTGGAGTGGGCTTTGAAAACTGCTGTTGATCTGCATAATGTTAACTCATTCAGTACCAGCTAATTCTGGACCAAGTCTGAAAAGACGCTTAAAAACATCTTTGGGAGTGAATGAGTTAAGGAGTTTAGAAAGGGAGAGCATTTGAGAATGCGGTGAGTAAGGAAAACGACAGAACCTTCACTTTGTGAGACCGGAATGAAATGCATCAGCCGTGTGACAGAATCAAATTCTTCCATCGAACATTGCGACTTTGAATACAGTGATATCAGGTATCTCAATCAAATAATGTGTGGCGTAAAATGGCTCAAGGTTTGAGACGTAGGAGCGAATGAAAAGGGATTTGGTTTCATGCAGCTAAGTAATTGGAGCAACATCACAGAAAGAAATGAAAGATGACAAATTCACCAGCAAGAGCTTTGGCCAAAGATGTCTTTCCTTTATTTTGTGTCATTTTTGGAACTCCCTGGGTGACCGGTGTGATTGTGGCTAAGGAATGTGCAGTGGCACAAAAAGAGCAGAGATCCAGAAACTCAGTGACCTCCGAGAGAGGACTCACACCCCCATTCTCTATTTGTCCACACTGGTTCATCTCCTCTTCACTAAGTCTTTCGCTTGCACAACTTTGTTTTGCCTCCAAGAGCAATCGATGTTTCACCCCATGTCTCTCACTGGCTCTCTTACCTTTCAGCAGGTACAGTACCGTTTTTTTTCTTCTCATTTCTCTCTCTTTATTTCAAGTAGCACAAACAAAAACGCAACACACGCACGCACACCGGAGCAGCAGTTGTGTGGGAGCCTGTGCCTCTGTAAGCTCCAAGTGACGTTGTTGAGAGGCCAACAAGCCAAGGCCGACTCAGGAGGTGAAATGCAAATAGCAGAAAAGCTGCCCGGCTGAGATCAAAGATCCTCCCTTGCATAGCTCTGTTCTGCTCGACATGCATGAACAGCCTTTGCGTCCACACACAGCCTGCATGCTTGTGTAGGTGTGTGAGCATGCCAATACTCAAGGTGTGTGCATACTTAAGCGTTTGTCTTTATGTGTGTGTGTGTGTGTGTGTGTGTGTGTGTGTGTGTGTGTGTGTGTGTGTGTGTGCGTGTGTGTGTGTGTGTGTGTGCATGTGTGTGCGCACATGCACTTTTAGGAGGGCAAATCAACAGCAGGATTGTGGGGTTTTGAAAGCGGTACTCATTTGAACACGAGTTCAGACTTTAAAAGAATTTATGCTTCAGGCTTTTGAGTCACATCGCAAAAAAAGGACTGAATCGCTGACGGAGAAAGGTTATTCAAATGTGTTCTTCAAAAAAACAAAAAGCAAAATCTATTCTTTGGAACAATGCAACCAAACAAGAGAGAATAAGAATATAGAAAAGCATTTTCACAGCTGCTGGTGTTGTGTTGCAGCGGAGTAAATATGTGGCATGTATTTAACTCGATGCTGAACTGCTTTGATGCAAATAATTGTGGTAATCCGTAAATAACATCAATGTAGTGAATATCAGGGGAAGGCAAACATTTTGAAAAATTAATTCAATTTTACGCCTCAAGGCGTAGGGGTTTGCATGGCCCAGTGATCCGAGGAGCTGAGTTGTCTGCATGGGGCTTTCTGCCCGTGGCAGGGTCACCCATGGCAAACAGGTTCTCGGCGCAGGGCCAAACAAAGCTCGGCTTAAAGACTCCTATGACGACGATAAAAAGTGGATTATGTTTTCCCCTCCCCAGTGGAGCTCAAAGGCAAAAACGCCTGGTGGCCAGGCCTGCACCCGTGGCACGGGGCCCGGCCGATTCCCCTTCTCTTGAGCTTCTTACCTGTAAAAGGGGCCATAGGGGTCAGGTGCAATTTGAGCTGGTGGAGGCCGAAGGCAGAGAACTTTGGCGGTCCCATCTCCAGCTACAGAAGCTGGCTCTCGGGATGTGGAATATCACTTTTCTGGCAGGGGAAACAGACCGAGATGGTGCGGGAGATCGAGAAGCTAGGACGAGGCATCATCGGGGTCGCCTCAACAGACAGCTTGGGCTCTCATGGTACCAGTCCTCGAGAGGACCTGGACTCTTTTCCACTCGAGGTTGTCCACGGTGAGAGGCGCAGAGCAGCTACGGCCTTACTTTTGGCCCTCCGGCTTGGTGTCAGTACATTAGGGTTCATTCAGGTGAACACCAGGATAGCCTCCCTTTGCCTCTGAGTGGGCGGACCAGTGCCGACTGTTGTTTGTGCTTAAGACAATGATGGATTAACCAGTACAGGCGAGAGCTACTGATTCATGTGAAGGATTGCTATATAGATACATACCTGTACTTCCGAAACAACAAATTACATGGACAAGGACAGGGGTTTTTTTCCCCGTTGTATGCCCCCACTGTAGATTTTAAATAAAATAACATCAAATGTGATTGAAACGTGTCCATCCTGAAGATGCTTTTCCATGCCCTGATGCTCAGTTGCTCCTTGTCTGAGGGCCTTGCTGCCTTCACACCTTTAATCCAGGGGGCCCCAACCTCCGGGGCGCACAGAAAGAACAAATGATTTATATTCCTTCCGTTTTTATTCATTCCGGAATCTAAAAAGATGTTTTATTTTGAAAAATTACCGGATTCTCTGCTCTATTAGTCTACAGTATGTCACTCTTGATGCAGGTGAATCCGTGCTTCTTGGTCACGTGATGGGTTACCGCCTAAAAAACAAACGTCTTTGAAGTTTTTTCGGGAAAGGGAAAAGGCCCAGCCAGGAGACAGAAGAGGAGCCTACGACTTTCAAGAAAAATAAGGCTACATTTAATAGACAGTATCAGGAGTCCTAGTTCAAATACGGCTTTATCTCAAAGGGAGATTCACACGCACCAAGCCTACTCTGCATAATAAGTAGCATTATTTTTCATGCACTTTTTATTTGCGGCGTATCTTATTTTGAAGGCACGTTTAAACGTTACCATAGCGACCTGAGAATGTTGCGTCCAGATAGGACAGGGGTGTCAAACTCATTTCACATGGTGGGCCACATACGGCCTCGGTAGATGTCAAGTGGGCCGCACCGTTAAAATTTATACCATACTCTGCTATAAATAACCAAAATAATATGTCTTTCCTTTGTTTTGGTCTAAAGAAGCACAAGAACACTCTGAAAATTTTGAAACGTAATGAACATATCTTTTACAGAACATTTCATGAAGCACCTAAGATTTCCTTAAACAAAGGTGTAATTTACTTTTATCATTCACATATATGCATTTCAACTGATCCCACTGATTATACAAAGGCACAAAACTTTAACAAGTAATTGGTATTGAAAAATATAGTAATACTGTACACTTTTAAGATTAAACAAGATTTATAAAGAAAGGAATTTTTAAACCATTTACACGAGCATATAAAAGCTAAATGTAATCCCTTCCTACACCTTACAAACCAAGGAGAGTGCTATAATATGTGTCAAGAATAAAGTATTCACGTGTCCTTGATAGCGTCTGCTGTGTTGGGTCTGTCTCAGTGACAGACTGAGGCTGCGGTTGTCTTCTTCTCTGATCAAAACAATGTTGTCTTTTCCTCTGATCAAAACAGTGTGTCCCTCTAGCGGATATTCCATGAACTGCACCTTATTAAAAATATTCTTTCCGTGTCTTTTATGCATTTTTTCACTTTTAAATCATCCTGCGGGCCTGATCAAACCTCTTTGCGGGCCGGATCCGGCCCGCGGGCCATATGTTTGACACCTCTGAGATAGGACGTTCCTCGTGTCATGATTCTTGTTTATTATTATGTTTTGAACATACCACACTTTTCATGCAGGTCATATCATATTATACTGTTGTATCTATCTGGCCTTAAAGGCTGGTCCCTGAAAATATGGTCTGACATGAAACCGGTCCGTGAGGCAAAAAAGGTTGGGGACCTCTGCTTTAATCAGTGGAAGGCCTGCTCCATTGACTTGAGGCTATTCATTTTAAAATTAAAAAATATCTTTATTTATTTAACCTTAATTATATCCAGGTAAGGCACTGGTGTCAAACTCAAGGCCTGGGGCCAGATCTGGGCCGCCATGTCATTTTATGTGGCCCGCGAAATCAAATGTGTCAACTTGCATGATCTATCATGTAGGCGACGACATGATCCTTGCTAAAAATCTGTACCAAAACGTCAAATTGTCCCTTGTAGTAAATAACGGTGAGATTTAGCATTCATTTTGTTCCGCTTTTTACACTCACTTGAACAATAATTGAACAAACTCCTATAGTTGACTTCACTGATTTCATAATTTGTAATCCTTTAATTTGTTGTGTACAAGTAATAATACGATGAGACAATTCAACATTTTTGTGGTTCCACTGTCACAATGGCCCTCTGAGGGAAGATGTAACTCCCAAGTGGCCTGTGGCAAAAATGAGTTTCACACTCTTGAGGTAAGGCAACTGAGAACAGACTCTCATTTGGAATGCAAACCTGGCAGCAGACAGGAGTGTGAAACAAAGCTAATCTGCTGGTACAGTATTCATTCAACAAAGTGTCTATGTACATCCACACTACCAGTGTTACATGTTCAACACACAATAGTGTGAAAGAGCAACGAAAACTAGTGTTGATGGTGCACTAATAATGACACTGAGTGTTTAAATTAACACTAATGAGTGTTCATACCAACACTATCCAGTGTGGGGTATGCCTCACGATCTTAAATCAAACAAAGATGACAAGATTTCAATTGCCCCGAAAATGTATTTGATTATATCTATTTCAAACAGCTCATACAAAACAGCAGGAGGGCACAATGTTCTTTCATTGTTTTCATGTGAAAACTGACCATCATGATGCCAATCATGAAATCAGGTCAATAACAGTGAACAAATCCTCCTCAATTCTAAATATATTTGGGTAACCAGCAAAACCCTTCGTAATAAGATTTGTGGTCAAAAGAAATGTTTCATCGTCATTAAGATGTCAACGATTTTCCCAAAAGTAGGGAAATAATTTTCAGTCCCCCCACATGCAAACATCCTATTCTGGCATTCAGTTCCATAGTTTTTTTTCCACTAAGGAGGTAGGAGCAACTCTCGGCATTCCATATTGGACGAGACTTGGTGTGCTGCTATGGATAATGTAGCATCTCTTGACGTGTGAAAGTTGAGTTCATTGTGCACCTTGACAACTGGCTGGTTCGTCAAACGTTTCATGAATCACCGAATAGCTGTTCAGATGTTGAGCAGGCTTGGAGAACCTTTGGGCACCCTTCAGAATTACATGGCAGCAAAACAGACAGAAGAATGTGGACACCAAACAATTAACATTAGATACTCAAATCCATGTTCTGTAGACCTCCATGGCCACAAGAGGAAACCCAAGAGATTTGTGCAACCCAATACTCGCAAAACTAGTTGGTGAGGCCTTGTCTCCCAGATTGGAGGAAAGTTTCTTGGCTTTTCACATCATCTCATTTACATGTTACATTTTGGAGGATAGACATATTAGTTGTCAAGCAGCTGACAAATGACACTCATTAGACTGAATGGCTCCTCACCTCGTGGGCCACACACAACTCATTGGCGAGTTTGTGTGCGATCAAGGGCTCCCTCAAGTTCACAAATACATGGGATTTAATCCATCCATCCATCCATCCATTCATTTTATCCTCCCAAGGGTCACGGGGGTGCTGGAGCCTATCCCTGCTGTTTTAGGGCAGGAGGCACCCTGAAGCGGTTGCCAGCCAACCAATCGCAAGGCACACAGAGAAAAACAATCATTCACACTCACAGTAACACACAGGGACAATTTGGAGTGTTCAATCAGCCTGCCATGCATATTTTTGGAATGTGGGAGGAAATTCTCTTATTCTATTTTATTACTGAGTGGTGTTAATGCAGCACCGACATTCTGTTTTTAACACTGTCCCTGAACGTTTAATCCTGGTGGATTTGTCATGTAGCCAGCAAACGGTGTACATTGCACAGCATTACATTTCAGCACATGGTGAATAAAAGGCTCCAAACCAGGTGCAGCCTGCACTCACTTTGTAAATGATGCTTGCTTCTCGTTGGGGGCAGAAAATGGTGATTCGGCTTCCTCCTTCCAATAGTCTGCAATTAGTTTTGGAATAACTTAGAACAAGTAAAAGCAGATAATGACCAAATCATTCTTTATTGAGCATTTTAACATCTTCAGAAGTCAAGAATATGGTGGAGCAAGTTGGCCTTTTTTTCACAATTGTAAAATCAAGATTGTAAAATCTACAATCAAGACATGCCTTCAATGTAAATCAGTCAAGTTAAGGAACAGTTTGTGATCCGAAAATGTTTCAAACATGGTACCAGTGGAACCAACTTCCTGGTGTATAATTATGATGCGATTCCTGACACAATTCAGTAGACCAATTGTGAGGGTGTATCGACTACTCTGAGCTCACGTTCAACAAAATATCATGATGGGATACTATTTGACAGCTCAAATGGATAATAACCTTAAAATATGTGAAAGCAATAGAAGGAACTTTGAAGGAAAATAAATGAAATGTTCCTCAGTGGCAATTCCACTAGCTTGATTTCATGCAAAATGAGCATGCTTTTTAATCGCTAGAGACGAACGTGAAGGCAGTAAGACCCACAAACAAATAAAGGTGGCTGCAGATGCCCAAGGCAACTCCAGGAGGAAATCATTTATTGGCTCTAGACTTCACGCCCGCATTGACTCAAGTATGAACCCTGAAAAATCGTAGTCACATTTGCAATTTTGTCCATTTTTGAATACTTTTAGCCCCTGAACACCTTTTGGATACTTTCATTGTGGTGGTACTTCGAGGCAACCTTACACCAGGGACTAATTTCTGAGCCATGATGAATTGAATGTCATATTAAGTGTTTCTGTGTGCAGCTCGTGCACTTAGAGTAGAGAGGCACGGAGGAACACATGGGACGCGTGGGCGTATTCTGGCAAAGCTCAACCACGCTGCAGCAAAAAAAACATTTCATATCACCATACTAAGAACATCGTAAGGCCATCACACAGTGGTGCCTGTTCTGATTGAATTCTCCACGAGACGGTGGGTCTTCAGAACAAACAGACCATCGTGTCAGTGGCAATCTTCAAAATATGTCGGCCAAATCCGCTAATCCTCTTTTATTGCAAGGAAGTAATTTTTGTTGAACTTTCATATGCTCGGTTCCCTTGATAGAGTGGGCAAATAGTTTGCATTCCTATGTAGTTTGCACACACGCACACACACACACACACGCACACACACACACACACAAACACACTGCATTGCCACTGAGTGCAAAGTGAATCATCATTCCAGACAATATCTTTGTCAAACATACCAGCCTTGACAACAAAAGTTGTTTGAGGGATTAAAAAAAGAGGCCCAATTTTCCTTTCCGTCCAAAAACATATCCATCCATCCATCCATCCATCCATTTTCTAACCCGCTTATCGTCACAAGGGTTGCGGACATGCTGGGGCTTAACCCAGTTGCCTTCGGACAGTAGGCGGGAAACACCAGCCAATCGCAGGTCACTCATAGGCGAACAACCATTCACACTCACAGTCACACCTACGGATAATTTAGAGCGTTCCCATTAAGCTGCCATGCATGTTTTTGAAATGTGGGAGAAAATCGGACTACCCGGACAAAATCCACGCAGGCACGGAGAAAACATGCAAACTCCACACAGGAAGGCCGGTGGCGGAATCAAACCCTGCACCTCTGCTTTGTGAGGCGGGCGTGCTAACCAGTCAACCACCGCGCCTCCAAAAACATATGTTAGGTTGCATGAAGCGTCACTGATGACGTAGTGGTACACACTCCGGTCTTGTTTGCAGGTAGCGTGGGATCGATTCCCACTCAGTGTGGGTGTGAACTGTCATTTGTCTCTATATGTGTCCAGCGACTGACTGGCCACCAGTTCAGGGTGCAGTCTGCCTTCCACCAGAAGTCAGCTGGGATAGGCTACGTGCAGCAACTTCCCGTGACCCTGTTCAGGGTAAGCAGTGTTGAAAATGAATGGATGGATGGATGGATAGGTTGAGTAAAGGCTCACACACAAGTGTGGATGTGGAGTTGTGTGGTTGTTGGTCTGTACAATAGGCACATGTGCCATGCTCTTTTTGGGTAACCAGTTGACAGGGTACCCTGCCTCTGGCCTAACCCCAAAATGACAAGTGCTATCGAAAATTACCTTGAGGTCATATCAGCTTTTTGGAAGTTAAAATCCATCTATTCCACTGTCTGCGATGCTGACTTGAGGGTGAGGCGGGTTACTCACCACTAATTCACCACAGGAAAGAAACACTAACATGGCAAGTTTGGTCCAGTCTTTAGTACCTACCTGTACATACGGAGGGAAGAATTCAATAGCAGGAATATCGGCAATATTTGAACCTGGATTATTCTGGCTGTAAGGTAGCAATGCCAACTGCTCATTCACAGTGCGACCGAGCCGAGCAACGTGTTGAGCAAAAATGCAGATGAAGAAGGAGAAAATGTATGCAAAAATTGAGAAAAACATATCCATGAGCACCCACTCTGAGGCCAAGAGTCAATAAAAGTGGAGAGTGGGCGGAAGTGGTGAAGAGGAGGATGAGGAAGGAGGGGGAGGCAGGTGATGAAAAAGAAAACGCGGCTTGACGGGGTTTTCAGATGCCAGCATGTTAACGCGGTAGCACATTATGAAACAAATAGCCAAATGACAGTTGTTCAGTGGCACTGGGGGAAGGAGGTCTTGTTTGTTAAATTAATAGGACAGAAAGAAAATAATAACCTGAGTCAACATGGTGATATGTCCAAGGTGTTACCTGTCTCTGGCCAAAATTCAGCTGGGAAAACCTTCGGCTCACCGGTCAAGCCAATGAGGACAAAAGAAACTGAAATTTGATGGAGTTTTGTTTGGAGGTTTTTTCCCCCAGTGCCCTGCTACAAAGAACGGAAATCTGCGAGTGGTTGATGCCCCCTGAGAAGGTTCATAATTGCCTGCAGATGCCATGAGATGGTATCAAAGAATTATTTTTGTTTAAATAAAACTCCTCAGCTCACTTCAATCGCTTGTTTGGTTCAGTCCAAAAGCATACTTAATTCTTTTTCGTTTAATATGGTTCGTATTCCCATTAGGATTCGTTTGTGTGTAATCATGCCTGCATAAAAGGAACCCTTTGAAGTGGACCACGCAGTCCATGTGTGAATATTTGAAACTCCTCAACTCACTTCAGCAAAGCCCCTTGGCACCAAGATGCCAAAAGATGGCACCAAAGTTATTATTTTTATGGTTTGACCCCCTAGCATAAAAACCGAGAACAGGTGAGTTTTTCAGCAAATAATGGTACACTACCCATGTGTAAACTGTAAAGAGATGAACTTGCAAATACCAAACTATGAATTTGTAGTGATTATCTGTATTGCACTATTAAGGGGTTACGCCGTTGCGCATGTAGAAAAAAAAGTGTGCACTCAGAATAACCCACATTGCACTTGGAATGCAGTGAGCATCAATAATCACTCAACGGGCAAAAATAGACCACAATGCATTGCGAGTAGAAAAACAAAATGGTGGACAAAAGCGTGGACATGTAGACCAAGCACTACAGAAATAATTCACTTGAAAATACGGACAACAAATGAAATAAAATAGTTTAAATTTCAATATTTTTAAATTAAAGCCCTGATCCTATTGAAACTGTTGGTTGGCAAAATGGTTGCCAGACATTCACCAGATGTTTGCCAATAGTTTGCTTTTTTTTTTTTCCTTGAACATGTTCAAAATTTCATTTTAAGAAGAAAAGTAGAGCCGAATGTCCGCCAGCCAAGCGCCTGGCAACCGTTTGGTGAACATTTTTGACGCAGAACGAAGCCTGACAAACGCAACAGTCGCTGCTTTCAAAAACACTCGCAATTATTCGCTTCTCAGTAGTATAGGGGCTTATACAGAAATAGTCCGAGATCTTAATGCTCTGGTGTATCATGACAGATATGGCGCTCAGTGATATGAGACGAGGAGAAAGTAGTCTGTCCGAATTCATTCATTTTCCCAACCGCTCTATCCTCACCAGGGTCGCGGGGGGTGCTGGAGCCTATCCCAGCTGTCTTCGGGCAGTAGGCGGGGGACACCCTGAATCGGTTGCCAGCCAATCGCAGGGCACACAGAAACGAACAACCATTCGCACTCACACACACACCTAGGGGCAATTTGGAGTGTTCAATCAGCCTGCCATGCATGTTTTTGGAATGTGGGAGACCTCTGCACTGTGAAGTCGACGTGCTAACGACCCGACTATCGGGCCGCCCTATATACATACTCTCTCTCTCTCTCTCTCTCTCTCTCTCTCTCTCTCTCTCTCTCTCTCTCTCTTGAACCAAGTGGTGAATTGCTCTGTGTTTGAAGAGGGCACCCAAAGGTTATTCAAGGGCAAGGAGTCCAAGAAGGCACGGTCAGGTGTCAACAATTCAATTAAAGCGTTATACTCACCAGTACCTGTCCAAGTCTCCATTTACACATATAAATGTTTTCAAATCCAGGATAAAATCTATGCTATTCCATCCATCCCTATGATGAACATCATTCATTTTTAAAATCATGTTCTCCTGCACTGTTTCTAATTTTTGTCAGCTACTTTTATTGCTTTACATTTCTAATGAATTTATCTTACTATTTTATTTGTAAAGGCTTTTAAATGTTGTACAATAAATGATGCAAACCATATTGTGTATGACATACGATACATCAAGAAAGCGGCCTTGCCTTGCCTGTTTGGAACATTCTTCAGATTAACAGGTTCATTAGAAACAGGTGAGTCATTAATGGGTACAAAAAGAGCATCTGCAAGGCTTGTTCTTAAGCAAGGATGGGGCGAGGTTCACCACTTTGTGAACAACAGCTTGGGCAAATAGTCACACAGTTTAAGAACAATGTTTCCAATATACAATTGCAAGGAATTGAGCAATTTCATCATCTACGGTCCATAACAACATCAACAGATTTAGAGAGTCTGGACAAATCTCTGCACAGGAGTAGGAATGACAAAAACCAACAGTAAATGGCAGAGGCTCCGTTGAACCCCTGGGGTTCGATCGAACCCAGGTTAAGAACCATTGCTCTAAATTATCCCTAGGTGTAAGTGAGTGTGAATGGTCATTCGTCTCTGTGGGCCCTGCGATTGGCTGGCCAGCAATTCAGGGTGTACCCCGCCGACTGCGGCTGGGATAGGCTCGAGCACGCCCCGCGACCCTTGTGAGGAAAAGTGTATCAGAAGATGGATGAATTATCACGTGGGCTTTTCCAGGGCAGCTTATGCTGATCCGTGTCTCTTTTGGTAATTATTAGATCTTACTTAATTTACATGATGAAACCGATATTCAAATTAGGGTAGTTAAAATACCATGTTGGCCCGGATATAAGATGGTGTTTTTTGCATTGAAATAAGACTGAAAAAGTGGGGGTTGTCTTATATTCGGGGTCTAGACATTATACCCATTCACGATGCTAGATGGCGCCAGATATCATTGAAGCCAATGCTGAACTTGACTCCCCAGGCCAAAGTGAACCCCTGCCACGAAGAATAAAAATAAAAACAGCGGTAAATAGCGGTAAGAAAGAAAAGAGAAGAAAATAATAGAAGAGACAACAGAAAATGGAGAAACGTAGTGACAATTCTGGAGAAAAGTGGGTCAAAGATCGTCCAGGTTAACCGGCAGCTGAGGAGAAGTTATGATGTAATTTACATTTCAAAAACCAGAAGCCATTCGTTTACGAATGTGATTGCACTTTAAATTTGAATGAGGCATAATAACATGCCTTTTCTCTCAAATATATTGTTATAATCATTTGTTCCAGATGTACTGCAATTATTTTCTGTATAAAAATTAATTTGGTGTTCAAAAAGTCTTTTTTCAAACTTGAGTCTTGAATAAGAGGGGGTCGTCTTATAATCATGGCCGTCTTGTATTCGGGCCAATACGGTGGCTGTTTGAACAAGTTCTGGTTGGAAGTGTTTAGCTGCGGAGACACACGGTTCTCTAACCCTTGTCATATTGTATGTTTATTGTTGGTTTGTTAGTGATTAAAGCAGTCTTCAAAAGTCTGAGCGGACTCAAGTGGATGACTCACGATCTGGATAAAATAGATGTGCGTAAATCAGGCCAGCAGCAAACCTGCACTAACAGAAGTCAGAGAACCTTCTCCTCATCAACCGATTGGACTTGTAAAGGAACTTTCTCCTGATCAATTCATTGGAATAAAAAAAAAATACTGGATCGATTCATTGCAATTACGATAGCGTTTGAGGAGCTCTTATTAGAATTTTATTATCTCGACAACATTGTTAGAGGACTGTTGAGACAAAGACAGTTGAGGACAATCAGCAGATGGACTTTTTCCCAAAGGTTAAACGTTTTAGGAATTAGGTTGATTAGTACTTGTGACATGGTAGATGGAAGTCCTCCCTTTGCGATGCTTTTATCGAAGGTATGGAATAAAACGGTAACACTTTCAGCAAAATCCCTGACAGATTGCGGCACCCATAAACAGTCTCCAGTGATGTAATGGCCTATAGCATCTCCTGCCGGATGATTGGGGAATCGCATAACAATTTTTCTTCAGTGATAGTTCTGGCAGAATGCGTGAAGAATGAGACCATGGCACTGTGATCAAATGTTGATTTGTAGAGAGAAGAAACGAACAAAATTCACTGATGTTTTTCTTATTGTTAGTAACAGCTCCGTTGAGAAGAACAAATAAAGCATTGTTGATGGCTTGTAACCCCCCCCCCTCCCCGAAATCTCTCTCTCTCTCTGTATATAAATATATCTATATATATCTATATAGATATATAGATATTGATATGTATCGATCAATATTCATAAGAAGTGGAGATTTGGCTTTCACGTGAAATGTATGGAAAACGTATTGGTGGAAGTGACCAATGATTCAGGAATCATTTTCATTTTTAAAGTGATAGTTATCGACAGTGTTTTTGTGTTAATAAATAGCATACAACAACGACAACATGAGGATGTTTGCAAACCTTTCAAATTATTAACAAAAGAAAAATCCGATTCATCTGTGACCACTGGAGGGCAGTATATATCTTGCTTGCTGTAACATCTCTTTTATTGGGCATACTGTATAAAACTAAACCTGGGGCGATTCTCGGCTTTCATCTTTAAATTAGCTATTGAAACATTGTTACTAATAAGTGAGGTTTAGTTAAAAATGTCAGAAAAGAAAATCACATCATATTACAATCTACCAGATGTTTTAGTTTTTTATTATTACAGTATATATTTTTTTAAATCTCACCACACGTCACACCCCAAAAACTAGATTCAGTTTCCCAAGGTACACATGCAAAACAGATGAATCAAAACTAATCCAAATTGGTTGATTTTCAATCTGGATTGGTACATTTTATATATTATATTGTATGTTTTATCAAATCAACAAAAATTCTGGGTTGTTTCAAACACATGTGTTTGTCACACATGTGTTTGTCACATTGTCCCAAAATGCTGTGTCAAATCAACTGAAATGTTTGGTTCTTTCAACGAAATGTGTTTTTCCGATGTTATCCCCAAGTGCTGCGTCATTTAAATTTATTTATTTTTTAACATTTCTGGGTTGTTTCAATGAAATGTGTTTGTTATATATCATTCCCAAATTCTGGGCCAAATTAACCACAACTCTGTCTTGTTTCAAGGAAATGTTTTTCTGAAATACTTACTCCCTAAATGGTGGTTCAAATTTACTGTATTGTTGGGTTGTTTCACCTTCTGTACATGTTTTTGGTTCAGTTATATAGTCCAATGTTCGGCCACATTAACCAATACACAAAATGAATTCTAATACATTGTCGTACAATTTGTAAATATTAATTGCATTAGATGACCTTGACTGATAAAACTGTAAAACTGCAAACCTCTTGTGACTGTTTGTTCCTCCTTCATGTTTCAGTTGCTCTGGCGATTTCATGCTTTGGTCCTGTATTCTGTCAAACAGGCTTGATGTCTCGCCAATGGATTACTCTGTGTGAGAGTGTCAGCTCTCTTCTATGTCTTCTGCATCCAGCCCTGCTCTCTGTAGTTACTTTGTATTTTCGCTTCTTTCGACTTTTACTTTTCAACTTCCATGTCTGCCTCAGAGTCCAAACTCCACTCCTAACGTGACAGTATGTACTGACGCACACTGTTCCTAACCATCCCTCTACCACCAATCAGGGAGCAATCGCCTCAACGGCTGTTGCTTCACCTTTTCACCGGCAACCCCTCGTGTCTCTCTTCAATGGGTCGCCCAGGCCGTCACAAGCCCCGTTCTGCCTCTTACTGCCCTCAGCCTGCTGACCACGCTCACGCCTTTTGTCGAAGCTTTCTTTTCCTCCACATCTCTCTCACCTGTGCCATGTACTTGTCCTAGTTTTTTACGCTCCTTTTCAATGTTCCCACCCGATGTTTTATTTTTAGACTCAGATTTTTCGGACTGTGAAGATGGTCCTGATTTAGTGAAGCTATTTTCTGTTTATGATTCCGATTTTGACATTGAATATGTTTTTTTCCACTCTTTTCCCCGGTCGTTACTCAAGCCCTTGCCAGTTTTCGGCAGCACGAGGCCCCAACCCTGCTCCAACAGTGCAAATCCTGCTCCGGTGACCCACACTCTGCGTCCACCCTCTGATCCTACTCCTGCAACACAAGCCCTGTGGCTGCCCTCTGAGCCTGCTCCAGGCGTTCAAGCCCTGGAGTCGCCCGCCGAGCCTGTTCTGGCGGCGCACATCTTGTGGCTGCTCTCTGAACCTGACAAGGTCCGTAACCTAAACAGATGGTGTGCGGATCCCACAAGCGCAGACCTAGACAAACTATGAAACAAAAATATTTATTTATAAAATAAAGGACCAATGAAGTATTCATAGAAATCGCTGGCGATAAAGAGCCAGGAAAACCAAATATGAACATAGAGCGCTTGCAAGGTAAATTTGACAACCGAAAATACACAAAAGGAAATGGCCAAGGACCCAAACACACGAAATTTAAATCAGACAAGAATAATTGGAAAACCAAAATACTTAAAAAACAAGGACCTGTCAGAAAAAGAGCGACGATGAGCGTGAAGAAAATATCACTTGAGCATAACAGCAAGCAGGGTCAATAATCCGACAGAAGACTTGGAAACTTGACATTCCTTAAATATTAGGTAAGGCTTGATGGGGAACGATCATCAGCGGTCTCCACTCCAGCTGGTGCTAAAAATAAAAACACAGAGCACAGAACCTGCTCTGGCAGCGCAAGCCCAGCGGCCGTCCACCAAACCTGCTGTGCCGGCACTAGCCCTGAGGCCACCCTCCGAACCTGCACCGGTGGCGCCAGCTCAATGGCCGCCCCCCGACTCTGCTCTGGTGGCACGAGCTCTGTTACTGCCCTCCGATCTTGTTCCGGCGGCGCACGTCTTGTGGCCGCCCTCTGACCCTGCTCTGTTGGCGCAAATCCTGCTGCCACCCAAATCCTGTGGCTGCCCTCCAACCCTCCTCCAGCAGCGCAAGTGATACAGCCGCCCTCTGACCAAGCCAACTCCGGTGGCGCAAGCCCTGCAGTCGCCTTCGGATCCCCATCTGGCAGCGCATATCTTTTCATTTAAGTCGATTTTCATATTCAGTTTTACAAATACAAATTCAAATCTTCTCCATACAAATTTAGTTTGCTTGACAGTTGTCCGGGTACTTTAGGAAGAGTAATCAGTTGCAAAACACATATCTCATATTTTTCTTACCTCTGAATCGTTCTATAATGTCTTCTGTGTCTGCACCTTGATCTCCACCCGACTACCTTTTGTGTGTGTGTGTGTGTGGGGGGGGGGGGGGGGGTGATGGGGCTGAGTGCTGCTCTGGCCAGGTGCAAACAATCTTCATCAGTACAGTACTTAAGGTGGTCCCGAACTCCACTTCGTCGAGAGATCAACAGACTCCATCATGAGTTTGTGCATCCAGCCAAGTGGTTTTACGGTTCTGCCTTGTTTCTTACATACCTCAGATCATTTTTGGCCCTGTTCCTTGCCTGCCAGCCCCGTGCCCTGCAATCAATGGGATTCCATTCCTTGACCTTGAACTGTTCTCTTTGGATCACTGTTGCCACCGTCACTCTTTCTGCCAATCTGTCTCCATCTCTGCTATTAGGCCCTCCACATACACACACACACACACACACACATACACACACCCAGCGTTCTAACATTTTGTCATTTGTCACTTTGTCACCGTATTGATAACGATAACTGTCCATTGCACTGAAAAAAAAGATTGAGCAAAATTAAAATGGTTATTGTGTTAATTATTTTATCACCAAGACAAATGCATGCAGACGAGCAGGAAAATGTAACCCAAGGTTAAGAAAACAAGGTAGTTTGCGGGTGATTATTGAACAGCCATTTTATGAAATATGGAGAGACCTCCCACCAATGTTCCCTCTAATTTTCCATCCATCTGATCATTCACATCAACTCTCTGAGCATTCCTTGGACCACGGTGAGCAACATCAGACTTGCACACGGTGCCAAACCCATATCACACCCGTTAAACCTGGGTCCTTGATGTGGTATGTGAAAAAAATTCTAATCACCTTTATCTAAAAATAGAATCATTGTGGATTTATGACGAATAAAATCAGCTTAGAACTAATCATACATGAAACACTGGTTACTCAGAAATATATCGTTTAAGTGAAAAAGCGTGTGCATGTAAACTCCTGAGAGTAGTAAGAGTCGCACTACCCCAGTGTGCCAAACTATGGAAAATAAACTCGCACGAGCTGTCATAGTGTGAAAGAAATGCGCGGAAAATTGCCTCCCACTGGTACCTACCTTAAAAGAATTTGTGGCGAAACTAATCTACATGGTTACAAACTCCAGAGTATAAGTCGCACCCCCAGCCAAACAATGTTTAAAAAATTGGTATATTTTGTGTGAACAAAATCATAAATTTACCTCATCAAGCAGGTATAATGTGATCATGGAGCCTGGACCGCAAAGTGTGTGTGTGTGAAGTCTCAGGTCAATGGAAGGAAGTCGTGAAGGTAGGATGATGTCACAACATACGACCGGCACACCTGACTCAAATGCGAGATATAAATCCATCATTTATCTGATCCGCTCATCCTCACAAGGGTCATGGGTGCCCAGAACACAATACAATACAATACATTACAATACAATACAATGTGTATCTGTATGTGTGTGTGTGTGTGTGTGAGTGAAAGTAAACTCAACATAAACTCAAAATGAATGTGGTCTGTGGTAAACAAAGTTTTGCACATGCAAAAATAGGTGCAAACAGGACTGATAAGCCAGAGCTGTCTCCATGAGCAGACCTTGACGAAGCAGCTGTGACCCAACCACGCACACACGAACAGACAATAACACACGCACACACACCCTTGGAATCACCACTTTTATTGTTCCTTTTTTCCCCCCGTGACGTGACCTTGATCTGCGGAGCGCTTGTTTCGGACTGAGTAGCTGGTCGGACGGGCCACGTTGCGCTCCCCCCCCCCCCCTTTCTATCCATCCCCCGTGACGCCTTGATCCGGAGCGCTTTCTATCCATCGCTCCTCTATCCATATTACATGTTATGTCTCGTGACTTGTTGTAACTGTCATATGCTTACATAGCGTGTTTTTTTTTTTTTTAACCTCTCCCTCCCTAGTGGTATCCTTTCTAAACTAAGATCTCGGGGCGCTTTACATAGCGAGTACCGACAGGCCCTTTTGCACTGTATCCCATGTCCGTCATTGTTTTCATATTCTTGTGCAGAGCGTGCCTGTTAAGTGATGTCTCGTTGCACGGAAACGTATAATGACAATAAAGCGATTTAACATTCAACATTCAACATTGAACATGATTGGTTGTGCAAACAGTTGAGGCCAGCTGATCGACTAACTGGGCACAACCAGAATTGCGGCTGGCAAACATGCAAAATGCATTCTGGGACGATTGAGCATGGATGATATGATTAATTATTTTGTGTCTTTAAGCCTTTCAGGGACAGCGGTTAGTTACTACAGTGGGCAGCTATATAATGTTATCAGGTTACAGGCGTGCATGAAACGGGTGAAACACCCTCAGAGATGCAAGCGAAGGCAAAATGACAGATATCAGGGAAAATGTTTCCATTCATGTAAACATTTTTGAAACGTCAGAAACTTTATCGTGACATATCATCTCTCTAGCAATGCCATTTTAGAGGTTCTGAATGATGTCAGGTTTGACTTGGAACCTGTCACAGGAAAGAGTCATGCCATATGACCGATGACAAAACTCCTTTCAGCTCTTCCTTTCCGTGCATCTGGGTCAGTTCAGTGCAGGATGAGGAATGATGCTGGGCTGCTGGCCTCTCCTCGGACAATTTTCCTGGTGTGCTGTACCAAATTTTAAAAGCAGTGCGACATTGGAATGGGTGCAGACATCCAATTCCCACACACGCGTAGTGAGTTAAATCAAACACTTTTACACTGTTGCTGGCCTCCTCAAAATTATTAATTGCTTATTTTCTGTAACACAAAGGTGCTTGTTTCCACTGACATTCCGATCCCATTTCCTAAAAGTTCACATTTCGGTTTCAGACGTTCTAAAGTGAAAACGATCAGGGCTACCTGAAATGCAAAACCCTCTTTTAAATTTCACGCTCTGCACCACTGCCATACTTGTTGCTATGATCTCTCAAAAGTAAAAGATTGCATTCTTGGATTACATGCATCTTAAATGCAATCTGTTAGACAGAGCACTGAAAGTTCAAAGTGCTAAATTTACTTGTTTTGAGCAAATTATCCTAAACTTTCAATTTTATGGCTGCAATATGTTTCAAAAAAGCTGGGACCGGTGGTAAAAAAAAGATGGAGAAAGTTGTGGAAGGATCATCAAACAGGTGTTTGATGGCATATGGCCTATGGCATAGGTGAACAGGCTAACTGGGAACAGGTGCGTGCCATTATTGGCTATATAAGAAGCTCTCCTGAATTGCTCAGTCATTCACAAGCAAAGATGGGGCCAGGTTCACATAATTGTGAACAACTGCCGGGGGAAAAATGAATCGAACGGTTTCAGGACAATGTTCCTCAACATACAATTGCAAGAAATCTCGGGATTTCATCATCTATGGGTAGAGGTCACCAACTTTTTTTGGACCAGTTGAGACAAGCACATGCTGTTCGCGGACCGGCAACTTTTTTTTTTCTTTTACAATACTTTTAAATTACAAGTTTAAAGTAATGGCACTGACAGCAAAGATAGACTAATTCAACTTTTTATTAACATTTTTTTCATTCCAATCTAACAGTTGTATTCAATCGTACAACAAATGTAGAATAATATAAAATCACATCCTTGGCTTCCAGTCTCGGGCTCGGGAAGGAGGGCTAAGGAGCTGATCGACATCCAATCTTATTTTGTCATCCAGGGGAAATTACTGATAACGGTTGTTTTGGAAACAGCGCATCAACTATTTCAGACAGCCTTGAAGGTCCTTTAGCTTGTGATTTTCATCCATCCATCCATCCATTTTCCGAACCGCTTCATCCTCACTAGGGTCACGGGGGGTGCTGGAGCCTATCCCAGCAGTCTTCGGGCAGTAAGCGGGGGACTGGGTTGCCAGCCAATCAACACAGAGACGAACAACCATTTTTTTAGAGTGCCCAGGCCTGCCAGCATGTTTTTGGAATGTGGGAGGGAACCAGCATGAAACTCCACACAGGGAGGCCGGAGCTTCGAACCCGGTACCTCTGCACTTGAAGCATTTCTACATTTGATGCGTCAAGCAAGTCCTCCAGGCCACAATGACCGCATTTCCATTTTGCGAAGCAACTCCAACACCGCAAGGAGGACAGGTTGGATATCACTGATATTAAATGTATAAATATGCGTGTTGATCTGTTTGGCAATATTGAAAAATGAGTTGTGTATCTCAGCTCGGAGTGGGGGGGGGGGCATATATGGTAAACCCTGGGGCATATGAGTTGCTGAAAGCAGCACTGGACATGCAATGTTGTCTATTAAAAAACAGGTGCTTTGCCGGCATTTCACAGCATCTTGAGGCAATTAAAGTATCATTTAATGTATGTGTTTTTACTATCCATGGCAAGGCACCGCATGAATAGCCCGGGTTCATTGTATTCTGTATTCTTGTATGAATGGCAATAGGTGGATACGCAGATTATTTGTACCTTCTGCCATCTCATGGAAGTTGTGTTGGAGGTACTCATAATATGACAAAGTTCTCTGACGACTCTTTGAGAGGGAGATGATCCAAAAAACTTCGTGTGGTGGGAATCCACTGGCACAAAAACAGTAAATGAATCAAGGGTACGGACATAGAGAGGGTGAGGGTTTGACTGGTTGTCACTCAGGAAACTAAGGGGGGTTCACTCTCCTTAAGACCTTCTATGACTCTGTGGTGGCCTCGGCCATCCATTATGGCATAAATCTCGGCCCGGGACAGAAACAGACTGGAGATCATTTTTTGACCAGTTTGTAAAATTTGGACAGCACTGTCACTGAAGAAGGAGCGATATCGCCGCTCATTCTTACCGACTGCTGTCAGGCTGCTCAATAAACACACATTCAACCCATCCATACATTGTAAATAGCACAGCCACCTTATATTTTGTATTTTGTATTTTTTATCTTGCATAGGGTTAGTGGTACATTTGCCTGACTTCGGCGCAGACACCTTAGCTTGGGTTGAATTCCCACTCAGTGACGGTGTATGAGAATGGTTGTTTGTCTCTACACATATCCTGTTATTGACTGGCGTAGTCCACCTTCAGGATGTAGTCCACCTTTCTCAGAAAATCCGATGGGTTAGTTTCTGGCATCCCACAAATTAGGATATACAGTTGAAAACAAATGATTGGGTTGAAAAAAATGATGATTCTACCTGATTCATATCCAGAACACATACTGACTAAACTGCTGGGAAAAAAAAATGGATAAAAAAATAGATAATACACATCTTTGATCTTGATGAATGAAATATTCCATGCATCCATCCATTTTCGACTGCTTATCTGGGCTCGGGTTGTGGGGGCAGCAGCTGCAGCTGTGATGAGCAGGCTTATGTATTGCCTGAGACATTCAGATGCTAGTCGAGATACAGAGGCTCTCCAGAATGGCTTTGGTGGTCCTTGAGGCCTCATGTTGGTAGGGTATGCCCCAAACACCTCACCAGAGAGGCGTCCAAGAGGCATCCGAAGCAGATGTCTCAGCCACTTCAACTGGCTCCTCTCAACGTGGGGGAGAAGCTGCTCACCTTTGAGTACCTCTTGGAAAAAATTTGGCTCTGAGGCTCTGACTGGTTGGCCACCCCGGACTAGAATTTCCTTGAAGCTGTCATTTTCCATGATCTTGCTGAACTCACACAGCCTTGTGGAACTTCCTTTTTTTAATTTGAATGTGCTGGGATCCATTCCCCCCCCCCCCCATTTCACCTACTGGTAGGGTTTTGGAATCTAGATAACACTTTGTCAGCGGCACAGACTATGCTTACGTATTTCTACCCTGAAAATCCGACTCTGTCTCCTTCCTCTATTGTTATTTTTCAGATGGGTTAAACGTGTCATGGCTCATACGTGACATCACTCTCCCAGAGGGCAAACATGATCATTCCTCTTTCTTATTTTTACTACACAGTAACGTAGTTATTTGCTGTGTGTCAATATCTAAGAATCTAGGAAAGTGAGCGCGTAACAGCATCAATACTTGTGGTCATGTGGGCACACCGTTTGTGTGCACGGAAGAACACGATCCAAAATGTTGCCTGCATTCAGCAGAACAGGAATATGAACAATAGCTCATCATTAATCGTCATGTGTAAAACAATACATATACAGACACACAGAGATGGGAGGCGTCAGTAAGTGTTGATGTGGTGCTTTTTGTGGCTTCTTTCTATGTGGAGTTTAATAAATTGCATTTGAGGGATGTGGGCTGCGAGTAATTGCTGCCATATGGTTAATTTCCGACAGATGCACAACCTCACTATTTATCATTAACATTCTTGTTTTCACAGAGTTTGGGGATTTTTTTTTTTTAAATGCGTGGAAATGTATTGTAAATTCCATAGCTGGCCAATTGGAGGAACTGCGTGGGATTATGGGACTTGTTGTCTTGATTCTTGAACAGCCGCCTTCACGTGGACAAATCCAACTCTTGTAAAGTTAATAGCCGTTCTGATTACATCATCATCCAATAAAGAAAACGTGAACGTTTGTTGAGGCTTTTATCCAAGATATTACTGTGAACGTGACAATGATATACTGCTGCTTAAAAATCTGTCATGTTTCACTTTGAGTCACACTTGGCAAATGGGTGTTTCCAATCGCAGTTTCAGCCATGGCCCCATTTCTGTATGGTGAACAGTGAATCACAGGAACAGGCGCACTGATGCCATGGAAAGTACACAAAGGGAATTTCCAATGAGGCCGCGGCGGCTGAAGGCATTGTAGTTTCTGCTCTCTACTGCAGTGGTGCCCACACTACTGACCTACAAATATACAAGTGAGGTGAATGTGACCTACTGTTAGATGGAAACGTGCACCTTGCCACATCCACAGATTCCTACTTGCAGATCTAAATTTAGATTAGCAAAGATAAATAAAAGCATTTTCAGCACGAGGGCCTTGGCCCAATTTGAGTCGGAGAAGATGAAGTCTGTAATTTTGTTCACTGGCTGTTTACAGCAATCAACGTACATAAAGAGAATATCCCTGCAACTAATATGGATAAGTATCCAATTAGAGACAGATTGCATGTTTTAGTTTCCCCAGCTCTGATTGCTAAATCCCAGCAAGTCAAGGTTTGTCTAATCCTGTGGGTCAGAATTGGAAACGAAAGGTTTTCCAAGAATAAATCATTTTGCATGTTTTACCATTGCTTGCGTGGGTTTGAGGATTCTAAACTGTAATAGCTTCGAATAAGAGTGGTAACGGTTGCGTATTCTGCGGCCCGATGCACGAGTGGTTAGCGCGTCGGCCTCATAGTGCAGGGTGCAGGGTCGATTCTGGCTCCGGCCTTCCTGTGTGGAGTTTTCATGTTCTCGCTGTGCCTGCGTGGGTTTTCTCCGGGTACTCCGGTTTCCTCCCACATTCCAAAAACACGCATGCTGCCATGCATGATTGAACACTCCAAATTGTCCCTCGCTGTGAGTGTGAATGCGGATGGTTGTTTGGCGATGTGTGCCCTGCGATTGGCTGGCAACCGGTTCGGGGTGTGCCCCTCCTACTGCCCGAAGACAGCTTGGATAGGATAAAGCAGATCAGAAAGTGGATGGATGGATGGATGGTTGTGTATTTTTGTCTGAGCTGTGATTGATTGGAGACCGGGCGAGGGTATACACTGCACGCCGCGTCTTGCGCCAAAGTAAGCGGGGATAGGCTCCAGCTCACCTACTCACCTGATTGATGGATGGCATTGCAGAGCATGGCTGAAGACTCAACAAACCCCCTCTAAAGTAGAGGCGTGCACATGTGGTTGTTGGTACACATACGTCTACTAATTATGATGCATCTTTTCCCTGACTTCATCACAAAGAGACAAAAAAAAAGTATGTTCCTTGCCAGCAGTAAAATCCCCAGGTTAGCAAGAATATGACTACCCACACTGTTCATTTTGTATTCCTCCAGGAAAGATTCATTGGGCGCCATTTGGCCTATTTTCGGGAGATGTTGAATGATGCACTTTTCGCCTTTTGTTTTTGCTCCTTTCCAGCTCATTTGACACACTGACGGGCCACCCTGTGCACCATTTAGGGGTGGGGTGGGTGGTGGGGAGTGGGGATTATGCCACTGGCTGCCAAGAGCCACGTGTATTAGTGGCTGAAGTTCACCGCACGTGTCTTATTTGTTTGTCTTCTTGTAGTTGGGTCCTGAATACATTCGGGAACCGCTGGTGGAAAATAAACACAGTAGGGCTCTGAGGTTGCCCACAGAAGTCAGCCGCAAATATGAATGATTTTCAATGTAAGTTAAAATGTTTTCAAAATAATTTTCCCCCCCTGCCACATTCCTTTGATTTTATGATTAAGGACTTTTAAAATCAATTTCACTATACAGTCACTATTTCAGAAAGCTACACTCCAGATACACTTTTTAAGTCAACTATGTCTATACTTGTAAAAAATTATTCTTTTGTGCAGCCACTTGACAAAATAAAATATGGGGGACGTAAAAAAAAAAAAAAAAAGAAGATGTTGTGGAGGAGGTAAATCCAGCACACCCTTTTTTTCAGTGTACTGTTAGTTCTTTCCTGTGTTTTAAATGCCTTGAAATCTTTTCTTTGTAAATGTGTTTTCAATGTTGTCAATATACTTTCTTTTAAGAATTTTAATATACTACTTTTGTTTTCTTTGGTTTGCGAATGTCTTTAGCTGTTGTTTGTAAATGCTTTTAGGGCTTCTTTTTTTGGAAGCTGACAATCAATTCTCGAATGCTGCACGACGTATCCAAATTCTTTGGAAGAAGAATACATTTTCCAAGAGGGAACCATGGAAATTGCATTTATTTCTTCAAGGGTAAACCTTCACTAACTTTATTATCAATCCTGCAAGCAACAATTTAATATTCTTAACTGTCATTGAGTTTCTGTCACTTATCCTCTGCAGAGTCACAAACAAGCTGGAGGCGGTCCCGGTCGTCTTTGGTCCAAGAAGAGAACTGGACAATCGCAGTCATAAAAGTATAAATTGTGATCTCACTGTCAATATGATTCATGAAGGGAAGTCAACTTGCATAGGGTTAATCCTGTTTTAGTTTTAAGACAGATAGTAGAAAAAAAATAAATCACTGCTGTTAATGTCAAACAGGACAAACAATAAAATGTGTACTCAGTCTTAACTTTGTTAGCGTTTAGTGGAAACAGATGAGGGGATGAACATGCGGATGGCGATTAAGATTTATGTAACGCATGACTAAACAGGTTATTTTACATTTCATTCTTTTGATTAGACTGGTCAGCAAGCAAACTTTTTTTTTTTTTTGCACAGTTTATCGAGCACATCATCCATTCATCCATTATCCAATCCACATATCTTGACGAGTTTCGCGGAGGGTGCTGGCGCCTATCCCAGTTGTGTTCGGGCAGGAGGCGGGGGACACCCTGAACTGGTTGCCAGCCAACGCATACATAGAGGAACAACCATCCACGCTCACACTCACACCTAGGGACAATTTAGAGTGTTCCAATAACCTGCCAGGCATGTGTTTTTAACGTGGGAGGAAACCCGAGGACCCAGAGAAAACTCACGCAGGCACGGTGAAAACATGCAAACGCCGCACTTACCGGAGCCCGGAATCAACACTGTGAGGCCGACATGCACACCAGTTGACCCCCGTGGGCGCCCCTCTACCATGTGAGGTTTATAACATAATATATAATCTAATATAGTATATATAAAGTACAGTTTTTAGTAAAAAAGAGGTCAGTAACGGGTGGAAGTGTTCATAATACATTTTGGGACAAATAAAGCCATCTCTGATTAAAATTTGCTCTTGACCAGCGTTATTTTGGGCTTGACCATCTTGTACTGAGCAGCCAGAACAGAGAGAGATGTGTTTCCCGCTTTGATATGGGGCTAGTTCAATTTCTGCTTCGATGATTGTCAGTCACCTTTCCGCTTCGTCCACTTTGTTTTGGCATCATGAAAGACACAGAAAGACAAAGACAAACTTGTGGACTTTGTGAAGTTTTGTTCCACTTCCAGAAATCTTGGGCTGGCTTGTAACTGGGGTATTTGAAGTCAAAGGTTCAGATGAATGGTCACTCAAGTTTGAGCATGTTAATAATGAAATTTCTCGCTGAAAGCTAAATTATATGTTACCGCTTCTTTTAGTTAAAAGCACAGGAAAGAAGTGGAATGGCTAAAGGAAAAAACGTTTTTTTGCCAATATTTATTTTGCGTAATCTAACTGCAGCGTTTCACTGTTTGAATTTAATGAGGGCTTTTGCGTCCAACGTGCAAGTAATCAGTAAAAAGACACCTAATAGACCCAACAAAGCTGCAGTTTTCTCCTAAATCGGTCCTACTGGTAGTGTGTGAAGTGTGCTAGCCTGTGGGTTAGAGATACTGTCTTCATCCCACGACAACCGCACTGCTGATCCTTTGCCAAGTGGGTCAGTCCTCTGAGCACCCAACACTCACGCGGAGCTCTATACTGTAGGAAAGGGGGGTGGGGGGTGGGGGCGTGAATCAAACAAAAACATTGGCAGGGAGAAGTCAGTGGGTGTTTCAGTCAGATGTTTTTTTTTTTTTTTTAATGCGGGGAATGTCTCACTGCCTTTCCTTGAAAATCTGTTCACGTTTAGCAAAATTGAAAAAAGGAGGTCACGGGCCACAACGAGGCCGCCATACAAAAACAACTGGATATCGCTGAGGTCGGCATTTCGCTGTAGTGTGGAAGTAGAAATGCAACCAGCGGGAGTTGATGTGTAAGGCGATTTACTGTGTGTGTCTGCAAGCTCATGCACGTGCTCCCATCCAAACCACGAGCAGAATTGTTCCATATGTGAAAGAGAGTTAAGCAGAGGGTGGTCTGGGTCTCATTAAACTGCAGGGCATGAGTGGACAACCAATTGTTATAAACATTGTTTTGTGTTTACTGTATTGTGGCATGATGGCATTATGAGTTAAATGGCCTCTTCCAGTACCGGTACGCAAATTCAACAATAATCCGGGAGCCCACTCAAGTTCAGTTGTACAGCATCAGCAGTTTTAATTTAAAAAATGACAAATCTCTGCAAAAATGAACATGGCCTACTTTTCAGGCATCAGTGAGAAGATGGCAATGAAAGAAAAATTTGAGCGTGGGTGGGTGAGTAGTATGGTCGGTTTCATACAGTGAACAATGTTTAAAATCCGATTAAGTTCTTGATTGGATTGGCCTGAGAAATTCTGAGCCCACAAGAGCCAAAAAAACAATCGAAGCAAAAGGATCAGAAGTTGTATCAATGCAAATGCTTAAATATTTACAGTTGCAGTCCTGCAGCCAAGTGTGACTGATCAGCGGAAGTGCAACCATGAGCAAATTAACGGGAGCTTTGACTTCTCCTAAACTGTGGAACCGCCAATAAATATTGGCATTTCGAATAAAGGTTTTCCCATGGAAAATCCCGGAAATGAATATAAACTGCTCCAGGGTCAAACTGATGTCTTTTCGAATATTTATTTATTTTCAATAGACTTTACTTTAATGTAACCGATTAAGCAACAACTTCACTGCTTTAAAACACAAAATTAATAAAACACTCCCTTAATAACGTGATCTTGCCGACAGCAGCTGGCCCACATGGCAAATCTGTCTCTAGCACCGGAAGCTAATGGTGGAGGTCGACCCCCCTTACTTGACTTTGCCTTCTTGTTTGACTTTGTCTAAGTGTATTATAAGGAGGGAAGCCATTGCACCTTTGCTTACATTGCATTTTAACTCATGACAGCAGCCTTATGTCATCACTCAGATTACCCAGGGGGCATCGCTGCATTTTACCAAGAAACATTAGCAATCAAATACGTACACAACATATGCCTTTCCCCTGACCGTTAAGGTACCCTTACTACATAAACACTAATGAACCTTAAATTAACCCATTTAATGCCAAAAGGTAAAAATATGTTTGCAAAAATACAACCATTTAGTGCCAAAACACATGAATATGTTTTTAGGTGTTTTTTGATTAAAAAATACTAATTAAGGGCTTTGCACACCCCCTCAGTCAGTATGGAGGCTGTGGGAAGGATTTCAGTATGATAAATCACCACTAGATGCAGAAGTGGTGGCTTTGTTCAGATCATCGCGAGGTGACGTGTGGAAGCAGTGTGGTGTTGAGAACATGGATAAATAGAAAAATATTGACAGCTACATTTACAACAGAGCTTTATCAAGTAAAAAAAACCCAAAAAGATGACCAAGACCCATCGTCATCCGCGACGAACACTCACACACACACACACACACACACACACACACACACACACACACACACACACACACACACACACACACTAAGTTCAACGTTCATGAAAACTTCATGCATAGGTCATGCATCAGTGCAGTGTTTACCTTGCAATAAACTTGTTTAAAGTGACCTTTTTTGTGTTGTTTATGTTGCTGTTTAGTAGGAAAGCATTGTTTAGATATTTGAGGTACCACAAGTGCAAAAAACAACAACAAACAAATAGCATCGAAGTGAAAGTTCTGCTTGAAATGCATCCTTTCATAAAAAAGCTCTTTTTCTCAGATTTTTTCTTGGAAACGAGTCTTTTCAAGAAACTTACCAATGTTCAACTGCCGTTTACTAAAGAATGGTAAAAGGCAGAAATGTACTTTTTTCCTGATGAGAGAAGAGGGTTAAAGATTTCTTTTGGTAGGTTCCTTATGATCTATCTATCTATCTATCTATCTATCTATCTATCTATCTATCTATCTATCTATCTATCTATCTATCTATCTATCTATCTATCTATCTATCTATCTATCTATCTATCTCTATATCTATCTCTATATATATATATTTATATCATTCTGTAGCTTGAGAATCAAATTTTCTGTTGGCCTTCAAAAACTAGTCAAAATGGTCAAAAAATGGCTGGCACTCTCCCAATGTGAGAAAAAAGGCTGGCGTTGAATGAATCAAACAACATCTCATGGCAATATCAGAACTGGTGCACTAACTTCGGCAAGAGTGACGACCAATGGCTAATTCAGTCGCAGTGTCTTTTGGTGAGGATTGAATGAGTGTTGAAATGGGAGTGGTAGCCAGGCATAAGGGCCCTGAGCAGATTTCGAAGTGCCCTGTCCATTTCTGAGTGTGGCTCCTGAGGCTCCTCTGGGGATGGATGTTGCTCTTGATGAACCTATGCCTCTGGAATGAATGAGTTTTCATCTGGGCCTGAAGAACGAAGGAATTGATCAACATGTCTCCTCCATATGAGATGACCGTGGGTTTCCTCTGTGGACGACAAATGACCTGATTTTGCAACAACTGTCGCAGGTGTCCACTTCACCACGAGCATAGTTTTCAGCAAGAACCTAATCCTCAATTGGGAATGACGGGAGCTTCGCATTTGTCCATTGTCCCATTTGAGCTTTCTGTTGAATGTGAACAATGTCTTTCAGGTTGTAGGTAATCAAATCGAGTGCGGCATACTTTCTTAAACACAGACAAAGCAGGAGTCACCTTTGTTGTGGCATGTGTGTCTGTATGAAAACAGAAAAGCACTGAGACGTTGGTTTAGGCGTACTTGTGGTGAAGACTTCAGCACCTGGTTTGTATAAATGTTTTTGCAAGCCCAGCAGGAGTAGGATGACACAGCGCAGACTGGATATGATGAACACTGTTCCCTCCCATCAATGATCTAAAGTTGTCTGACGCTAGCTGTGGACCATTATCACTGACAAGTTGCTGAGGAAGACCAGACCGGCTGAAGCTAGACCTTAGCTTTTCGATGGTTCTCTCTGTAGAGGTGCTTTTCATGACAACTACGACTGGTCATTTTCTATGAGCACCTACGAACGTGTGGTTCTTCAGTGGTTCCACAAAATCGAAATGGACTCTTTGCCATGGTTTAGTACTGTTTTATCTGTGGACTCCATAAACACCTGATGCACTTGCTCGACATGCTTCTTTTGCAGCCATCTCCATTGATTTGCGGATTTCAATTGCACTCTCCGGTCGCAGGTTAGCTTTTGTCAATAGTCATATTTGAATAGCCTTAGAGCGCAGTTGAAAAAATAACAATGAAAAATGGAAGCCAGCAGATTAAGTTTCATCCATTTTGACCTACACCATAACAGGAGTGTTAAACAGAATATGAGAGATCTCCCAAGAGAATGATACAATTCAATATTCATGGGTGAGGTACTGTCAGACAGAGTGAACAAATTCTGTTGAAGATAACTCCTGGTCAAGCCTAGCTGACTATTGTCTTGCATGTTTTTTTTAGGAGGCATCCGTTCAGCGGCCTTAGAGATGACATATTCATCAGCCAACGACCAGAAATAATGTCTTGGGATGTTAATTTAACCACAGCCAGAGATATTTCTGCGCAGCAGGTTGAAGGTCATTCCTGCTATAATATATAGCAATGTTGGTTTGAACAAACCCTTCAATCTTGTTAGCAAATATGAAGTACTCAAACCTCTCGTGTATGAAGACCATTGTTCCCCACTTTCATGAAATGACCCAATATAACCGGAATTCCATCAGAAATTTGTCCCAGGGACACGTTCTCCTTCAACCACTGAGATTTCGCCACTTCCTGTAGTAGCGAAGCCCTCCTTCAAAGCACGGAGCCAGCAATGGTTTGCTTGAACTACCATTGGTCAACCATGATGTCGCGCCGCACACAAATGAACCCCCACAACCCCACACACACACACTGAGAAATGTCAGACTTGAGGCCGAAAACAAGAAACGTGAGGCCGTAGATTGTGACCAGTTTCTTATAACTGTCTCAGAGTATTGTAACAAAGAATTAAGACAAAGAAGGTGGGAAGCGGTTCGGAAAATCAAATAGGTTTCTAAAATAAAGCGGAAAAAAATGATTTTAAAATGATTATAAAACCTGAATCAAAGGTATGCGGAAAAAAAAGCAAATAATTAATCTGGGCGGCCCGGTAGTCCAGTGGTTAGCACGTCGGCGTCACAGTGCAGAGGTAGCGGGTTCGATTCCAGCTCCGGCCTTCCTGTGTGGAGTTTGCATGTTCTCCCCGGGCCTGCGTGGCTTTTCTCCGGGTGCTCCGGTTTCCTCCCACGTTCCAAAAACATGCATGGCAGGCTGATTGGACACTCTAAATTGTCCCTAGGTGTGAGTGTGGGCGTGGATGGTTGTTCGTCTCTGTGTGCCCTGTGATTGGCTGGCAACTGATTCAGGGTGTCCCCCGCCTCCTGCCCGAAGACAGCTGGGATAGGCTCCAGCACCCTAGTGAGGATCAAGAGGTTCAGAAAATGGATGGATGGATAATTAATCTGGATAAAAAGGCATTTACACTCGGTGCTGACTTCACTTGGTAGCTTATTCCATTTCCGTGCAGCATAACAACTAAGGGCAGCTTCACCACATTTACTTTCAACTCTGATCGAGCCAAGTCTGCGGATCTCAGTGCCCGACAGGGTTTACCGTATATTCAAACAAGATTTCTTTCATGTATTCAGGACCCAAACCATTCAGTGATTTGTAGAGCAGTAGCAAAATCTATTCTACAATTGGATGGACGCCAGTGTCAATCTTTTAAGACTGGAGTAGCATCGATACGTTTCTCCTGGTCTGCTTGGAGCATGCAACCCTTCAGTCTGCTAATGTCTTTTCAGATGGTAAAAGGTGGTTTAGTGATTGATTTGATGAGATTGCTGAAAGTCATGTATCAGCACCCCAAGATTTCGGACTATTCTGGTAGACTTGACGCCCGTGCACGTGGTGTAAAATTGGGTGAAATTTCAATTTTGTGCCAGCACAAGTCTAATCTATCATGGTTGGGGCTGTGTTGCGTCTCTGAGTAGACTATATTTAAGACTGGCAAACGCTCTTGTTTATTGTTGAAACAATTGCTTCCATTTTGATATGGTTTAGCTGCAGGAAATGTTGGTTCATCCAGTTGTTAATTTGCTCTAGAGAGTGACACAGCATGTGAATTGAACTGCTGTCATTTGGGGACATTGATAAATGGAGCCATGTGTGATTATCTTTATAGTCATGATAGCCAACATTGGCGTTCTGAAGTATTCGAAGTATTCGACCCAAAGGTAACACAGACAGACTGAATAAAAAGGGATCCAAAGACTGATCCTTGATTGACCCCACATGTCATGACCATTCGATTAAATTTGAAACCTCCAGTGGTCACAAGGTAACTCCACTCCTCCAAGTTGGACATGAACCAAACGAAATTCTACAGAAATATTTTGTCCACACAAGAAACGGGATGAGGACATCCATGTCAAAAGATAAAGGTGAACAACACTTTGCCAAAAAACAAAGGTCATCAAGGGTCAATCTTCAGACTTAAACCACATCTGAACATTTTACCCGCTGAAGTGAAGCCTGAAGAGAGCAGCAGAGGAACATGAGGTAATATCTCACACAAAATGTGTCACACAAAAACATAATGCAAAAGTTTGGTGAAGGGAAAGGGCCACGAGCTTCATGTAGTCCTTGCAACCAAATAATTCCAAACAAAATCCGTCCTATTCATGTTATTCTAAAGTTCCAACAGTTTTGCTTTCGTCTGAAAAAAACAGCGCTTTGTTTTAAATAATTATTGTAATGTAAACATTTTCTATAAGTTGCATATTCACAATTGAAGATAACATAACATTTATTAATTTCACAATGTCTACTGCAAAAATGAAGGAATTGGCCTCACTGTTCCATTGCTTTTGGACAAGAGCAGACACCTTTGTGCAGTTCTGAAGTAGAAGGGTTGTTGCCGAGGAGGCTTGTGTGTGAAAAGAAGTTTCACTGCACAAAAAAACTATTTTGTGGACTTTCTCACTTTCGGCCCGGGATTTGAAGGATTCACTGAAGGATCATGACCAAACGGAAATCACGGGATGTTTTCTCACAAACTTTTTTACTCACTTTTGGCCAGTTCTTGGCAAAGTATGGCCTAAGGGCCATATCCGGCCCACACAGTGTCTCTGACTGGCCCTCACAGCGACCCTGAAGTCTAAGTAAAAGGTAAAATAAGTGGTGTTTTTATTTTGAACCTTGTACTTTTATTTTGTGTGCACGTGCGGATGCCAGTGCGAGAGAGAGTGAGAGAGAGAGAAACAGAGAGAGAGAGAGAGAGAGAGAGAGAGAGGTGTGGGGGTGATTGGGCTTGTATGAAAAAAGCAGAAGTGTCCCTTCGCCTCCATAATTGTCTAATCATAAACACGTTGACTGCTCTGCGGGATAACTGGCTAGCAGCTCGCTGGAGCGTAGTGGAGGCTACACTGTCAGCTGCATAAAGACAATGCTGATGAATCTTAATTACTGTACAAGGTTTTACAATGAAAGATTTGAGTAAATATGTGTACTGCGATAGTCTTTGTCTCAAATATGTAAAGTATAAATACTGTTTGTATATTTTATACATGCTGGTAACCACAAACCCTTACACACAAATTCCTAGGGGGGCAAACCCTACTTCGCGTATTTTCGTGTATCGCGGGTGGTCCCGGTCCCCATTAACTGCAATAAGCAAGAAATCACTGTACACTACTTCATGCTAAAATGAGCGCTTATAATTTTGTTTAAAAATGTGTCTTCCTTAATGATAACAATACATACCATATATGCACACGTAGCCATGTATTGAAATTAGATGACATTTTTTGTAAATGCATTCAAGATAATATTGACAAAGATGAGGTTAGCATGTTAGTTGCACACCTCGCTGCATTGGTGGTGTCACAGTGCATTCTGCAGTCTAGGTTGGGACACGTGGGCACACTACGCGGGCCGAGTATTGCATTTCATGAGAAATCTTCTTGAATAATTTGGTGTATTAGTTCCAATTTCAAATCATTACTTTGACTTTGACTTTACAGTTCTCCCATTAAGACTGCTTTTACTTCACGTGGGAGTATGGAAATAATTTCTCTTAGAATGTCGCACAGGCTAGAAACAGTGAATCCATTTCCATGCAGAGTAAAAACCCAAAGACTGACAAAAATGACAAGTGGCAGACTCACATCTCACCCACTTCATCGTTTATTTGGGGGCGAATCAGATTGGAAACGTGAGCTTCCATTTTTCCAGAAGCTGCTGAGGAGATATTTTGTATGTCTCTGTGACTCACTGCAAAAGCCTCCCACCTGTCTGCCCACTCACTCTATTGCACACACATATGATCGTATAAAACACTTAAGCGTATGACGCGTGGAGACAAAGTGAATTTGACCCGTTTTCTCAAGTTAAGTGAAGCTGTCATAGCCTTCATGGGTTTGTTTGCTGCATGGGTCAGTGCGGGTAAAAGCTGTCTGCAAAGCCAATTAGCCCGCTCAGCATACCATTTAAAAGAGAGAGAGAAAAAAAAGAACCGGGCCTGCAGCTCTACGGAAACTTTCCTGGCTCCAACGCCGCGTGGTGACTTTTTTTCCCCCCAATACAACAATTTGGAAAGATGGGTAGTTAATAGAAAAAATAAAGGAAAAAGGTGAAATGTAATCTCTCCACTCCGCAAATATTTGTACCGCTGAGAAAAGCAACAGTGATCTGATTTCGAATTGCCGTCTGAAGACTCGCTTTTGTGAGCACGGCAGAGGGAATTGGCTGTGCTGACAATTGTGCTAGAAAGATGAAGGGTCAAGCTTCACAGCGGGCAAGGCTGGACAGGCTGCTGTCTCACAGCTGTCAGGTTGGCGCTTTTTTGGTTCACTGAAGACTCTAAATTGGCCATAGCTGTGAATGTGAATGGTGTGAACGGTTGGCTGTCTCTGAATCAGCACACGATAGGCTCCAGCTTCCCTGTGTAATGGATGGACGGAGGGCATTTCTATACATCATATACATCATTATCAATCCATAACATGGTACAGCTAACGCATGGACACATATCTAGTACTTCAGAACTGCTTGAACTTGGCCTGGGAAAATATGTACGAGATTGAAAAACCCGGATTACTGAATAGCAAATGATTCCACCGTCACATACCAAATAGGGATCGAGTCAAGTATGAGCACCCCGAAAAAGCAAAACGTGCTCTGTATGTTGTCGTCATATGATCTTGAGAGTGCTTTCTTGGGCCACGGACCCTCAACGTTGCCGTCAATTCTGATGTAGGTCATTTTTGAATGAGAGACATCTGATTGAGCCACACACAACTCACAGTGACCTCTTTCAGTCCAAACATTGCAGCTACGTCAAGCCAAGTGTCTGCAAAACGCTAAATCTCACTGATGCAAGGGAAACAAAAGAGAGGAAAGAGTGTCGAACGGAAGAGTGGGAGAGGACTGCCCACCCACAAACACGTATCCGCGCGCGCACACACACACACACACACACACACACACACACACACACACACACACACACACACACACACACACACACACACACACACACATCCACACAGACGGTTGGTGATGACATCAACAACCCAGTATGACTTTCCATTTTCTCTCTCACCCCCTACCCAGCCATTCCTCCTTCTCTTACTCTCCTTTACCCATACACACATAAAAATTCACTCAGGTGAAAACAATTATTCACACCGTCAAAACATTAAAAGCCATCACTCTAATCATGTAAGAACACTGAAGAAGCTGTGTCAATTTTTTCACTGGTTCAATCAAGCAAGAATTACTGCTTACCGTCATACATAAAAAAATACGGAGAAAACTCACGCAGGCACAGGGAAATCATGCAAACTCTACACAGGGAGGCTGGAGCCGGAATCAAACCCCGCCGCCCAGCACTGTGAGGCTGACGCGCTAACCAGTCGACCACCGGGCCTCCCTCCATTAAAAAAAAAAAAGCTGACCATTTTTCAAACAATTGAGGATCATTCATGTGATGCCTTCATAAATCAGCCATAGAGCACAAAGTGGAAGTGGAAACCATTTTTGCCTTGAAAATGGAATTATCTTTATATTTGTAGTATTTTGATACTTAGATAAATGGTGTCATTAATGATTTATTTGTATATCTTATATTTTATTTCTATTTATATTCAATATTTATTTGAATATCGAGAAAAGTTGTCCAGAATATAACAGATTTATTAGTCATAATGGCACCTATTTTCGGACATCCTCCATTCTCACTCTGACCGCCTTCACCTTTTTTAACTAGCCTGGCATGTCAAATGTCATTTTAGGGTTTTTTTTGTTTTTTTTTTGTCATGTCGCGGGCTCCCACTTTCCAAAAACCTACATGGCAGGTTAATGGAGCACTCTGAATTGTCCCTACATCTGAGTGAGAGTGCAGATGGTTGTTCGTCTATGTGTACCCTGTGATTGGCTGGCAACAAGTTCACGGTGTGCCCCGCCTCCTGCCCGAAGACAGCTGTGATAGGCTTGAGCACGCCCCGTGACCCTTGTGAGAATAAGTGGATCGGAAAATGGATCGACGGATGGGTTCTGAATGTGGAGATGGGATTTGGCTGCTGCTTAGTGCAGAGCTGGATCTACTCTGAGATAGACAACTATTGGCCACCCCCAAACATGTCTAAATTGTGATCTTGTGTCAGACTCTGAAAAAATGGTTCATGTATTTATCTCTAATCAGTGGTCAGGAATCATTGGGTTGCGGACCGGTACCGGGCCACAACCCACTTTGGACATAGCTGCAGTGTGGGCCACACAGATAAAAGAATAAAAAAACCCTCCAGTACTGGTGAACTTATTTTTGTTACATATTTTATTTTGAAAAGTGACCGGTTTCTCTCTTTTTAGATCTGTCCGTGAGAGACTCTCGATGCATGTCAAGATGCTACGGTAATTGACTCAGCTGCATAACCCTAATGTTCAACCCACAAGCTAGAAAAATGAGTAAAAAAACAGACGATGCACAAAGCCGGCACTGCATAATTTGCGTTGTGGTGACTGAGTTATATACAGGTATTATATTTATATTTGGTATGTTGCCGCATTTTCAGGAGGATGCTGCTAATATAGTTGCATAAAAATGCAGCTTCACGTTAATTGTCATATCTATAAAATACTCCAGTTTTTGCGCTGCTCGTATCATTCATGCACTTTAAAGTTGTTCTGTGGTGTCTGTTGCATGTTTACAAGTTATCAGAGTGACCATTTAAAGCGTTGGTACCTTTGTGGATGGAGTTAGTGCGGTCAGTAAAGGTACATAAAAATACACAGTGGATTGCATTTGTAGTTGTTGCACCATTTCATTAATCAGCCTCACATTTGTGTACCTGGCCGAAGATGATTTGCAGAGCGGTGCATACAATCTCATAGCCACAATCTTACAATGTTATAGACAAATGTACAACATTTCAAGTTAGTGAATCTGTCATAATAAGAAAAAAGTTTAAAAATGATAAAGGGTGAAATATTTCATGGGCGGCCCGGTAGTCGAGTGCTTAGCACGTCGACTTCACAGTGCAGAGGTACCCGGTTCAATTCCAGCTCCGGCCTTCCTGTGCGGAGTTTGCATGTTCTCCCCGTGCTTGCGTGGGTTTTCCCTGGGTACTCTGGTTTCCTCCCACATTCCAAAAACATGCATGGCAGCCTGATTGAACACTCCAAATTGTCCCTAGGTGAGAGTGTGGGCGTGGATGGTTGTTCATCTCTGTGTGCCCTGCGATTGGCTGGCAACCAGTTCAGGATGTCCCCCGCCTACTGCCCAAAGACTGCTGGGATAGGCTCCAGCAGTCATACCTCGGTTTTCGACCATAATCCGTTCCAGAAGGATGTTCGAAAACCGATTTGTTCGAAAACCGAAACCACGCTCTTTTAAAAGAAAACATTTTTATTGAACACGTCTGCTCACAATGGAATGCTACACGACGAAGCGTCACTTCCTTGTGTAAGGAAGGCGAGAGGAGTCAAGTGGCGCATTCAAGTGCCCTCAGTTTGTTCTAGAACCGATTTTCGGTCGTTATCCGAAGCATAAAAAACGGGACATTTTTGGTCAAAACCCGATTTGGTTGAGAACAGAGACTTTCGAAAACCGAGGTTTGACTGTACTTTGTCGGTTCGTTCATTCAGTTTGTTCCTGAACTGTGTCACATCCGGTCCAGCAAAGTAATGCTCCTGGAGCCCCAAGCGGTCTTTTTGACGGATCTGCCAGAGATCTCCTCCCATAGCCAGATGAAAGTCAGCTACCAGTAAGTAGGCCATAAAACCACAGGAAGAGGGAGAAAAGAGGAAGGTATCCTTTGCCAAAAATACACCCCTGCTCCTCTGCATGCCCCCACACATCCAGTGCATCCACCCAGGGTCATGGACAAATTGGCTGGGCTGCCATACGTGACCAAGACACCCCTCATTGCTGTTGTTATATTGGGCGGTGCAGACCTTAAAGGCAGGAAGAAAAGAACATTCAAGTTGGGTGTTTTTTGCTATTCAGCATCCATCAACTCCACCCAGAGGGGGGAAAAAAAGACTTCAAAACGATTTGAATACAGGTTTTCCAAAACGGAAAAAAAAAGGAAGCGGCTGTTCTTCTCATCCCTTTTGACTCAGAGGAGGAAGTTGCCCTATTTGTTTCTCCGTCTTCCTCCTCTTGTTATTTGCATGAGTCACACATCTCTGTACAAAAGAGCAAGAAATGGGTGCTTCTGGGGATGAACGTCAGAATGAAAAAGAACATCACAAAAGCGCCAGCAAATTGGTGATAAAAAATGGAAAATGGCACCTAAAACAGCCAGTGCAGGGCGGCCATTTGACTTGACTGGTTCAGACCAAGATGAATCATTTCGGAACTTTGTCTACCTTACAACGTTCCATCTATTAAAAAATGGCTCCATCAGAAGGCTCCAGCATAAAAACACTGAGCGCTGTAATAGTTGCTTCAAGAACGTATTCATTTAAGATTATGCATATTTAACCCTCATGCAGTATTTTTAAGCGGCTGCATGAAGGGTATTACGTCCCAAAAATGTCCCTCTTCCAATGTGCAACAACTTTTTTCACTTTTCATTTTTTTTCACTTTCAACCCCTCAAAATGTTCAGTGGGAATTGGCCAAGACATAGATATACATCCTATGCAACATTTCAGCTTCGTGGAGTTATTTTTCACTGTTTTGTCTGTGGTGTCCATTTGTCCAACAGTCCAAAATCCAAAATGTCCAATTTTGGGATTATTACTGCATGGGGGTTAAGCAACCAGGCTTTTTGAATATGCAATATGTTTGCCTACTAAAAGGTTCACGTTTGTTCTTCAACTTTATTGTTCACGTTATATTTCACATTAATGGTATTTTATATTCCAAAGCCATTTCAATAGGGGTGTTTAGACTTTTGGATCCGTTGTACAGCTGCATCAATGTCCATCCATTTTATCAACCACTTATGCTCACAGGCCACAGACAGGCAGAACACCTTTCACACTCACGTTCACACTGAGTGAGAAAAGTCAGGTGAACTTTCATAAGTGACGGACGGCATCAACAGAAATTGTTTCAATAATATGTGATCATGACTATTGCCAATATTACTGCGATCCATTCATTTTTTTTCGGTTTTAATATATTGTACATTTTATTCCTGTTGAGTGTAGTAGTCTGGCATACTGTATATCCCAATCTGATTGTACCATTGACTGCTCAATCAATCACATAATGGCACTGCCATGAAAGAATGGCACAGGGACAAATTCTAAGCCAGCAGCACGAAGAAGAGCTGTGAATGCACAATGACTCGCCACATCACTACAACTACTAAAGACAGAAAGAAAAACAAACACAGACACCATTGTCACCGGCACCATGACAACATAATGTATGTCATCTTACAGCTTCTCTGTGTATGTCACAGAGAGAACACAAACTTTTATTTTTAACCCATTGTGAGTTACAGCTGTCTGAGAGACTGGCAAATTTGTCAGGGCTGAGTTAAATACAGATTTCCACTGCCTTTGTAGGATCGGACCCAAGGAAGTAGGTACGTGACCCTGCGTCAATTATCTACCTGCGTCACTTTCTATGACATCATTTACCGGACAGGGCAGGCAGGTCCTGTTGACGGATGCTAAAAAGCACTGGAAAATGGGGCTCGTCAATGCTAAAAAGTTGACTCGCAAAGATATTTTTAGATGCAGCTGGATGACTGAAAAAGTCACCCGTGGCTACATAGCCAATTACCAGGACAAACAATGCATTGTTGTTTTCAATGAATATACTGCCCATTCGGAGCTTTAAAGGCACATAAGAAATTGGGAATTTTTTCCATTGGGAGAAAAATAAATGTTTTCTTATCTTTTTTCATCGAAATCCACACCAGGAAACAATGTATGTCGTATAGCAGGGTTGCCCAAACATTTCAATCAACTAGACTCCGGCCATCGACCCGTTACCGCGCACGCACATGCACATATACACGCGCGCCATGATGAGCAAGAGCCTGACACGGAGGCATGCGACGCATTTTTGCAGCCTGTTAACAATCGTAGCTCACACGTACCGTTTTAAAGTGCTTCCCTCGGCCCTCTCGATTCCTATTCTTTGCCCGTGCCCTCGCTGAATTGTACACAAAACAAATAGGATAGGATGATTAGGATGCAGTGGACATTAACACAAAAAATATATTACTAACATGCACAGAGACACACAAATGGTGTGTCTGGCGATCAACTTGGGACCAGTCCGCGATCAACCGGTCGATCGCGATCGATGGGCATTCCTGTGCTTGTAAAGGGTCTAGATGAGTGATAGGCAACTGGTGGCCCACAGCCCGCATGCGGGCCCCGACCACTGTCTGAATGGCCCCTTACAGAGCCCACCAGGGGACATCACGATAATATTTAAGATTGAGATTTCGCACAATACTTTGCAATATAATGCATAATACTGTTGCGGTACATTGCAGTACTATTGTGTTATATAATTAAAAATAATATAAATAGGGGAAAAAAATTCACAGAAAAGAAATAATTTGAATGCAGGGTCGACTGTGGTTTTAAATTGTAATATATTGATATCCCTTACCCACGATTCACCATTAGATGGCAAACATGTCTTGGTTGCGCTTGGTTGACGTATTGGGCACCCCTGCCTAATCAGAGGTAATTCGATGACTAGCTTAGCGCTTAGCGCCGTTGTTTGCGCATGAGTGGTGATTGGTTGCGCTCCATGTCAATCAAGTAACTGGATTGATGATAGGTTGACCTAGTGCGTTCTATGTGTTTAGCACCTTTGTTTGAATGGCAGCTCCACTGCAGAGGTGTTTTCGACGCTTGTCATGTGAAAGCCCGGGAGCCGAATTGAACCAGCCAAAGAGCCGCATGTGGCTCGCGAGCCATGGTTGGCCACCCCTGTAATATATCAACATTAATGCCTTGATACACTTTTATTTTGAAGTTGTTCCGGGCAGCGCATGTCACGGCGTAATAGTCTTTGACTTGCCTTCTCGATTTCTGTTCGGTCCATCACAAACTGTTGCTACTAATGTCAACAACACCACCTCATCCTGAAATAATGTTCAATTGCTAATTAAGGATGCTTAAAAGAACAAAACAACAACTTAATTACACTGACGCTGTTTTGTACGGTGCCTGTTGCCAGCGTTCAGCGGCAGCTCCAGCCACGAGCGAGAGCCGTCGGATTACTTTTCAAAGGCAGTTTGAATACGCTGTACGAAAACGACTGTGCACACTTTAATGCTGAAGGCCTGACACAGTCGCTCTTAATACTGATCATTTTTTAACAAACTAGGCTTACCCAAATGTGTTGCTTTAGCCGGCAAAAGCGCTACTGTGCTTCTGACTTTACACATTCGTCTCATAAACAATTATGGGGAGGGATTTTTAAAATATATGAAAATAACACCTGTAAATGATAATTCAGTAAAAAAGAATAATAAATCACACATTTTAAAAATGTACTGTTTGTTGATTGGTTCAACAACATTTATTCAAAAAAGGTGGAGAGACACTCATGTGTATAGAAAGGAAAATAGTGTGCTGCTATGCAATTTTAATTAAAATGTTGATTTAAAAGATGAAAATCAGTTTCTCATTCTTCTTTAAGTGGAAATGTGTTTTTGTTTTAATTCTGTATTTATAACTAAGCAACCTATAGATATTAGTCTGAATGGACTATTTATTTTTAAAATTTTCACTAGGATATCCGAATCCCAAAATATTCAATACTGTAGCTGCAGCCCTATTTATCATTTATTTTTAATACCGCATATCCTTTTAAGGGTTGTGAAAAGCTGGAATCTCTCCCAGCAATCTCCAAAGAAAATGGCAGAGTACATCCTGGATTTGTCACCAGTCAGTCACAAGGCACACACAGGATAGGGAACAGTGAGAATTGTACCCATTTGACCTCATGTTGGTAATATCTGTGCTTTTCGTAATAAAGTGTATTAGGGATGTATTGTCAATGTTACGCAGCCAGACAGATGTTTGACCTCCTTTTGAAAGTGCTGAAGACCTTTGGCTTTCTTTGCACAGTTTACTAATCCACTCGTCATCTCATAGGCAATTGGGAAGGAAATGCAGTGTCACTGAATCAAGGAACGTGTCACTTTGTTTCTTAATGTGAGGAAGTTTCGCTTCCATGGAGCACACCCTGCCTTCCTGCCTTAGCTCACAGATGAATGACTAACTTCTACTTATGATGCAGGAAGTTTGTCTTTCTGGCATATGAAAATGGTTGCAGATGTGGGTTTTGCTGAACTTGAACCTCCCAGTGTCACTGTGACGAAATGTGGGTAAGGGCGTGGGCACGGACGCGGCAGAGTGACTTCATGGAGTGAACGTCAAATTGAGCATTTCGTGAGTACAGGAAATCAAACACAATAGCTGATGATGCAAAAGGGAAGTATGGGCCCTTGTATCGGTGACTCCTAAAAATCTGCTGCAATGTTTGAGAATAACAGAGTCAATGACAGCCATTTCCAATGTACCGTACACATTTACAATACAACACATCCTGATTTATATAGCACTTTTCACAACAGCTGTGGCTGTAACAAAGCGCTTACATTTAGCGAGTACTATAAAAGGTTATACAGCTCCAAAAATGGACCAGGAACAAGTCGATGAGATATTGCTTTTCACAGGCCTTATTATTCCAAAACTGTTCTAAGAGAAGGAAGTTGGGGATTGATTTAACAGAGGACAGAACCAGCTTCAACTCTTCAACCTGCCCAAATCCAATCCTCAATCCAACAGAATAATTCAACCCCAAAACATAAAAAAAAAATAAAATAAAAAATAATTCACCCATTAAAAGTAAGCCCCTAAACTCCCCATTATTTTTCGTGCGAATGCATCAGATACACCAAGCAGGCAAATGTTTTTTTTCAACATCACAAACTTGATGATCCAGTGCTTGTGAATGCACATACAGTACCTAGATGTGTAATCTCACATTCTGCTTGTATTTGTAAATCCTTTCCCTCTCAGCCTTGTCACTCTCAGGATCTTCAACCGTCTCTCTTTCATGGTCTGTGTATTCTCTATGAAAACCACTATTTCGAAAGTCCCTCTGCTCTCACTTGGTGGCGCTCTTTGTCTCAGCTTACTTCTCTTCAGCTGTCTATGTGTCAATGTCTGCCTCATTATTATTTGTCTTTGCAGAAATAGGACGCACTGTCCCACCCCCCACTGCTCTTTCATTTTGAATTATAGACAACCTGTGACAGGAAAAAGCAACATTTATTGTCACTGACTATGTTTGCGGGCTTGCTCAGTTTTGCAGAGGTTAACTAAAGTTACTGTAGCTATAGAAGTGTGTCGATTGTGCCGCTCCGACAAAACCTCTGGCCCCAGCCAGCCCTGCCAGTAAAATTGGTCTTGAACCGCAAATGGAGGAGAAGGTTCCCAGATGCGCACTCATGGAATGAGCCTGGAGGTATGCTGCATCCCATTCACTATTTGTATCCGAGGCAACTCTCAGATCCAGAGATGCCATAGAGGTGGTTTGCGCTCTAATCCAATTGACGAGAAAAAAAACCTCATGTCATCCGTGTGAGGCGCATTAACTGTTGCATCGCACTCGCCTCCTCTGTTTGTGAAGTTGCTCGACTTCAAGGGAGCGCAAGAGAGTGAAGCGACCAGTCAGATGGGAAAGTGGGTCAACTGGCAGTTTCCCCATCAAAGTCCGGTTAAACCCAAGGCCACGTCTTCATCACCTAGCTGTTTGGATTGGCTTAACATAGTTGGAGACCGCAACACATGTTGGGAGAAAGGCGAAAGGGAAAGACGAGCACGTTTTGAACCGTGAAAGAGCTAATTTAAGAGCCTTGTTGTTTTAGCACCGCTCCAAGAGAGAGGAGGAGAAAAGCAGCAGGATTCCCAACCTGTTGCCCTGGAGATATCGCTTTGCATTCCTGATGTTGCCTTGATCACAGGGGCTCATCTATTTAATAAGAGGCTGCGCTGTGTCTTCATTTCTTGAAACAAGTCAACAAAGGCCATGCTCTTCTGTTGGTGAAATAACTTGATCCTGGTTGATTTCCAATTTTACACATCACAAATCATTGACCTTTAATAAATCTGTTGCAGTGTTACTGCAGTGACTGTCTCCAACAAAAATCCTTGATTAATACATTTACAGGCAATGTATTCAACAAAAATTAACAGGTTCCACTGTATGCTAAGACGTAGTTGTAGAGAACATTCATGACCAAACTGATCCATATCAATGACTACCGGAAGGAAAAATGGTAGTTTACTATCATTCTGCTAGTGTCATTACTAGATTGGGGGGGATGAAATGACATTTTCATCAGCTGAACTTTGACACCGTATACTGCTGTGGACTCTTATTTAAGTCATAAAGTATCCCACAGATGGTCAGACAGCCCCAGTAAGGTAACTATGATACAATGGAGGGATGGCGGATTACGGAGGTTCCTTCAGCCTGCTGAACTCGTCAGCAGACTTTTGTTTTCTCAGAGGAAGGAAGCTTGAGATCCCATTTGGCTTCTGACCTGCAGCGTGGGAGTAATGGCTCCATGGATGCACTTTTAATGTGCACTTAAACACACTGTTTAAACTTACCGCCATATTGTGACCAACCGTGTGTGTTTGTCAGGAACCCAAGAACCTTTGTCTCATTGTAAAGTCATCAGAGGGTGGGCGAAGCAACAGGGCTCCCTCGGCCTGGTTCTCATGTCCGACTGTTTCCACCAGCTTGTTATGACTCTAGCAGTCACGTCCTACCCACTCACCACTCACCTTAGTAAAGATGCAGTGACGCACAGAGTGAAAACAATCCAAAACAAAACATATTGACAGGTTTGGATTAAAAACGAAATGACTAGCTAAAAGAGTTGACGAAAAAGAAAAGTGCTTCTGAAGTAAAACATTGGGAGCTCAAATGTCCTATTCTATCTGCACTCACCTACACCTTCACACGTGTGCAGCAGCATCACAAAAATAGCCTTTTGTCCAATATTTGACATTCCTTTCATATAATATTAAAATGACAATTCCCCTTTTGGCCCAAGACCATAAAGACATTTAAAAATAATCAAGCACCTTCAAAATCAATCTTAAAACACGCAGGGAGCCAATGCAGCGATTTTAAAACTGGTGCAATGTGTTCCCGCCTATCGGACCTTGTCTAACAACAAAACAAGGTTGCTGCACAAAAGTTGACATCAAACGGACCTTGATATAATGTCTGGAAACAAGTTATTGAATTGATGTCACATTGATGTCCAAATAAAATTGCCCAAGTTGAAACATGTAGCCTTCCATCTATTTTTTGAAATGCTTATCCTCACAAGGGTCACAGGCGTACTCAAGCCTACCCCAGCTGACTGCCATCCAATTGCAGGCCACACAAAGACAAACAACTATTGACACTCACAATCACATCTACGGACAATTAGGTGTTCCATTAACTGGCCATGCCTGTTTTTGTAATGTGGGAGGAAGATGACCCACGCAGGCAAACTCCACACAGGAAGGTCAGGGCCGGATTTAAACCTATGACCTCCGCACAGTGAGTTGGACGTGATAAAACATATTGCAATGGGTGTGATTTTTCTTGCTTTTGGTATGATAACTGACAAAAGGCAATTAGAATGATGCTATTAAACTCTCAATCTAAATATACATGCAGAAAATACATCAACCAATCCATTTCAACCTAGCTGTTTGCGATTTGCCTCTTGACATCATCATAAACCAAATCCCATTTTACAATGCGCTATGAGACACTCCTGTGTTTCAGGGGCGTGTCATTCTTAGTACACACTAACCTTAAGTTGTTCAGTGTGTATCATCAATGTTTCAAAACATGTGACAGTAGCAGTTAGCCAACTTATAGTAGCTAATGCTAATGGCTATCAACCTCTTCACGCTTGCCTGCAGTCAATGCCACTATTTCAAATAACATGCAATTTATCCGTTTTTAGCTTGACTCAAAGTCCATGTTTGGAGGGGGCGGATTATACAGATTCTATTAGTTAGCTGTTAGCCAACTAGCTAACGCTTAAGCCCAACAGACCTCGATAGGAAGTTCCCCCTGGCACAGTCACAGGACGATCACACAAGTCCCTTCTGAGGTGAGGAGTTTGTCCACACAAAAATTGACCTGATACTCAGCATTTGCAAAATGCACTTTTTTTCAGGTTCAGTTCAGCAGTCACAGCCTGGAGCCAGTGTGGCTGCCATTGCTTCATGGAATGGGGCCGCAAGATTGCTGTAGGCTACAGCTTACAGTGATGTTCAACTATGATGGGCAATCTGTTCTGTAAAGTATTGTAAAGTATAATTTTTGTGATCACTCGTGCTGTTTGTGTTTGACCTGTAGTTTACACCTGCAGTTAGTCAGTTACCTGTTAGCACAGCTGCATAACTGTGGAGATCGAGTCAACCCGGGATTAGTCATTTCAGAATATTTTTTTTTCCTTATACTTATATGTTTGATCACTACAGAAAGAATGTCATGGGGGAAACTATTGGAGAAAGATATAGAACAACTATTGGAGTGTTATAGAACACAAAAACTTAGTGTAGATGATGCCAAACTGACGACTGTTACAGTCCTGCACATTGCAGCACATTGATTGTTTCACCAGAGAAGGCAACACCCTGCAGGCACCATTGCTACATGAGACTTAAAGACTCAGGCCGATCTGTTGCCCATGCAGCATTTGGCTTTTCTGATCACTGTTTCATACACTTAATCCCTACATACAGGCACAGACTCAAATGTGTAAAACCGGTTGTCAAGACTGTGAAGAGGTGGACCAATGACCAATGAAACAAAGCTGGCACTACAAGAATGCTTGGACAGCACTGACTGGGGTGTCTTTGAAATTTTAACTGGCAGCCTGGACGAAGAAACAGACACTGTAACATCATACATCAGTTTCTGTGAGGACATGTGTGGACAAACAAGTACCTCCAGCTCCCTCACCAATAATAACCATGGGTCACTGCCAAACTCAAGGCAACGTATAAAAAAAAAGCTCCTGTTGCAGGACACCTGATTCAAATGAACGGGGATCGACCTCAGGCATCTGCAGGGCACGCTGATGAGCTGATGAGCTGATCACAAGGGCACGGAAAATCCTACTGGATCCACCGCACCCTGCCCACCACCTTTTCCAGCTACTCCCCTCAGGCAGGCGCTACCGATCCATGCGCACCAAATCCAGCAGACACGTACACAGCTTCTTCCCTCTAGCCATTAACTCCCTAAACAGTCACTGACTTATGAACCCTTATGACCGCACCAGACACTTTAAAGCGCTAAAGGACATCTGCACAATTGCACACTCCTTGTACAACAAATACTGCTACTGGTCACTTTAAAATGGTTCAATGATTTTCTGCACCAACTGTACAACTGTTATAGTATTGTATTCTACCACTGATCACTTTAGCTCTGCTTGATACTTTGCACTTTGTCTCACAGTTGTCACTGGGTGGTACTACCGCACTACGGTTCACTTACATTACGAAATGTCCTTCCATACTTATTTGTCATGTCCTTGTTTATGATGATACGAATGCAGCGTATTATACCCGAGTCAAATTCCTTGTGTGTTCTCCATACTTGGCCAATAAAGCTGATTCTGATTCTGATTCTGAATCAGGTGTGATGCAACAGGGAGAGATGGAAAACATGCAGGACGGCGGCCCTCCAGGACCGAAGTTTGACACCTATGCTCACACGAATGACTGTACCGCAAAACACCCAGCTAGAACCACCTGACCACACGCATCCCGTTTAAAAGGTCAGTGTCTCTGTGACATTAGTAATATCTTGGGTTGTCTAGCCAAGGTCTATCTTCTGCTTGGACTGTTTGGTTCTGGACTACACCACCCAACCGCTCCACTGACACCTGTGTCCCGATCACTGAACATAGGATGTTGAATGGGTTTGCGGCATTTGCCGGCTGTACTTCCAAAGGTTGGGCAGGAGGGTCAGCTAGAAGTACCATTTTCGACTCCGGTAGACTCCCTCATGCATGGTTCAGAGAGTCCCAGTTGTGCCTCGAGAGCAGTGGTTCTTAACCTGGGTTCGATCAAACCGCAGGGGTTCGGTGAAGTGGTCTCAGGGGTTTGACGGAGCCTCTGCCACGAAGGGTAAGACACACGTGGCTCAACATGTCAATTAGTTATGACACACCCACTTGGCCATCACTGGCTGCAGATGACCTCATAACATTGCTTGTCCAATCGGTGCTGTGGGAAATTTAGTTTGCTTTGTCGTCAATGTGTGACTGTCATGATAGTATGTCATACTATTAAAAAAAAAAAAAAGTATACTCATCTCTTTAAATTTTATTTAGTTGTTTTCTGTTTTTAATAAATGCATTTTTTTTTTTTAAGATTTTGAATTTGTAATACGTATTTTCTATATTTTTTCACAAATGAAGGGTTCGGTGAATGTGCATATTAACTGGTTGGGTTGGGTACCCCCAAAAAGGTTAAGTACCACTGCTCTAGAGCATGGTTCCTTTCAAGATGAGTAGCGATTTGTACTACAGAGGGCATTTAATTCAACCGCAGTGCAGTTTCCAGTCGGCACAATCCGCCATCTTCAAACCCACTGTTTTCACTGTGGCCATCATTCTTGTAATTGCCTTTCACCAGCAAGGTTGGTTCATGCTCGGCAAGGGGGGGTTACAGCCACAGGTGCTGGGTATGCACCAATAATTGAACCATTACTCAGAGTTCAAAATCGGTGGATGTTCTTCTCTTCCCCTTGAGGGTTATTGATGGGCAAATCTGATACACTGCTCCGTTATCATCCCTGTTTCCCACGACTTTATTGTTTGTTTGTTTATTGTTTATTGAACATAAAAACACACTCAGTAATAAATTGACAGAAAGTAAGGTAAGTAAAATTGTAAAAGGAATAGAGAAATCAGTCATCATACAACACAATTATATGTTCAAAGGAGTAGGAAGAAGTAAAAAACTTATCTAGTCCTACCCCAAGTTATGTGTTTATATATAAATAGATTATTTTTTATATCAAATCAGAAAAGAAAGGAAGAAAGAAAGAAAGAAGAAATCTCCATAAAAGCTCATGCTTTTACCCTTGACCGTGATATTTTTACTACTTTTGGTTTGTATTGGGATTTTATACTTGCACACCCTGGTATAGACTTGAGAATCCTAGAAGTCCTCAATCTTGTGGAGCCCCTGGATCATGCTGTCTCCTATAGACTAGCATCCCTGATTCCAGGATGGTTGTCACACTCAGTGGATTCTGTTGCCCACGGTGCTCTGCTGCTGTCTCCAGTTGTGGTGTGCTCATATAAGGCGTTAAGGCGTTGTCGAAATTCATCTGTCCACTCTCTCACGTCCGTAGTTCCTAGAATGAACTCAATGGGCAGCTGGGGCTTCAGGCCGTATATTGGGAAGTTCTGTGGGGGCGTGCTTCGGGAATATGGGGTACCCAATCCCCTGATATGGGCTGTTTGGTCCCTATGCCACCGATGTCAGAGTTTGGTTTGCATTGCCGGCAGTAAGTCGGAATCGTGTCCAGTGAGGGTTTGACTCCGCCAAGGCTGCCCTTTGTCACAGATTCTGACGGACCTTGATGGACAGAATTTCGGTTTGGTGGCCTCAGTATTGCATCTCTGCTTTTTGCAGATGATGTGGTACTGTTGGCTCCTTCAAGCAGGGCTCTCTGACTCTCTGGGGCGCTTCACAGTGTGAAAATCAGCACCTCCAAATCTGAAACAATGGTCCTCTGTCGGAAAAGGGTGGAGTGCCTTCTCCGGGTCGGGGAGGAGGTCTTGCCCCAAGTGGAGGAGTTTAAGTATCTTGGGGTCTTGTTCACGAGTGAGGGCAGGAGGGGGATGACAGATCAATAGGCTGATTGGTGCAACATCTTCTGTAATGTGGACTTTGTATCAGTCTGTCGCCGTGAAGAAGAAGCTGAGCCAAAAGGCCCAGCTTTCTATTTACCGGTCGATCTACGTTGTAACGCTAACCTATGGTCACAAGCTATGGGTTGTGACAGAAAGAATGATATCCCGGATACAAGCGGTCTAAATGACTTTTCTCCGCAAGGTGTCAGGGCTCTCCCTCAGAGATAAGGTGAGAAGCTCGACCATCCGGGAGGGGCTCATAGTCGAGTCGCTTCTCCTCCGCGTCGAGAGGAGCCAGATGAGGTGGCTTGGACACCTGAATAGGATGTGTCCTGGACGCTTCCCCGGTGAGGTGTTTCGGGCATGTCCCAAGGGTAGGAGGCACTGGGAACGACCTAGAGCACGCTGGAGAGACAAATCTCCCAGCTGGCATGGGAATGCCTCAGGATCCCCCCGGGAAGGGCTGGAAGAAGTGGCTGGGGAGAGAGAAGTCTGGGTTCCCCTGTTAAACATGTTGCCTGCAACCCGACCCCGGATAAGCGGAAGAAAATGGATGGATAGAAGATTGGAGATTCACCTGCGGAAAGCCATCCTGCAGGCACTGTGACAAGTGAGTTTATCCATCCTCTTATTGGTTTAGCTACTATCGCTTCCGATTGGTTCAGCATTACGTGCAGACAAATCTTGATTTACAGTGGAGTACGATATGATTGAAAATTCACTTTCAAGGCTCAAGAAAAACTGGAGTTTATGAGGCTATTTTGACAACACTGCTTTGCAGAGCTTCTTGTTTCATGGCAGAATATTTTTATGGGGGCACTTTCACATTAGTTTTGTATGAACGGACAAGCTGGCCTTCACACACAGGTAGGAGCTTCCGCATTAGCATCTATGGTGAGTATGATGTTATTAAGTTATTTAAAGAGATATTGATAAAAATTGATTGCGAAGTGTGGGGCCAGTGGTGCAATGGAAAACGCGTCTGACTACGGATCAGAAGACGATAGGTTCGACTCCTGGCTAGCCTGCGTTAAGGTGGCCCGGTAGTTCAGTGGTTTGCGCATTGACCTCACAGTGCAGAGGTCATGGGTTCGACCCTGTGTGGAGTTTCCATGTTCTCCCCGTGCCTGGATGGGTTTTCTGCGGGTACTCCAGTTTCCTCCCACAGTCCAAGAACATGCATGGCAGGCTGATTGAACATTCTAATGGTCCGGTACCGGTCCGTGGGTCATTTGGTCCCGGGCCGCACAGAAAGAATACATTAACTTACATTACTTCAGTTTTATTCATTTCCGAATCTGAAAGATGTTTTATTTTGAAAAATTACCGGATCCTCAGTCACATCCGTCTACAATATGTCACTTTTGACGCAGGTGAAGGCACGCTTCTCAGTTACATGATAGGTTACCGCTAAAATGAAACCCAGGAGCTAGCAAAATGAGTAAAAAACAAAGGTCTTTGGAAAGTTTCTTTGGGAAGAGGAAAAGGCTTAGCCAGGAGACAGAGGAGGAGCCTACAACTTTCAAGAAAAAGAAGGCTACATTTAATAGACAGTGTCAGGAGTCCTCCTTAAAATACAGATTGATCACAACGGGAGATTCCTACGCACCAAGCCCAGTGTGCATAATATGCGGCGATAGTGAGTCGTATTTTTCATGGACTTTGTATTTGCGGTCTATCTTATTTCGAAGGCACGTGTAAACATTACCAGAGCGACCAGAGGGTATTGCGGCCAGATAAGACGTTCCTTGTGTCGTGATTCATGTTTATTATTATGTTTCGAAAATACCACAGTTTTCATGCCGGTTATATCATATAATTTTGTTGTATTTATCTGGCCTTTAAAGGCTGGTCTCTGAAAATATTGTCTGACATTAATCCGGTCCGTGAGGCAAAAAAGGTTGGGGACCCCTGGTCTAAATTATCACTAGGTGTGAGTGTGAGCGTGGATGGTTGTTCGTTTCTGTGTGCCCTACGATTGTCTGGCAAACGGTTCAGGGTGTCCCCCGCCTACTGCTCGAAGACAGCTGGTCCGTGAATCTGCAAAGGTGTTTTCCGTCACATGTGTGACAGTGTGAAAGTAGCCAAAGTGACGTCGTGTTTTTGTTACATATTATGACGGCGTATTTAAGTGGTGGATTTGATCACTAAATAAACACCAAAGACCCAGGTCCACAATTCACGGCCCGCCACTGATATTTAACTTGTAATAAAATTTTTGAAAGCAAGTAATCAGTATATTAATGATGTTACTTTTTAAGGTAATTGTAACAACACTGACTGTATATGTTTATCCTTTTGCAAGGAACCAGGTGTGGTTCAACAACTATTTTAAAGTGAGAACTTCAAGCCAACATTTTCTTCAAACAGGTTCATTAAAAAAGTAAAATGCATTGATATGTGTGCGCCATAAAAAATAGAACTGAGACATAACATTAGCAAGTGTCTAAATCTGTATATCCTTCTTGGCATAAAAGACAACCCTTGTGATTACTCTGTTGTGGAAACGTGCTTCTCGGATCCATGGCCAAACAGAAGTGATCCCCTGGCCTACATGTTGCACATTTCAAGTGATCATCTCCATCCCTAGGGGGCAGTATGGCTCCATCACTGCAACCCAAGGGGGAAGAGAGCATGAATCTTTTCAAGCTCCAAACACTGGAAAATACTGATTTTAACAACATATATGGAGATTGGAGTGCTATTTAATATACATATCATACAAAAAAAACCAAACAGATTCTAAATCACTTTGATCGATTGCCAACATTCATTTGATTTACTGATTTGATTCTCCAAAATGGAGAATGTCCTCTTGTTTCTTTATTTGAACACTGTCATATAGTGTAAGGGAGGTTAGTGTACCAAGTTAAAAAAAACAACTTGCACAATTTCATCTGTATTGGTTTGAATCTTCTCACAACATTTCAAGATTTGGACTATATGATAGATAAATGTTTCTGTCACAGAGTGAAACTGCATACTCTAAGACTCAGGGAGGCAGATATTGGACAGTTGGAGAAACGTGTGCTGCTACTTGGTCCGCACACTTTTCCAGAGCCCTTCCGAGAAATGACAGAAGAGAGGATGTGCATACGTACGTGTGCGTGTGGATGCAGGTCCGTGTGTGTGTAGGAGGGAGTCTAAGCTGACAAATGGAAAATGTCAAGATATGCAATCTATAACAAACTACATATGTTTACAACACAGGGTCAATAAAACCTGCAAAGAAAGCTAAACCACTAACAGTGGTTTTGTGTGTGATTTGTAATGCTTGCAGAAATCTGTATTTTAATCATTCGTCATTACCAGCAAAGTTACAGCTTTTTTTTTTCTGAAAGCGCTCTAAACATCAGAATACTGTTCATATTGTTTTGCATGGCAGTATGAATATAAACCATTTTGTATTCAGGTACAAGCTAGGAAGTGGCTAGGAAGTCATTTGTGACACAACTAAGTTTGGTGCCCTATTCCACTGTATAAAACAGGCTACAGGAGACCCCAGTCTATCTCCGGCCCGTTTTCAAGGTTTCTTTTCCCCGGGTGTTTTTTTTTGGGGTGAGGTTTACCTTGCCTTCCTGTTGGCTTAAGATCAAGGGGATATCATTATGTTTGTCAACTGGGAGCTTGTGAAGTCATTGGAGACTCTTTTGGGATGAAAGGCAACAGAAATAAATTTGACTTGACATGCAAAGGGCAATTGACAAGAAACTCCCTATTGTATAATGATCATACTGCAAATTGTTTCTTTGTTGCTTTTTTCTCTTTCTTGTTTGTTTTTAATGTATGTACATTAAACTTGTATTTTTCTCTCATTTTTCTCATGTTTTTTCTTCATTATATAAGGACTCCAGTAATGTTTGTGTGACGGTATCGTGGCTCCACTCATTCTTTGCAATACCATGAATGCTGCAATATAAAGTATGAAAATGTGTTTTGCATGCGATATGGGCCCACTGCACAGTTTGCTATTGTTATTTGTGAACGGCCGATAACTCATTTTCCTACGAGGTGTATGAGTTGTTGTGGTCCATATATTGAACAGCAAGTGGACAGACAGGATTGACAGTGACACTTTTTCTTTTGAAGATGGTTAAAGATGGTTGTTTTGATTGTAAAGTGTCCTTGAGTGTTTTGAAAGGCGCTTATAAATTAAATGTATTATTATTATTATTATTATTATTAAAGGAATAAGTCCACATGAGCAAGCCTTAGACTTTGGAAGGGTGAAAACCAGAAGTTGTGGTTTTTGTCCCACAAGATTCCAAGTTGTTATTAGTTGGTGCTTCAGACTCAAAAAGCGGTTTGCGTATTCTGGTACCCAAATTATTCATGCATTTTCTAATCCGCTCATCCTCATGGCGCCTATCCTTGCTGCCATTGGGCAGTAGGGGCAGTATACCCTGAACTGGTTGCCAGCCAATCGCAGGCCACACATAGAGAAACAAACATCCACGCTCACACTCACACCTAGGGACAATTTAGAGTGTTCCCATTAACCTGCCACACATGTTTTTAGAATGTCAGAGGACACCAGAGTACGCGGAGAAAACCCACGCAGCCCCTGGAGAACGTGGAAACTCCACACAGCCCGAAGCTGGAATCAAACCCTGCACCTCAGCACTGTGAGGCTAGCGTGCCCAACAGTCGTTCACCATGCCGCACGGTATCCATATCAACGTATGCATATAAATGAACTTTTATCTCCAATCAATAATAACAATGTATCCACCATATTCCAGGGGTGTTACAATATAGAAATGATTATGTGCGCAAAAAAAGGACATGTATGAGAATAGTACAACAGTGGTACTATCCAGCCCAACTTCTGTACAGTTGGATGGACAGAAGACTTCAACGTGGAGGTAGGACTGCATCAAGGATCGGCCCTGAGCCCCTTCTTATTTGCTTTGGTGATGGATAGATTGACAGATGAGGTCAGACAGGAGTCCCCCTGGCCTATGATGTTTACAGATGACATTGTGATCTGTAGTGAGAGTAGGCAGCAGCTACAAGAAAACCTAGAAAGGTGGAGGTTTGCACTAGAGAGAAGAGGAATGAAGGTCAGTCGTAGTAAGACAGAGTACATGTGCATAAATGAAAGGGAGACCAGTGGAACGGTGAGGTTACAGAGCAGAGGTGGCGAAGGTACAGGAATTTAAGTACTTAGGATCAACAGTGCAGAGCAGCGGAGACTGTGGAAGAGAAGTGAAGAATAGAGTGCAGGCAGGATGGAACAGCTGGAGAAAAGTGTCAGGAGTGATTTGTGATAGAAGAGTGTCAGCTAAGGTGAAGGGAAAAGTTTACAGGACAGTTGTGAGACCAGCCATGATTGTACGGTCTAGAGACACTAGCAATAGGCAAAAGACAGGAGGCAGAATTAGAGGTGGCTAAATTAAAGATGCTGAGATTATCTTTAGGAGTGATGGACAGGATCAGAAATGAGGTCATCAGAGGGACAACTCAGACAGGAAAGTTTGGAGAAAAAGTTAGAGAGAGATGGTTTGGACATGTACAGAGGAGGGACAGTGGATACATTGGTAGGAGAATGTTAGAGATGGAGCTACCAGGTAGGAGACAGAGAGGAAGGCCAAAGAGGAGATTCATGGATGCCGTGAGGGAAGACTTGCAGGTAGTTGGAGTCAGAATAGAAGATGCAGAGAACAGGGAAAGATGGAAATTAGTGACTCGCTGTGGCAACCCATGAAAAGGAACAAGCCGAAAGGAGAAAAAAAGATTATGTGCGCAAACAGGGGCATTTCTAGACCTCCTAGAAATCCTAGGATAGAAGTCAAAGCGAGAATTCATTATATTAAATAATTGGTCGGCCAGTTTGCAATCGGGCCAGTTTGCAATTAAGTCATCCATGTACCGCTCAGAGAAGATGCCTTTGGGTAGCTTAAAAGCATAGCTCGATGGCTAACTGCATACTGTGGTGGGAGAAATGTGCAATTTTTTTTTTTTAACTAGGTAACTTGGAGTCGGATAATCACATTTATTTATGAAAAATGTTGATGAAAGATGATTGTTGATGGGCAACTAGTGGCCAGAAGTATCAGGTCTGAAAGTGTAATTTTGTCCTTTTGCCATATTTGGAGCCCTCTTCTATCGTAGAGTTCCCAAAATATGATGAGAAATCAGTTGAAACCCCACCAACACGAAAAGATTTACAAAACCTGGACCTCCCAAATGTAAAAAAAAAAGAATTGTTGGCTAAATATCTGTAAAGGTAGTACACCTGTGCTGTTTTAAAATGTAGATTCTGATAAACAGAGAGAGAAGCCATCCATCCATCCATCCATTTTACGAGCCGCTTTATCCTCACAAGGGTCACGGGGGATGCTGGAGCCTATCCCAGGTGTCTTCGTGCAGTCGGCGGGGGACACACCCTGAACTGGTTGCTTGCCAATCGCAGGGCACACAGAGACAAACAACCATTGCACTTTTTGCTGTGGCAATGCGGCTGCACTTTGTATGCATCTTATTATCCATCCATCCATCCATTTTCTGAACCGCTTTATCCTCACAAGGGTCGCGGGGCGTGCTAGAGCCTCTCCCAGCCGTCTTTGAGCAGGAGGCGGGGGACACCTGAACCGGTTGCCAGCCAATTGCGGGGCACACAAAGACGAACAACAATCCACACTCACACCTAGGGACAATTTAGAGTGTCTTATTTATTTATGTATTTATTTTACTATTAATCTGTGTAAATAATATAATAACAGTTATCCCTTCAATCGGTGTTGTAACTGCTTATTGTATTTTTAGGTTCTCACAAATAAAGCTCTCTCATGAAAAATAATTTTCCTAGTTAAAAATAGCCAATTGAATAACTGCTAGTGAAGTTCAGAAACAGTGAAAAGCTCGTGTAATTGAAGAATTAGAGACATTCATATGATTTTCTTTTCCAAATAATTCTGGTGAGCTCCTTTCATTTTTTTTTCTTCCTTACCTGAGAATCGTTACAAACTGGACACAGATTGAGGAACCGGAATTGTGTGAATTCAAACAATGTCCAACTCTACCTGTGTGTCACTGATTGTACAAGCTGATGCCTTTCTTTCTGACACCATCATCAACATTATAAATTCAATGCATCTGGCCTTCGTGTTTCTTGAACCACTAAGCGACACACATTGCAATAATCAGGTCAAATTTGAGCATTCCTGCCCTGCAATGGAAGTTAGTCCGATTGTTGGATGTCTCTTAAAGATCACTTTAAACGATTATCCCGTAAAAAGGGGCTTGTTAAGAGTGATTTTTTCCTCATCTAACCTGCTTGGGAAACAGTCGAGGCCAACACTCGCAAATATGTTTGATATTTATGATCTCACACCCTTCTGTGTACGTGTGCAAGACCGAGTTGGGCCAAGCCACCGACTCCACGACTTGTCCTTGTCTTGGCAGTCTCTACCAGGCATCTGGTTTAGAGGAGGGGATGCTTATTGTCGTGTTGATATGGTTATGTGTGGAGTGTGCTGTGTTAATCATCTCAAGCACAAAGCACACTCACAATAAACACAGATTTGCAGATTTATTTAATCATTATTTTTTTTTAAATGTGTAGGGTCACTCACATTTTCAACATCGCTACGTGTGTTGTTTGCTTAAGACTCAATTGAAATGAATTGAGAGTTTTAATTTTTATTTCGAACGCAAAGAAATAGATCCGTTTCACAAACTTTATAGAACATCTGTTTAGCTCCAATTTGAAATGATTATTGGTGATAAGATTGGCACTTTTTGTGAAGTGCGGATTCAGAAGTCAAGAACATTGACTTTTTCATTATTTCAGTGGCAGCATTACATTTCCCGTGCGACCCTCCACCTCTAAGTTGTTGACGCGAGGTGAACATTTTTACACTTGTATCCGTGCACAGATGTTTATGTGCTTCCACTCTGTAATGGATCCATACGTGCAAAAGTATTTTGATGGTGTGGACGTGACAGGAATCAGTCGTATATTGACATAAAAGCGTGTGTGTTTTTTCAATGTCAGTCACAAGACTGTTGTGTTTTTATAATGCACAGCTGGTTCCGTGTCAGTCCGTGGGCCCATTTTCCAAAATAATACCCAGGAAAGTGGAGTATTTTACCTCTCACTCTTTCTGGATCGCGCTGTGGTATAGGAGCGCAACCTTTTGCCGTTCAAAAATGTCGAATTGGTTATATAACAAAGCCGAGAGAAGCACGTAAAAGCTATTGGTGTTCCCTGTCGTGTTCCTAATCCTCCCTCCAGTTGGTCTTAAGCTTCTTTGGCCCCGTTGACAGAAGTCAGCCAGGGGTTGTCATCAGGTTGAAAGCCGTGCAACTCACCTGGTTGTGCAGCTGTCTCTTTGGAGGGGAAGACATGATTACAGAGCAACCTCAATTCCCCCACCTTCCCTAGCATGGACTAACATGCTTTTGAAGAGATGAGAGATCTCTGTTGTTGTTGGTTTGCTGATGTTCTTGCATTTTGGACCGCAATTTCAGACTTGTCAGTGGGTCTGAACACTTGTGTAGCCGGAATCGAATCCTGCACCTCTGCACTGTGAGGTGGACTCCTTAAATAGTCAACCACTTATTGCCATGTATTTAAAAAAAAAACTTTTCTGGCTTTAGTCGTGACAGTTAAAAAGCATAGTTTTTGTTGCATGGAGAATATTGGCACTGTCAGATTGTCTGCAATGGTAAGGCTGTGAAGATAACATATCTGCCTAACAGATCTGAGGTTCAAGGTTCACACCAAGTTAGGCCTTTCGCTGTGGCAGCTTCATGTTCTTTTTCCGATGTTTCAAAAACACGCTTCTTAGGTCAATTGAGGACTCTAAATCATCTATAGGTGTGAATGTGAGAGAAATGGTTGTCTAAATGCAGATCTGGCTGTGACTGGTTCCAGCTCACCTGCAACCCAATTGAGGATCAGAGCTTTAGAAAATTAGTGGATGGTAGATCCCGGTAACAAATGGCCAATGAAGAATGTTCCACCTTTGTACTGGAATTTATGGAAAGAAGAAAAGTGTTCGCACAGGAAATATTTAAGATGCAATGTCGCTGTGCCCAAACAACATCTGCTTCAACCAAGTCCATGTTCGACTCCAAATTGGCAGACAGACAAAGCCATTGAGGAATTTTCACAAAGCACACCAAATGATGGGCGGAGGTCTTTGTGGTACGTACGAATAATTGGGCAAATGGATAAGACGCACCGTCAAGAAGGGTCCCTTTGGCCTCACGAGAAAACACTTTTGACGTCAAAGAGCAATCTAAGACCGCAGAGTGTTTTCGTATGAACTGCTCGGGTTTGAGTTACAGTAAAGGAGGGAGGAAATTGCAACCACAGGGGGAAGAAGGCAAGCTTGCCGGTCTTCATCACATCGGAGCTCATTCCTTGTAGTCGCATATGTGTTACTTTTCTGTCCAACCAAACATTGTTCAGCGTATGCTTTCAAGCTTCTGACACGAATTTCACCTTACTCATTCAACTTCGCTTCCCGCCCCCTCTTGGCTCTGACTCCGAGTGCTCACATGCTGAAGGCGGTGGATGGCGGCGGTGACAACTCCAGCTGTTTTCTGCTGCAAAGCAAACCTCGAAGCACGAGTTGACGGGGACCATGATGCCGTGGCCAACTGTCCGTTACCAACTCGCCCCCTTTGCAAAGACACAAACGTAAACAACAGTTAGGCACCTGGGCACACAAACATCCTCTGGACCAACATGAATACGCTTTGTGTACAATTTGCGGCTTCTGTGGTCCAAATGTTTGATAACAGATTGTACATTACAGGGGCTTGCAAATAATTTTTTTTTTTTTTTTTTGGGTGGGTGGGTAAAGTCCCAGGATATAGTATTTAAAAAACAATTCTATCTAAGAGATGAGCTTTGGCAGTATGTAAAAAAAGTGCCGGGATTATACAAATGACCAATTTCTTTGCTGTAAACTTAAAGCAGCCTCAATGTGAAGTGATCATCAAACACCACCGCCTGACTGCATTAGTACTGATAGGAATGGCAGAAACATGGATGAAATTCCAAATAGATGTTGCTGGAAACCAAAAAGCATTTCTTGAAATGTAAAGATGTAATTCAAAATTACATTTCCAAATGGGCTCTTTTCACATTTTTCGCATGTCCAAGGTCTGCTCAGAGTGTGGCCATCTGTATCAACAATCAGAACAACCTTGCGTTCTACGCGTTGCCCGTTCTCTTGCTGACATGCGCTTGTTTTCTCTCTCATCCGCTCCATTTCGCCTCATTGAAATCTAGTGGCCCGCCGTTTATTTTACAGCACTTTGCCAGGAATGTGCTTTGGTTTTGGCGTGTGGTGGGAAGCGGGGGGCACACACCAAACATTACCAGTAAAGGTCTGAAAAATAACATTGTTCACTGAAGGGAATGATCGGGGCAAGGTGACGTCCCAAAGGTAATTTGCAAAGAGGCTTTCATTTCAACCAAACAATCTCCAATTTGTGTATGTGCGTGTGATTGTGTGGCGTAGGGGAGGGGATGAACGATGAGTTTAAAGGTATGGGACGGGTAATGTAATAGCAAAAAGGTGAGCGCAGGCCAAAGTAAACACCCTTTTCTTCTCTTTTTTTTTTTTTTACAATAGGCCCACTTAGGATGCTGGCTGACATTGAGACCGCTGGTATTCTGAGGCTCAGGAAGGACTTCTCATGTGTCGTTGGGGGTTAATTGTGTTTTGGTATTATCTTAGAAACAAAACCCTACCATAAACCCTGTCAGCATCCCACCCCAAAGCCCATTCGATTTCTACTACACACCTGGACAAACACAAAAATATAGACTGTTGAATGTATTCTGCACCTACTTTCTCAAGGTCAGGAAGTCTGGCCTTTAAGGGCATATTATTCAAATATCAACATCCACACTGCTTCATCTCAAATCTCGCTATACCTTGTCCCAAACAGACTCTCAAAGGGGAATGTGCTTGAGCCATAATCATGGCCTCGGTGTGTTATGTTAAGGCAGTCATGGCTCTTGTACTTGACATTCTGGAACCTTATTGCTACACTATGGCTCCAAGGATAGAAAGGTTTGGAAATTTCAGATGAAAACATATTACTCTCGAAGAGTAGCGGAGCGGGTGCAGTCAGTGAGTGTAAAATCAGGGCGAGCAATTGATTTGAAATCTGTTCTGGCCTTTGAGTATGTGTATGATTGTAGAGTAACAAACTATGCTTCACCTTTTTACTGGGGAAGATCAAACTTGAAATAAATTTGAATTTATGACTGAGATTGAGGGTGCAGAAAATTGAAGCACCACTGCGTCAGAGTTCTGAGGCTGAGGTTTTGAGTCTCACCTGCAGCCTTCTCTGTGCAGTGTGCACCAACATGTTAATCATTCCAAGGTGTTGCCAGCCTCTCGCCACAAATTGACATACAGTATAAGTTGTGGCGCAGGTAGTTTAACTTGATCAAAAGTGCCCAAGTGCCCGCTTCACAGCAGTGATCTGTGACAACCCTGGCCAACTTGACGTCATCTACAATTGGAAGTCTGCTTGCACATCCATATTAAGGTAATTTGCGCGCTTCAATCTTCTGCATGGACTCCAGCATGTGCCTCTCCTCTGCAGAATTTAAAGAGAATAAGTGGAGCCATTTTCATTGGCCTGGAAACAAGTCGGGTGTGTTCACTCCCAAAACAGCGCAAACACCCCTTTACTAAGTGTGTCCATCTACGAAAATACCCAAAGAAAGAAAACTCCATCCATGTGCTCAGTTAGACAGTACTATGTGCTTGACTTGCTCTGGGCCAAAAATAGGGCCCGTCATCTTGAGGAATTGTTTTCAAAATACAGTCAAACCATGGTTTTCGAACGTCTCTGTTCGCGACCAAATCATTTTTCGACCAAAGATGTTGATTTTTTTATGCCTCAGATGACGACCGAATTTTGGTTCTTGAACAAACTGAGCGCACTTGAATGCGTCATTTGACTCCTCTTGCCTTCCTTACACGAGGAAGTGACGCTTCCTCGGGTAGACGAGGAAGTGACGCTTCCTCGTGTAGCGTTCCATTGTGCACAGACGTGTTCAATAAAGATTTTTTTTTTTTAAAAAGAGCGTGGTTTTGGTTTACGAACAAATCGGTTTTTGAACAGCCTTCTGGAACGGATTATGGTCGAAAACCTAGGTATGACTGTACAATACTTTCATAACTTGCGCCATTAAAATAAACCCAGAACCAGAGGTGAGCAGCTTAAAAAAATCGTGCCAGTCCATCATTAGTCAGTGGCTTGAGCATCATCACGACATAATTTTTTTCAGTCCGTCTTATCTTCAGTCCGTCAGTGCAAAGTGTGTCCATATGTAGGCAATTGAAGTAACCTTGCTTGCATTCAGCCCTGCGAACAAACATACGGGACAGGCGGGGCATGTTGCCAGCCGTCAGCAAAACTGGCATCTGTCAGTGATGGACTGAGAGGTCCATCAGGACTTGACCCGGTTATTAACTTGTTTCACTGGCAGATGAAAACCCACCTCTCTCACTGCTTCGTCCATCAGGTTTTTTAAGATTCCCATCATTCGACAATCATCAACAAAATGGACAGACCTTTCGCCTATCATGATTTTGCTCTGTCTTTATTTTGGCTGGAGTGGAGGGCATTACCCACAGCAGTGCACCTGTTTCTTGTTCCAATCATGATATAGATTATAAAAGGACCACGACTTCTACCATGCTTTGTCGGATTGTTGACCTTGATGGCTGTACTGCCTCAAGTGATATTTTCTAGACCTCATACTCATCTTTATAATTGCTCTTGTCCGCTCTGATTCTTGTTTAGTAAGCGTCTTTGTTCTCGAATTATTTTCTACGGATTTTGGTTTCACGTGTTTGGACTTTTGCCATTTTGTTTTGTGTCTTGTTTTCCTGGCTCTTTGTTGCCATTGATTTATGTTTGTACTTTGTCTTTCTGTAAATACATATTTTTAACATGCAGTTTATCTGTGTCTAAGTATTTGGAATCCAAATGCCATGTGGTTCGTTCTCGAACTGTGTCACCGTCAGTGCTGGCGGAATGCCTTCCTCTGTCTTGAACTATTTAGTTGGTGGTTGCTTCAAGCCTGCAGAATGATTAACTTGACCTGGAGAATAAAGAGACATGAGAAAAAAAGTGTTCCATATTGTATTGTTTAATTTACTTGTTCATCTGTTTCCTGGTTTACTTTGTGGTCCATGGAGGATAACTCGAAAGGTGATGTACAGTTACACTGTTGCAGTAGTGAAGTGAAAAGGTGAAAATAAATTCTTGTGTCCAGAATCGCACTAAGATGCAAGTTGGCAAAGTGACTTGTATGCATGTACATGTTGACATGGATGCCATTGGGGTTGCCAGTATTTTATTTGTGTTATTTTTAATCACATTTCAAGGTCACCTCATCTCATCATGGTGTTAGCCCACATTGATCTCTAGAGGCTCATACATTGAAGGTACCTTTTCTCAAAGAAAAGTTAGATTTTGAAATTTTGTACTTGTACCGTCTGGGTATAATTGAACTCCTAATTCTAAAATGAAAGGTAAAAATCCGCTTCAATTCCAAGCCGCGACTCCCACTCACAAGCCAGCCATCCATCCAGCCAGCCGCAGACTGACGGCTGTGTGTTATTAACAAAACCGAACAGAGTGTACTAAACAATGTTATAATTACAGGAGTAATCATTGTTGTCGTATATTAATTAATTAATTAATTCGTTAATTAATTAGGCTTAAAAAAATCACAAATAAAATGATTTCTTTAAATAGACCACAGCAATTTGGTTTTGTCGAAAAAGTAATCTGCACAAACATTTCTGATTGACATAACACGAAGTTACAAATTTCAGCAATTTCATCTCTCTTCTCATTTTTCCCGGCGTCTTCTTGCCGACATGCCTGCGCTAAATGAACACAAAAGCAGCATTGCAATTGAAAAGCTATTTGATGTTGAAAACGGTGAAGCTCCACCCGTGGCTGTGAAATATGCAGTGAAGCTAGCAATGGCGCACGAGCCAAATCGCTGTTACACAAGGTGCCTCGGATCATATCGCATGTGCATTTTCACTCTCACAGTGGCAACTTTCCAGGCACAGCACACGACACTGAGATTTCCAGGCATGTTCTTTTTTTCTTCCTCGATGTATTATCAGGAGCAGATGGGGAAGTGCCGTCAAGGACCTTACCACAAGTTAATGTTTGTCAGCAGAGAGAAGGAAACGGTGTTTATCGTCTAGTTTAGGAACACATCAAGGAAATGAATCATGCGTTCGCAACATACGGAAAATGACGCATCTAACCTGAGGGTTTCGTCACCGACTATGTTTGCGCGCACGCAGACGTCAGTTCCCTACCTTGTTACGCCTGATTAATTCTTCCTTTTGATTTATCTGTCTTGGTCTACGTTTCTCATTCTTTTTTTTCCCCTTCCTTCGTTCACAGTTTCCGTCTCTCAAACACACACGCACACATTTTGAAAGGAGACATACACTGAGTTTTTTTGCGCTCTCAACATTATCTTTGCACATCCATCACCCGCTGCAGTACTGTTACATAACATGGTAAATTGAAGAAGAGCCATGTTACTTGAGCAATCATCGTGAAATTCAAATGCTGGCTTTTTCTAATACGCACATGTTGAACATTCCACAAGAATGCCTGCACTCAAAAGTCATATATGCATTTGAATACATTGAAAAGGACACCAAATTACACTGCTCAGTCCTGAAACTCACAATGCTGTTATAGCGACCACTGTACACTTTTTTTTTTCTGATAGCTCAAGGAACTTTGAAACTATCGGTTTATTTTTACAAATCTCTTCACACAAACAAGAAAGCCTTCCACCAAAGTGGCAAACCATCTTGCAAAAGCAAATAAGTCTCTCTTCTTCAAACCTTCATAAAAATTGTACTGTTGTAGCAAACGATTGACACAAGCCTTCATATTACAAAATAGTAAGCGCACAATGCGTCCATCGTACACCAATGGTACCTCCAAAATCCTCACATTTCAGGGAAGCAGAGAAACGGCATGTTTGTTCCAACCATTAACTTTGTTTGTTTGTTTGTTTGTTTGTTTATTGTTGATTGAACATAACATAAAAAAACATACTCAGTAATAAATTGACAGAAAGTAAGGTAAGTAAAATTGTAAAAGGAAAAGAGAAATCAGTCATCATACAACACAATTATATGTTCAAAGGAGTAGGAGGAAGTAAAAAACTTATCTAGTCCTACCCCAGGTTATGTGTTTATATATAAATAGATTATTTTTTTATATCAATCAGAAAAGAAAGGAAGAAAGAAAGAAAGAAAGAAGTCTCCATAAAAGCTCATGCTTTTACCCTAGACCGTGATATTTTTACTACTTTTGGTTTGTATCTGGATTTTATTCTTGCACACCCTGGTACTCTTATGTCAATTTTCTTGTATTCATAATGGATATTGCAGTACCTTTCTCTATTTATCAACTTAATTATTATATTTAATTAATGTTTAGAATTTATCACCTTAACTCTTGATTGATGTAGGTTGTTTGTACTATTTTCTTGAATTTGTTTTTGAACTAAGGAAGCGATTTACTCATTTTCAGGTCCGTTTCGAAATTATTCCACAGATTAACACCTATGACAGATACACTTCTTTGCTTGATGTTTGTTCTTGTTTTGGATTTTTTGTATAGGTTGGTACCTCTTAAGTCATAGCAGCTATCCCGAATTTCGAAAAATGTCTGAATGTTTTGGCAGAGCAGGTTATTGTGAGCTTTGTACATTAATTGGGCGATTTTAAAGTCAACCAGGTCATAAAATTTCATCGTGTTGAATTGAATAAATAGTGGATTTGTGGGTTCCGTATATTTTGATCTATTAATAATTCTGATTGCTTTTTTTTGTAGTTTTAAAACAGGGAGTGTGTTTGTTTTACAGGCATTTCCCCATATTTCCATACAGTAAGTCATATACGGTCATAATAATGAAGAGTACAAAGACCTCTTATTTAGCACATCCTTGGTTTTGTAGAGGATCCCTATGGTTTTGGCTATTTTTCTTTTTACGTTATCGATATGTGGCTTCCAACACAGTTTTGAGTCTATTACTAATCCAAGAAACTTGGTTTCATACGCACTTTCGATCTCAATTGAGTTTACCATGATTTTAGATTGGTGTTTGATTGGTCTTGTGCCAAAAACAATTCATTTAGATTTTTTCAAGTTAAGTGACAATTTATTCCTGTCGAACCAGTTTTTTAGTTAGTTTAATTCATTTTCCACGATTGTCAGGAGCTGTTTCAGATTTATTCCAGAACAGTAGAAGGTTGTATCATCAGCAAATAGGACGCATTTAAATTGTTTTGAGACCTTGCAGATATCATTTATATATAAGATGAATAGTTTTGGACCAAGCACAGACCCCTGAGGAACTCCATGAGTAATTTTCAGTTGATTCGTTTTTTTATTGTTGAACTGCACATACTGATACCTGTTTTCTAGATAGCTTTTTATCCATTTATAGGCAACACCTCTAATACCATATCGCTCTAATTTATTCAATAATATACTATGATCTATTGTGTCAAATGCTTTTTTTAGATCTAGGAAAATCCCAACAGTAAATTCTTTGTTGTCTATGTTAGTGGCTATTGCTTCCACAAAATCCATAACTGCCATTGAGGTGGTCCGTTTTTCCCTAAAGCCATATTGATTTTCACTTAACAGCGCATGTTTTTGAATAAAGCTATCAAGTCTGCTAGAGAATAGTTTTTCTAATATTTTTGAGAATTGTGGTAGCAATGATATTGGTCTATAATTTGTGAACAAATGTCTTTCTCCACTTTTATAAATTGGAATAACTTTAGCAATTTTCATTTTTGATGGAAAGATACCGGCTTTAAATGACAGGTTGCATATGTACGTGAAAGGTCGCACTACAAATTCTATAATCTGTTTTATTATTGTCATATCAATATTAAAGCAGTCAGTTGACTTTTTATTTTTAAAGTTCTTACAATATTTGATACTTCTTCTTGTTTTACAGCGGTAAGGAACATTGTGGAAGAGTTTTTTTCCGCGTATCTATCTATTTCAAACATGTTTGTTGGATCAGGAATTTCGTTTGCTAGGTTGCTGCCGATATTGACAAAGTACTCATTAAATTCAGTTGCTATTTTTCTGCAGTTTTTTCAATTATAGTATTTTTGCCTTTTATAAAATACTCTGGATAATTCACTTTTTTAGGACTATTTCTGATTACTTGATTAAGTATTTTCCATATTTCTTGTGTGTTGCTTTTATTCTGCTCTAAAAGTGCTTGATAATGGTCTCTCTTACGAGTTTTTATGATATTTACTAATTTATTTTTATAGGTCTTATATTTTCTTTCTGCCTCTTTAGTTCTCAATTTTATAAACAATTTTTATAAATTGTTTTTCTTTTTACATGCGTTTTCTATGCCTTTCGTTATCCATGGCTTACTTGCGTCTTTGTACTTTTTGGAGACCTTAGTTAATGGAAATCGTTTATCATATAAGGAGATTATGGTAGACTGAAATGCATCAGACGCTGTATTTGGGTCTTCGTTTCAGTAGCTTTGTTTTTCTAGGTCTTGCTTGAAAGCATCGATGGAACGTTGGGTTCTTAGTCTTAGTTCTGATATGCGAGTTATTGACTTTGTTTTTCTTTCAAAATAATTTTGAAAAACTGCAAAGACTGGTAGATGGTCACTTATATCTGTAATGAGAAGTCCACTTTCCATTTTATGATCAATCTTATTTATAAATATGTCATCTATTAATGTGGCCGTGTCAACGGTTATTCTACTAGGTTTCAGGATTACTGGGAAAAGACTGTTGCTGTACATTGTATTTATAAAGTCCGTTGTTTTTTTGTGTCCATTTGGGTTTAATAAGTCAATGTTAAAGTCGCCACACATTATTCGTGTTTTCTTATCGTTGTAGTAGCTGAGCATATCTGTTAGTTTTTTTTGCATCGTCATTTACACCGCGTAAGATTCGTCAAAAATTTGGAAAAAGAACTCACACATATCTGGACTGACCAACAGCACCAAAGTGAAACCCCCCCAAACAATATTAACCAAAATGTGACACAGGAACTTTTGGCTCGACGCCAGCGGTATGCAAGGCATTTCTTTTTAAGAGTATGTGTGTTTTGCATCTCCCAAATGCACAGATGTGTGTGCGCGCCCTTCAGATGTGTTTTCCACCATGGAACCCACCAGACTGAATGTTTGGGTAATATCCCTGACTTGATTGGCATGATTTACACAGTAATTATCCGAGCATACCTTTTCTCCCCCTTCCTGTGTTTTGATGGCTAACGTGTGAGTCACTGATGGAGGGAATGTTGCTGAGGACACGTTTGCAATGAGAACAATGGAGCTGGTTAAATGCTTCTGTTTCAAAGCCATACCTCAAATTTGGTTCTTCCCATCAGCCATGTCATGATCTTTTTCTGAAGTGGGACAAAGAGATGGATTGGGGACATCTCTGAGTTGTTGGTCTTTTCTGAAGATGCTAAATTGTCCATCGGTTTGGATGTGAGTGTGAGTGTTTGTTTTTCGATATGTGCCTTGGGAAACCAGTTCAGATTATACTCAACCCACTCCTAAAAGCCAGCTCTGATAAACCCCAGCATACCTGTGACCTTAATGAGAATAAGCACAGCAGAAAAAGGATGGCTGGATGTGTAGAAGGCGGACCTCTCACAATGAAAACAAGCGAGTGGTTGGTTGACCGTCGCGACCGACCATCCTTTCGGGAAAATTCACACGTCTTCCTGAGATTCCCGCTGGCCACCTTGTCCCTGTTCCTGGTCTACACCATCCCTGACCAAACTGAAGAGCAAAAGAGTCCTAAAAAAACAGCCCACCGCAAAGAGCCGGGCAACAAGCGGAAGTGCCACTCAACAGTCATGTGTCATGTCCGGTCACAATAGAAGTAAATCTAAACAATCTTGGACTTTCCAATGTTGAGTTTACCTTTTCCAGTTTCACGAGATGCTCAAAATATGAGAAGCTCTCGATTTTATGCAACAAACTTTACATCACTCGAATTAGCATACTTAATGAGACCGCCAAAGCCCGTATCTTTTTTTTTAATGTAAGCCTTACATTAAAAAAAGATACGTGCTTTCCAGCTCCGGGCCTGGAGAGCCGCTGTCCTGCCTGTTTTCCATCTCTCCCGTCTGCAACACACCTGATTCAAATGATGAGCTCATCAGCCAGCTCCGAAGCAGCATTCGAGCAATTCTGATTATTTGAATCAGGTGTGTTGCTCCTGGGAAAGCTGGAAAACAGGCAGGACGGCGGCCCTTGAGGACCGACTTTGGACACCCCTGATGTAAGGGGACACATCAATGGTGGGAAATGAGAAAGTATGATTCATTTCTTGCAGCGCATAATACTGTGCATAATTTGATGGTACATTGAAATGTTTTCCATCAATATACAGTAGGAACTCTACGTCAGATAAAAATAACCCATTGCATAAATGGAGTCTTTTATCAACATAATGAGACAAATGCTCCAAACATAAATCTCCCAAGATCAGTGGACCCTGCCAAAACAAGTGGATGTGTTCAAATCCATTGTGTCTGTCCTTAATAATTGTTATTTGTTGTTTAGTTGTTTTGGTTATGTTTGGAATCATGAGACAATACAAAACACACCAAGTAAACCACGATTGGTTAATGAACAGTCATCAAGAAAAAACAATGGTTTCGAAATACACTTCAAATGCAAACCAAAATGTTATCCTATTAATCGATGGCCTATTTGAAAGGATAATCAATTTATTTTTTTTAAATAGGGACAACCCGACATTTAACAACATACGTATTATTGTGGATGAGGTTTGCAGAGCACAGCTGTGAGCAGGACTATTTCCCAGAAAAAGCAAGACAAAGCAAAACGTCTCCTTCCCTTCCACAGCGTCACTTCTGATGATCACAGTAAGAAGGGAAATCAATTCTATTTTCGAATGATTTCGCTCTTGACGCAGTGTTTCATATGTAAACAAAGAGAAGCAATGGCAGGCGGCCCACTTCCTTGTGAATAAAATTGGGCAGTGGCACTTTCCAGTCATTGTTTTATTCTGTCGCGTCAAGCAACCTACTCAATACAATGGATAATACGGGTTCACCCCCCCCCCCCAAAAAAAAACATGAATTATTGAAGTGTGTGTATTACATAGGCAAGTGGCAGTGACCTTGAGCTAGTAAACACGCTGCCATTTTAGTAACCATGGATCAGTGGAACAGGCAACAGTGTACGTTAGCTGTAAAAAAAGAAAAAATAGTAATAATCTGAAAAACAGTGATAGATTAACCTTGAAGAGACTGGATCCCCCCAAAAGAAGAAACCAACACAAAGACCAAGAAGTGCTTGTACTCCAAGTCTGTCTCACGGGGTCCACGGCGTTCATTTTGAAAGCAAGCAGCTGGGGTTGAAATGCCCCAGCTGAGTGTTCGTAGAATTCTTACTTTAAATTTGAAATGCATTCCATACAAGCTGCAACAACCGAAGGAAAACGATTACCAGCTGCGATTAGAATTCTGTCAACAAATGATAACAAATGTAAACAACGACGATGAATTTCTAAGCATGTTATGGATGTCAAATGAGGTCCAATTTCATCTCACGGGTTACGTGAATAAGCAAAGCTACCGCTACTAAGCAGACACAAAGCCTAATGAAGTTCATGAGCACCATTTACAGGCGAGTAAGGTGACAGTGTGCTGTGCTGTTTCAATACATGGGATCGTCAGATCATTTTTTTTCTTTACATAAACAGGGGATCTTAGTCACCGTCACTGCGAATCATTACCTGAATGTGTAACAATCCTTTGTTACACCTAAACGAAATAATTTTCCACATGTTTAAGAAACCACTGCATCGGTACAAAAGGAGATCATGTGTGACTTGGCTTTAAAGAAGGGCATTTCAATGTATTTGAAGATAACACCAAGAGAAAAAAAAAACAGTTGCCTTCCGATACAGTACATCACTTCAAGAACTCCAACCCTCTACAGCAAAATATAATACTTCACAATCAAATTTTACTTAAAAACTAACCTTTTGATGTACCCTGGAACCCATAACATGAAAAGCTGTCCTCTGTAGCAACCACTGTCCCTGAAAGGATTAAATAAATAAATAACACTAATGCAGAAGTTTCGACCTGTCTGTGGAAGCTAAATTGCTCACTCATACCTAACTACTCCTAAATCCGCCCCCCCCCCCTTAAAAAAATCCCGCTTAAAAACTCTGTAGAGCAGTGAAATAGCCTTACCATGTCCAATTTTTCTTGAAAAGTATGCCTTGAAAGTGAATTTTCAAGCATGGTCCACCATCCATCATAAATCAGGCTTTCTGCAGGTGATCTCCAATCTGATTGGCTAAAAAAAGAACCAGTGATTTCAGTAGGGGCGGCCCGGTAGCCCAGTGGTTAGCACGTCGGCTTCACAGTGCAGAGGTACTGGGTTCGATTCCAGCTCCGGCCTCCCTGTGTGGAGTTTGCATGTTCTCCCCGGGCCTGTGTGGGTTTTCTCCGGGTGCTCCGGCTTCCTCCCACATTCCAAAGACATGCATGGCAGGCTGATTGGGCGCTCTAAATTGTCCCTAGGTGTGAGTGTGGGCGTGGATGGTTGTTCGTCTCTGTGTGCCCTGCGATTGGCTGGCAACTGATTCAGGGTGTCCCCTGCCTACTGCCCGAAGACAGCTGGGATAGGCTCCAGCACCCCCCGCGACCCTAGTGAGGATCAAGCGGTTCGGAAAATGGATGGATGGATGGATGATTTCAGTAGTGTGTGTGTGTGTGTGTGTGTGTGTGTGTGTGTGGGTGTCTGGTTGGTAGACACCTGCACTCAATGTTCTGAAGGCATTGGACGAAATAGTATATAGTATGCGCATGGCAACACATCGAAGCTGAAATCTGATTGAAACAAAAAAAACCCATAAATAAATAACCTGCAAAGGACCAGAAGGCACGCAGCCAAGACATACGCAATGAAATGAAGACAAAAGACTGTTGGATAGAAATAATTTCCACTTCATTGAAGTGGTAAATGTAGGTGTGTGTTTCTGATTGTGTTTATGCCTGCAGAGAGGGCCTTGAAGGCCCTGATAGAACGGCACTGGTTAAAACACTCCAGATGCCCACTGTAAGCACATGATTCTATGATGGGGGGGAAGGGAAAGAAGTTTGATGAACATTTCATATGATTTGCTGACATTGCGTTTATGAAAGCATGTACAGTGTAGATGTGCTTCTTAGTTCTAATTGGGGCGATTCTCAGTCCGAATTGGGCCTCATTTGAAAGTTCAACAAGTTATTGTCACACAGTAAATTAAGGGCTTCCTGAAATCATCTGAAATGTCTTCACATTTCCAGAAAATGATGCGTATGGCGGCCTTGGATTTTGTCAGACACAGAGCAGCATCTGTGTTGCTGTTATTTGCAATGACGGACAAATTGACCAGCGATTTGGCTAGAGCGCATTTTGACACGGGAAGAAAGCCTCCTTAAAATGCCACGACAGCTATCTCATTTCAAATTGGAAGAGGAATATCGTGGTCGCTTCAACACACAATCCTTTCAAATCTCAATTTAAACAATGGAAGCTGGCGTAATCTCTTTGGGAAGGTGATAGGGTGTAAAGACTTTAACAAAGCACATACGGGAATCTCGTAGTTGATCAATTAATGTAGGTGGAAATTATTGCCTTTGTGAAACAGCTCCAAGCACCATTTTTCCTTTTTTTTGGTTAATTTTTTTCCCACCGCACCAGATTCACGAGATTCTCGGAGATTTTGTTTACAGGTCGAAAAGGCAGATGTATGGACTCAATCATGAATGCTTTCACCTTCCCTCATTGTGCATCACTTACTTGTGTTTAGTGTCTTTCCTACGAAACAATGCACTTTTTCAAAGGAGAAAAATAGCTGATGAAAGGATTTCTCTGTGCAGTCTGACATTTACCCATTCCAGGCAGGTCTATGTGTCTGCAGTCATATATCAAATAAGAAAAGAAAGCACTTGGGGCAGAAAACCCCACCCTCCTTCCAACTCTGAATACGATCCCAATTTCTTTTTATAGAGAGGAAAATATTCACACTGGCCTAATAACACTCTTATAAACTGTGAGAGAAAAATAACACAAGTACAATGCTTGGATGGAAGGATGGAAAAAAAAGGCTGTCAAGTATCTTTGATTTGGGGAGAGAGAAATTTTCTGTGTAAGAAACACAGAGGGTGGACTATATGACTGATCTGTAATGACAAGAAGCTTTAGAAGGTAACACAAGTTACTAAACTTCCGCTTCTTTGATGAACGTATGAGTAATTTTTGGAATCTATCAAAAGTGTTTGATGATGAAATGTGTTCTTCCGATGTGATGTCTTAGGTCATTGTTCAAGTGCTGCCTGACTGCATGTTTTGAATGTAGTGAAATTGTTTTTTTTGTCACGATTCATGCAGTATTTTGGGTGGCCTATCATCAGGGTGTTGTGTGCATGTAAGTGTGTGTGTGCGTGTGTGTAGCATTGCTTTTTGCACAGATTTTTCCAAACAAGTAATGTAAATGGAGTAAAACTGTGACCTGCCGCTTCCATCGATTTTCGGATCCGCTTTATCCTCACAAGGGTCGCGGGGGTTGCTGGAGCCTATACAGTGTACCCCAAACTATGCAAAAAAGGCTCACTGTGTTTTATGTAACCTTTGAGTCTCCTTTTGCCCGTCTCTACAAGATACATTGAGACACATTTGATTTCACCATGGAGGCAAATGACATGACTTGGGCTCACAGCACAGTGACTGTTTTGCTACCAAATATTTCTGAAGTTAAAAAGATTACATTTTAGTGCATATGCGACTGAATTGGTTGAAGGATAATATATCTCAAGGACTTCTACGTTAAATAATTCAGTAATATTAAAGTGTAGTGAAGGAGAGATGACCTCGCAGAGCAGAGAGATTGCCTCAACTGGTGCCCTTGGTGTCAGGAAGAGAAACATCCTGAAATAAGAAGGGATGCACCCCATACAGGGGAGCAATTAGACATCAACATTAAAATGTTGTGAACTAAATTGGGCTGGTCTGAGCAATGAAACTCCAGGGATGAAAATGAATCCCACTCCAGGCCTGCTCACGCGGTTTTTGTGGGCTTCAGGGGAATCTCCAATTTCTAATTGACCTTGACAATCTTTGAGTTTGGAATTGACTGGGCAAGTGTTTGATGTCTGAAAATGGACAAAATATTGTTTTTTCAGTCCAAGCTAATGCTCCATGAATGTCTTGTCATGCTTAAAACACCCCAAAACTGTGTCTGCTTTCATGAAGAATGAAGGAATTCAGAAAGTATTCACATTTCAGAGGATGAAATCAGAGAATCTGGATCATCCATTCATGCATTATATGAAACTGCCGATAATCCTCATGAGGGTCGCGGGCGTGCTGCAGCCTATCCGAGGTGACTTCGGGCAATAGACACGGTACAGCCTGAACTCGTTTCCAGACAATCGGAGGGCACACATAGGCAAACAACTATTCACACTCTTAATCACACCTACAGACAGTTTGGGGTGTCAAACTCATTTTTGTCGCGGGCCGCATTGTAGTGACCGTTTCCCTTGGAGGGCCGTAATGACTTTGAAACCATATAAAGAAATAGGCAAAGGTACAATGACGCGACAGGTCACTTCCGGGTTGAGTGAACGCTGGCGCGTCTGGCTGCCACTGCTCACCCGCAGTTATTCTTTTTTTGGGCGTTTTTTTTACGGTTTACTGTCGTTTATACGGTTTACTCTCGTCATGGGAGAAACCCTACACTCCTTCGTTGTGGTTTTGGACTGTCAGTCGTCGCACGGTTGGCCTCGGTCGCGCTGTCGCGGTGTCCTGCCTGTTCGGCTGTCGGACGAGGCTCCGTGCCTTCTCCACCCCTCTGCGCCCCGTGGTGGGGGGGTCGACGGGGCCTGTGTCTGGGCTATGCGGCCGTGGACCGTCCTTTCGCTCCTCCGTCTGCCCGTGGGGGGACTGCTGCGGTGCTCGGTGGCGGGGCTTCTTGGGCTCCGCTTCCGGTGGTCGGGCTCCCCACCCGCACTGCACCGCTTCCCGGGCGTCGCTCCTTGTCCTTCTCGTCGGGGCTTCCACCTCGATGGCTCCAGGGGCATCACCTCGTTTTGGTCGTCCTCCCGCCGGCCACGCTGAGACAGCGGCAGAAATGGCGACGGATCCGCGGACCACGCCGTGTTGGCCGGCCTGGCTGGGGTCGGCTAGTGCTCCTCGCAACGGCGATGTTGCCGACGTCAACTATTTAAAATCGCATATTCAGTTTAAATTAATTTCTCCTTTTATTATTTATAATTTTATCGGTGGTTTTATTGTTCTTGTTTTGATTGTAAAGTGTCCTCGAGTGTTTTGAAAGGCGCTTATAAATGAAATGTATTATTATTATATTATTAAAGAAGTCAACTACTACAATGAGGGTTTTAGTCACAAGAAAATGCTCTTATTTATTAAATGTGAGAAGTAGAAATTTTGGTCCAGATTTGAGCAATAATAATAATAATAATAATAATAATAATAATAATAATAACAATAATAGTAATAATAATAATAATAAAACATTTCATTTCGTAGAAGTTGACATGTTTGATTTGCATTTGCGGGCCACATAAAATGATGTGACGGGCCAGATCTGGCCCCCGGGCCTTAAGTTTGCCACCGGTAGCTTAGAGTGTTCCATGAACCGATATGAAATTTTTTGCATGAAACAGTTCGAGTCGAAGTAAACCAATGAATGGATTGCATGTAAAAAACATTAATAAAGTCAATTTTTCTTGAAAAGTGCGCCTTGAAAGTGAATCAGGACGGAGGAACACACTTCAAGAAGGTGCTGAGCGCTGAATTTAAAATCTGATTGGCTTAAAGAAGAAACAGTGATTTTAACTGTGTGTGTGTTGTGGTGTATTTAACACATGGCACATATCCTGTCACCTTTCAGACGAGGACAAATCAGATCATGATTTCTTTGTTTGAAAGTAATGTTTGAAAATAATATTTAGCATTACCTTTGCCCGCCTAATCTCTTATTCTACAATTTCACTCATTGTCCCCTTGAACAACACATAAAATGTGGTTGCAATTATTCAAAAATGTCTTTTCTTTCCCCCCCAACTAGCCAAGAATCTGTGGAACGTGTGGGCCTTCCAAGTCAGCTCAGGTGGACTGTTTTGTTTGCCATCACTCTTTTTTTTTTTTTTACACCCACAACATCCATACAGAAGTCACCCATAAAATTCAGCTCAGAACACTGAAAAAAGTAGAAAGCCGTCATCTTACCATGGTGGAGGGGTTTGTGTTCTCCCAATGATCCTAGGAGCTAAGTTGTCAGGAGCTTTATGCCCCTGAATGTTGTTTGTGCCGATGGCTCAAACAGCAGCTCAGAATATGCACCCTTTTTGGAGTCCTTGTAGGATGTGCTGGAGAGTTCTCCTGCTGGGGACTCCCTCATTCTACTGGAGGACTTCAATGCTCACGTGGGCAATGACAGTGACACCTAGAAGGGCGTGATTGGGAGGAACCCCCCCCCCCCCCGATCAGAACTCGAGTGGTGTTTTGTTATTGGACTTCTGTGCTCATCACGGATTGTCCATAACGCATGCCATGTTCAAATATAAGGGGGTCCAAATGTGGACTTGGCACCAGGACTATGTGGTCGTATCATTGGATTTGCCGCATGTTTTGGACACTCGAGTGAAGAGAGGGGCGAAGCTGTCAACTGATCACCACCTGGTGATGAGTTGACTCCGATGGTGGGGGAAGATGCCGGTCCGACCAGGCAGACCCAAACCTATGTGAGAGTTTGTCGGGAGTATCTGGCATAATCCCCTATCAGAAGGAGTTTCAACTCCCACCTCTGCCAGAGCTCTGACTGTCACGGGCTCTGCTTCGGCTGCCGGAGGCTGATGATGACAAGTCGCCCATGGTTACAAGTCGAAGAGGCAAGCACATACTGTAAATGAGAGGCAGCCACGTGAATGGACTCGGCGGTGTGCGCATGGCTGGCATATATTTTAAGCATAAGCATCCAAATTTAAAGCATTAGTACATATGACATTGTAAATATGGTGAAGTTTTATTTGAAAACATAATGTATGTGTACTATTTACATTGTTTTTATTTCTGTGTGAAAGTTTCTGTGCATTTGATGTCATCACATCATGCAACTACAATTCATATTTTGAATCTCTGTAAAAGCAGTGGCCAACACTCGCCCACTCGTCACATGTTATGACAGAACCCGGCTTACTTTGAGTGTGCAGTGGTGGCTGCACAGTTCAATTGATCCTGCCCCATTTGATTGATGCCTTTCTGCAAAAGAGAAACGACGCAGACCAGGCCAGACTAAGTGAGGCCAGGGCGCTGTAGGGCCAGACTGTTTTGGAACCTGAAACGGAAAAGCGGCTTCAGAAATTGGTAATGTCGGACTCTACTCTTTTCCATTCATTCATTCATTCATTTCCATTCCATCCAGACCATAAATAATGTGCAAAAAGGTGAGAATTACATGCACTGAAGAGCTGCGGGGACCTCCAACTGTGCTGTACTCCACATATTTACTTAAATAAGTCCACAAACATCATTAAGGATTTATGTTGCAATAAACCAAGTGTTAAGTCTTCAATAACTTCCTTGTTGGTTTGAAGAAGCAAAAAGGGAGACACACACCGAGCTTGAGTTTGAGAGCAAACACTTGGAGGGGGAAAGAGAAAAGGGTTTTGCACGTGCATGCCTTCCTTTCCAAATCATCACTCCAACCCGCATCCCAGTGTTTAGTAGCTGGGCCCCTTTATCTAAACAGAAGGCTGAGGGGGAGTAGGGGGCCCTATGAAGCGGCAAGGACCATGGGAAGTATTCAATCGTGTTGTGACATGCTCACCTCAATGCAAAAACAAATCCTAGAGTTCTCCTCGACCCGCTTTTACCCTCACATGTGGACATATAATAAACACAAGGACACCAGATGATGCACCAGGTGCCATGCAGGAGGGGCAGCGGAGAACAAAAAAAGCTGATGGCAATTTGCAAACATTGAAGTCGAGTAGATTTGGCCCAGCGGAGGCAGCAGCTACACTTTCCTCGGCGTGTGCTGCAACAGATTCATGATTCACATTAAAAGGTGGAAAAGAGGCTCAATGCCATCAAGTAGCTCGCCACTCGTCATCTGACTTCATACCCGCACTGAAGTTTATGACCACATGGGTTTCAGAGATGAACATACAGACAACAGGGAGTCAAAAACAAATCCCCCATGCCGCATTCATAAGGGAGACGGCACTAGTGGCCAGTTTGCCTTGTAATCTCCATAAAACAAGGAGTTTTCTTGATACGGTTGCAATGCTGTACAAAACTGTACAAAAATAATCATACAATTGACATGAGTTACATAAATAAGAACAACAGCAACAAAAAAACGCATAGCTAATCAAGTAACTAGCAATTTCACATTGTGAAAACAATATCCAAAACAAAAAAAAATCTTTATTTCCTGCTGCCGCAAAAATGGGAATTGAAGGGTCTTGAACACGCAAAGTGATGTTCAATGTTCTTCTTGTCTGTTATCTTATTTAACAGTAGAGTAAAATAGTAATAGTAAATAGAGTGAAATGACTCCATGGTCAAGCCAGCTGTTGTCTTTCCACTTCTGGACTGGACAACAAGGAAGTGCAGAACCGGGAATGAAAACAAGCGTGCGTCTCAGAAACAACACGAGACCATGTGCACAAGAAAGAAAATACAAGTGTAATCATTGTGTCACTGAACAGATGAGAAACAATCATATATCAATTATGAATCTTAAACATAACAAATATGGAAATGACTTTACTGTGTATTGTACAGTAATTCCCCATAAAATCTATTCGGATGAATATAATTCATGAATTCAAGCATTGAAGTCTACGTACGGTCGTGGATACGTTTAAACATCCGCTCCTGGAAAACTGCACTGACAAGATGCAAATCACATCCTTGGCCAGGATCCAGAGACAGAAATGCAAAAGCAATACACATCCACCACTTTTTATGTCCATGTGAACGGCATCATTTTTCATTGAGCATTTGGCTGTTGACTAAGGATGTTGTCATATAAACTAGACAGAATGGAATAGCCTCATTTGTACAGTGGTTTACACTCCAATCATGTTGGCCTTATTTGGTGCTCATTTCAAAGATCTGGCAGACGCACACATGCTGATGCAAGATTGTTTTTCTTTGCAGTGGCTTTCGGGGTGGTGTTGTGATGCAAAGGGGGAAATAGATCACCCCCCAAAAAAAGAACATAAAAAAGACTGGGATGATGATTTATTGGTCTGATGTTCTCAAAAATGCAACTATCCAATGAGTCACAGTGAGGTGGAAGATCGCGAACAAAAGTAGGACAGTGGCTATGGAAAAATCAGGACAGCCATTTAAGTGTTGTGAGGATGTAGCAGGCGTCTCCATACCAGTGTCAGCACCATCATCCAAGTGAAGCTGGAGGACTGCCTCAGTCTGCTGTAGGCCTGCACGATCCTAGCCTAGAATAGGCGAGAACATGAGGAAGTGAATTGAAAACAATTTCCGGATGCCCTCTCTACCCCTTCCCCAAATCATGCTTGGAGATCGACATTCCTCCCTGCTGTAATTCCATAAATAGACATGGAACCCTTGCATGCTTCACAAACACATGCAGACAACATAATGTCCTTAGCTGTGTGATGGTGGTCCCCCTTGGAGGAGCGAAAATAACGTTTCTGTGTGTGCAACGGAGCTGAACATCTCAAAACAAAATCTGTTTCTGACAAAGAGGTGTGTCTGATTTAGTGATTTCCCTAAACCAGAGCTACTCAAATACAAATCTTAAAGCATCACAAAGAATTGTCTCAAGGAGTTGAAGGTTCACTTATTGGGGTCAGCCAGGTCACATGCAACAATATCGTAGTGTTCAGAACAAAACTCAAATAAACCACCATTTTCATAAGTGGATAAAAGTGCCAGTGTGATATAATTTCAGCCGTTGTTTCCTATTTTTGTTTGCCTTCAAACATTGCAGCCATCACTACAAAAAAATCATTGAATGGTTTCTTGCGCTTACTCAAAATCACACAGAGTGAGCACCTTTTGTTTTTCCAATAAAAATAACATCTGTACTGAATGCATTCAGTCAATATTCATTCAGTCACGAGTGTGTTTTACCGATACTATAGATAAACCATATTGATAATTTAATATGTGGCACCTCACCGGGTTCAAGTGAACAAGAGTGAGTTCTTATTCACTTGAATAGAGACCTCACTTTCATTTACACCATGCTCGTTGTCATCACCAAGGCAGGGGCCACGACCGTCGGGCTGCGGGGCCGCTGAGGCTCTGCGCTGCTGCTGGAGACCTCTCATTCGTTTGAATGGAGTTTATTCAATTTGTTTTTTTCCAAAAGCTTCACTGTTTTATCCATTGGTACATCCATCCATCCATTTTCTAATCCGCTTATCCTCACGAGGGTCGCAGGCTTGCTGGAGGCCTATGCGGGGGACACCCTGAACTGGTTGCCAGCCAATCTCAGGGCACACATAGGCATACAACCAGTCGCACTCACAGTCACACCAACGGACAATTTAGAGTATTCCATTCACCTGCCATGCATGTTTTTGGAATGTGGGAGGAAACCGGACTACCCAGAGAGTACACAGAGAACATGCAAACTACACACAGGGAGGCCGGAGCTAAAATCAAACCCGGTACCTCTGCACTGTGAGGTCGACACGCTAGACACTGGATCACCGGGCCGCCCATATAGTATAATTCCATGAACCCTGCACCTCTCCACCGTGCCGCCGATTTAAAGTAATTTAGATCCAAAGATTTACAAACAGAGTGCAGGAATAACCACAAGAGTCTAGTCATGTGAATTCTGCAAATGCTTCCATTCCAGGTTTCAGTCTAGATTAAAATAATGCCAATTATTTGACTCAAAGCCTCTTCCAAGGACATATTATGACAGGCAGCCACTCTCTGCGGCTGAGTATCAGGTATAATTTACATGGCTACTTCTACAAGTCCCAAAGCAATCCACCTTTTGGAACGAGGACACAGGAGTGATGGAAAAATAGGTCGCTTCTCCAAAAAAGCAGTTTGCCTGCAATCACAGCAGCTTTACTGTATTTAGTTAATCCAAATAAAAGGGGAAGTCAGTTGTATTTGACTAATTCGATTAACTGAAGGATTTTCTCAATTCCATTCCTTGAAAGTAAGGAAAGAGAAGCGCTTGATTTGCCCTTAGATGGTAACTACAAAATGTGTTTTTACCCGCCTCCAACTTCACCCCAACGTTTGTCGGTGCAGACATCAGCAACACACCACGATGCACGTCAAAACCTGACCCGAGCCATTATGTTCAACTGTTTGTTTTCACATTCGAGACAGAGTCGCCACATTTCCTTCAATGACCGACTGAACTTTTCCGAAACAATACAATTCTCCAATGTAAACATCAGTGATTGATTAATTCACTCGTGTGCAGCCAGAATTACAAATACTTCAAATATGCTGCTGGTCATTAGAAACATGAGCAATGGAAAAGCCACTGCCATTATTTGTGCAACAGATGCCACATACTGCATCATTTTATCAGTGACTGGTGGTATGGGACCTTCCTGAAATTTAATGACACCCACAATAAGAGCATGCTTTAGAAATTCACACATGTCAACAATTTCCAAGCTGATTTTGATCAGTGCTGGAGGTGCTTGTTGACAAACAGCAGGGAGAGCCTCATTTTGCCAGACTGCAAATCTGTATTGAAAGTTGCAATGCCATGTGTTTGCGCAGACATCTCCCCCATGGCTGGTCAAAGTGAGGTGTGGATGATCACATGGTATTTCATATTTCAAGTACTGTATTTCAAGTTGATGTTTTTCTTCAACGCTCCCCTCGGCCTTAATGCTGCATTTAAAATGGGTCAGATGACATTTGACGGCCCACATCCAGTAGGTTAATAATTTCACATTCTAGTTCTCCCACTGTCCCTGATGTACTGATGAGGCCAAATATTGCTCATCTTTCCAAAACTCTTGTGTCTGTGAATTTTCCACATGGACTGCAATGAAGAATAATTACAGGCCTTTTCTTTTTTTTCTTTTTTACTAGTAGAGGGTGACCTCCTGTCTGTGTCTCATCCATAATTCCAAGAATACAGACACTGATGTCAGAGGCAGGCTCACCTTCCTGCTTAATTTGTAGCTATTAATGTGAGTGATGTGTCTATTGATGTGTGTGACTCTAATCAAAACTGATACCCTGAGGCTAATTGGTTTGCCAAAAATTCACATTTGTGGCATTGACTGGATCATTATACTGTATTGTATTGTATTGTATTGGGTTGGAATATAAGAAGAACCTGTCTTTGGATGTATTTATTACTTTCACAGCATAGTCAGCACATCACCTGGCTTAGAAGTCATTAACAGGCCATCCACAGTCCAGTGACTTGTGGTGAGATTCATGATTGGTGAATTGCTACTTCCATGGAGTCAGATATAAAAATAGCAACCCAAAATAGAAAATTAGCCTGCATTTCAATTTTGACCTCCATTAAAACATCTCCCAAGTAAGGTCAACTGTTCTACAATGTGATAGCAAGATAAACAAAAGAATATATATATATATATATATATTGTCCAGTTCATTGTTGCTGTGTTTTTGTTGAGAAGCAAAAAGTGTGTCTATATTTCATACTAAAAAATAATGCCAGGACTACGTTTTTTTGATGTGTGGGGTATTTGGTTAGCCCTGTTGCTACAATAATGTAGTGACCAAGACACAACAGCTTTTATATCGTGTGCCTCACTCTCCAACCATAACCCATCAACAAGTCAGTTACTTATTTCTAAATTACATTCTTCATTTTAATTTATCATAGCTATTTTGATTTGGGGAACGACAAACCACGATGCAGCGGTTTTAGTAAGTGGTCATCTAGTGTTGTGCATGGAATGGATCATGCCCAGCTCCCGACAAAGAGGAAGAAGGAACGCGAAGGCCAGCCTTTACTACAAGACTCTCACCGTCAATCAATCACATCAATTACCATCAATTCTAGGGTCCTTCAACCAAGGGCTGATACCAACCCTATCCCTCCAAGTGGTTGGACACCTCCCTTACCTCTGTGCACAGATGGGAGGGGCTGCCCCCCACCAGAAGAGACACCGTACCGGCATGCAACGTCTACCCACCTAACTAACATGAGAGAGGCGATGAGGATCTAGTTCTTTCTGTAACGACACACTATATCACTGCAGACGCAGTACTGATCTGCCTGTTGATCTCCTGTTCCATTCTCCCGCACTGATGAAAAAAATGCCAAAGATACTTGGACTCCTCGGGACAGGATCTCTTCCTTGATCTTGATGAAAAAAGGGACTCCACACTTTTCCAGACGAGTACCATAGCCTCAGATTTGGATGTGCCGATTCTCATTTCAATGGCTGCACACTCGCTTCAAACTGCTCCATTAAGATTGAAAAACACAATCGGATGACCCCACCAGAACCACCTGGAAATTCTGTCTAAAAAGGTTTTGAACAGAATTGGTGACAAAAGGCAGCCTTGGCGGAGTCCAACCCTTACTGGAAATGAATCCAACCTACTGTCAGCAATGCGGATCAAACTATGACACCAGTCGTACAGAGACCGGAAAGCTCTAATCATGGGGTCTAGTGCCCCATACTGTGGGAGCACTCCCAACAAAACACCCCGAGGGACATGGTCAATACCCTCTACAACCACCAAACACATGCAGAATCGTTGCACCATCAAGGACCCTGTTGAGGGTGCATAGCTAGTCCACTGTTACATTTGACATGGCTTGGACAAAAACCACACTGTGCCTCCTGAGATTCCACTTCCCAGTGGACCCTCCTCTCCAGCACCCCTGAATAGACTTTACCAGGGATGCTGAAGAGTGCCACCACCCTCTGATTGGAACACACGCTGTGGTCCCCTTTCTTGCTGGGCCACACAAGTCTCTCGGCAGAGATTTTTTTTCTCCAAAGGGTTAAAGGAGGGGCTTGACCGATACATAGGGAGGCTCTGAAAATAATTTGTAAATATATTTCAGAATATAAAATATCATACTTGAGGGGTTAACTGGGATTACAGAGATATCAGATGGGGCTATTAAGCCCTGGTGTAGTGCCATTCTTTTCTCTCGAGGGCACCGAGCAAAGGTCAAGTCAAGTCAAGTCAAATCCGCTGCATGTGCAACATACAGCACAGATGACATTTCTTCCCTCTCAACCAGGCAACAAGACAACAAGACAGTCCACAGTGGAATTTCAGTGTCCATGCACCCCCTAACTGTTTGGCTTCCCAAGCATGATACCAAAGCACCAAAGACTTCAACATGTGTGTCGCACTATGCACAATGCTGCACGCACCGTTGGACTCGCCTGAAATTTCAGGCTTAAAGCAGTTGCAGCATTATGTACCTACTAAGACTTTAGTGTTCGGCGTGAGCAATACAGGCAGAATGAAGGAGAACAAAGAGTAGATTAGATACCATACTCAGAGAAAGATGGGACTGTTTCAGGAAGGGAAGTTGATGGGATCCTGGCAGTGAGACGATGGAGAGGGTCCTCAAGAGCGGCATGATCACAGAAAGCTTCTCTGTGGTTCTTTAATTGTACTCTGGCACCACTTCAGTTGGGCCGTTATCGGCATAATGGACCCTGGGGAGAGGACAGACTCAGCCAAGCACACAATGAAGTGCTCATGAACGAGTGTGCAAAAAGTTAGTGCGCGTGCGCACACACACACACACACACACACGCACACGCACACACACACACACACACACACGCACACGCACACGCACACACACACACACACACTTTTTGCAGTTAACTGATCATGTCCTGTATAGTTGTGCCAAAAACTATACTGAACTTCCTAAATCTTTGAAAGTTCCTAAAGGTGAATGCAATGAAACAGACACCTGGAGAAAGTCAGAGACGTGAGGCCAAACAAGCAGGTGACAGCAAAAGAAGAGGAAGACATCTGATGGAGGTAAGAAAAGCACTCACACAGACACATACACACAAAACAGGAAGTGAGTAGATAATGAAGAATGTAAACTGTTATGTTTTGTCCTTATTGAAACGCCCTCACAAGCCCATGATGGTTTCAAAGTGTGTGTGTGCAAAATATAAACAATACAAAAAAGTGAATGAATACATTTGGTGAATTTGGAATCATGAGGCGTTTCTAAATGGGATTTCTAGTTGTCTGTTTCTTCATTTCGAGCTGTTTATAACGATAGTGAGACATTTCAACTGAAACGAGCAAGACCTACTTTATGGCTGGAATTGTATTTCTACATCACCTGGAAGCCGGTTCAGGGTGTCCCGCGCCTACTGCCCGAAGACAGCTCGGATAGGCTTCAGCACGCCCCGTGACCCTTGTGAGGATAAAGCGAATCCGAAAATGGAAGGATGGTACAAGTCACACATTTGCTTTGTGACAGTTTCAGGCACATTAACATGGGGCGTATAGTCTTCTACTCAAGACGTTTAATAAATGCTCACTTAATCAGTTCTTAATGTGTGAACCTTTTTTTTTTTTTTATTTGCGGAACCCATGGAATAATATGTCAGACATCTTGGAAATGACGAAACCCAAACAAGCTGTAAAAAGAGGTCTGGAGCTTCTTAAGTTGAAAAATGGCAATTCCCTTCACTGTTTACCTTGGCAATTGGCTTAAGCTTTGGTCTTCCAGGCCAAAAGATTCTCAGCAGCTGAAATCTGCTCTGACGTGGGCAAGATGCTGTCTTGACGCCACTAGAAAACCGGAATCCCCCACGGTCGACTTGGGAAGAAACAGTGACACGCCGTTGGGGTGAAGCTTCATCACAGTGTTATTCAGCGTGACTCAGTTCCTCATGATCGCACTGACGATCCATGTTGTTAGCCTCATGTTTTCATCGCCCTATCTGCAAAGAAGATTGGAAGGCACGTGCAGTGTGTCATTGCAATCAGGATTTGTTGTTCTGCGCTTTACCTCAAATTGAAAACCTGGCTCACTCTTCTTCTTTCCACTCCTGCAATCTGTTTCCATGAAGCCCTTGTCTCCCTAGTGGAAAAAGAGCATTTTTCATGGCCAGAATGGACTAATCTGTGTCAAATACGAGCGAGGACAAAGGTAAAGCATTATATTGCTGGCACAGAGCACAGCTGTCACTGAATGAAGTTGTTTAGATTTGTACCGCTGAAGAGCCAATTCTCTGTGATGCAATTACCTCTGAAAGTCACACAACGGTAGAAAATGGTGCACCACAGACGTTCTGGCTCACGTGCGCTAGTTCGGATCTTATTCTTAGGATAAAAAGACAGGCCACATTGGAGCTGTGTGTGATCCCTGAACTCTCCTGTGGGTCCCCTCTCCTGTCAAAATCAAAGTCCTGCGGTGTGTCTATGGTCAAATTATCTTATCTGGCTATTGTGTCTCTAATCTTCTCTGCCCAATCCCATCTGCTTTACCTCGCCGTTGGCATCTCAGCTTTGTCGGTGAGCAATGGCAAGGGTCTTTCATCTTCAGAAACACACAATTGAGGAAAATAAGGGGGGAAAAACATGCTTTTGTCAAAAAAATCCCCTCCCCTCTTCCCCCCAAAATACAAAGGTTTGCCTTATATAAGGAAACTGGCCCATTTGAAGTGCATCCGATTCACATTCAGAGCACACAATTACTCCCTCATACAGATCAGTGATTCGTATCAAGGTTGTTGTGGGGCTCAAGGTGTCTCATGAGAGATCATCCATGGTGCTATGGGAAATTATCCAATTTCATTTCATTTGTTAAATAATTACAAATATATCTTTGTTCATATATCTATGCCAGCCCAGTGAAAGGCAGAACAAGTGAACGCTCTTCCATGAGCTGGCAGAAAGTAGTATAAACCTGCATATCCACCTGTTGCTGATAAAGCCACAATAATATTAAAACGACCATGATGAGAAATTCTATTGATGAGTAACTTGAGATGATTTTTTTTGCCAGTATTTTCTTTGGTGGCGTGTCCTTGGACTTTCCCTATGTGTGCCTTGGTCCCAATAAAGGCTGGGGAAACTCCTGCCATAGATGACCATGGCTGAGTGCATGAAGTTGACTTTTTTGTGTTTCACTCACTTACAGACCAGTAAAACTTTTCCACCGCTATCTGGGTGATGCCAAAAGTCATTGCTCGGCTGACTTTGTCCCGTTTCCACCAGTCCACCTTAAGAGTTTTGTGCCTGCAGTCCCGACTTTACGCCTGGTGGTGTCAGTGTTAAACTGTCCAAAATGTTTCATCTCTGACCTCCTCTGCAAAGAGGAGTGTCTTGCTCTTAAGGTGGTCCATGTGTGTTCCTGTCTATCTGTCAGTTTTGAAAACTTCTTTCAACATGTGGAGAACGCCTTTGTGCTTTCAAATAGCTACAGTATGTACAGTACATGACTTGACACCATCCTCAGTGTGATCATGGCCCTCTGTGGCCACTAGCACCAGTGCTGGCTGTGTCTAGGTGTGACGTGTGGAGGCTGACACAGGGAAAGCAGCTTAGAGGTCCCGGTCCCTGGAGGCGAGTGCCCGGGGGCCTCCCGGGCTGCCACCGACAGGGCTTTATCACCCGCAGAGGATTACGGCGATTTCATCAGACCACTGGCTGCAGCCACACACACCCGTGCATGCACGGTATGTGCACATGGTCACGATACTGGGTTACTCCTCATACAATAGGAAAGATTATGTATGATGCCACTATTACATGCCTCTGTAATGATATGTTTAAGGTTGTGTGTGCTCAGTTTCTTTGGATACTACGTGATGCCCTGCGGCCAATAGTTTACGTATGTGCAAGTGGGCTCAAACAGCAACAGTTACTAAGGACTGTTGCAGGTGTGAAAAGGGTGTCGGCAGAACAGCTGATGAACTCTTCTCTTCTCATTCTTTGTGTACATCCTCCTTCTCACTATCACATCAACACAATTTACTACTTCATTCCTCTTATTGATTTTTAAAGGGCACTGGGTAGTGAGTGTCCTATTGTGAGTGAGTTGGGAAAGACTGCCTGGTTCGCCAATGACCATGAATAGTCCGAAGTGCTCTTTGCTGAGTGAAATGAGGAATAGGTCTCCTCTGGACCCACCAAACGTAAAACACATAGAGTGGAACATTTCATTCATTTCGCAACGCTGGTTGACCAACGATTTTTTTTCAGGACGCAGTGGATGCATGTTACTCCCAAAAAGCAAATTATTAACAAATACTAATTGACGCTCTCCCCTAAAAGTGATTCTTCCCATTTTTTTAAGCTACTTGTATTCACACTATGAGACGAAAGCACTCAAATGGCTGGAATACTACTCTACCTGGAAGCCCCATCGTGCAAACACCAAAAGGTAAGCAGAACTGCAGTGTTAGTAGAGATTGTCATGGATAAACATTTTTACTCTTGGTTGTTTCTGGCAGCCAGTGCAATTTTTTTTCTGAGATGTTCAGGTGAGTGTGGTAATAGCACCTCTAAAGTCATTTGGTCTGAAGCTCGTCACCCTTTTGAAAAATACTGTAGCCACTTGAGGTATCGGCAAGAGTGCTTAATACAGCAACGCAGTAGCGAAGTTGGCAACACTGAGTGGCCACTTATTTCTTCATAATGCCTTAACTCTGCGTCTGTCATAGTAACCTAGCCATATTTGGCATTTCTTTGAGACAGAAGGCCACCTTCACAAAAGTGAGTGAGTTCAACAGAGTGGATACAGTATTTGTCAAGTGGTTATTAAGGGTACTTTAATTGTTTATTCATTGTGTATTTTGTTTGAAGAATATCAAAGACCTTTTTTCATGGTTGCCAATCAATTGAAAACATTTAAAATGTCTTCTATAGTAATAAAGGCGTAATCCATCCATCATCCATCCATCCATCCATCCATCCATTCTCTACTGCTTATTCGGCATCAGGTTGCAGGGGCAACAGCTTCAGCAGGGAAGCCCAGACTATTGGAATGGAATGGAATGGAATGGAATGGAATACTTTATTGTCCCCATACAGCCAGATGAAATTCTTCTTCCAGCTCTTCCCTGGGAATCCCGAGGTGTTCCCATGCCAGCTGGGAGACGTAGTCTCTCCAGCGTGTCCTGGGTCGTCCCAGGGGTCTCCTACTGGTGGGGCATGCCCAAAACACCTTTCCAGGGCGGACTCCAGGAGGCATCCTGATCAGATGCCCGAGCCACCTCATCTGGCTCCTTTCGATGTGGAGGAGAAGCGGCTCGACTCTGAGCAGCTCCCGGATGACCGAGCTTCTCACCTTATCTCTAAGGGAGAGCCCGGACACACATGAGGAAACTCATTTCGTCCGATCTCACTCCTAGGCCGAATGTAAATGTAAATCTTTCGTGATTATACAAACAAACTTGACTTGACATAATTTCACTTATTGCATTCTTTATTGCGATACAAGTGAATAAGTAAGTTAAAAACTCAATTTCAACTCTAACAAACAATGTGAGTGAAGAGTTTTGTTCCAGGCACACATCTGTGAACAGCCAAAGTTTCATCATTTGTACTCATATTCTTATTCTCTAAACACTAGTCCTGATTTTGAAATACATTGCATAAAACCATCAATAAGCTGCTAAATTGCTGACATCCAAAATAACATCTTGCATGCTTGCTTGAATACGGGCGTTTTGTGCAATTTAAGAGGTATAAACCCCCTGGCAAAAATGGACAACTGGACAACACATGTGTACTCATTTGTTTGAGGCAAGTTAACTTCTCTAGATTTTTTGCTGATTTCAACAATTTTGTTCCTTTTTTTGCCAGAATTATATAGTATTTTGAACAAAAAAATGATTTGTGGAACATTGGTGACTGAATTTTTCCCCTCAACTAAACATTCAATTTTTCATTCTCCAGGAGCAGTGACTCCATATATATATCCATCCATCCATCCATCCATTTTCCGAACCGCTTCATCCTCACTAGGGTCGCGGAGGGTGCTGGAGCCTATCCCAGCAGTCTTCGGGCAGTAGGCGGGGGACACCCTGAATTGGTTGCCAGCCAATCGCAGGGCACACAGAGACGAACAACCATCCACGCTCACACTCATACCTAGGGACAATTTAGAGTGCCCAACGAGCCTGCCATGCATGTTTTTGGAATGTGGGAGGAAACCGGAGCACCCGGAGAAAATCCACGCAAGCCCGGGGAGAACATGCAAACTCCACACAGGGAGGCCGGAGCTGGGATCGAACCCGGTACCTCTGCACCGTGAAGCCAACGTGCTAACCACTGGACTACCGGGCCGCCCATATATATATATATATATATATATATATATATATTATATATATATAATATTTTTGCCAAGCATTTTAGGTTTCTTTGGTATTTGATTTTAGTATCACTTTTGGTAACATGTATTTCCTTCATTTCTGTGCAAGTGAAAGACTCACTAGTTTTCTTGGAGGTGCTTCATCTGCGCTCTGAGGCATAAAGTCGGAGACCCGCCAGGAAAGTGCACACTCTGAATCACACAGCTTTGGATTCTCCCATATTTCCCAAAGTGTTTGCAACTATTTTGCCAAAACCATAACAGTTGCATGCACATGGCTAAATAGAGTGCCGCAAATTTAAACTATGTGTTTAATTTGTGGCTGAGCTGTTACTAACATTCAGTCTATTTGTCATTTCCCTCTACCCACACTTTGCAAGACCACTAAAGCAACTATTAGCTGAAACATTTATGCTCGTACTCCAACAACATAAAGAATTGGGTCAGGACAAAAGACTCCTTGCTTTACTCGCAGACCGCTTGAAAATCTTTAAATCATTCTCTTCTCGATTTTCAGTTTACTTAAGCTCGATTTATGCCCGGGAGTGGAGCATGTCTGAACTGGCCCATCTCACTGACAGCTCCGTTTGCTCGAGTCAAATGCTTTGTCACTTTTGGCTGCTGGTTGTTGCCCACATCTGAGAATTCATACGTCAGATACCTGCCGTGGGGCAGCCAGAAAAAATAAGACATGAAAAAAAAAAGGCATAAAAAATGAAAAAAGGTATCTTTCAAGTACTTTGGCTGTTTTTCCGTATATACAGTACAGCTACCACTTGTGTGGGTATTTGTGAGTTGCGTCTGTTTGCTTTCAGGCTGTTTTGTATGCCAGTATAAGTGCATAGCCCACTCGTGTGTGTATTTCTGTCCATGTCTGTGTTTTCGTCTGTTTGTGTGGTCATGCATATGTGGTTTTCACACTCAGGTGCGATTGCAACATTGTGGAGCACTCACCTTGTCCAGCCTCTGATTCAATATACTGGACGCTCCAAAGACTCAACCATTTCTACTTGTATGCTTCTCAATTCGCTGTTCAATTTCACTCCTATTCCTGAACACTACCAATGCAATCCATAAAAAGTGTTTCTAGAGTGGAGTTTCTAGAGGATTATCATGATTATTATTAAAGTTATTATTATTATTATTATTTGTATTATTATTATTTTTATCCATCCATCCATCCATCCATCCATCCATCCATTCATCCATTTTCCGATCCGCTTATCCTCACAAGGGTCATGGGGGTGCTGGAGACTATCACAGCCGTCTTCAGGCAGTAGGAGGGGGACACCCCGAACCGGTTGCCAGCCAATCGCAGAGCAGACAGAGACGAACAACCATCCGCGCTCACACTCACACGTAGGGACTTGAGAGTATTCAATCAGCCTGTCATGCATGTTTTTGGAATGTGGGAGGAAACCAGAGTACCCGGAGAAAACCCACGCAGGCCCGGGGAGAACATAAAAACTCCACACAGGGAGGCCGCAACTGGAAATTAACTCGCTGCACTGTGAGGTCGATACGCTAACCACTGGACCACTGGACCCTATTATTATTATTATTATTATTATTATTATTATTATTATTGTTATTATTCTTATATTTTGGAGACACATATTTTTTACAGGGAGAGACAATTTTTAAAAATACTTATCACAGTACTCTTGTTTAACCTATTTGCCAACATAAATTTTATCATTTAGTAAATCTTCATAATTCAGTCATGAGGTGGATGTGGTGGATTATGAAAGTGTATGTTTTGTCCAAAGTCAAATGAGGATTGTTTGCCCTTGTCAGAAATCTGCACTTGTGCTATTCCACTTGGCTATATGATGTGCCCCGGAGCACAGAGTCATTGATTTATATTACCCGACATGAATGAAATGTTGACATTTGAAGTACAGTATCTTAATTACAGAGTCACCTGACAGCATTCAAGTTGACCGCTGACTGTAGCATAATCGCATCTTTGTCAGCAGAATTGTCACCAAGCCAAACCAACTGATTTGCTGTAGTATCCTTTTTTTTCTCCTTCAACTATTTTTGTCAGGTAATTTTTTTTTCAGGAAGAATATTGTTTTAATAAAGGCTACAAGTGGCCATTTGAATTACGATTGGAATAATAAGCCTATGGAAATAAAATTCTGAACTGCAAACGTCCTGCAAGAATCCCAACAGACGCAATCCGCTGCACTGTTTAATCACCAGTTACAAGGTAAGCGTTACCTAATAGTGCTCCAAATACATTTTTTCAGTGCAATGTATTGAACAAGAGCTGATTAACATAGCATCATTAGTTATCTAAAGGAAAAACTTTTTGTCACCACCAATTTTACGATTTTTCAAAACTGACCATCTTATTCCTATGCCTGTTTCATTCTCATATTCTTCATTTAAGTCATGTCTCTGCACTTCATTCTTCATGACATTTAAACCCACAATGCTCCCATTGTGTTTGCATGTGTGCGTGTGCGTATGTGTGTGTGTGCGTGTGTGTGTGTGTGTGTGTGTGTGTGTGTGTGTGTGTGTGTGTGTGTGTGTGTTAGACCACATGGATCAGAATTTTCGTGCAAAAAATAGAGTTACCTTCATTACCTCTCTGTTTTCCCCTGTAAGTGACACTCAAATTGTCTCAAATCAAACAGAGGAAGTACTTTAAGGACTTCCATAGTCTGTGAGTGCGGCCCGGCGGTCCAGTGGTTAGCGCGTCGACCTCACAGTGCAGAGCGGTACCGGGTTCAATTCCAGCTCCGGCCTCCCTGTGTGGAGTTTACATGTTCTCCCCGGGCCTGTGTGGGTTTTCTCCGGGTACTCCGGTTTCCTCCCACATTCCAAAAAACATGCATAACAACTTGATTGAACACTCCAAATTGTCCCTAGGTGTGAGTGTGAGCGCAGATGGTTGTTCGTCTGTGTGCCCTGCAATTGGCTGGCAACCGGTTCAGGGTGTCCCCCGCCTACTGCCCAAAGACGGCCGGGATAGGCTCCAGCACGGCCCGTGACCCTTGTGAGGATAAGCAGTTCAGAAAATTGATGGATAGTCGGTGAGTTTCACATACTCTATGTTAGGGGTGTCAAACTCAGGTCCTGGAGGGCCATTGTCCTAACATGTTTTCCAAGTCTCCCTGTTGCAACACACCTGATTCAAATAAATAGGTACAATGTCAGGCTTCTGCAGAGCTTGCTGATGATCTGATCGTTTGAATCAGGTGTGTTGACACCCCTGCTATGTGTCTGTTTTTCTGTCTGTTTTTCTGTTTTTAATGGAGGGTATTGTGGGCTTGGTATCGACCTCATCATGGCGCATAGATGTGTGTGCACGGGTGTGTGCACACCAATGCGATGCCCAAGCGCGCCATGTATGGGCACCAAGGACTGCATGACCAGCTATCCTGTTAGAAAAGTGGTTCACCAGTGATGGGACATTTTTTATGAATGGTGTAGAAGTGTTCAGTTAAAAATGTAAACACTGGCAGATTTATAGAAATGAAGTGTTATGATATTTCAGCACAGTTGACTGGTTAGCACTTCTGCCTCCCAGTGCAGAGGTGGAGGCTCCAGCCTCCCAGAGTGGGTTTTCTCCGGGTATTCTGGTTTCCTCCCACATTCCAAAAACATGCATGGCTGGTTAATGGAGCACTCGATATTGTGAGTGCTAGGTGTGATTGTTGTTGGAGGTGTGCCCTGCGATTGACTGTCATAGTGTCTGAAGAACTGCCTGAAGAAACCCGGGATAGGCTCCAGCACACCCATGACCCTGGATGGATGGATGAATCTATCTATCTATCTATTTATCCATCCATCTATCTATCTATCTATCTATCTATCTATCTATCTGCCATCTATCTATCTATCTACCTCTGCACTGTGAAGCCGACGTGCTAACCACTGGACTACCGGGCCGCCCCTATCTATTTATCTATCTATCTATCTATCTATCTATCTATCTATCTATCTATCTATGAAAATGCATAATTCCTTATTCTCATATAATTGTACAATCATTTAACATAATTGTGGTTACATTCACTTTCTGTGAGGAAATAGAAAGTACCAGCGAGTGAAGAGAAGTGCAAAACATGACCCTGAGAGAAAAAAAAAAAAAAGAGATGTGAGAGAAGGTAAGAAAGAAGTAAAAGAAGAGAATTCAAGACGAAAAAGTGATACAACTTGACAACATGGACGACAGAGCCAGATGGCAACAGAGAAGAAGAGAAGTCGGGGAGATGCTATGAAAAGGTCCAGACAACGAATTGCTGCAAGCAGACACAATCATCATTATGGTCATCAACATCCCCAAGTGGTCCAACAACGTTTAAACCAAAGCTTGGCCAAAGAGATGTTTGTTTCTGCCCAGCTCAAGATGTAATCATAATATTATTGGGAAATGCATCACCTCTCTCATCAAGAATGAAGAAATTTTGTATTGCTGATGTGCAGGAAAGGAGTGGAGGAAGAGTCAAGAAATGAACATAAGAGAAAAGGAAGGAAAGTACAGTTAGCTGATAAAGAGGAGAGGAACAAGTGATGAAGGAAGGTCTGAAGAGAGCAACTTGTGATAATTTATTTACATTCCCAGTCATTTACAATGACTGCTCATTTAGAGTGCATATTTTCAGATTTATATTCAGTCATGCGAGGGCGGGTCGGTGCGAGGGTGTCGGGTCGTGCGGGTGTCGGCGGCGACTTTGGACGCGCGCCGGGCCCTTCATCTCTTCATGCGGCGCTCGGCGGGTCCCCCCGCGGTCGCGGCTCTCGCGCTTGTCCTCCCCCTCGTGGGGGGGAGGGCTGGTCAGCTCTCCGCCGGGTTCGCCTCGGCCGGCGCCTAGCAGCTTGCTGGTGCGGACCAGGGGAATCCGACTGTTTAATTAAAACAAAGCATCGCGAAGGCCCGCGGCGGGTAAATTTCTGCCCAGTGCTCTGAATGTTGAAGAAATTTAAACGGCGGGAGTTATTTTTTAGGGGAATAGGGGGAATAAAATATCCGAAACCAAAACGGAAGGCCGGACAAGTACCATGAGGGATTAGAGCAGGTTACAAATCCAATCTAGGAGCGGAACAAGAGTTGACCTTACTGATAATAAACTGTTGTTGGCCGGGACTACTAACCTCACGAACATCACGTTTCTCATTAGTGACTAGTGTAGATGTGACTAAATTTGTGGTATAAAGAAGCGAGGCTTCTGTGAATTTTGTACCGACGCAGGGGTTATGATAAAGGGAACTGTTTTGGGACGGGTTGGCACCCCGCACCGAGTAGGATATGGGAGGGCAGCTCCGTGGTAGCGGAGAGAGCGACATCAACACGCTGGCACTACTCCAGTTGCGGCAAATCACGGTGTAGCGTTATGGTGGGAGAGGGTGATTGCGTGACGTTCCGGAAGACCTGTTCACTTGGCGGAAAAGTCCCCCTGTCTAACTCTGTATGGAACCGTAGGAAAGAGGCTTGGAAGTCAAGGGGAGGGGTCTGTTATCAGCCCTGGGCGCGTGCCCGAAAATGGTGCACAGTGGGAATCTCAGAAGTGAAGGACGGTGGGGCGACTCATCGTCCTCCTCGTCGGGAAGGTGGGGAGTTCATCCGTCTCATGTACAGCCCTAAGGTGACCACTTACTCGACGGCCGAGCCTAAAACAGCCGCAATGCCGTGTCGGAGGGGTTGAAGAAAATATTTTTCTCAGACAAAGATGAACAAGAAATCATGAAAATTACATCCTTTAGAAACATCGGCTTTCAGTATAATGTGAAATAACTACCCAAGTTTATATACGCTCTGTTATGACATCCATCCATCCATTTTTTGAACCGCTTGATCCTCACTAGGGTCGCGGGGGGTGCCGGAGCCTATCCCAGCTGTCTTCGGGCAGTAGGTGGGGGACACCCTGAATTGGTTGCCAGCCAATCGCAGGGCACACAAAGACTATTTGAACAACCATCCACGCTCACACTCACACCTAGGGACAATCTAGAGTGCACAATCAGCCTGCCATGCATGTTTTTGGAACGTGGGAGGAAACCGGAGCACCCGGAGATGAAACCCACGCAGGCCCGGGAGAACATGCAAAATTACTCCTTTAGAAACACAGGGAGGCCGGAGCTGGATTCAGGAACCCGGTACCTCTGCACTGTGAAGCCGACGTGCTAACCACTGGACTACCGGGCCGTCCCTGTTATGACATGTCAGAGTAACTAAAAGCTATTCCAATTCCAATTCCATTGGTTTGTTCGCAGACCACTTACACTTGCAAAATTGTTCACTTTTTAATGTGTGAAATGGAGCTGACACAAATGAAGTTCTAAACTGAAACATGTTTTCTTTTTAGCTTTTTTTGGGGTGTTTTTAATTTATAATCGGTTGCTCCATCCATCCATCCATCCATCCATCCATCCATCCATCCATCCATCCTTTTCTAATCCGCTTCTCCTCACGAGGGTCTCTGGTGTGCTCGAGGTAAATTACGTTTTTTTTTTTAGCAGTGTGTATGAAACTGGGAGCTCTTTTTACAAATCAGTGGCCAAGAAGTAGCTCTCGGTTTCAAAAGGTTCATAGGAAAGAGATTAAAATGGCTAAAAATATATCTTAAATGTGTAACATATTTGTATTGTCAGTAATCTGCCATTTACACTGAATATCCAATCAAAGGTAACATATGCTGTATTATTTGGATTTTTGAGGAAAAGGAGCAGAGAATTAAGTCAGTTGACCACATTTAAACCACGTGCAACCGAAAGTTGCATCCTGGTACTTTTTTAAAATGTCAGTGCAGCCATCCCTAGGGGTGGCTCTGTTAAAAATGAATCTGTATGTTAGACTTGTGTTGAAGTGGGGTCAGTGTGCAACTGTCACCACTTGTTGAGCCTCTGACTAAGCACAAACCATTCCAGCTGTTCAATTGGCTTTTCTTGACATTTTTTTTCTTTCTACCGCAAACCTAAAAACTATGTGACTACTGACTGCATTTAGAAAAATAAGAAAATCAATGTAACGAAAAGACCAGAGAGCTAAGATTGAAAATAATTTTATTTAATCATGATTTGTTAATATTTTACTCACATCCCTGAAAGGGACACTTGGAAAGATGAAATACGAGGACTTCCTGAAAAGTTTCAGGACTGGAGTCACAAAAGATAAAGATGTGTTTCCCTTCTAAGGAATACCCTTGGAGTCAAAAGCTTGATTTATGCTTGTCGTTGTATCCACGATCTTTTTCTTTCGGGCATGCCCCCTAATATTTGGTATCTCTCTCTGGTTCTCGAATGCTTAAGATTCGGTCTTTTCACTGCTGCAATCTGGGTTCTCTTCCTGGTCAGGGAACACACTGAAAAGTTCTGAGGGAACTTTCGCCAGCCCGTTAACTTTCATGATCACTATAGTAGACTAACATTAATCACCAGAAGAGGGAAACTATGCTATTCGACAAATGATACCTACGTGCTGTCCTCGTGCTGAGTAGTCGGCCTACTATTAGCATGTTTGTGTGTTTTTGTGCTCAAGGCTGTGGAACCATAAGTGATATAATACCTGGCAATTCATTAAAGCCGGGAGAAAAAAAAAGATCTTGTACTTTAAAAAGAGGGTTCAAAAGTACAAAAATGTAAGACAGGAAATCTTTCCTCAATCTGAATTAACACTGATTAGAAGCCACACCAGATATTCATTGCAACAGGTGACAGTACAGTTGCGGAGCGTTCCAGTGTTATTGTTTCAATGGCGAGGAGTTTGTGTTTGATAAAATTGGTAAAGAAGATCGGAAAATCTTGTGAAGGGCCGCTCGGGGAGCCAAGGTATGTGTGATCACGAAGTAGGCGGGCGGCAGCATTCTGGATGTACTCCGTAGAGGATGCTATTAACACTGATTAGAAGCCATACCAGTATTCACAGGCATGGAGCCAGTGTTATTGTTTGAAAAGTATAAAAATAAAATCCCTCATATGTGTTGAATCTACTCTCTCAGAAGGCGACCGCAAAAGAAGCATTGCTATTAACCTGCCAGCGGTGAAACGCTTCCAGAAGAGGACTGCCTCCTTATATAGACGTGAAGGTAACTCGTATTTGCTTGAAGACAAGAGTACCTTCAGCTCAGAAAATCATCGGTATGTAAATATATATACCGTACACAAGTCAGAAAGTGGTCTTCATGCAGGAACACCCTGAACTGGTCACCAGCCAATCGCAGGGCACATAAAGACAAAAAAAAATAAAATTTGCGAACACACTCACACCTAGGGACAATTTAGAGTATTCCATTAACCTGCCATGGATGTATTTGGAATGTGTGAGGAAACCGGATAACCCGGAAAAAAACCAGGCAGGCCCAGGGAAAACATGTAAACTCCACACAGGAAGGCCAAAGCCCAGAAACAAACCCATGACCTCTGCACTGTGAGGCCGACATGCTAACCAATTGACGACTGTGCCTCCCACTAAGATAACCCAGAGTACCAATTGGCTGGGATGGGAAGGAGTCAGGGAGGCAAAGGGTGAGCAAGCAAGAGAGCGAGAGTGAGAAAGGGAAACGCTTGCTCCTTAGCGAATGCTAGTATGATCCATTCGGCACAAAATATCAAACGGTCCAGAAAGGAGGCAGACCAAGTTGGAAAATTCATGCTGATCCAGGGTAGCCGATCTGGGACTGACTTGCTCTACCAAAACCTGTTATATTAAAAAAACAAAAAAACTGCTGTTATCTTGCACCTTTCACACTATGTGAACAATTCCCTTGCAGCAAACTAAAGACATTTCAATTGTGGAGGATCTTACAACATACAATACATGACATGAATTTCTAGTGTAATGTATTGTAAACTCACCGAAGGGCAGCCACACCACCATCTCCTCGGCGCATAGTGATTGTCTTAGCTGCCTGTGGCAACATCTGTCTCCACATCATCACTCACATCATTTACTTAGTTGGCTGCCACATCTGTCAGATTTTATGCGAGCGTTTGCATTTTCTGTACACACTTTGGGAAGAGAAATTGTCTGTCAAACAAGATAGGACAGCATCAGTTGTGCATTATGGTGCCACCTGGGGTTGAACAAAGAGTCACACTGACAACAATTGAAAATGCTGACTGGATCATTCTGTGTGTGTGTGTGTGTGTGTGTGTGTGTGTGTGTGTGTGTGTGTGTGTGTGTGTGTGTGTGTGTGTGTGTGTGTGTGTGCGTGCGTGTGTGCATACGTGTGTGTTTGCATGTCACGTTTTTGGGCAAATCTGGACCCGCGTGCAGGCTATTGATATATAGGATGGCGATGAAGGCACAGTAGAAACTGACCTAAAACCACATGGTGTCAATATGGTGTGTGAGTGCTTCTCTTGGCTCACCTTAGGTCGACATTCGGAGAACCCTTCATTCAAGCTGTGCTCATGTGCTGTCAAAGCCCTGAGGAGAGTAAACAAAGGTTTAATGGCTATTGTCTAATTTCCATAGCAACCAGGTCTGTTGGTCAAAACAGCAATAGCTGAGACCTGTTTTTAAGTGTTGTCTTCCCTGAGGCAAGATAGATAACAATGGTTTTCATTCTGGTAATAGCATGAGCAGGCACACTCTGAACAGGCTGCTAACAATGTGGTATTAAAAAGGTATGGCTGTATTGAGTCGGCAGAGGTTGTGGGTTCCATCCTGGCTCCGGCCTTCCTGTGTGGAGTTCGCATGTCCTCCCGGGCCTGCATGGGTTTTCTCCGGGCACTCCAGTTTCCTCCCACATTCCAAAAAACATGCATGTCAGGCTGATTGAACACTCCAAATTGTCCCAAATTGTGAGTGTGAGCGCGGATGGTTTTTCGTCTCTGTGTGCCCTGCGATTGGCTGGCAACCGGTTCAGGGTGCCTCCTGCCCTAAGAGGGCAGGGATAGGCTCCCCTCGCGACCCTTGTGAGGAAAAGCTAATCCGAAAATGAATGGATGAATGGGTATATTGAGTTAGGGCTGTTGAAAAAAAAACGTTATAATGTATTTGAATTGAAATGTATGATCAGCACATTTCTCTGCAGAATGCCTCGAGGTTTCATTGTACTCTTCACACATTCAAGATGTTCTTTGCCTGATGCAGCAAAACCGTCCCATAAAGTAACGTCCATGTGCCTTCCTTTGCCTGCTTCATTTTTGCATCGGCAAGTGAAGTTGATGTGCCTTGCCAAAACGCTCCAGTTTTGTGTCATGTGTCCAAAGGACATTCTCTCTGAAGCTTTGTTTTCATTCTTCCATGTTCCTACTTTTTCTATTAACTTTCAAATGGAAGGTTCAGAATTTGACCGCTATAAGGCATTGTGAAATGCATTTCAGAATTAAAGCAAGAGTGCTGAAGTTTGAGCAACTCGTTCTCCTCAGATACTTGGCACAGGACGTGCTAGAAGAACAGAGACCAGAGAAAACAGAGACACGCATGACGCCTAACTCCTGCTTCATCTGCACACTCAGGCATGCAGTAAATGGTTTTAAAGAGAGCGGTCGTTGGACGCACCCAAGCGAAACGTCAAACTTGTAAAAAGCAACAAAGTGTATTGTTTGTTTTCAGTACAAGAAAGACCGACTTGGGTTTCACATGAGTGCTGAACCAACAATGCCGACTATTTGTTGGAGACACTTGTTGGTCTTGCACATCAGCAACCTTTGCTGTGATTGATTGCCTCCAAATATTATCCTGGAGGTAATTTTTTCATTTTTAGAGTGCAATTTAGTGTTCTCCTTTTCAGTGTGATGACGTTCCAAATCAAACCTCGCATGCAAAAACGATCCCAAAACATTGACACAAGAGCAGAACAAAAGATTCTTCTTTCTCTTAAGTTTGGAGTGGAGACACACACTTGGGTGGGAACAGAGTGATTAAACGGCAACATCGTTTTGCTGTTTTAGTAGTCAGCAGAGCCCAGCGTGACGAGCACATGGGAACTTAAAGCACCAGCAACAGTTTAATAAACCCGAGTGGGGAGTCGCCCTAGTGTCTACCTCTCCACATAACCAGGGAACATAAAACAAGGGAACGCAAGTCAAAAATGTGCAAGAACATGTTTTATGTGTCCCCAATAGTCTCAACATGGCATACTGATGGTTTCGATTATGTCTGTGGAATACAAACAAAGGCGAATAATGCACTCATGTTTATCCATCTCAGGGTGCAGACATTTATTCCCGTACAGCCCTCTACTGTGGAATTAAATTGACAACTAAGTGCCCTTGGGCTCACACTGCAAATGTCGCATGAACCAACCTGTAAAACAAGTGAAGAGTGCAAGAAGTATACGGCAGAACGATATCAAGGTTTCGATGGCTATTACAGTTTCACTACAGTTTCCAATGTACCGGCGTAGTATCAAATCCCTCCCCAAAGTTTTACTTGCAGTTACGTGATTTCACACTTGCCTCCAAAGCACATTACCACTGGCACCAGAATGCCGTGGGCCTTCATCCTCATTCATCTTGGCTCTGGGCTGAATGAGAGACATCGCCAAGCTCGGGGGCACCAGCCGGGCATCTAGCTACAATCAAACCAGCAAGGTGTTACATTTAATAGACACTTTACAGTTGAGTGGCTGGAGGACAGTTCTATTGCTAGAATAAAAGATGGGTTTTTTTTTCCACGGGGCCCAGCTAGGTTTTGGTTGCAATTCTGACTTTGAAGTATTTACCTTATATTTGCAAGTTTTGAAGAACAGAATTCAGGACTGTACAGAGGCAATTAGAAGTAGATAAAAGTGTATGCTGAGGTTTCAAGAATTAACCGCTACTGTATATGATGTCAAACCACGCTGTGTAAAAATGAATTTTCTGCCCAAAGGTCATTTTGATTGTGTGGCCTTTTTTGCTGGGGCAGATAGCGTTTGGTGTAAAAAGTGATGGATTTTCATATTGGTGCCAATGCAAGTCTAGTTTGGCCATCTTTATGTCGTCCACCTCTGCAGGTCTCCTAGCAGTTCCTTGTAAACTTCTTTTGCGCACTTCGATCTTCTGCATCGACTCCAGTGAGTCAGTTTCTACTTCCCCAATGTCAAATAGTGCGCGGCCCTCGTGCACCTAATTAATAGGTAATAAGTGGAGCCGCTTCCATTCGCCGCGAAGCTAGTCGTCTGTGTTTACACTCACAACGGCACAGCCAACCCATTTTAACTGATCGCATATGCCAAAACACCAAAAGAACGAACTCCACCCACACGCACAACTAAACCACGTATTGTGCTAGGCACGTAAACAGAGCCCAAACAATCTGTGATGATTCTTGGCATGTGTGAACAGTGATGTTGTGCCGGTTGCCTGGTGGGGCAACGAAAAACACAGTATGTATTTGGAAATGAAAATATTGAGAGCTAAACCAGCACACTGTAGTAGGCTGTGTTGTCTATTATGCTGCCGCCCGCCTCCTCAGTCTGGCAGGCGACGAGAGACATCTTGGAAACTGAAACAAAAGGTGTCAGTCAGTATCTGACACCTTTTGACATAGATATAGTTACCGTTTTGTTGATGGCCTTGCGGAGTGAGGAAAGTTCACAATCTAAACTCACAACGCGGGGTTTGTGTCTTTTGGTGTCGTGCTCGCAAAGAATCTCCACTTCAGCCCATCACCCTTTGAGTGTCATTACCAGTGATAAACTTTAGCGTCCAGACACTGCACAAGCTCCGCTAATGTCTCTCCATTCTTTCGTTCATCTTCAGTGAAAGCTTTATCGTCATCTGCGCTAATTTCTGATCCCTCCAGGAGCACACCTCGAAATCTGATTTCCCAGACCTCATAACTTTTCTCATCACCATCGGATAAAAGTCTCAACCACCTTTGGCCTGCTTGACTGGGTCCATAACCTGTAGCAGGAGCCATTTCTTCTGCAATTTCTCCTACGCACGGCCATTTCGCTGACTGACAGAAACACCCCTAGCCTGTTTTGCATGTGAAATAGCACAATGCGCCGCTTGTCTTGTGCATGTAGAGTGCAAATCTGCGGTTCATAGTTCAACCAACATTGTGGTCCATACTGTACACGTCAAAACTTAACTGACCTATCCGTTTTTGAAATACCATTTCCACATGGTCTTCTTTGTTCATACCCACCCATTTCTTCCATTTCCATTAATAAAATGACAAAAATAGCTTTTACCAGACTGTAGCCTCCAAGCATGCAGTGAATTGACCTGATGCCGGTTCTTTTGTCTTCTTTTCTCTTCAATTTTTGTGACTCTTTTTTTTTTAACTCAAGATTTCAACTTGCCTTTGTGATATCCAAGATCTCTCACCCAATACCTCACAACCAGCTACTTAAGGTTTATGGTGCCAGACAGTGAAGCTGAGTTTCTTTGGGGGGTTTTTCCAGGGCATTTTGTTCTTGTCTCCCACCTCCCGTATCTAAGGTTAAAGAGTCACACGTGGGATGGTGTGTGAGAGGGACGCAGATCTGCTTTACTGTTCTGAGGTAAGTCGTTCAAACCTGGGCTCTGGCCTACCTTTGTGGAGTTGCATGTTCTCCCCATGCTTGTGTGGGTTTTCTCTGGCCCCTGGCACGTTCCAAAAACATCTTTTTCAGTTAACCGGAGTTTCTAAATTGTCTGTAGGTGTGAGTGTAAGCATGAATGTTTTTTTTCAACATTACTGCAGTTGTGCCAAGCGACCCGCTGGCCACCAGTTGAGAGTGTACACCGCCTCCCACCTAAAGTCAGCTGGGAAAGGTTCCAGCTTGTGATTCGTGTTGACTGTTGGATGGATGGAGTCACAAATGGGCCCATTTTTGGCAAACAAACCAACTCTGTAAACACTTACAGTTGTGGTTATTGGTCAGCAGTTTTTTGCAACACTCATCATTGGCATGAATGTCTTTTTTGGGGGTCATTTTAGGCTTTTACGCATTACGACGCTCTGGTACATCTTCAATGATTTTGAAAACAAAAAACTGAGTATGCATGTCTTGAAAACATGTTTGATTTTTCCACAGAGGATCAAACGAGACTGAATTACATGCATACACTGCTGCTAATATTTGGTTAAATAGCCCTTATAAAGTTTCACCTTCATCAAACATTTTCTGCAGTCAGCATCAACTTCTGGCATAATGTTGGCTGGACATTTGACCATTCTCTTAGCGTGTTTGTTTCCTAGTTATGAACCAGCAGGCAGAATGCACACATGTTCACTGGGGTTGAGATCCTCCTCATGACAAACAAAATGAATAACCCCTGTTTTCCCTGCCTGGTGGCATGAATGGGGTAACTTGGGAAGTTAAATTATTTTTTTTCCACAGAGCAAAAAATAAACACAAAACATTCAAGTGCAAATTCAGCCTTTGTCAAACATGACTGTAACTAAAACAATTGACAACATCTTAATAATATAAGAAATGATGACATTCAACAATGGATTTTGTTATTTTTCCATTCTTCATGGGAGGTTCATCAGAGAAGGCAAGGCAAACTTATGCTATCTGTGGGATTCTATTAAGTTAGTGTACTCCTTCAGCTTGTAAGGGTGGATCCTCTGTTGATAGAAAAAAATATCAATACGGCTACAAGGAATTTATTCGTCGGAATAGAGTCATCACCACATTAGGATAATGGAATATTCTGTCTAGATATTTTGAACAACAGTGCATGTATAGTGTCTAACAGAAGAAATTGTCTTTATTCACCAAAATCACCTTCCTTCCTCTTGACTAAGTTTATTGAGAAAGTATGTACTTTTAGTAGCTATGTTTGATGGTATCAAACTTGAACTACAGCCACACTTCGCGTGTGCTTGTGTGTGTGTGTGTGTGTGTGTGTGTGTGTGTGTGTGTGTGTGTGAGCGTGGGAGAGCGCTGATGCACATTTGACAGTTTGGCTCCATATGACCATAAAACTGTTAGCATAGGCGCAGCCAACACAAGAATAGAAATGTCTACAATTTATTGCAATGTGCTTGCTCAAGTTCGATGTTAAGCTTTTGTAGGGCGAAATATGCACAGATGAGCAGCCACAGAAGAGGGGCCATTATGAAAGGTGTTTTTTGGTCTTTTTTTTTAAATATACAGTAGGCGGCCCGATAGTCCAGTGGTTAGCACGTCGACCTCACAGTGCGTAGGTCGTGGGTTCAATCCCGCGGCTCTAGCCTCCCTGTGTGGAGTTTGCATGTTCTCCCCGGGCCTGCGTGGGTTTTCTCCGGGTCCTTCAGTTTCCTCCCATATTCCAAAAACATGCATGGCAGGCTGATTGAACACTCTAAAATTGTCCCTAGGTGTGAGTGAGGGCGTGCATGGTTGTTCGTCTCTGTGTGCCCTGCGATTGGCTGGCAACCGATTCAGGGTGTCCCCCGCCTACTGCCTGAAGACAGCTGGGATAGGCTCCAGCAACCCCTGCGACCCTAGTGAGGATAAAGCGGTTCGGAAGATGAATGAATGAAATATACAGTAATTGTCAATGTAAATAAATAAATAAATAAATACATAAATAAAATAAATGTCCATGTAAACACTGGCCTAATGAGAAGCGGGGGGGGGGGGGCTGGGGGTACTGTTTTTGAAACTGAAGGTTTTATCCAAATTCAGAGGTTCTCCGAAGGACCCTTGGTAGGCTGGGTCCTTCCAAGGCTTCTCCTCATGTAAACTTGGAAAGAACTTGCGACTCTCACGTGACTGTTTTCTGTAGCGACACAAGATGGCGGCAATGAACTCGGCTACTCGATAAATACTGTTTAAGTATAGCAGAAGAGCGGCATAGAGGAAGAGCAGAGCAATGTAGCATGCTTTGTTCATTCTATTTGGACACTGGATTTAAAAAGCTGGATTTGAAGGCCACATTCAAAAGCCGCATGAATTTGAAAACAGCCACTGTGCAGTCAAGGCGCACTAGAAGTTACATCATATGGCCTTCATATTCAGCTTTTGGAAGACACAGCTGATGACATTGGACACAGCATGAACGTAACGAAAACGAATGACTTTTTTTAAAGTAACATGCCCAATGCTGGTCATGTTACTAAGTATTCATAAAATAGGTTAAACATCTCATTCAAAAAAATGTTCACAGTCTGTTGAAATTCATATTCTCATTGGTAATATGTTTTGCAATACATCCCTTTCTGAAAGGTGCCAACCACAGTTTGATTAAAAACATTTTAGTGACTCATTCTGAATCTACTGCAATCATGCGGCATTGTGGGTGTAGTTAGTCTTGCCACTGCTAGGGTTACCGGAAGTGATGTTTTAGTATACCACCCAGCACTCTACACCATGGAGATACTGTGCAATTTACATGCACTGCACAACACAGTACCTTCAATGGTGAGTCATGATTTGGAATTCGAGGAAGAGGACTTTTACACCCAGGAGCTGACAGAAGCAGGTGTTGTCATATACTACATGTGTGATGCTGATCAGTGCAAGAGAAAGTGAAAGGGATGAATGCGTCAACACCACTGAGATGCTTGGATTAGAGGAGACGTCCATTTAGGTCTGTTTTTTTTGGTTAACCAATTATATACCATATTTTCCACACTGTAAGGCGCACCTAAAACCATTCAATTTTCTCAAGAGCCAAAAGTGCACCTTATAATCCGATGCGCCGAATATAACTAATAAGGTAATTCTCTTTACATTCCCCATTGAATTGTTTCCCTGTTAGTGTTCCTCAGTGTGATTATTAGCAGGAAGCGATTGTAACGTAAAAGGGTTCTGCCCGACAGTAATTGACATGTGCATTTGCCCAACACACACTCAAACAGACATCTACTTTGTGAGCTCTGTCTGCTCAGCCATTATGAAATGAAGATAACGCCAAAAGCAAAGTTACTACAGACTAAATGAAGGAAGAAGGAGACAAACAAGAATTCTAAGGATATTTAGCCCCTTGTGGATGTTAGCCCAGGAGGTTTGTGTGCCTTTTTGTTGAATCAATTATCTCTTTCATTTATTGTTTTGTAATGCCATTTGTATTTATATGTTTCATGTCTGTGTTTGTTACCAGTCCTCACGGTTTGCCAAGGAATAAACCTTGCATTTTTATAGTTGTGTCGTGCTTCATGCTACATCCTGAGGTAGCTACATATGGATCAATATTCAGATTTCTTTTAAAAGTTCTGTAAAGTGCTTTGTTACAGCTGTAGCGGTTGTAAAGGCTCTATATAAATAAAGCTGTATTGTATTGTATTCTTTTAGCGTAGCACCATCTAGTGGATGCATAACGCAACCGCAGCCAGGGCTCGATATGAAGCTGTATTGTCGTGTATTCCCTTTAGCGTAGCTCCATTTATTGGATGCAAAATTAAACCGCATCCACTTTTGTAGCTTCTATTCAATGCTCCTTGTAATGCAGTGTGCTTATAAAACAGTTTTAAAGCAGGCCATTCATTAAAGGTGCGCCATATCCTCCGAAGCGCCTTGTTGAAGCGGAAAATACGGTATGTTTGCTCGAGAATGATGAGAGATTGATGGGCGTATTGGTGCAGCGTCTGCAAGTCATGCAGACCATGTTTCAATTTGTCGTGCTGAAGAAGGAGTGGAGCCAAAAGATGAAGCTCTCAATTTACCAGTTCATTTACGCTTGAAATTTTATCCTCCACAGGGAGTCTAGACTTTCCCTTCAAGTTAGGGTGAGAAGCTGAGTCACCCACGAGAGATTATGAGTAAGAACCACTGATGCTCTGCAGGAGCAGTGAACGTGGCTCAGGTTTTTGATTAGGATGTCTCATGCCTCCCTGGTTAGGTGTTCCAGGATGGTCCCACCAGGAGGAGGCCCCGTGGACCACCCACAACACACTGGAGATATATGTCTTCTCGCTAAGCTGGATGCATCTTTAGATCATGGCAAGAGCTGGGCAAGGTGGCTGGGGAAAAGCTGCTGCCCCTCTGACCCTATTCTGGAAGTGGAAGTGGAAGAAAATTAATGGATGAATGATAGAATGGATTCATGTATTCTCACAACTGTGACTTCAACATACCTACAGGACATTTCTCATCAAGTGGCGTGCATTAAACGCACTTCTAATTTCACTGTTCTGTACTTTTATTATGTATAGTTGCAATAAATCTTTAGTGAGCATCTTTAACACATGCTTTCAAGTGGGGCATAGCATCCAGGGATGATCCAACACCAGATGGTTCTGTTAAAACTGCCCCTCCTGCTTAATAAACAGTTACCTACAGGTCCATCTGGAGCCCATCACCCAAGTTGGCGATGAGCCAGAATCCCAGATGTTAGGCCGCCTCCAAACGTGAGCATAAGCACATAGACTACAGCTTCACCTGCATGGTAAAACGTTGCATGTGCCCCTCGCAGGTCGGCCTCCTGACGAAATAAATGGTAGAAACTATATTCTGCTTTCTTGCCAAAGCCAAGTATGACCTTAGTGTGACCACAGATTCCCCCTGCGGAAAGCAGACCTCTTCAGGACTCTGCTATTAGCGGCTTTGTGGGGCAGAGTGGCGACATGTTAATGATGCACGGACCCAGCAGAGACTACAAGACCCCTGCACCGGGAACAGAACTAGCTGCAGGCTGCCTTTAATAAATACAGTATATTGGAACCACAAAGCAGTGGTTTGGATTTGTGCTGGCATCAAGAATAATCTCAATATTTTATGCTTATTAAAAGGGTGACCATACTCAAGCATGGAGGTTCAGTGAAGAAGTACGGGTGATCTGCACTTTCCCTTGAAGTCCTTCAGCTTTAGCATGTTACATAACAAGGACATCCTTCTGGCTTTTAGCCTCAATAATTTGTAGAGAAAAAAAACTTTTAACTTTTAATTAACAAACATGCTAAGCCCACAATTTGGGGCTGAGTGAATATGCAAATTTGGAACCATTATGTCACAAAAACAGGCTGAAATGGAACTCCACACATATTGGTTTACTATTCAAGAATCGAGAGATTTGCAGTTTTCCACAGCTTTGCAGACAGTCCTCACAGACAGCACTGCCGCATACAGTCAGTCACCCTGAGCGACACACACTGGCCCTCAGTACCAGAAACATTTCGTACATTTATACATTTTACAGATGTCATGCCATTACATAATGCCACAAAAAAAGACTTTGCAAATTCACTTTTTGAAAATGTGCAGAATGTATTCATCACGTAGGCTTGTGCATCTTTAGTTAGTGGGCTGTTGCTGCTTGCATGCTGTTGCAGATTAGGTTGGCCAAAAATCTAAGAAAATTACAGTATGATTCATATTTGAATTGTCGCAATGATACAGAACTCAAGAGTAGTATTTCTTAACAAAAAATACCTAACATGAAAAATCATAAAACTGAAATTAAAAAATATTCAGACCTCAAGTTTTTGAAGGAGACCACAGGCATCTTGGTGGGCGCGCACGGCCCCATATGGTCCGTGTTCACACAGTAGATCGATCGCGGACTGTCGCCTCATTTCCCCAAAATATTTCTACCTCCTCCCACTAAGTTTAACAAAAGATCCAAATTGGGTATCACCGTCTGCAGTGTGAATGCAGTGACAGGCGTACCGATCAGGTCATTCACATAGTGTTCAGTGTTTTAGTTCATGTTTAGGAAAGAATTCCCAAGAAATTTCTGTGCTTTCTTGAAAATGCCCCCCCTACAGCAGACCAAAACTCAAAGCATACTGTGAGGCCATTGAACAAAGCCAGACAAGCATTTATTGAACAGACTGAAAGTATATGTTTTTGACCAAAAACGTAAAAGGCACAACAGCAAGGGTGTTATTTAATAATAAAATGTGACGGAATAAAAAGTGTTTTCCTTATTTACTTAATAGACATTTTCTTTGTGAATAAAAGCAAACTCCTGTCGAGCAACATTTCCACATGCAAATATAAATTTCATTTCTGCATGCCTTTTATGGTCCTTAAGCAAAGCTAAATCGATAAAGAGAGCGAGCGAGACAGAGACAGAGAGAGAGAGAGAGAGAGAGGGAGCGAGAGAGAGAGAGAGAGAGAGAGAGAGAGAGAGAGAGAGAGAGAGAGAGAGAAAGCGAGAGAAAGAGATCCACTGTAAGGTCACTATGAGAACATTTATCATGCAGATTTCAAAAGTCATGATTACTGACTCAGGAACGAGTCTGCAACATGTTTAGCCACTCTAGCAGCCAGCTGAAGCTCGTCGCTTGCATCCACCGCCTACATCACTTCAAGTACGTAGGTTATGTAAGTATATTACAGCATCATTACCGTGTGTGCGTCTAGCTTTTTGGTGCAGTCTCTGTGGTTTGAAAAATATGTAAAAATCTGTGATTCCCAGTTTTCCTTCTAAATGTGTTTTAAACATCCATCGATCCAAACATCCATCCATTTATTTTCTGATCCGCTTTATCCTCACAAGGGTCGCGGGCATGCTGGAGCCTCTCCCAGCTGTCTTCGGGCAGTAGGCGGGGGACAACCTGAACCGGTTGCCAGCCAATCGCACACAGACAAGCAACCATCCGAGCTCACACCTAGGGACAATTTAGAGTGTTCAGTCAGCCTGCCACGCATGTTTTTGGAATGTGGAAGGAAACCTGAGTACCCGGATAAAAAATCCACACAGGCACGCGTAGAATATGAATTGAATTGAATTGAATACACTTTATTGTCATATGTGCTGTACGTATGTGTAACATACAGCACAGATGAAATTTCTTCCCCCTCAACATAAAACAAGAGGAGCCGCTGCGGGTGTCCGCGCCGCCATCAAAAGAAAAGTTGACCAAAAAAAAGACAAAATAATACAAGACAACACATGAAACACAGACAATTGTGCAATCTTAACCACTTTCCTGCATACACTTTGTTGTTTGAAGCCGTAATAGATGAAAGAGGAGCGAATCAAAGTGTCCTTTTCACCAGTGGATCAAAGACGTCATGCGGCAATGTGCACACGTCTGCTACAAGCTAAGCTGTAGCAACAAGAAGCTGTAGCATCCATTAACGAAAAAGAGAGATTAGCTCTCTTCTCCTGTCCCATCTAAATCCGCTTCAATTCCAAGCCGCGACTCCCAGTTCCACATATGCATCGGCGCTCTGCGCTGACGCTCCTTTCTTCTCATCGTCGGCTCCTCAATCCATGCATCCATCCAATCCATGCAGACTGTCCATCGGCACCGACCTCACAAACTGCAAACTCCTCACAAGGCCGCAGCCGGAATAAAACCCTGTGCCTCTGCATTGGGAGGCTGACGTGCTAACCAGTCGCCCACCGTGCAGCCCTCAATGTGTTTTAACGAGCGTAAAATTCAAATATGGTCTCGCAAACTGTGATGCAAAACCACTTATTTCGAGCCTTGTTCTGGTATTGGGATCGAAGTGAGGCCGAATATTGCAGTATCGCACAGAACTACTATGATGGTTTCGCTTTCGCAAGTTGAAATTTTCCAAACTTCTCAAACAGATGTTCAGAATAATCGTTGAAGAGAAAAGATTTCCAGCTGATACACAGCAAGCAACCTCGATGTGGCTTAAAGCTGTTGTAAAAAACAGCTGAAACAAAGTTAATACATTTAAAATTAACCCAAAGATGAACTGACAAATGAAAAACATTTTAGGTTTGTTTTTTTTAATTGTAGTATTCTTTAAAACAAATCATTTTCTCTAGTTAATTTGAATGTTTCTTTGTATTTTTTATTGTTGCGGACGTTTCTGTCAACGGTGATAACCTTGGCCTGCACCGACATAGAGGTCATGAGGAGTTGTCCAATGGGCAATATGTTGGATATCTTCCTTGCAAGACTTATGAGACACAAGCACAACTGCCAAGGTGAGAGGAGTCCCGCATTGCAAACTGCTTCCTGGTCCAAACCCGACTCTCCTGGTGCAGATTTACAAATCACTTTTTCATTTACGGTATCATTGCTTTTATGACAGTGCTCTTAGAAGGACTTTTCAAGCTGAAATATTGAATGCCCCTTTGAAGTCGCCTCTGGCAAACTGCCAGCAGAAGAAAGTCAAACCGCGTTCTGATCTACCCTGTAAAAGCATGCACAAGAGGAGAAACCATGGTAGCAACCCAAACAAATGTAGTCTTGACGCATACACCTCTCACATCAACCTCACACTCTTTCTCCATTCCTCCTCATTTCCCAGAAAACCTTTGAGTTCAGTCACATGCAATAAAGGCTCAAACGTAAACAGATAGGACTCTGTGACGAGTCAGCGAAAGCTCACAACTGCCCAGCAAAGCAATAAGAGGAGCTTGCTTGGTGTTAGTTCAGAGTTTAATTTTTCTTTTCTTTTCTTTTTCAATAAAAAGATGCCCAGACTATAATATTAAATCATGAACTACCCTGGGAGAATTGACAGCTCCATTGATGCACATTCAGTAATGTTGGTCCATTGCCTGGACACGCAGCACTGTCCAAAAGTCATTATTCGATTTGTTGATTTAATGTGATCCTCCAGCCATCTGTTACTACAGCTTGGACTGTTCAGGGTCACAGGCTAGCTGTAGCGGGGTACCGTTCACGCTGAGTCACACCATTTACAATGTTGAATTAAGCTAACAGGCATGCTTTTGGAACGTGAGACGAAATGGGAGTACCGAGAGGAACAGGGTGAGGACAAGTAAATTCCACACAGGAGGATTAAAAGAAATGGAAGGTACAATACAGGAACCTAAATGGGATTGTTTCTCTATTTCTGTATCGCTCTTTCTATTTACTAGATTAAGATTTTCAAAATGACTGGTGGCTTTCTCATTCGTGCTCAATGGCCTATAATGGTATGGTTCTCATCAGTCTAAGCCGAGTGTTATCCTCCAAATCGTTCAGTGGGACTTGCACAGAGAGCCAGAGCCTCATAAGCTCAGTTTCATAAAGAAAGCAATGATGTCAAGATTTCTGGATGGACTGTAAAGTCATACCACTTTGAGGCTTGAAAGGATAAAAGTTCCACTAAAATGAGGAGAAACGGAGGTGTGATCATCAATCATTTCACGTCACTAAATTCTGCCTCTCTCTCTCTCTCTCTCTCTCTCACACACACACACGCACACACACACACACACACACACACACACACACTCTCGGCATCTCTCTCTATTACCAGTCTCTCTGCCCTCTCCTGTTGGCCTGGGAGAGAGCACATTATTAAGCCATTAGCAACAAACCTGCCAGCTGTACATCAGCGGAGAGCCATAAATTGTTTTCATGGATGAAGTGATGCAAAGTGATGAGCTCAGCGTTGTTTTCTGTGTGTGTCAATTTGAGTATGCTTCAAATATCAGTGACAAAATTAATATACAGTGCCACCTCTACTTCCGAACGTCTCTTCATACGAAATTTTCAAGTCACGAAACGCCGCAACAAGAAAATATTGCCTCTAGTTACGAAAGAAATGTTCAAGATACAAAAGGTAAAAATACAGTATGTCGCAGCTCCGAGTTTCCCGAACGCAACAAACTTATAGCTGCTCTGCCATTGGCTATTCCCGAGCATCATCCTGGCATCCCATTGTCGAAGATGGACCTCTACCAAATGTGTCAATATGTGTCGATAGATAGATATATCAATGGACCGTCCTAGTCAATCGCCCCTCGGGCCAGGAGGTGTCCCAATAATTTTAAGTAAATGTGAATCACCCAGAAAAAGTGTTCACCAGTCTGGACGATCGCTCACTATGCTGATGTTTGCCTTGGACATTTTCAAAGGCTTGTTAAAAGCCGAAAAGAGCAAATACCCTTGGATCAGTTCTTTACAAACGCCATTTCTGAGAGAGAACATGAACTTAAGAGGGCAAAAAACGATGAGGACGCAGTTCAAAGTAAAATGACCGTCATGTTTATTCTTTATTCATTGTTTTTTACATTATGCACAACTCTCATTTATTGTGCAATATTCTCCAGTCATTCCTCGGTTTTCGACCATAATCCGTTCCAGAAGGCTGTTTGAAAAACGATTTGTCCGAAAACTGAAACCACGCTCTTTTAAAAAAAAAAAATCTTTATTGAACACGTCTACTCACAATGGAAAGCTACACGAGGAAGTGTCACTTCCTCGGGTAAGGAAGGCGAAAGGAATCAAGTGGCGCATTCAAGTGCGCTCAGTTTGGTCGAGAACCGATTTTTGGTCGCAATCCGAGGCATAAAAAACTCAAAATTTTTGGTCGAAAACTGATTTGGTCGAGAACAGAGATGTTCGAAAACCGAGGTTTTTCTGGTGGGTTTTATTGTAGTTGTTTGTGTTCGCAGACTGACTTATATCACCACAGGGTCACAGATCATTTTCTTGAAAAGGAACGGTGAGTAGAATTCACGTATAAAAAAACGGACACATTTTATGACGTTGGCTGAAATTGAGCTTCTCCTCCTTGACAGACCAGCATCCGCCACTGCACTGAATATGATGTAGCACAGGCTGTCAATTTCATTTTGGTGTCCCTGAATCTATGTCAACAGGCTAAAATGTATAATCAATGTTCAAATCCTAAATAATTGTTAATGCATTGTCGTCGATTTCTCTGTGGGTTCTCTTAAATTGCTTTGTCATTGCCCTTTTCAACAGTTTTGAAAAAGTGTGATGCGTCCACAGAAGTGGACCCAAATAGCAAAAATAAATAAAAAATAGCAAACACGTAAGCATGTGTCTGTCCTGGTTAATCAATACGGCGTCATTGAGCGCAAGTCATCATTAATAACAATATGAAGAACAGAGTGTTCATGAGAAGGTCAGCTGGTGTAGTTTGTACGGGAAGTACGGGAGTAATCTCTCCGACTACATGGGTGAGTCATAGTCAGTGCTAAGTGTGAGTGAAGAAATTGTTTTCTTTTGAAAATATTTTTCATGTTTTATGCATTCAGAATGTCAGTGAACTGCATGACGTGTTAATGCAAGATGACGTGGCATCCAAGTAATAATCTCCCTCTTTCACATCTTTACAATACATGGAAGACATCCGAGTTTCGGTTGTAAACAGTTTGTTTTATTTTACCAGTCATTCAGTTGGTTATTTATAAATGATTGTTTAAGTTATCGTCGATTCTATCGATTCTGAATTTGAATGGTACAGAAGTTGACCAGCATTCAGGACTGGAATTTTACCCAGAGGTTGCAATGTTGAGAGTACCTTCAACCACCCGAATAAATTCTATTTCTGTGCTCATGCTGAGCAAGTCGAAATTTCTTCACTTGATCTTTGTGATGTACTGTAAACACTTTGTGTGCGACATTGTAAAAAAAAAAAAAAAAAGAGAGAGTGATAAATATTCCGCATTAAGTCATGTAAACTTTTCCTTATTATTAATGGAATAATCAAATAAAGGGTAACATATACATACACTACCAATTTGAGATAGGGGTGCCTAGAAAAAGTAAACATAAAATATTCCTACATTATAAAAACAACCTTTGAACTCTATCAAATAAATGTAAGGTCATACTTTGCTGCCACGTTAATTGGATAAATGTAAATCGTATATTTTGGTTGGCTTTGTAACTGTGCAACTTTCCTAAAATGGACCAGCTTGTGTGAAGTTGTTGACAAAAGACCAATCTGCCCCTCCCCCCTCCTCCCCACCCCTCCTCCTCCGCTTTCTCCCATCAGGCCCCTCCAGGTCGCACAGCTGTGTGTAGTACAAACACCACAGGGCTGCTTGGGACGGGTTGCCACGGCAACCAAGACCACAACCAGGTACAGCGTCCTCCCACTGGCCCACAGCCCTGCAAAGAAATCTGAAAACAATTGCACCGGCAGCTCCTTATTCCATTAAGCGCCATTTTGAACCACTGGTAATCAAGTAGACTTACAGTGGAGTTTGGGGAGGCACTGAGGGGCCACATGGGAAAGCTTCTATTAGCCTCTTCTAATTCGCTCGACAGCCTTTCTTTGAAAGTGTTAATATTGTGCCTTGTTGCCTTGGTGATGGGATTCCTCTAAGATGGGAAAGCCCTACAAGCACTAACAACCCACTGCCCACCCTGCAGTCCACCCTCTAGTAGATACACAACCCATGCATCCAGACCGCCATTGGAATGACATGTTAGTGCGTCAGCAGGATCGCAGGCTCCACGATGGAATGTTGTCTCAGTGGACAGGTGCGTCACACCTGTATGGCCTGCAGTGTGTACGGGAAATTCATACCATTCCCCACCAAAACACGCACACACAAACACGCACTCACACTGACCCCAGACTCAAAGGTTCATGGCCACTTTACACTAGAATAGTCGCCATGACAGGGGGATGAAGAATGGAAATGGTGCCGTTAATGTACGGCGTTGCTATTCGTAACCATGGACGAAAATGCGTGGTGGGCACTTGCGCCTCAAAGTTCCGATGTTGGGGGGTTACAACTAACCTGTCTGGAGTTTGCATGTTCCTCCATCATTCCAAAAAAATGTGTGTTACTTAATTTAAGACTGAATTGTGCGTAGGTGTAAATGCTTGTTTGTCTAAGGCAGTAGCGTGGAGGTGCAGATGCACACTAAAAATACCTTTGTAATGAAAATGCACAGCGGCACGTCGACTTCACAGTGCAGAGGTTGTGGGTTCGATTCCAGCTCATGTTTTCCCCGTGCCTGTGTCGGATTTCCTGCCAACTCCGGTTTCCTCCCACATTCCAAAAACATGCATCAGCCTTTCAATGTTTAATTTTTTTCAAGTACCGTAGGCTGATCGAGCACTCAAAATTGTCCCAAGGTGTGAGTGTGAGCGTGGATGGTTGTTTGTTTGTGTGTGCCCTGTGATTCGCTGGCAACCAGATTGCCTCGCCTCCTGCCCGAAGACGGCTCGGAGAGGCTCCAGCACCCCCCGCGACCCTTGTGAGGATAAAGCGGTTCAGAAAATGGATGGATGGACGAAAATGCACCCAGACTCAAAGGTGGTCCAGTCCAATCAATTTACGTTGTCAATTTTAGTGAGCAGAGCACTAGATGGGGCTTGCGTAGTGTTGTGTCATTTGCGAATGACTCGCTCAAATGAACAAATGGAATCACTTCAAAACTTGAGTAATTTACCCTCTTAGTGCAGGGGAGCCCACCTGCAAGTGAGTGCCACACAAGAATCTACCTCACACGCACCGCCACTCATGGGGTGGTGAGGGGACATGAGCACCGGGGACCACCGACGGGGCTCAGACCCTGTGGCTGTCTCGGTCTCACTGAGCAGCGGCTACAACGGCCTGTCACGATGTGTCTTCGATCAAACCAGTCCGCGGTGCAAAAAAGATTGGGGAACACTGGCCAAGAGAATTGTGCCAAATCAGCTGGTTGCTAGGTACCACACTGCAAGTCTTGAAGTTTATTCAGAAATGATCACTAGCAACAACCTTTGGTTGTCCTTTGAGAACTATAACTCAATTGTTATACGCATCTCTGTGTATACAGGATGTGTGGCAAACAGTGCGTAGTGTATCCCGCCTCTTGTCCACCGTCGGCGGCGATAGGCTTCAACTCACCTGCAACCCACAAGGGCAAAAGAAAATGGATGGAGAAATGGTTGAACCGAGACAAGAAAATGCGCTGTTGGAAAAGTTGACATTTAATCATGCCCAAATATCTGGCCTGAATTGTTATTCGATTGGCGATTAATAATTCAGTGAAGATTTTCTCAAACGCCGTATTGAAATAACATCTGTGAAACTGACTTTTGTGTATACTTGCCCAAGACAATCATTGAATGGGGACAGTCTGACCTCTTGTGATTCCAAGAGTTTCTCCCCAGGGCTGATGGGCGTAATTTAACCAAGGTTAAGGACAGAGGTTTGTTGGAGGGCAGGCACGCTCTGTCTGTTCCAGTTTTCTTTCCAAATCCTCATCCAAAAACTACAAACTAAATTGTGCTTGAAAGAGCTAATGAAAGGCATTGCTTTCTCATTCTACGATGAAAAATTCATGGAAGATGAAAACCACGGGAGCTTTAGAATTCTGATGCAGTGTCATAATTTTTTTCAAGTACCGTATTTTCCGCATTAGGGCGCACCTAATAGTCTTCCAATTTCTTAAAAGCTTACCATCCGGTGCTCCTTGTGTATGTATGGTCATTATGGTAATATGTTGACCCCAGAATGGCTCCTTGCTGGAGACATGCTTACAATGTTATAACTTGCTGTTGGTTCAGTGAACTGTGTCGCTGCTTTATTAAATACGTTTTTGTTGCAGCTCTGAAAAACGTCTTTGTCAGTCTCCGTGCCTTCTCTTCTTCCGTTCAACTCGAGAGGCGTTCATGACCTCCTCCGAAAAACGTAAATGAACGATTCCTTTAATGAAACTATGAAAATTGAAAATAATGCATCAAAACAGAAAATCAGGCAAGGAAATGACAAAATAAATTCTCTAGCCCACCTATTTTCTAGCCCACTATGAAGAAAATGTAAAAAAATAGACAATTCATTGAAGTGCGGAAAAAGGTGATTTTGAGTCTAAGGCGCACCTTCAATGAATGGTCTATTTTAAAACTCTTTTAATATATTGGGCGGACCGCATCATAAGCCACATAGAATAGAATGTGTTATGTGTTATGCATTCACTAGATGGAGCTATATTAAAGGGAATACAATACAATACAGCTTTATTTATTTACTGCCCAAAGACAGCTGGGATAGGCTCCAGCACCCCCCCCCCCCCCCCCGACCCTCGTGAGGATAAGCAGGTCGGAAAATGAATGAATATTTTGCCTTTTATAGTGTCATGATCCTGTTCTTGTGTGTTTCCAGCAGGTGGCAGATGAAAGCCTTCCCTTCAGTGTGCACACCTGCTGTCAGTTTTCATTGGCCATTTATTTAAGGTTGACAAGCTGGCTACTGCTTATTATTGACATTGTTGCTGCTTTAGTTCAAATGTTTGTTTTTGAGACCTCTTGTCATAGTCGTTCCCTTAATTCCATGTTTTTGTTAGTAGTCTTGGTTTAGTCATTTGATCTTGCTTTTGTTAAATTTCGTTTGGTAATCTCATTTTAACTAGCCTTTTGCAAGCGCCTTTTTTCCTGGATCCTTGTGACCAGAGTTTTCTGTTTTGGACTTGGTCGATTTTGCGTTTTTTTGATAATAAAAATGTTTGTTATCGCATTTTGTCGGTGTCTGTATTTCTGGAATGCTAAACATTATAGAAGTCACATTTGGCAGAACTACTACTAGAGATCGAGATGAAAACTAAAAGCACTTGTAATCATTGCCATGGCAATGTGCTGTTTGCCATGAAAATTATGCTGATTTACATGGTCGAAACATGCGTGAAAACCAATTTTGCACACACATCACGCCTGAAAAAAAAAAGTAGGATACTCATATTCACTCGCCTGCCTTGACTCGTGAATGAACTTCGGTGACATCCTTGTCTTAATCACGTGTTTATTTGACATTTTTCCACCCTCTGCTTTAACAGCTTCAACATTTCTGAGGAGCCTTTTCATAAGGTTCAAATGTGTGCAATTTTTTACTTTTGGGCACGTGTGCCAATGTCTGGTCCTGGGGAACTCCAATCAGGCCTGTTTTATGTGTCTCCCTCCGCCAACACACCTGATTCAAATGATCAGGCTTCTGCTTGCAGAGTCCATCATCAACTCTCGATGCCAAGGAAGGTGGATAAGGGTCAGCCGTCCCAAAAAATACCTCCAAGCCAGCGGTTGTCCGTCTTCATGACTTGCCATTGGCCCAGCAGTATTGAAGCAGGATGACGGCTGGCTCGCTTCATGAGACGTGACCAAAACAAGCCAATTGTATTTTGATGAAAGCACGCCACGGACATGTTCTTAAAAGACCTAGGAGTGGTTTTGAATTGTAGAAAAAAAAAAAGTGTAATATATCTCCTTTAGTGGCATGCTTTGTGAAGCGCTGACATTTGCTGGTGACCAGGACGAGGTGTACGTTCTCTCTTGCCCAAAGTCAGCTGAGAAAGCCTGCAGCTCAGCCGCTACCCAGGGAATAAGCACTCTATAAAATGGTTGAATGGATCGCTTTGTGAAGCTGTTCTTTAGGTGCATGTTGTGATGTTTCTTAAAGACCAAAACATTTTTGATGGATGGGACAATTTGGGACAGAAAGAGTGAGCGGGCGCAGTGAGATTAATTACTTGGGTTTTATGAGGAACATACGTACTGTCTATAGCAGAGGACTATCTGTGATTCAACTGGCAGAAAAAACAAAGTGTAACTGAATTGTTTCTTATCCAGGATTACATCTCAGATCAATCCACAAACAGTGGAGGCATACCCACATTTCATAACCTCTTTCTTACTTCTTAGAAATGGCTGGATTGTGAGCCGGAGGGTATAATGAGGGGCTTGGGGGGTGGTTGGCAGTGATAACTTTATTACTGTAAAGAGAACAGACAACAAGATCAAGCTGTGCCTGAAGAAGAACAGAACTGTGCGGGAGCTGTTGCGCAAAAGCAGCAACCCTTTCCAGAAAAATGCCTGAAATACTAGCACAGACGAGAAATAACAGCTGGACGTCAAAGCCAAAGCCAAAGCAATAAATTAAAATACACACACACACACACACACACACACACACACACACACACACACACACACACACAAGCACACACACACAAACAAATCATGACAATAAAACATTGATTCACTCTCGTAATTGAAGAACCTCTTGTTCTAATTATCATAATCTTGGGAAACTCAGAGGGCAGTAAGCGTCAGCTAAGGCTTGCCATTACGCACCAACTGACTGAAAAAAAAACACGTACGTATATCTGATGTCAATTAGTGCTGCCTCATTGCTTACAAATCGTCGACATGCGCATAAGAGGATGACTAATGGTGTGAGAAATAAAAGATGAAATCAGAGGTTGAACTCATACTGTAGATTACCGGAACCCAACTTTGGTCTGGAATTGGTATCTTGGGGCGAGAGACACCTTGTTTTCCCACCTATCTGTTTTGAATATTCTGTTATATGCAATGTGTGTATGTATGTATGTGTGTGTGTGTGTGTGGGCAGCTGTGGTCTAATGCATAACGCAGTCTCTTCCACAAAAGGTAAATGTCTTGTGTGGGGGAATTTTGGTGGGAGTTCAACACATATTCCCTTCAGGCAAATTTGTTCCAATCGTTTGGTCCCACCACATCCATTGACTTGATATAGCATTCATGACAAGAAAATGTTTCTGCTCAAACCTTGCTTTACTTTGGCTGGGTACAAACATTTGAGGAGTGTTTCTCCTAAAATGCACGTGGAAATTTCCAATAAGTGCCTTCGGGCGGTCCTGTATTGCTCATATAAAGAAGAATAATCCTGTGTTTTTAGCTATATGTGACGTTCTTACTCACTGCACAACCACTAACATCTTGATGGACCAAAGAAAAAAAATAAAGTTGAAGACTCTTCTCTCTTCACTGTAGTCATAGAGATATGCAGAGGATATTTTACACCATCGACTCCATCGACTGGAGATGTGAACTGGCACTGCTAGCGCGCAACTGGCTTGGAAGCGGAGAGCATTGACTACTTACAGGTAACTAAACGCCCTTTCCACCAACTCAGATGCAAGCACCCTATTGGAAGGCCTTCAAGGAGTGAGATTATGCAAACAGAAACGCGTAGCGCAAGCTGGTTGCCATTGTGCACAGTCATGCAGCTTTATAATTCTGTAGCAAATGGCAGATGAGCTGAAAGACGAATCAATTTCCCTTTTCCCTGTTCTCTAATCGTTTTGACTTTTTTGGGGGGGTTGGCAAATACTGTTGGTGCGTTATCACCAGTGGTGAAAAAATGGCACTAATGTACCAAAAATATTTGCCAATTGCCAAAAATGACAAGGTCCGAACAAAGACCTGGTGGGTAGTGGATTCTAAAAATGCAGACTCAGATAAATGGCTATACAAAAATCTTTATTCAAGGAAAAGCGAATGACAGACAAAGTATAAACAGAAATTACTGGTGACCAACAACCAGGAAACCCAATCGAGAACAAAAAGCGCTCGCAACCCGGTAAGGAAAATTGGTAACCAGAAAAACCAGTAAACAAAATGACAAGAGTCCAAACACTCGAACATAGAACTAGTCAAAAATATCTTAACAAAATAGGATACTTCCAAAACCAAAATCTAGAAGAAGTCATGCATTACTGTCGGTGACCGCCTTCTTTACAGCATGCTAAAAAGGTGGTGGTAGTGCACCAGAAATATTTGCCAAACGACATTCGAAGAAGAAATGGAAGCAGAAGGAGAAGTTGCCATGACAATGCGCAACAATGTTTTCCAGCATCAAAAGGCAGAATAACTTGTAATGGCGAGTTGAAGCCACAGTAGCCTTCGCACTATTTCAGCCATTTGGTTCAAGCAAGGCTTCATGAAAACACGAAAGCATCTGCTGGCCATGTGTATAATTACAGGCAGCTGTAGCGTACCCACACAATGTGTGATGTACTGATGCGGGGATGATTTTTGTGTCTCTTTTGACTCCTGGGCATGACAAATTACAAAGAAAATACATGACGAAATCATTTCGCCAACATTTGTGGGCCTAATACGTTATATTTATTTTATGTGAGTAAACGTTTCCCATACTTTGAACATGGTACAATACAATACAACTTTTTTCATGTAGCTATTACGCAACAGTATTTGCTTCCTTCCCAGCGAGGTGTTGTTAGTGTACTCACTTTCCTTGGAACAGAAACAGCTCACCGTTGAAAAAAAATAAAAGGTGAACATTAAAATATAAAAACGACCACAACATAAGCGGACTGAGTTGCGAACTCACACCTCTACTGTTCAGTGATGTGAAAGTCATGCGCTCATCCAGTACACTAAATCTCTGACTTACTACGAGCACCGCAACCATCGTCTATTGTAAGGACTCCCAAGAGTGTAGAATGTGACCTTACATTCGCATGACCTACCTATTTCTAACTAAATTATACATCAATAGGACACTTTCCGGTGGTCCAGTGGTTTGCGCGTCGACCTCACAGTGCAGAGGTACTGGGTTCAATTCCAGCTCCAGCCTCCCTGTGTGGTGTTTGCATGTTCTCGCAGGGCCTGCGTGGGTTTTCTCCAGGTACTCCTTTTTCCCCCCGCATTCCAAAAACATGCATGGCAGGTTAGTGGGACACTCAAAATTGTCCCTCGGTGTGAGTGTGAGCGTGGATGGTTGTTCGTCTCTGTGTGCCTTGCGATTGGCTGGCAACCCGTTCAGGGTGTCCCCCGCCTACTACCCGAAGACAGCTGAGATAGGTTCCAATACCCCCCGCGACCCTTGTGAGGATGATAAGCGGATCGGAAAATGGATGGATGGCCACTCTACGTACTACAATATCTTTATCCGAATAGTGACTGGGCCGTGAGGTTTAAGACGTCATAATTTTTGGGTCCTCCTTTCAATGAAACAAGCCCCGATACACACGCTTCATTACTCGATACACGCTTCGAAGCCTTGACACGTATCACTAATCATAACCGGCCAGGATTATACCTTTGGCCACAAAGCGACATGGGACTGTTGTGAAGGTAAGCAAATTCAAACATAAAAGGAGAATTTTTCCATTGTTAGAAGCGGAGGTTTGATCCAACAGGAGTTATTTTGCTGCCGTCAACATGGGATGCGTTTGGAAATTCAGTCTGACTCCCTCACACTCTGACAGAGTGTGTGTTCGGAGAGGCAGAGTCCGCTCCCCTCCTCCCATCAATTTTTGAAGGCCGCCAGTGTAAGAAACCAATCAGCAGCTCGTGCTTAAAATGTTTCCGTCCATACTGCCTGATGCACTGGGCTCCAGCCATCCTTTTTTTTGGAGAACCCTGAATAACCGAATGGCACATTTGAACAATGCTCCGAGTTTCCGCGCATGATGCGGTGCACGCTCTGAGATATTTCCAAACACACCCACAGTTAATGAATGAGCATCATGGGTGCAAATCCAAGCTCTACAGTTCTTGTTCTCAGTTATTGTAATATGAATTTCCACACACAAAGCAACGTATTCTCCGGAGCGTCTTCGAGTTGGAAAGATATCGTGTTCCTCCATCCTAGATGGATCAAATATCAAATACAGGCGGACCCTGTGCATAATAAACAAACTATCAACAAAATATAGGCTTTAATCAAATGCCCCTGTTAGAGAAGTCATTTTTACAGTGTGATCGAAACCGTGACGATGATGCCTGGAGGTGCTATCTGTATCTTGTGAACCCTAAGCTGAAACAAAGTTTCCCATAACAATAAAACCACCAGAACATCCAGTTAGAAAGTATAGCACATAAAGTCTTGGGTTTCTCTTCGTCGTCAGCTGGCTTGCGTCATATGCATGATCTGAAACAGCAGGACACTCTCGCTCAAGAAGACACTGGCGCAACAGTGAGCCAGGGGATGCACGGGTATAATCGTTTAAAGGTGCTGAGCTCTTATTGCCAAAATGGGCAAATTATACGTCCCACAAGAGCCCGCTGCCGGATGGACGATGGTTACAGTCAGTCAAGATGGGGTTGTTTCAAATTAACTTGTCTTACTGTTGAGTCATCCCAGTGACGTACATTTTATGTAATATGATCTGTTGTTAAAAGCAGTCTGGCTTCTTGTTCAGTGGTATCCACTAAATCAAAGCACATGTGAGCAATATAATAAAGCAGGGAATCAAATACTTTTTTGGGGGGCGGGGGGGGGGTGCATGGTTAGGCAGGACAGTGGCAGTTTTCTTGGGTGGGTTTGGAATCCCGACATATGTGTGAAAACATAAAAACAAGAAAAGAAAAATTGACAGCCGTTGAACTGATGTGATTTGATTCCATAACCAATGCATTATGATTTAGAAGAGGCCAGACTAAACCAAATTAACCCATTTCCCATTGCATTTGACAGCAGTTCGACAGGGTCAGCCTTGAGATGTGGTCAGATTGGCAGCGAGCAATGTGATGATGTCCGTATAGACTTCCCAGTTCTGGAGAAGGCAGCATGGCGCCACGTTCAAAGTGATCACTTGTTGGTGTGGAATGTTTGGCCGGCAAGGTGAGTTTCTTTGATGTGTGTGTGCATGTGTGTGCGTGTGTGCGTGTCTGCGTGCATGTGTGTGTGTGTGTGTGTGTGTGTGTGTGTGTGTGTGTGTGTGTGTGTGCGTGTGTGTGTGTGTGTGTGTGTTTCTTGGAGTAAAAATAGCTAGTGCGGCCCAGGTGGACGAGTTGGTGCCAGACACCATGGTCGTGCTACCAGGTGCACCAAGCTGTGGGATCAGACGTGGCTGAGATGCAGATGGCATATCCACTGTTCTGGTATCATAACTCAAAGTGATTTTTTTTGTTTTTGATTCATGAAAGCTTCATCGTATTTGTTGTATTTGTTCAAATCCTTCTTCTGAATTGCATTTATTACACGCATTATACACATCGCAGCTCGATGAATGCTAGAAAGAGAGGTTTAACTATGAGTGTGATGCCTAACAGGATTAAACTCCTGAATAGTTGAAAGTTTTTGTGCAATTGGACAGGGCAGCTTTTTAATTCTATAACAGTAGATTGGTTTTCAAGTGTGAGTTCACAAGTTTTTTGCTTTGGCTAAAATAAGCCAATTGTTTGATTACTGATTAATATCAGAATGCAATTGCAAAGCTTGAAATATATATACAATCAAACCTCGGTTTTCGTCCATAATCCGTTCCAGAAGGCTGTTCGAAAACCGAAATTGTTCGAAAACCGAAACCATGCTCTTTTTAAAATAAAAATGTTAACTGAACACGTCTGCTCACAATGGAAAGCAACACGAGGAAGCGTCACTTCCTCGTGTAAGGAAGGCGAGAGGAGTCAAATGGTGCATTCAAGTGCGCTCTGTTTGTTCGAGACTAACATTTGTTTGTCATCCGAGGCATAAAACATTTTTTGGTCAAAAACTGAATTGGTCGAGAGCCGAGACGTTCGAAAACCGAGGTTTTTTGTGGAGTAGTTTTGCGACTCAATGACTTAATTTTGGAGCTGTAAAATTGCTCTACGTAACTTTTGTAGCGCAATTTAACAGCTTTGCTCTAATGTAATTTTGAGGGCATTTATGTCACAAACCTTAAACTCAAAGTCTAACCTCAGGACTCTTGTGAAAACGGATTAGATGACTGAAAAAAAACCCACCTTAAAATATATTAATATATTTAAACAGTAAGCCATTTCTCTCGGCTGCACGGAAATATATATGAATGATTTTGAGAGTCTCTTATTATTCCATCCACGGATCCTAAAACACGCACCGATAACAGTGTTTTCGATGAGAAATAGAACAGAAGTTGTCAGAAACAGTCACCATATAAAATGGCTGCCCTCTGGCTTTAGCCGCGAGGCGGATATTGATAGTCCATCCGTCTGTGCCTGGCTGATGTACACGGTGACTGAAGTGAATTCATTTCCAGTTCCGTTGAGTGTTTATGATTTTCTCTCCAGAATACATGAAAATGTAACGGTAATTGTCCTGATAAGTTGTATCATATTTTTGTTTTGTGTTGGATCCAGCAGGTGGCTTTGGAGGGCTCGTCCTCCCATTCTGCACCTGTTTATTGTCATGTCTGTCACCTGTTGTTAGAGACTGTCAAGCCATCTCCAGTTGTCGGGTAATTCGCCTTGCTCACGTCTCATGCCGCAGTGCTTGTTTTCTTGACCTTCGTCGTTCTCGATCGGTCTATCGGTTTATTTTGTCGGTCTTATGACCAATGTTCCCTCTAATTTTTTTTGTGTCTGGGCAAACACACAAACACCCTGAGCGGTCCCATGGACCACTGTGAGCAACATGCACCATGCAAATTGTGGTCACGCAGTATCATATGCATCATATACATTCAAGTTACATGTTTTAATTCAAACAATAAAATTATGGCAATAGTTTATATCAAATGACTTATTTATTAAGTGTGTTAGTCCACCATCAGTGAAAAACTCAAAAGTCCATCCATCCATCCATCCATCCATTTTCCGAACCGCTTGATCCTCACTAGGGTCACGGGGGGTGCTGGAGCCTATCCCAGCTGTCTTCGGGCAGTAGGCGGGGGACACCCTGAATCGGTTGCCAGCCAATCGCAGCCAATCGCAACTCAAAAGTCATGTAACCAAAAGGGTAGCATATTAACATAGCGGTTTTAACAATGTTTTGTATAAATTATGGCAAAACTTGAACTGCCATGAACTGCAATGTCACAGTGTCCTTACTGAGGCACAATCGGAGGTTAGCATAACCATTCTCTGTATGTCCACTTCATGCTAGGAGTAAAACTGAGTTATTGCCTGCACGATATCCTGAGCAGCGCATGTTGTCAGCTGGACTATTCCACTAAACACGGTTTTATGATTGTAACTATTATTCTCTCTGTATTTAATGTACAAGACGAGTATTTTGTGCACCGTTATGCCTGTGCTCTTATCTATTATAAGGGTGTGCCAAGGTGCATCTTTAACACTGCACATCGTCTCATTCGGTACTATTGCATTGATTGAATCCACAAATTCAAAAGCATAGTTTTTACTTCGCCAACTGTCTGGTATACTCACATACTTTGCCATGGGGCCGTGAATTTGTTGTACCGACAGCATTGATGCATTCATTTTGATGGCTTGTACAACATTGTCGATGAGGATTTTTGACTTGCTCCGGGTTGGATTTGTTTACGATTGACAGCTCGTTACTCTTCTCTCAGTCTTTGGCGCTCTCTGCCAATAACTTACCGATCCCCATTCCCATCCTGCATCGTTGTACAATTTTTACTGCATTCAAATGACTTTTGTGCTGAAAGTGACGCTTGAGGTAGTCCAGTTTCCATTCGCTCCACACTTTTTTCGCTTGCTACTTTAGCTTCGCAACATGTTTTGCAGAGTAGACCTTTCTACAGTGAACAACGTCATGACGTAAATGCGTGAGCGAATCGCGTCAAACAATAACCTGGAACAGCTAGTCACATGTTGCATAATACAGAATAAATTATGCATTTCTTTTATTTTCAATACTGGTTGGATTTTACCTTGTGCGCAGCTCAGATAGTTTGTGCGCAGACACCCCGGGGGCAGTGCGCATTTGCTCACAAACCATGCTTAGAGGGAACAGTGCTTATGACCCTATTTTGGAAATAAACCATCTTGAAGGCACCGTCGGCACCGCGACAAAGTACGTACAGTTTTTTTGGAGCAATATATTCTGCCTTTTTCAGGGACACCCCTTCTTATTTTACCAAGCCACTTTCTGCATGTTTTACAGCAGGATGGCTTCATAGACTAAGGGTGTTATTACTAGAGTGGTCTGCCACCAGCCCAGACCTGTCTCCCATTTAAAATGCATAAAACGCATAATGAAGCATGGCGGCATGGTGGCTGACAGGGTTTGATCTGGGCTCTGGCCTTCCTGTGTGGAGTTTTCATGTTCCCCGCGTGCCTGCGTGGGTTTTCTCCGGGCACTCCGGTTTCCTCCCACATTCCAAAAACATGAGATCTTAATTGAACACTCTAAATTGTCTCAAGGTGTGATTGTGAGTGTGAGTGCTCGTTTGTCTATGTGTGCCTGGCTGAATACCAATTCAGGGTGTACTGCCCAGTGTCAGATGGTCGTTCATAAGGGGTTCAGATAATGGAAGCATAAAATATGACAATGAAGACCCTACACTGTTGGGCAACTGAAGGTGTACGACAATCAAAAATAGGGAAGCTTCAACAATTAGTGTTCTCAGTTAACTAAAGGTCATTTAACATCGTGGTAAACATACCCTTGTCTCAGTGTTTTTGAAACATATTTCGGGCATCAAATTCACATACTGTATTTGCAAAAAAAAAAAAAAAAGGATTTGCAAATGTTCGCCCCACAGTGATATATGGGCTTCAGGACAGTTTTCATTTGTGTCATTACAAACCAGGCCAGTTGTTTTAAATAAGCTACCCAAATGAGTTAGAGACCTAAATAAAGTACAGGGCAAAGGATCCATCCATCCATCCATCCATTTTCCGAACCGCTTTATCCTCACTAGGGTCGCGGGGGGTGCTGGAGCCTATCCCAGCCGTCTTCGGGCAGTAGGCGGGGGACACCCTGAATTGGTTGCCAGCCAATCGCAGGGCACACAGAGACGAACAACCATCCACTCTCACACTCATACCTAGGGACAATTTAGAGCGTTTAATCAGCCTGCCATGCATGTTTTTGGAATGTGGGAGGAAACCGGCGTACCCGGAGAAAACCCACGCAGGCCCGCGGAGAACATGCAAACTCCACACAGGGAGGCCGGAGCTGGAATTGAACCTCTGCACTGTGAAGCCGACGTGCTAACCACTGGACTACCGGGCCGCCCACAGGGCAAAGGGTGAATGCAAATTTTGCTCACAATACATTTCTCACTTAAAGGGTGGCTTCATTTTTTTTGTCATGGATACTGTTCAATTATCATCATCAGCAACATCAATTAAATTCTCAAATGGCCCGTTTAATTACACATCCAAATTCTGTTGGACCTGCAGAAAAAGAGTGCATACTTTATGGAGGACAAGTTAATATTCTCTGAGCTGTCTTGTCTGCATCAAACTCCACAAAATAGTCTGAGTGCTGAGTCTTGAGCGAGGCTTTTTTGGGCTTGCTGCAGCTCAGCGAATAGAGGTCAGGAACGCCCCTTGCCAGATCCCAACACTGAAGGAAGAGAGGAAAAAAAAGCAGAACACAACCAAAAACGCCACTGAGGCCTAAATCTGGCCAAAACTGAAACACTAAAATTTAGCAAGAATAACCCTGACTCTACCATATGACTCATTTAACCCAAGCGATGACAAGACTGGCTTCAAATTTGAGGGGGATTCAGCTTAACTTGCTTAATTTTTGCCACAGCGGTTTGGAACTTGCTTAAAACTTGAATATTAAGACTTGAGACTTAACTTCTGACTTGCACATGTAAGTTGAGTTCAGGTAGTAATATTGAATTTAAAAGCGCTCAAGCCAATCAGCCTTAGAATGAGACAATTGTTGGACCAACACTAGCTCAGTTTCTTGGTAACACCACAAAAAAGTCGACAGGGGAGGCCTGCAAGACCGTTGTGTTAGAGGAGCATTTCATGTCGTAGCACTTGTTAAAGAGACCATTTCATCCCTCACAAATAACCACATATGATAGTCTCACATATGTGCTCACATTCATGAACACAAGCTTGTGTTGGAAGTCCGCTTGTACAAATATGTATCTCAACACTGCAAAACCAACATATCTAGTAGATGTCCCGTGGAACAGAAACACAGCGGTCTGTTCAATCGGGTGAGATCTATTTTACCTTAGACGTCAGTTGTTTGAGTGGCGCCAACTTTCACACTTTGTCACGAGAATCATCAACATTGCTCCAAAAGAATACAAGAAGCCGCATTGTTGTGTGTTACGTGTGTGTGCGCGCGTGCGTGTGTTTAAATGTTCGTGTGTGAGCCGTTGACAGACCCGCTGGTCAACAAGAGATTCTGGGAAGGGGTGCCTCTGAAAGGTCAGTGTATATAGACACCTAGTAGGTAAGCACCTCTTTGTCGTCTACAAACTTCATAATTTCCTGGTAACATAATCACATTGGAACGCTTACGGTTAACGCGCTGCTGCTGCTAAGCCATTAGCCAAGTGCTGCAAACTTCTTTCAGCGGCAAAAGTTAACAGATATAAATATTTGGTGATTTATTCTTTTCTCAGCTCTCTTTTCTACTCTTCCACTGGCTACAAGAGGGAGTGTGTAGGGAGTCAGAGTCGCCAAAATACAAATCAATACCTTTTAAAATGAAAGCAGAAACTGAAAAATAAATAATGAATAAATCCGCACAATCCATTTTCAAATCCGCTTCTCCTCACAAGGGTCGTGGGGGGAATTAATAAACACAGATGGTCACATGAGCCTGTTTTGATGATCCATCCTCTGTTTGCGACCTGGGCACCCTTCTGTCATCATCCCTCCGTCCTTATTCATATAATAATCGTCCTCCGTCCCCATCCATCCTCATCCTCACGCCGTAGGGGAGAGGTTCACTGCAGTGGAAGACCAGTCACCAGAGCCCATCCTGAAATGCACGGGGGGGGCGATGAACATCTGACAGACAGCACTTACTTTGCTCCATATCTTTGCGCAGCACTGCCGATCCCATCTTGAATGACGACTTTTACGACAACTAGTATTATCATAGACAACATTAAATTACATATACCTGTACAAAGACGCCATCTTTGACGCAGGAGCCGTGTCGGATGTGGCAAAGTGAAGCAAATAATGAAGTTGCCTTCTTCTCTTGCTCTTTGGAGTTGTATCATCAAGCAATAACCAATGCAGGATTATTGCTTTGGATTGCATGACGTCAATCTAGCTCAATTTTACGATATTATTTGCCGAATTTGTGGCTAATATTAAAGCCACATACAATATGGCGGAATCTATGAAGACATCTTTACTTATTCTCACATCAACCTCTGAAAATATTAGAGCAATCGCCCAAGTATTAGGGATTCTAAGGTGTTTTCCCTCTTCATAGAGGCAGTCACTACAAAGCTTACTTCACGAGAGAAAATACGTCATCCATAAAATACAAAATATATGACAGGTTTTTCCACATTCAACAATCCCACACTTTGAAAAATGTGCAGGACTCTCGCATGCAAACGTTGATGTTTTGGTCGTGTATACGCCTGCGTACCGAACCTGTTTTCACTAACGCTGTGATTGTTATTGGCCATCAATCAAACAACAATTCCATCAAAGTTTCTTTATATTTTAATGTCTTAATTGATAAGCTACTCAACATTATTATACATCATATATGATTATATTATTCCGTCCTCCATCCCCAAAACGGGCTCAGGGACGAAATGTGTGAATACACATAAAAGTAAATAGTCTTAAAATATCTATTTAATCAATTCCAAGAAGGCTAACAATATTACCAACGGTCAACGGTGAATATTTTGTTGCCCTGCACCAAGTGTTTTTGCATTTTTGTGAATCACTTGGGCATGTGCTTCACTGCGGATCTTTATAATTCTTGGTGGCATGGAGGCATCTGCTATGATCAGCTTTTTTTTTTGCATTGACTGCTACCTTTGAAATACATTTTCAAAACTCACGTACCAGAAATGCCTTCACATATCCCAGGGGTACGCACACCCCCCACTGAGAATCACCGGCTGAATGCATGGTCGCATACAAAGAGACATGCACAGACTCATCCCGGCGAACTCCAGGAAGCTTATCACTGTCTACTGTGTACCGCAGACATTTCACCAAGCTTCACCTGGTGCCGTGACATCATTCCCCTGCTCTATGTCCCATTGTGTATGCAACGCTTTTGTGGGCTCAAAGGGTCAAAAGGGACTTCCCAGCTAGAGGGCTAATGATGTGGCCCAAAAAAAATTGCTTCCAGTTTGCTTAGGTTAAGGGTCAGAGGTCAAACACCGTGATGACCTCATCTTGGATGGCTCCTATTTTAGCTTGCAGCACACACATTTTCCTGTCTCCACGGTGACGATGTGCATTTACACACAGTATGCATTCACACATTCTTTCCAAACTTGTTAAAGAGGCAGCGCTACCTTGTACCATGGACCAGAGGGATGAAATTGGGCCTTGCTTGCCATGACGACGTCACTCTCTTTCCTCCAAGTCTACCACCAAAACATTGTGCAAAGATTCTTGTTACATTCCTACTGTCAATCAAACAGGAGGGTGGGCTGACTGAATGGCAGTGTTCAGAGATGTTTTTTTGTTTTTTAATGCTTTGGGCTGAAAATGGATTACGCAGTTTTTGTTTGTGCTTTAATGAGCTGAGTTTGGACAGTTTTCATCATCATCCACACAATTAAATAAAATATCAAAACAGCAAAGCAACAATCGTTATCGAAAGATGAAATTCTCCTTCAAAATGTGAACCATGATACTTTACCTTCCAAATCTGGCCCCGAGACCGAGGAAGAGGAACACTTTGATTTTAGAATTTTCAATTAATCTATCGTGAGATGTTTTGGCCTTTGTGTCGGAAAGAAAATCTCCCATCCCTGCCCCAAGGTCATTTGGAAGACAACGCTGAAAGCATGTTCTGTCAGGGAGGCGTCAAAAGGTTAAGGTGTGACAGTCCGGGGCTCCTGGGGCTGCTGGGAAATGGGCGTGATCATGGTGTTGTTGGACACTTGAGTGCTACTACCCTTTGCACATTCCTCTCGTCCAACTTTGCGTCAATCACAACGACAGCCAGCAGGGATGAACAGTTACTGCTACTGTCTCTTGGGTAACATCGGCAACCAAATCTCAAAACACGGAAGTGCCAAACACCATATTCAGGCATGAACAAATTGTCAATGAATGTCCGTCCTAATTGATTCAACAAGAAATGTGTCTGCCTGGATAAACGGCATGGTGAATGATTGGTTCGCAGAACTAACTTGCAGTTCTGAGGTCCAGTGTTGCAATCTTGGCTTTAAGATTACTTGTGTGGAGTTTGCATGTTCTCCCTGTGCTTGCCTCTGTTTTCCACAGGCACTCCGGCATCCTCCCACATTCTGAAAACATGCATGTTCGCAAGCAAGTAGAAGACTCAAAAATTGCCCAGATGTGTGAATGTGAGTGTGGATAATTGTTTGTCTATACGTGCCCTGCAATTGGCCGGTGACCAGCCCTGGGTTAAGGAGGGCTTTCTATCGCCATGTCAGAAAATTGTGTCGCCCCATTTAAGACCCTCCAGCATTTTATTTGACACTGTATTCTACAATATATTTATGAATTATTTTCTCAGCCCCGGCATGTATCGCTTTAGCAACGCTTTCAATTCAAATGTCAAAAAATACACTCTGCTTGCTTTATTACTCATGTGCTCCATCAGTGGGGTCGCTGTAAAAATATCGCACAAACACAGACCCTGCCGCTGGTCATTGAATTCATTGTTTATTGTTTGTTTATTTGTTTGTTTGTTTTAACAGAGTTACACACCTACAGTGGTGACATAAGCCGTAATTGAACCTTTGTCAAAATCAGTCGTAATAGTAAAGTCATGATTACAAAAAGAATTTGGGTGAAAATGTCTGGTTGTAAATAGTGAATAAAACAATCAAATGAGAAATGGAAAGTGGAAGAGGTAACACATTTTGCGCAGGTGTGCCACATGAACATGTATTCTTTTCCCGTACAAACACTAACTCTAAATGTAAACATGAATGCTGTCAAGCGATTTAAAAAAAAAAAGAATCACTCAATTTTACATAATGATAATATGCATTTTTTTCAACGCAGTGCTGCCTGAAGGATCAAAGGTAATGCGCGTGTTGGTTGTTGGCCCAGCCGCGTACATTCAGACATTTCTCCAGTTTCTCTACATTTTTTAATGATATTATGGATCGTAGGTGAAGAAATCCCTCATTTCCTTCCAACTGTAAATTGAGAATCGTTCTTCCACTGTCGGGATTATTTGTTTAGGTAGTTATTTGCAAAATGCGACCCTCGCTCCATCCCTGCTTTCGGGGATGCTCCTTTTACAGCCAATCATGACTCACCTGTTTTAAATTAACCTGTTCACCGATGGAACATTCCGGACATATGTTTTTTTTTCTCGCATTTTTTGTGTTGCAAGCATCAAATCAAGGACTTGAAAATCACTGTATTCCATCTTTGTGTCCTGACTTCATTGGAATTAGGGTTTGTATGCCTTCGTAACCTAATATTGGTACAGCGGTAAACCAGTTGCTGGATCCTATCCCAGCCGTCTTCGGGCAGGAGGCGGGATACACCCTGAACTGGTCGCCAGTCAATCATAGGGCACACAGAGACCAACAACATTTGGCACACGCAATCACACCTAGGGACAATTTTGAGTGTTCCATTCACCTGCTACGCATGCAAGCACATGGAGAACATGCAAATTCCACACAGGAAGGCCGGAGCCGGGATCGAACCCATGACCTCTGCACTGTGAGTACTTTATAATGAACTACACATAAATTCAATACATAGCATAAAATAAAATAATTTATAAGTTAAGACAGAGTAACCCAATCAGCCAATCAAATGTGTCTTTGTTTATTTAGCGTGCATAAGCATGCCTGAGGAACTTTCATTGGTCTGACTTTCCCATATGTCAACTAACTGGAATATGGAAGGATGGAGGCCTGGCACCATAAGATTTTACCAACACGTATTTACAGCTACACCAACAACATTTAGAGGACTTATGTTGTGTTTTTGGGAGGGAACGCCTTTGAATTGTAGGAGATGAAAGGTGCTATGAAGAAGAAAGAGAAAAGGCGACACGTTGGCCAGGCTTTGCCTCTGTGATCACAAGGGCCCTGCGGCAAAACCTCCCAACAATGGCCCCTGTGTGCACGCGTCTGCTACTGATAATGAGGCGGCCTCCTCTTTGTTTCCTCTCATGCCCCCTTGTTGCTGTTCTTCCTTCCCTTCTCAGCTGCTCTCTATGTGATGCTTTTGAGGACTCACCTCAGATGAAAGAAGGAAAAGATAAGTGTGGACAAGAGTACAGGAAGTGAAAAAAAAGCAGAGCAAAGTGATAAGGGGGAAACAATGAGGTCTTTGACAGCAGCGCAAGTGTGCCTCCCTCTGTGTGTTCGCTCGTGCAAATTTTGTGTCTAAATTTTTCAAGAAGGTACCAAAAGGTTTTGAAGAGCAGCGTACATTGAAAAACTATGTTTAATCAGAAATCAAGAAAAACAACTAGTTTGGAAGCATTCAAATTTAAATCATCTCTACATTGAAAAAGTGTTGAAATCAAACACCCGATGTCTCACGTACAAATCTTGATTTGTCATTTACAGTAGGAAAAAAATAGACACATCTGTAATAGGTGAACATCTATGCTATAGTGAGACCATGTAAATTATAATATTTTTAAAAAGGAGAACGTTTAACACATTCGATGGCATTAAAACACAATTTCAAAGACATCATAAAACAACACTGAAGTGAACAACAAAAATGCACCAAATTTGTGTTTTTCGGACACTTGGTCGCTCCAGAGTGTAAGGAGCACCAGTCAAAAAATGCATAGTAAAGAAGAACAAAAACACATTTCCTGCAAGTTCCACTGGACTGCATTTTTGAGGGGGAAATTTATTTTACAAAAACAGGGACCAACAACAGTTGGCATCAGGCTCGCACTCAAAATCCACGCTCCTTAATCAGGTTGACGGAAACGAGTTAGGGTTGGATTTAAAAGTTCTGCTTCCAACAAGAGAAACGTTTTTCTTTTTCGTTTGAAATGACTTACCTTAACTAGAATCTTGTGGTGCATTGTGGCCAAAGGTAGAATCCTGGTCGGACATTGCACCTTTTGGTTCTGTAAATAGTAAATCCTTGTTGTGGCGGAAGAAGTTATTTGTCACATGCCGAAGAAGTATTCACCAACCAAATAAAGTAGAAGAAGAAATGGAAGAAAAAGAAGGGAAAAAAGGACAAGACGAACTCATAGTCATGGTGACAAATATGTGATATATTACTCGTTTAGCATGTGCGAACCACCACAACAAGGATTGCTATTTACAAGATTCAAGAATGGACAAAAAGGATTCGAACTTTGGCCACAATGTGAGGCAGAATCCTAGTTAAGGTAAGCCATTTTAAACTAAAAAGGAAAACTTTTTCCATCCTGAGAAAGGTTGTGCGGGCGACAACGGCCTCATGGCATCATGTGATCCAACTCGGCCACCCCTCTGCAAAGGGGAGCGATTTGTTTCAAAATTATTCACGCAAATTTAGCCACGATTTTCACGTTTTTCAGATACAGAAAAATATATTTGCAATTTTGACATGATTTTCAGATCAACATATATACCGTATTTTCCGCACTATAAGGCGCACCAAAAAGTCTTCTACTTTTCTTAAAAGCTCAAAGCATGCCTTAAAATCCGGTGCTCCTTGTGTATGTATGGTCATTATGGTAATATGTCGACCCCAAAATGGTTCCTTGCTAGAGACATGCTTACAATGTTATAACTTGCTGTTGGTTCAGTGAACTATGGCGCTGCTTTATTAAATACGTTTTTGTTGCAGCTTGGAAAAAAGAGAGCTGTGGTGTTGTTTTTTTAAAACGCACACTTTATTAATGGTTTTCACAGTCTCAACAAATACAGGTACGTCTTTGTCCGACTCCGTGCCTTCTCTTCTTCCGTTTGACTCGAGGCGTTCATGACCGCCTTCAATGAAACTATAGTGAAACTCCTCGACAACGAAATCACGTTTGCAGCAATACATTTTTCACAACAGGGGATTTTTCATTGTAGCAAATTTGATCTCAGATGTAAACACACACACACAAACACACACAAACGTATGTGTACACGCACACACCTTGTTGCGTTATACGAATTCTTTTTCTCTGCTCTTGCCTTGCAAGAGAGTCACTCCAACAAAGTTTAATCCAACAGCGACCTTTACTGCTTCGTTCGGAAACGGCAAAAGACACCACCACACTGGTTTACACAGCTCCGAGTTTCCTGAACGCAACATACTCATAGCTGCTCTTGCCATTGGCTTACTGAGTATCATCCTGGCCTCCGATTGGCAAAGAGGGACCTCACTGTCGATGTGTGTAGATACTGTAGCTGGATCGCATCCGATTAGCTGCTCAGAGTAAATTGCTTGTGGCTCGACGGACAGTCAAATAAACGAACGTTTCCTGGAATGCTTTACTTGTTATCATGCTAAAAAGCTTACGCTAACTGGAGCGCTAATTAGAGACAAGGCGAGTTCCATCGAGGACTACGAAGCGTCCCATGGCTGGCTAAAAGTTCATTGCGTGACATCAGATGAGCAACGCTGTCTTAGGTGGCGACCGAGGGGAGGTCGAGTTAGAGACAGTAAGATGGTGGAAAGAAAAGCCACCAGGTCCAGGAAGTATTTGTTATTGTTAGATTCAGACGCAGCAAGAACGTTGCATTGCTAAAATGGCTACAAAACGGACCATTGGATGTCTAGCAGCTAAGACAAGAAGCGCTCTGACGCTGGAAGAGAGGATAAAAGTGATCAAAATGAAAGACGGAGGAAGCAAAATACAATACATTATCCAAGAAATTGAATTGAAAAAGTGAATGCTGATCGTAAATTTCGCAATTTCTTTCCCTTTTTTCTTTCTACACTGACTATATGAAGTGTCAAATTAGTGTGTGCTCATACTTATGCACTACTGGTATAAAAATAAAGAGTACACATACGATTGTGTGTGCGTGTTTGTGTGTGTGTGTTTACATCTTAGATCAAATTTGCTACAGTGAAAAACCCCCTGTTGTGAAAAATGTCTTGCTGCAAACATGATTTCGATGTAGAGGAGTTTCACTGTACTCCAATGAAAAGTGCCTGCCCCTCCCACCACCCCACCCGACAAAATTGTAAGGCAACCAATGTCCTGTAAAATGAATTTGTTTCAACAGTAGGTTCCACCGCCCTCTGTGGTTTACAACAAAATCACAACAAATAATTACACACACACACACACACACACACACACACACACGGCGTGCATTTCTGTCATTCAATCAGTTTTGCTTTGCTAACTGCCTATCCAAGCTCCCCTGGCCCTGGTGAGTGTGGTTTTCCAATCTGATCTGCTTTAGTCATTATCGCCTCAGCCAGTAAGCGCAGTAAACCTCTTTTTCCTAAACATCCACCTGCTGTCACTGTGCGACATGAGTAAGAGGACTTTGGTGTCATGCATATGACCATGTGCCCGAATTTCCCGGAAGGGCCATTCAAATTTTAGCTGATTCGAATATGAGTGAGCGAGAGCGGGCAGAGAAAAAGCATGAGAAACTCAGGGACTTAGAGTCATGCCAAAAGTCAAATTTAAACCTCCACTTCAAGGGGTATAGAATTTATGATTATGTGGGCCAAGTAAAGGTACAGTATAATAAGGAGTTCCCTGTCAGTCCAGTGACACCTTCTCTATGGTACATTTGTGTAGATCGTATCTTCGTTGGCAGAAATTGAGACCTACCAGGTTCCAACATTGAGCCACCATGAGCCGTCGTGTGGTGGCCCTGCCAGAACCGACACTGGCCCTGTATATTCATGACGAAATACGATCAGTTTCAATGATTTTTTTTTCCTATTTAGTGACTCCTTATGCTGTATTATTTAAACCTAAAAGAAAATATTACTTCTGGCTAGTTTCTTTTTTTCGTGTTATGTTTTCCTTTGCCGTGTAATATCTAACTGAATAATTAACAGTTGACATTTTCTGGGCTTTACATGTTGTTCAAGCCAGTCCTATTCATGACATTTTCATGTTAATATCTGTACTTGCTACTCCTCACACACAAAGATTCTTCTCATTTTAAAAGATTTTTTGTTTAATCTTGATCAAACTCCAAACATAAAGATAAAAAAAGGTTAAAAGTTTTCGGCATGTTGTATGTGGGGTGCTTAGATAATGTCAAATCAGCTTTCCACACAAGTAAAGGATTCTCTTCCAACACCAGATCCTATCAAGCGCCAGGAATGTTTTGGGCAACTTGCACAACATAAGACGAGGAGAACTCAAACAATTGGTGAGACCTCGTGATCATACAAAGCCTGGTAAGGGTACAAATGTAGGTTATAAACCGTGTGTACTTAGAATTGCATGGCCTTAATGTTTGAGACAAGCATACTGGCAGGATCAACAAGGGCTGGCGGGCAGCTGTGGCGGCGGGCGGCCTGGCGACAGGCCAGGCACCCCCGTGCACAATCTCCCCGCGCCTCCTGCCATGGTGACTACTGACCTCACTCAACAGGCGTGGGAAACGAACGCGGCATTCACTGGAAGGCCCAGCACAGGCTCGCAGAGCATCCTGCCTCTACCGTTGTGGGTGGGCAAGGAGGGCAAGCCGACGTGAGGCATTTAGGTCTCGCTGTGGAGAGGGAACACCAGATGGGGAAGCAGTCGGCGCTGGCGCGTGCGCTCGCAGCATCCCTGGCGCTGGAGACCAACCCGCGGGCTGGAGGGAACCATCTGCCCGAACGCCAGGGCTATGACTTACTAATTCGTTCTTCTTTCTTCTTTTTGGAGCCTGTACAATTTTTGCTCCTTCTTTTGTCCCTTCTTGTTGTGCTGTTTTTCTTAGTTTTCTAGCTTCCCAAAATGGCCTTGTTTGCATTTTGGCGCAAGGCGTTGTGGGATGCTTGACTCCAACGTCCGGAGCGCTCTCGTGTTTTGTATTATTTTTGGACTTTAATTATTCATTCATTCATTCATCCATCCATCCATCCATTTTCCGAACCGCTTGATCCTCACTAGGGTCACGGGGGGTGCTGGAGGCTATCCCAGCTGCCTTTGGCCAGAAGACGGGGGACACCCTGAATCGGTTGCCAGCCAATCGCAGGGCGCACAGAGATGAACAACCATCCACGCCCACACTCACACCAAGGGACAATTTAGAATGTTCAATCAGCCTGCCATGCATGTTTTTGGAATGTGGGAGGAAACCGGAATACCCGGAGAAAACCCACGCAGGCCCGGGGAGAACATGCAAACTCCACACAGGGAGATCAGAGCTGGAATTGAACCCGGTACCTGTGCACTGTGAAGTCAACGCGCTAACCACTGGACTACCGGGCCGCCGTACTTTATTTATTACTTTTCAACTACTATTTGGATTTTAAAGGGGAAAAAAATGTGTTTTTTCACAAGGGAATGCATTTATTTTTTTAGGTGAGCGTTTATGTACTTCAGGGTCAGTTTGGCTCCTGTCTTCTCAAATGTGCAAAATGGCAGTTAGTTGGAGACAGAAAAAGTAATTGAGAAGGACATTTTTGAAGTTGAGAAATGTCCCTAACGTGAACATTGCGCGCAAAAAGAATGCTCCATTTCTGTTGCTTTGTTTACCCAAATCATGACATGGAAGTACACAATTGTGCAAAAACAGCCCTCGTGTCTTTTTGTGGCTACCCAGCTTGACACACAAAAAGCCTCATTCATTTTGGATTGTGTCCATTCCAGTTTATTATTGTTCACCCCCTATGCCCCTATGATGCGGCCCAGGCTTTTGTCCTTAAAGTCAAGTCCAAAATTCGGGGTGAGGTTGATTAATTATTATTCCACAAAAGGCAAGATTGAATCAGAAAAAAAACATGCTGAAATTATCAGGGCACATAAGTGAAAAGAAATTTTTTGACTTGACTTCTGCCTCACTGCATTTTTTTCTCCTTGCATTACTTTTACTTTTACACGTTGTACTTGAAGTCGTTTTAAAAGCATTACTAATTATACTTGTACTTAAGCAAAAAGCTGGAGTTGATATTTCAACTTTTATGAAAGTTTGTTTTAAATCCCAATTTCTATACTTCTACTTAAGCAACGAACATAAATACTTTTGACACCTCTGCTGCCACCAAAGCAAATCCAGCAGTCCACTTTTTTGGTGCGCATTTTATGTGATCAGTCAATCTGTTTCTCAACAAAGACGCATCTTCATGTGTGATTAGCTGCATTTTTGGATTTGGCCTGGAGAAAGTGCAGCATTTAAGCTCAGAGATGAATGATGATTTCTCATGATCATTATTGATTGTGGAGTTGATGCTAACTTTGAAAACTTTCAAGAAATGTCAGCATTTGTATGAAAGTAGAAGAAGGAGAGTAAAACAAGGCCTCTCCTGCACAGGAATTCAAGTGGCCTGCCCTACTTTTAAACAGTGGACTCACTTTTGCCCCCTGGCGTTTGTTTGGCCAATACACTTTATCATGCTGCAGTACCAATGCTGACATTTGGGAGGCAGGCAAAGCTTTGCAATGCACCCCGTGACTGATGATTGAGAGGTTGGAATTTGCACAGCAGGTGGCGCCAAGTGTAAACATATCCCCGATTGTCCCCCAACTCGCTGGATTGACCACTGCCAGTCAATCACGGCACTGACACATTACATCCCTTCCCACCTCCACACGTGCATGTTTTTGAACTGTCATACAAAGACAAGAGTCGCTATATAACTGAATCTAGAATATTCATGTGGAAAAGCGACCGAGCTCATCAATGTGCGACGGTGCTGTTCAATTCCCAGTTCATCAAAACTTTACAGTTCAGTTTGTTTGGGCTCACAGGAACGCTTTTTATCTTGGTCATTCTTTCCTCAAAATTCATTGACTTTGGAATTTGCTGCCACTCATTATCTCCTTAATTCCTGCTCATTCTCACTCTGGCTTTCGTTTGCTGTGTAATCATCTTTCCTTCCACTGCACGACTCAAAAGGCGAGTCTGAGACTGTGTGAACTCTCTTCTTTTATCACTCGTCGTTTCCTCTCCTCCTATCGTCTGAGACTTTTCTCTTATGTGTCCCGCCGTGCAGAGCAAAATAAGATCAAATGCGTCTTTTTCAATTCAAATAAATACATTGGCTCTTTTTTCAAGACGTCATGTATTTGTCATCATCCTGGTGTGACCTTCTGGTTGAGTCGTGTGAGGATATCTTGGCAGAACATGCAATTTCCAGCCCCGTTCCTCATATTTCACAAGCAATCTCTGGAGTCATCCTTGTTTTTTCTATTCATTAAGATTTTGTTTCATCGTGGAAGGCCCTTATGTGTAGAACACTTCATTTCCCTGATATGCACAAGAGGAAAGTTCTTGTCAGCGTCTTTAATGTTCATTTTTTCCCAAACTTGTGCATTCAGACATTTTAAAAGGGATGGATTGCATTAACAAATGACTGTCGTGGACATTCCTCGGTCCACAGGAAAGGAAAGACAACGCAAAATTTTCAGACAAACAAGCATTGATCTCTTGGTAGAGTCATGCAAAGAGAGGAGCTGGGTTTTTATCTCAGCTCTGAGTCAACACTTCAGACTTCCTGTGAGCATTGCTACACTGGCCTAGTGACAGACTAGCATTGCATATTGACTTGGGCAATTTCCACTGTTTTGTCTACTGCTGGACACAGTGAGCATGCAATTCAAGATCAGGTGACTGTATTTGCATTGTCAACTGGAAATGACTAAGTTGTGGTGTGGGGGAAAAAATAGCTTCGGCAGTGACTGGGCATAAGGAACAAGTAGAAATAGCGCCCCTCCAAATCGAGTGTTGCCGCTGTTTTTCCTCCTCTGCACACTTGTGTTTAGCCATGTCCTTTTGTGGGTTTACTCCTCCACTGTTTGGGGACGCATTTATTAGTGTGTTTCCGTTTGACTTTTGAGTTTGCCTTTCAAACATTTTGCTGGGCATGATTGCTATCTACCTTTTTTTTTCCTGATGATTGACCCAATGAAATCTGCCATAAGCATTAATTTGCCATGCAAAAGTGTGACATCACCAGGACAACAAATTAAAGCAATTCTCTTGGTCTATGTTAAATGTTAAAATGAACCACAGTGATGTTTTTGTGCTATTTACAACTTGAGGTGCACACATTATGAAATAGTACTTTAATTTTCCTGGCGGCTGCCGGTGGTCCAGTGGTTAGCGCGTCAATCTCACAGTGCGCAGGTGCAGGGTTCAATTCCGGCTCCGGCTTCTCTGTGTGGGGTTTGCATGTTCTCCTCGTGCCCGTGTGGTTTTTTTTCCAGGTACTCCGGTTTCCTCACACATTCCAAAAACATGCATGGCAGGTGAGTGTAACACTCTAAATCAGGGGTGTCAAACTCATTTCACATTGTGGGCCACATACGGACTCTGTAGATGTTAAGTGGGCCAAACCACTACCATGTTACCATACTGTGCTATGAATCACCAAAATCTCATCTCTTTCCTTTGTTTTGGTCTCAAGAAGCATTGATTGGCGCTTTCATGTCATTTGCTGCGTTGGGTCTATCTCAATGACAGAGTGAGACTGCTGTTTTCTTGCCCGATCAAAACAATGTTGTCTTCTACTGTGATCAAAACAGTGTGCGCCCTAGCGGATAATCCACGAATTGCATTTCATTTAAAATATTCCTTCTGTGTTGTTAATGCATTTTTTGTTTCACTTTTAAATGATCCCGCGGGCCTTATCGAACCTCCTTGGGGGCCGGTTCCGGCCCGCGGGCCGTATGTTTGACACCCCTGCTCTAAATTGTCCTTTGGTGTGATGTGAGTGTGAATGTTCAAGTGTGTGTGTGCCATGCGATTGGCTGGCATCAAGTTCAGGGTGTCCCCCACCTACTGCCCAAAGACAGCTGGAATAGGCTCCAGCACCCCCTGCGACCCTTGTGAGGATGGAAAAAGGATGGATGGATGGATTTTCCTGGCACGTAGCAAGCTAGACAATTTGTCGCCTTGTGTCGTACAGAACAATGGGGTTTGCATAGATTTGGAAAAAAAATTCCTGACTCACTCAAATACATCATCTGATGTCATGAACCACTGTCTTCTTGGTGACAGCCGGTCCATAGAAAAAGTGAGACAGTGCCGCTTTGTCGCCACCAGGCCATCAGGAGATATGACTGCTCTCACCATTGTGCTTTGTGAATGTCAGGAGCAGCCACACAGCCCTGTGTTGTAATCACCTCGCACTCTATCACAATGATGTCGCGTCTAAATGTAACATAACATAATAAAGAATGACATGGATGAGTTTAGAAAATGTTCTTTATTAAATTTCACACAATGGACAAACGTGTGACAAATGATGGGGGGTCCTCTTCAGGCCTCTACACGCATACTGATCAGACGGCCCGACTCAATGTTGAGTCCGATTCCCTCCTTTCAGTCAAAATAAGTCTGATGTCTCCAAAATATGATTCAGAGCGATTATCTCGTGGTGTCGGCTGTGTTAAGATGGATTTTTTTTTTTATCCGCACTCTGTTTGTTAAAAGGTAAAAACCAACAATTCTAAATATTAAGCGTGTTTAATATTTACGATGAACATTTTTTTAAGTGTGTCATTGACATCAACTTTGGCCAAATCCATGGACTTCAGGATTTGAACAGATCAACAGCCAATTAGGATGCAAACTAGCGCTGTTGCCAGACAATCTCACAAGTCGTTTGCCACAACAAGAAAAGTCCGCGGTTTCAATGTCGTTTCCAGAGAAGCTAACATATAGCCAAGCCTCTTACAGTTCTTTTTGTATTTCTCGGTCTACTTTGGGTGAAGATATTGTTTTCGCATGCACCAGACTTTATCAGAGCATTAACTCTGATTTCTACCCCGATGTATAGGCATGGTTGGAGGGGTTGCTTGAAAAATGTATTCCGATACTGTTGTAAAATGTATTTAGTCATGGAATGAAAGTATCATAACAGTAAAGTAATGTAACATGAATACTTTTAATAACTTGAAGAATAATCCATACCAAATCTGTTACAAAACAAAAAGCAAACAAATGAACAAAAACAAAATATGATATCTTTTCACATATTTGTCTGGTCTTTTCTCTCCTCCTTTGGAATGCCGGAGGAAGCCTGGGCACCCGCCATGAAAGCACAAGAAATTGAGCTAACCACTTGTGTAAGCAAATGTAGCGGATGATTTTGGCAAATTGGCATTTAAATAATAAGCTGCGAGTGATTTGGGAAGATATTGTTAAGTACAGTATTTACTTACAAATAGTGTTTGTGGTGTTAGGCTGCTGACACGTTTCTGTGTAAATGTTATTTTAAAATTATGAATATATCCTCCAGCGATTACAATTCCAAACAGTCCAGAACTATTCCTTGGGTCACTTTCCAAATTTACCCTGTTAAAACCAGCACATACCAAGCCAGTGACCTGTCTCATTGAATCATTGGCCAACAAAAACCTGCACGTGAGACGACCATTGAGCTATACTGTGAGCAACTGTGAGAAATCGGACAAGTTAAGAGCAGGTGATCGAGGACTCAACTGTGCGGTCTTTCTCCCTGAATTAGAAATGTAATTCTGCAAAATAATCCATAATTTTCATATCTGCACCTGTGATTACGTGTGTTCTCTAAATGTAACGGAATACAGTCCAAAAAAATTGTGTCCTGAATATTATATAACATATTCAAATTACACTATAAGGCGCTTCGGATTATAAAGCGCCCCATCAGTGAATGGCATATTTTAAAACTGTCATATATAGGGCGGACCGCATTATAAGGCGCATAGAATAGAAGCTACGATAGTGGCTGCGGTTACGTTATACATCTGTTAGATGGAGCTGTGCTGAAGGGAATACAATACAATACAATACAATGCAATACAATACAACACTTTAGTTATATAGAGCAACCGCTGCAGCTGTAACAAAGTGCTTAACAGAACATTGAAAATACTACATCCAAGAAATCAGAAAATAGATCCATACATAAGGAGTATCAGATTATTCGCTTTTGAGAGAATTGAATGGTTTTAGGTGCACCTTATAGTGCGGAAAATACGGTCCTACTTTCATGTAGAACCAGATCACACACATGCAGGCATACAAGGAAAGATTTTGTGGAAGAGTGTTGCATATAGCCTGCCACTGAAGCTTGGGTAGTGGAGCTGTGTTGCTCAAGGGCAGTTCAGCAGTAGCCAGTAACCAAACACGAATCCCTTCAACTAGTTGCTGCAGCACCATGTGTTGAGACCACAGCAATATAATTCAGATAAGAATCTTCAGTTTTGCAATCATAAGTTAGCCATCCTTGGTCGAACCACTGAAACAATGACATTTCTTCTTGTGGGCACCATCGACTAGATTTGTACTTGAAAGAACTTACATCACAGCAAATGTGCTTGCTGGGGTTTTTTTTCCAAACGTACTATACATAGCAGCAGATGCACATGCACTGTGAATACACGTGATACTTTAACATGAAACATTAACTACAACAGTCCATGTGGCCACTTTTCAAGAGGCACATGCATGCCAGCCACAATTGCGTAACTGAGGCTTGTGCGAGAACTGCGGCGAGCCGTAGATGGAATATTCCAGAGTTTGGGGGGTTCCTGATTGAAAATCACCTTTGGAAATAAAAAAAGGTGGTTTGATGCTGTATGGTTATAAATTGATTTTTCCTCATGTGTGAATTGGAAGACCATGAATGACAGCTCCTGCATGATGCTTCCAAAGACCCCCGCGTTAGACCTGCGTTCATTCAAAGATAGCTGCCATGATAGGGCAGAAAAGATGACATTTGTACTGTCAGCTCACACATCTAGGTGAACCTTTAGCATTCCATAAAAAATACAGCAAGAGGACATGATACCTCTTCAGTTCTGCTGCTGAAGATTGCAAATTTCCCCAGTGCGGGACAAATAAAGTTTTTCTTATTCTTATTATTATTCTTATTTATTTATACGTGAATTCTACTCTCCGTTCCTTTTAAAAAAAAATGAAAAGGATGCCTTCACCATAAGATCACTGATTGGCTCATTTCACTGTCAATCAAAAAGAGATATACACATATATTTGATCACTTGATCACTATATATATATATATATATATATATATATATATATATATATATATATATATATATATCCATATTTTCCGAACCGCTATCATCCTCACTAGGGTCACGGGGGGTGCTGGAGCCTATCCCAGCACGTCGGCTTCGTGCAGTAGGCGGGGTTCGATCCCACTCCTCCCTGAATCTCCCCGGTTGCCAGCCAATCGCAGGGCTCCGGTTTCCTCCCACACAAACGAACATGCATCCACGGCTCACACTCAACCCTAGGTGTAGAGTGTGAGCCTGCCATGCATGGTTTTCGTGGAATGTGCCCTGCGAGGAAACCAATTCAGGAGCCCCCGGAGAAAACCCACTGCCCCGAGAGACTGCAAACTGGGATAGGCTCGGAGCTGGGATCGAACCCGGTACCTCTGCGACCCTAGTGAAGCCGACGTGCTAACGGACTACCGGATATATATATATGGATATATATACACACACTGAAGCGGAAGGGAGAAGTGGTGAGGAATGGGCCACTATGGCAATGAGAGCAGCAGCTGTGAAAACAGTCATTCAATGATGTCAGAGCAGCACAGGGACTCTGGGCTGCAAGGCTACTTTGAAGTATTTAACAGGAGTGCTGAGCTGTGACTCACACGCAAATAAGTGAAATGCCAACATGACGAGCATGCTGGTCCAGAGGGGTGAAAAAAAGGTGGGAGGGAAATCGAGGGGGAGTGAAGGAAATTTTCCAGGTACATTTTTCAAATTATGGCTCAGTTTGGCCTCCTGATGAAAGAAAAGGTTTGTGCGTGTGCGTATAGCAGGCATGCAGTTGCAATAGGAACGCCATGCAAAGTCGCTGCTTACAGTCCATTTGCTATTCATAAGTGTCAATTTATTCTTGGCTTAGGTTTTATCTCTGACTTCTAACACAGCATTTGGTTCTGTCAAATCACTTTGCCTGTGATTGGCAGGCAACCAGTTCAGGGTGTCCCCGCCTACTGCCCGAAGACAGCTGGGATCGCCTCCAGCACGCCCCGTGACGCTTGATAGGATAAAGCAGATCGGAAAATGGATGGATGGATGGAAATCACTTTGCACTCATGTCTGCAATCAATCTTAGGCTGCTGAGCTGACCCAATTGGGTCTCATCAGAGTAATGAACTTTGCAAGAGACAAGTCATACTGCATCAGGAAGGAATGTCTCATCAAACCCTAATGTATCATTTCTCAATGGGTCAAAAGATCACAATGAATGAATGAAGAATGAAGTGACCCTGTGTCACTCTGAGAGCCTTCCTATGGAAACTCCTGTTGTGAAAAAAGCCATGTCTATTCATGTCTATGAATGAAAAAATGTGATTGTCATAAATGTCACCAAAGTACGAAAAGAGTGCAACTTGAAATCTCATCAACATTTGAAGAAAATACTGTAAATGCATGTTTTCAAGGTGAACATCATCCTGAACATCTTGATTGTACATTAACTGACCTTACATTTTCATTTACAGAAAATATTTGTAGTTAACTACTCGGGACAGTTGAGTGAGGCACTTTTGCGTCACAAATTTTACAGACACTAATCATTGATCTTAAGAGAGTGTTGAAAGAGAGGAACTTTTGGAACATTTAATGATTACAGCGGCTAACTTTTTACAAGGTGTGTCATAAAAGTTCCAGGAGTTATTTTTCCCTTCGAAGCAATCCTCCCGGAGTCCAATGCGCTTTCCCAGCCATCTCTGCCATCATGCTTTCCTGCATGCACAATCATACTTCAGGATAGAATTTACAGTATTCAATCAGCCTACCATGCATGTTATTTGAAATGTGGCAGGAAACCACAGTACTCTGAGAAAACCCACGCAGGCCCGGCAAAAACATGCAAACTCCACACAGGAAGGCCGGAGCCCGGAATCAGACCTTTGCACTGTGTGCCGGATGTGCTAACCAGTCGACCACTGTGCCGCCGATATAAATAACAGATACAGTCAAACCTCGGTTTTCGAACGTCTCGGTTGTCGACCAATTCGGTTTTCGACCAAAAAGTTTTTTATGCCTCGGATGACGAACAAATGTCGGTTCTCGAACTAACTGAGCACACTTTAATGCACCATTTGACTCCTCTCGCCTTTCTTACACGAGGAAGTGACCCTTCGTCGGGTAGACGAGGAAGTGACGCTTCCTCGTGTTGCTTTCCATTGTAAGCAGACGTGTTCAATAAACATTTTTATTTTAAAAAGAGCGTGGTTTCGGTTTTTGAACAATTCGGTTTTTGAACAGCCTTCTGGAACGGATTATGGACGAAAACCGAGGTTTGACTGTATACTAATTATAATACCATTTTGTCTTTGTTATAAATCCCTCAATTAGAAATCCCACCAAAGCCGATGCCTGAGGAGGAGTGTTTCTGCTGAACCCTGCGAATTGACCTTAAGTTCGGACTCATTATTTGGAGACAGCTAGTTTGTAGACCAAGTAAGGTACCTGCCGACTTTGCTTACCCCAGGAATGGATCGGATGAAAGAATTTCAAAAAGACATTAGTTAATGGTGGAAATATTACCAGAAGACGGTGAGTCTATTCAGAGAAAAACAAGCTTTTATGCTTCTGCTGCAACGTCTTTTCTCAGAGAACAATTAATTTAACAAACTCAGGAGGTGGCGGGCGGGAGGGTTGTATTTGAGAATATGGAATTGCTTTCTGTTGTTTTTTTGCTTTCTTCTGGGATTTTTCAAGCACGTGCAATATATATACTGTATTGTATTTATTGTTCTTGTTTTGTTTTTGTTTTAGTCATATTTTTTAATTTACCTCATAAAATATGAGCCGTCACCATAGCGTGGTGGAGGGGGTTGCGTATCCCAATGATCCGAGGAGCTAAGTCGTCTGGGGCAGGGTCACTCATGGCAAACAGTGAAAATTTTGGGCCTGGATATCAATTGCCCCAACAGGGCCCTGCTCTGAAGTCAAGCATCGTCGAGCCACTGGTGGCCAGGCCTGCACCCACGGGACACGGGACGGGTACAGCCAGAAAAGGCAAAGTGGGTTCCCCTTTGGGCTGCATAATATATCGAAAAATATTGTTATTGCGTTCATGGTCCATAAAATATGCATACTGCAAAGACATGCAAGAAGTCAGTCCAATGGATCTGTAAATGTACATTGCCACCCTATAGGTCAACAGTATCTCAGTGCATTCATGTTAATTAACTAAAAATTCAAACTAAACCTTCCTTATTTTGTTGCATGAAAAAAAATCATAAGATGATAAAAATGTCACTTCTTTAGGTACATGGTAAAATCACAATAATATGGTTATCCATATATTCAACACCCATATCGCATTTTGTTGTTTTTCCAATGCCGTGCAGCCCTAGTGCCGCTTCCCCTGGACTCACCATCTTTGGGAGGGGCCAAAGGGATCGGGTGCCCTATGCGGTACAGCAACTAGCTGTAGTGACATGGAACTTCACCACTCTGGCGGGGAAAGAGCCCCAGCTGGAGTGTGAGGCAAGAGAAGTTCTGGCTAGGTAAAGTCGGGCTAGCCTCCACACACATCTTGGGCTCCAGAGAGGGGTTGACAAACTTCTCCTCTAGAATCCTTCCCCCCAAGAGGACAAGAAAACACTCAAGAACCCCATATGGAGAAAAAAAAGAATACATCTTAAGAAAGGACCACGAATGGGGGGAATCCGCCTTTCAGGCTGGCCAGGCTGCAAAGGATGCAGAGTGGGCAACATTTAACTCTTAATATGGTGCGAAAAATATTAGCTAGGGCAGTCCATTTAATAAGATGATGTTCCGCAGGAAGACACCTTCTCAGAAGTGGGTCGTCCTCAAATCCAAATGCAGAATTCTCCACAGCAATGGACAATTGGTTTTCAGGGTTAAGGAGCAAATAACTGAAGGGCATCTATTGTTTAATCTCAGTGAGGCATGCGTCCAGATTATAGTGATCACCCGGGTTAGTTTGCTTGTAAAGCAAATATAATTGGGTATTGTTGGCATAACATTGAAAGCTGATGCTGTATTTGTGTATGACATTGCCAAGTGGAAGCAGCAAGTGTCAATAACGAACAATAGAAGGCTTGATTGAAGGATTGATTCCTATGGGACTCCGCCAGTGGCGTTACAATAATCAGCGTTCACATTGGCATGAATTCCATGGCACGTACTCTCTGACAGATAAGATTAAACCAGGGCTTTTTTGACCGAAGACCTACTTTTCAAGCAGCAAACCTCCCAGGAACGACCGTTACTCCACGCGCATGCGTTCACACATGCATGTGCTTACGCACGCACACACGCATGCCTGAATGAACAACAGCCCGAACGTACCCTAACATGGACGAAATGGAAAAATAAACTCAATACAAGACTGAGTTTGTGAAAAAGAAATTGCCGCCCGCCCTTGTGTGACGCACGGAGACAGAGACGCACTTTAGAAACGTGTTAAGTGCAGAAACATCACAATTGTAGCTCCCGTGTACTGTTTTAAAATGCTTCTCCTGGTGATCCACAGTCTCATTTTTTAACAATGACAGTGGTGAATTGCAGATCAAACAAACTTTGAGTGGGAGTAAACAAACAAACAAAAATAGATATATCTCAATGGCAGTAGTGAAGTCAGCTAATAAATATTATTGTAGAGTTGGCATCCATATCTGATCATTCGACACTTTTGCTAATCTGACTAATCTGACGAGATGAACATGTTCATGAAGTGATTTGGCAAAGATCAGAATGTTGTCAAGGGAAATGACTCAAAAGGCCCTAGTTTTGATATTTTCATACATGTGCAGTTAGAAATGGTTGTAAAACAGCCAACTTGCTTCGTGGCCACTGCAGGCAGCTCCTCTCATTCCATTTAAATTGCATGAGAGGTGCACAGTCTACATGGCTGAATTTTAAGCAGGAGATCAGTGAGTGCAAAATATGTTTATAGTGAATTCATAATGAACTGAAATAGGATCTCCACTTGCAGAAGATGATGTAAAGTTGGTCAGGGTGATCACAGATCACCATGGTGAAGAGAGCACTTGGAGACCACCTTCCTCCTCAGTCATTCATGTCTGCGTGTGACCCTCAAAGAATTAAATGATCATCCATCTTTTCCAAGGGTTTGTCATTTTTTTCTTGTACTGATACTTGCTGTCGACTGAAAATGACATCAGAGTGCCTCAGGGATCTGATCTGACGAGTGTCACATGACCAAACCTAGTTGAGATGGATAAAAACGGGTGGATCTTTCTGCTTAATTCATATTACCCAAATACGGGCTTAATCTGAATACTGAGTTTAGACCAGTGGGGTGCATCAATCAGACTGTTTGTCAAGATTTGCGCTTTTTTTTCCCCTTCCCCTTTAAAAAAAGAATTTAGTTGTTTTAATGACTGTAAAAGTGTAGTGGAGGGGTCCGGAGGGGAGATATTGTCCCTCAACCTCACCCTCAACTCCTGGTGGCCACTTTCCTGTATAGAAGACTCATAATTAAAGCGGTTTTCACTTCATTCTCAGAGTAAGTAAATGATTGCTTTTTGGAAACTACAGTGCATTGGTGTTTTAGTCCCTCGATCCCCTCTCAACCAAAGGCGTCATGACAACAGCAATGTGAAAAGTACCACAGGTGCCTCGCTCACCGGAGTACCTGGTTCGGTGTGGAATGACAGGTTCCCGGTTGTGGTTGAATGTGCCTGGAGATATTGCACTGGAGAAACTGCAGAGGAGGATGGAGTGGCATTCGTGCTCGCAAGGGTAGCAATTGTAGCTAGCTGGGAACAGCTCGGATCCGCCTGTATCCCCAGGTCACCCACACTGGACGAGATGCTCCGAAGGGCCTCCGTTATCTCCAGCAAAGACGACTCGTGCTGTCACAGTGAGGGGATCATAACACCAAGCTTACAAAATCAATATCATTTAGTAAGCATGATCGTATTCACAATAAAAGTTTTATCAGGGAGTTTTTCTTCCATCCCCACTTGCAGCAGAAGATGTTAGGCCAGACACGCGTTCCACAGTGAAACATATTGCTTTCATTTTTGGAAATGACGCTGTTGTGAAAACAAAAATGGGGTGGGGTATGCACAGAGGCTTACACTGTCCAACATTTTTCTTAATTGTGGTGGGGAGAGTTTTTGAATTATCAGGCACAGAGAACCACAGATCCTGAACTATAGCCACTTTTTTGTCGTCATTGTTGTTTTAGTGGTTTGGACTCATACATTCAGTATTGTGAAGTGGGAGGTCCAACTGGACTTCAAATACTGGAGCTGGGATGAAGTGACTTCAAACCATTGAAGCTAAGCAACACCATCAGTCAGATTTATTTTTATTAAAAGCGGGGCAGTCAATTAAATTGTTAAGTGCATTGTACGAAAGTAAGATACCACCATCAGTAGTTGCGCACATAGGGATGATATTAACTGGTAGTAAGATGGGTACGAAACAAACCCAGGTGGTTTACATTGATGGCAACTACTGGTGTCACCCCCTCCTTTTGATCATGCCTAACAGTTGGCACTTTGTCAGCCCTACTTTACCTATGGCCCCTCCTCATGCATGACTGCAGGATAACAAGCATATTCACCAGCATGTACACGCTGCTGGACAGACTGATTGCTCGCGGGTCAGCGCCATGGCCATAGTTACAATTCTGGGAAAATTCCCCTACTGCCCTCAGTTAACCCCCCACCCCACCATTCCCTTAATTGCCTTGTTTACTTTCCCAGATTGACTTGAAGTGGCACAATGACAAAATGTTTTCCCACAAAGTTGCCTTGGATAGGACACAAGTGGGATGATACGACATTTATTTGGCCAGGGCACAGGGATGACGCTACACTGGGACTGTGGGTGTTATAACGTCGTCAGAAATCTCTGTAGCCCTAGTTAAGATCCTCCAGAATTTATATGATATTCCTAATATATCCAGCTCCTGTGCATCGGTCATTCATGGGATGATGCCTGCCAACACGCGACAAAACATTGGAAAGAGAAAAATATGATGTCATCATATCACTTAAATTAATCATAAAATGTTTGATTATGTTAGAGAGAATTATGATATACATGTGAGTGTCATCAGGACAAATATTGATGGTATACTAAGGGGAAAATGTCACTCCAAATGTGTATGTATGGCAACACATTGCGATTACTATCGAATAAGGTTAAAGAGAAGAGGCAGGCACTCACACATTTAAAGACTCAACTGTGTGTGTGCAAATGTGTTCCTCATGCACTGTGACGTGTTGTAGGCCAAACTCATGGTCAAATTATTGGAATATTTGACCTATTTTGTGGTCCAAAACAGCATATATCCAAGCCCTGAAAATGTCACGGGACCCAAATGACTCAGTTTTTCCCTTTTACTAACATTTCAAGACCCACGTGATAGCAGTAGGCATTGAAAGCATTTTGTACATCAGTAAATTAAAACTTCAAAAAGCTTCTAAGCACACAGACAGTATGTGAGCATGTGATGTTGCAGGAAAATGAACCTGATTGGTGTATTCCTTTGAGGAGCCTATCTGCATTTGGAAGAGAATTTGGTCCAACTACATACCTACTGATTTCCTATTTGGCCAACTAGAAGTGCTCTATTTTGACTATAAAACATCACACACATGCTGTGCTACAAAAACATCTGTGCGATGAAGCGTGAGGCAATGTGTTTGAGCAAATGAGAAGCAGGTCGATGACACACTTCTGCTGTGCCTCGTGTGCTTTCAACGCCTGATTGGCGATTTGTTATTTATTTTGGTTTGAGTGCACACAAAATAAATATGCTCTAGTATTTTCCATCTCATAGACTGAGCTGGTACACACAACACACTGCAAGATGATTGCATGTAATGAAGTTTTAGTAAACAGGAGAAATGCCTTCACTTGCACGTTTATCTCAGCTAATGAGAAACACATGACTACTATAGCTTAGTAATGGAAACAGATTCGTGTGTGTGTGTGTGTGTGTGTGTGTGTGTGTGTGTGTGTGTGTGTGTGTGTGTGTGTGCGTGTGTGTCTGTGTGTGTGTGTAACATGTTGAGTTTGATTGAAATAATGCCGCAGATAAATTTGCTTTACAGTAATGTGACCTCATCACAGCGGCTAAGCTTAAAAAAATGCAAACATAAACCTATTAAATATGCCTTAAGTTGTAGTTCAACTCAGAGTCACGCAGAGCTAGTCTGGTCTCTGTCTGTCATTGCGGCCTTGCAGCTTGGAGCTGGGTGTGCTCAAATCTGCCCCCACGTTCACATTCCACAGTCTGCACAAGCTCACACACACTAATGCACACTGGGTCAGTGGGACAGTACAGTATGTTTGTCTGGTTGCCAGTTTCCTTTCGTTATATGGAGTCACACTGATCGTCTCTTTCAAGAAACATGTCGAGAAAAAATCTCTCACTCTCTCTCTCTCTTTCTCTAGAGAACAATATAACCTAAAACATGACTTGATACCTGGTACGTCTGGTACTTATCACTGGGAGGTCCAGCATAGCACCAAACCCTGTTTGGGGGCTTTGATCCATCCAAGCCCGTTGAAAAGGAAGGCTGGTTGAAACTAGAGAATCACTTCCAACCAAAAGATAAGAACAAAAAGAAAAGTTCTGTCTGGAGATCTAAGTTTGGTTTGTGGGATGTCTCAGGCAGTCTTTGCATTTCTGGTGCAAAGCAGCACATGGCCAGTAGTTTTGCTCAAAAGAGTTTTGAAATTGTTCCGGTTTAGTCAGGAATTATCGTGTGGCTTTTGGCCGTCCTAATGTGAGACAAAAATGTGCAGCTCCAGTAGAAGTCCTCCAGTGAGTGAGTTACCCCCATTGATGGAAGGATATAATGAACATCCTGCAATGGAGATGTTCTGAAAAGCAGGAAACTTAAAATATTTTACATGCGATGCAAAAAATAACGTCTTCAGAAACAAATACCTGAACTGAGAATTCCTGAAAATATGCCCATTTTCTAAAGCAGTATCAACACAAGCCAGAGTTCAAGTGGCCTCTCCTTCTTGGTTAGCTAACACACACAGTCACAGACATGCATGAAGGTTCACAAAACACACCCTGAAATTACATTTTGGCTTAGCAGCCCAAAGTATGTGGGCCCACTCAGTCTAGCTGTTGTCATGGTAATGACCAAAGGGAGTGGAGGGTTAATGAGGGGGTCAGAAGGTAACCACAAGGGGCTTCCAGTCATTTTTCTGGCCAGAATTCAAAGAATGTAAACCCTGTGTGAGATGGTCTGTGAACACAAAATTAGGAACTGAAGCAAAAGAAGACTGAGGAAGAAGTAAAGGAAGCTGGAAAGCACCTTAAAGGGTAAGTCAGGCAAGGATGAAGAGGTGGGAGGAGAGTTGGGCCAGTTACAGCTGCAATAACATAGTCTGGTTGTGTTTGTGTGTGTGTGGGTTGGGGAGAGGGGTAGTTAAAACCGTTAAACACCATGCCAGTTCCATCGGCCAGTTCCTCGGCCTGTGTACTCTGCCGTAGTTGCCTCCTTCTCCTCTCTTACAGGGTGACGTACCTGTATGTTTTTGGAATGTGGGAGGAAAACTGGAGTACCCGGAGAAAACAGATATATATTTTATATATACATAAAAAAAATCCTCGTCTCACCCCTTGGGTGGTGTCCGTCCCCCATTCATCTTGGGTCCTCTACCAGAGGCCAGGAAGCTAGAGGGTTCTGCTGTTCCCAGCACTGCACTTTTCTGGACTGAAATGTTCGATGTTGTTCCCGGGATCTGTTGCAACCACTCATCTAGTTTGGGGGTCACTGTCCCGAGCGCTCCGACCACCACAGGCACGACTGTCACCTTTACGTTCCAGGCTCTCTCCAGCTCCTCTATGAGCCCTTGGTATTTCTCGAGTTTCTCGTGTGCCTTCTTTCTGATGTTTCCATCACTTGGGACTGCGACATCCACTACAATGGCTTTCCTCTGCCCTTTATCTATGATCACGATATCTGGTTGGTTCGCCATTACCATCTTGTCACAGTGCAGGGTTCAATTCCGGCTCAGGCCTTCCTGTGTGAGTTTGCATGATCTCCCCATGCGCGCGTGGATTTTCTCTGGGTACTCTGGTTTCCTTCCAAGGGGTGCAGTCTGGTCAAGAGCTGCTGATGGCAAGCCATGCACACACCACCCAATGAACATTAGTTATGTTGGTCGGGTCCCAGGCCTTAAATGTTTTCATCAACGGCCCAAAAATGCTGCTCCCACTAGTCAACTGGACGTCCCACTCACCACCACCATCAACACACCAATGGCTCTTCGATCCCAGAGGTCAATCTCCAGTCTCTGGCAAACTGCGCGCGTATGCCCAAGTGCTATGCCTGCTTGGCAAATCTAAATTAGTCATAAATAAATAAATCTCCATGTCATATAGCGGTTGTGTGCACCTCCCCAGAAAAGAAGAAAACTTGCACATGTTTGAAGCACAAACACATTTGCTGTGCAGGATCACCGAGTGTAGCCTGCTACACCCTCACATCTGGCAGGACTTGGGACCACCTGGCCTTAGCCTCAGTTCACAACCTGTGGTAGTCTCACACAGGTCTGAGCCGCACACTCCTCCACCTACGCACCCACAAATGAAACCATTGAGGCAGTTTTGCTTATATATCCGCCGAAGCCCACTGTGAGAAGAAAGTGGCTGCTCAAGGTCATTGTTGAGACACAGTATACTAAACAGCATAGGAACATCTGGATAAAGACGAGTGAGGACAGAATGCTCACAGGCAGACTGTGCTGTGTAGTGTGTTTTCCACTGCATTTACTGTAAATAGACCCTTTTCTCTGCAGCTGAGGGGTGAATGTGACAAGTCTTTGCTGTGGTGAGGAAATTACATCATCTCACCCTTCGCTGCACTCAGGTTATGCGCTCACTATTGCACTTGACGGCTGTAAGAACCCCCCTCTATTAGTGAGCATTGCAGTAGTTTTACTCGGTTGATTTGATCTAGGGCGACACGGTGGTAGACTGATTAGCACGTCGGCCTCACTGTGCTGAGGTCCTGGGTTGGAATCCGGGCTGCGGTCCTCCTGTGTGGAGTTTGCATGTTCTGACCGTGCCTGTGTGGGTTTTCTCCGGGTACTCTGGATCCTCCCACATTGCAAAAACATGCATTGTAGATTGACTGAACGCTCTAAATTGTCCCTAGGTGTGAGTGTAAGTGTGAATGGTTGTTCGTTTATGTGTGCCCTGTGATTGACTGGCAACCAGTTTAGGGTACCCCGCCTACTGCCCAAAGTCAGATGGGATTGGCTCCAGCACGCCCGCATTCCTTGTGAGGACAAGCGGATCAGATAATGGATGGATAGATGGATTTTATGGAGCATTTTGAAATATTACAAATTTAACCGCAAAACAAAAGGACGACCTTTGTGATTTAATTTTAAGACTGTTAGTCGTAAAAACTGCTGCACAAGGGAAAGAGTTGTTTTCTGAACTGTTTATAACTCAGTGCTGTGTTCTTCTACAACAAGAGTGCCCACAAAAGTAAATGTGTCTGTTTACTACATCCAGTTATAAAAAGAAAAAAGAAAACAGTGAAAATGTGTCCATTAAGCACATTTATAGCTTCCAATGCTTTTTTTATTTTAGAGTGTCCACAGTAAGGTGGAAAAGTAGAAGAAACAAAAGTGCCTGCTACCATTTTCCTCTGAGTGAGAAAAACGTGTTTTGTATTCATGCAAAGGAAATCCAGTGAGCCGGATCCATGCATTTCTGTCACACCACAGGGCAGAAGAAAGAATGACTAAAGTGAGGAGGGAACGGATAAAGCAAAGTCGACGAAAACACCCCGAGGAGGTATATTTATGAACACAGCCTTGGATCACGATTGTGCAAACACGCTCACACAAAGACCTGACTTCGCTGAAAAGGCCGTCTGGCAAGGAGCGGGGAAAAAGCTTTGCCGGCTGTAACACTGAACTCTGCACCCCGTGTTTTTCTGTGTGTTCAGCATATGTAGCCCCACCCACAAGCCCTCCTTCACACTAGATGACCTGGGCAGTACTCGAACCAGCTGGCTTCCGATCTAGGTTGTCAGAGAGCACAAAGAAACAATGAGGTATTTTGGAAAGGCCTCGTTGGCGATGGGATTATATTCTGTTACAAGTAAAGAAACTGGATTTTACAGTAAACAAACAGTCAGGTGAAGCATCAGTCACTGGAGAAATAATACAACATAACACATTAGACACAGACAGTCGTGCAATCTTAACCACTTTTCCTACATACGCTTAGTTAAGAATAAGAATAAGAATAAGAAAACCTTTATTTGTCCCGCACTGGGGAAATTTGCAGTCTTCAGCAGCAGAATTGGAGGCTTCAAACAGAGTTGTTTGAAGCAGTAGTAAATGAAAGAGGAGCAAAGCAGAAGGGGTGTTCACACGGCACACATTTGCTCCGGTGCTGCACTGATGTATTTTGTTGCGATATATCTTACACATTTTGTGGAGCGTTCACACGTACAAAGCCGCTGAGCGTGTTAGCACCGGCGCAGCGCCGGTGCAGCCCCACTTGGGTTCACACGGCAGTTTCTGCCATCCATCCATCCATCCATTTTCCGAACCACTTGATCCTCACGAGGGTCGCGGGGGGTGCTGGAGCCTATCCCAGCTGTCTTCGGGCAGTAGGTGGGGGACACCCTGAATCAGTTGCCAGCCAATCGCAGGGCACACAGAGACGAACAACCATCCACGCCCACACTCACACCTAGGGACGATTTAGAGTGTTCAATCAGCCTGCCATGCATGTTTTTGGAATGTGGGAGGAAACCGGAGCACCCGGAGAAAACCCACGCAGGCCCGGGGAGAACATGCAAACTCCACACAGGGAGGCCGGAGCTGGAATCGAACCCGGTACCTCTGCACTGTGAAGCCGACGTGCTAACCACTGGACTACCGGGCCGCCCGGCAGTTTCTGCAGCGGAGCAAAATGATAGAAAACAAAGAGCTGTTGTGTTGGTTCTTTTTAAAACATACACAACTCAAGCAACTACTGTACAGGAACATCCTTCTCCTTCTCCGTCTCCGTGCCTTCTGCTCGAGAGGCGTTCAATAACCGCCCCCGAAAACGTAAATCAATGACACTCAGAAAAGCAAATATTTTATGCGCCAAACAGAAAATCAAGAGAGGAAATCACAAAATAAATTCTATGGGGGGGGGGGGGGGGTGAACACACAACAAAGTAACAAACTACACAAACAACTCAGAGACAGTCCAGTCTCCTACAAAAGGAAAGATGATGTTTGGGGACTACCCCCTGCCCCCCGTTCTAGTTGAGATGGTATCACCCAAGAGGCAAAGTGCTGCTTGCTACTGTCATGTCTTGTGTCGTTATTAAACAAACACATGACGAAAGTACAACAGAGCACGAAAGCAACGCATTCTTGCCGTATGCAATCAACTCTTCTCATGCGTAGCATTTGCTCCAGAGCAAATTGTAGCGTTCACATGTACCATTTTACATCGGTGCTGCCCCGCAAACGAGCATTTGCTCCGGAGCAAATTTTTAAACCACCTCCCTGAGGTGGGTTAAATTTGCTCCGGAGTAAGCTGTTTTCAGGGGCTACACCGGTGTAACTTTGCACGTGTAAACGCTCTACTGGGGCAGCACCGGCGTAACACCCCTGGAGTGTCCTTTTCATTAGTGGATCAAAGACGTCATGCTAGAAATGCGCACACGTCTGCTATCAGCTAAGTTTGAAAGCAAAAAGAAGCTGTAGGGTCTATTAACGAAAAAGAGATTGGCTCTGATCTCTTGTCCCATGTAAATCCGCTTCAATTCCAAGCCGCGACTCAAAGTTCCACAGATGCATCGGTGCTCTGCGCTGACGCTCCTTTCTTCTCATCGTCGGCTCCACAAGCCATCCATCCATCCAGCCGCAGACTGTCCAACAGCACTGACCTTTCCGCTGAACAAAGCAGGGCTGTGAAAATGCTGCCCATTACAGGCGCAAAACACAAGCGCCCCGGGCTGTCCAGCAACGACAGTCAAATGGTGCCGACATTCCTCCCAATCAAAGTCCGTGCTGGTATATGCGTGCTGCAGAGAAGGTGCAACCACCAAGGACAGATTATTCTTCTTTGACGAATGTCGTGGCCAAAAATGCTGAAAACAATCCACATCAGGTCCACACGACGTAACAACACCATGTGACATTTTGCAATTTGCACCGTCTCCCTGGCATTCCTTTATGAGCACGCTATTGAGATGAAATTGCTTTATTTCTTAATTAAAAAGTGAATGCAAAAAAACACGCTCCTTCACTGTGGCCTGTACATGAGTAACACACCCGTGACTGGCGATAACGTTAGGGCACATTTGGAAAGTCACCCTGATGCCCGTGCACTACTCTGAAAATCGCGGGTGTTCGGAAAGACAGATTGCGCTCCCCTCGCATTAATTTATGGATCACAGTCGTGGTTCGCATGTCGGAGTAGACCTTGACAACCATTCCAGTTTCTTCATCAAATTAATTTCTCAACTTTTCTCTAAAAGATTTTCCTGACCTTGCAGGGATGGGTGTGTTTCACCCCAATCTGATCTGGAAATGGGCAGGCCGTAAATGTTAAAAACTTGTTCGGTATTTATGAACACAAACCCTTATGAGTCTTGTCAACACCAAGTTTAGTGGAGCCACGGACTACGTTACTGTTCATTAAGAAACGATCACGAGCTGTTGATTTTTTTGGTGCCTCCCTTGCAACATTTTGCCTCTCTCAATGGCAGCCATTCAATTGTGTAGATATTCAAAATTTAATAGCAACAATAAAAACTGTTTACGAATGTCTGGTAAATGTCTTTTCAACCATTGGCAGCCTTGAACGAAACCTAACGATAAAGCAACATCTGCTTGCAAAACTTGGTCTTTCACATATTGAAAAGTCAGTTTGAGTGGACATGGCTTCAGTTACCAAATCCCAGCATGTAGACAGCAATAGACAGAAATGTCGCTATCCATCCATTCATTTTCTACCGCATCTCCGGGGTTGGGGTTGCAAGGGCAAGAGCTTAAGCAGGGAACCCCAGACTTCCCCCTTCTCAGCAACTTAATCCAGCTCCTTTGGTGGGGGTTTCCCGAGGAATTTTCCAGGGCAGCCAAGAGATAGTGTCTCTCATCAGTCGTCCCCGGCACCTCCCCCACATGGGATGTGGACCAGAACACCTCACCAGGGAGAAACGTCGAGCGGGGCTGCTAATAAGGTGCCGGAGCCACCTCATCTGGCTCCTCTTGAAGCAGAGGAGACTTATTCATTAGTTTACCTTTTAATAATTCTATATTTAAGAAGGAGGCAAATTGTCACCAATGAAACTTTTTTTTAACTTACTCTGATGGTTCCTGTAATGTGGACCCAGTAAACAAACCACGTATTCCCATTATTTACAAGCAACATTAAATCGGGGTGGGGTTTCTTCCTGTGTGCGGGATACATGGCTGGGAATAAAAACTCTTTCAGTTTTTCTTGAACAGCCTGTTGTTCCCAGTGGCTCTCATGAACCATCCAAGAAAAAGAATGTGTTAAATACAGATTCATTTCCTCTCATAAAAGCCAAAATTGTTCGTCTGGTACTTCCGTGTGAACCCCCTCTCTTTGTGTCAGATAATCACTCACACACACACACACACACACACACACGAACACACACATTCACAGCACAAGCACACACACACACACACACACGAACACGCACGTGCACAGCACACGAACACACACATTCACAGCACATGCACACACACACACACACAAACACACATACACGAACACGCACATGCACAGCACACGCACACACACACACACACACACAGGCACACAAGCACACAGAGGCACGCACATACACACCCACACAAACCACAAGAACAAATGGAAGCACCTTTTTAAGGTTTGTCAAGGGTGCTGGCACCGCCTTTAGCAACCTCTACTAACAGCGACACAAAGATAAAATGTATTTGTGACTTCTGCAGTCTGAACATATTTCACCCATCAAGCTGCCCTCAAAACAAACCAGCCTCACACGGCCACCTTCATGCCACACTCAAAGTCCTTCAGTCATGTAAAGTACAATTACACTTATTTTGAACAAACTAATTTCCCAAATGGTTTTGAATCCATTCCAATCACATTGTAATTAGCACTTCTGTCTGCCTGTTAGTGCCTTGGATATCTCTTGAACATTAGATGTGTCAAAGTGTAGTCATTTCAATTTTTGACTTTGAGGACTTCATGAATAATATTCAAAAGTCTGTTTTCCCCATTACTTAGTGTCCCTCATTCATTTGTGCATATATTGCAAATTTGTGCCGGTGATTGCTAAATCGGTGTTGCACATAGAAGTCTGCATTTCTCACGGGAAACCGGAATGCCAAAGGCTTTCAGAGTTTTAAATAAAAACGTTACAGGGCCAACGCCACACCTGACAGAGAAACTGAAACGTCGGACCACACACTTTGTACCCTGAGAAACTTGGCTCCACCATCTATTAACACAACAAACGGCTGGGATTAATTTCCCTATAGATGAGCCAGTTTCTCACAGCCAGGGAATGTCCTGAGGGTGTCAGATGTAGAATTCTGAAATAAAACAAGGCAAGACGGTAGCTACGTTTCTAAGAGGGGGACGCAGGCTGCAAACAGCCAAACGCTGTAAACACAGAGATGATGCAAAACCAAGAATTGCTGCTAATTCATGCCACAAAACAGAAGGGGGTCAGACCAAGAGGGGCCCCGACCTGATGAATGGACCAGATCTGTGAGAGTAGGTCATTCTGAAAAACCCTCTCGTCTACATTTGGAGAGTAGAATGAAAAACGATGTTTTAAAAATGAATAAATAAAACAATGATTAAAAGTCACCCATCCTCACAGTCTGGCAGGAACTGCGTTCAAGCGGAGTCTGTCTAACTTTGAGGAGTAAAATAGGAGGCAATTGGGGGACCATTGAATTGTCAACTTTTGAAACAAACTTTCAATTACAAAGTTTGAACTGCACTCCTTTGACGATTTGTGAGCTGAACTTTGAACTAGTTCACAGAGAAAATGAACTTTCCCAACACTGTAAACGTGTTTACTGAATACTATGACTTACGCTCATTAACTTGTTGACATCAGCCCTTTGCCAGTCAAGCGAAACCACCTGAGGCATTCGAGATGAGCCATTTACTTGACATTCATTTGGTGTCAGAAAATAAACACTTTTATTTTCCACATCACATGCCCAAAGATTTGGGTTGACCTGAGGTGAGTGACAAAAAAAAACAAAAAACATGTGGGCCTGGATTTCCATGGTGAGTGGACTACCTGCTCCATAAAAACGTTGAAACTAAAGCCAAAGTCAAGGATAGTCACCAGCCAATTCGAACCACAGTTAAGCTCAAAAGTTTGAATGTCAATGTCAGGTACCAGCTGGTGTGGGGGGTGTAAGATCAAAAATCGGTTGTCCTTAACCACAGTAGACAACAATTATGGCTTTCCCTGTGTTTGCATAAAACGTGTTTTGCACTTTAAGTTGATCTTGACAAGGCGACAACCAACATTGCATTTTTCCAAGCAAACGCATGAAACTGATCCCCACTCTGAGCTAGCAGCATTTTTGAAACACATCTGTAAAGCAGAGGGAAAAAAACAAACAGGAAAATAAATTCTACCTTTTTTTTTTTTTTAAGTGAATTGCTTCCAAGGACCATTCAAAGTCAATCAGCCATCACGGCCTAATGGGGTCACATTTCTGTTTTTCATCTTATGCACCTGCTAGCTTTGATTTTGCTCTGTGGGAAGTTGCCCGTTAAACCAAATTACATTACACTCCTTTGCACTCACACTTGACCATTTCTGTCAGTCGCCATTGCGTGTATCGCTTTCGGTCCTCTGATTGATTTCAGAGACAACAGAGGACTGCGGCCGCTTGAGTAAATCATACATGAACATTTGTGAGGATGTTGTATTTGGGGATTTTGAAACTTTTGCTGGGCTCTTCAGAAGCATTTTCCAGCAGCACAGCTTGTGAAACAGTGCATCGTCAGCCTCCTGACCTTGCACGGAAACACACTTTGTTGTGAAAGCGCGAAATAAATAAAGATGTGTTGTATTGTTTTGTTTGAATAATAGAGACCTCACAACTCATGCACTCACGCTAATTCAAATTTGTCTTGTTTTCAGTAACAACTTCCTCTCTTAGTTAATAGGGACCCATCAAACAGAGGTGTTTCCTGTACAAAGTGGAAATCCTGTCTCAGGTGAGTGAGCAAGAGCAGCGATTACGCCACCACTGAGCATTCCCTCAGACCAGTGGCGGAAGCTGGTCTGTCAAGGAGGGGAAGCTCAATTTTGGCCGACATCATAAAATGTGTCCGTTTATTTATACGTGAATTCTACTCTGCGTTCCTTTTCAAGAAAATGATCTGTGACCCTGTCATACCAACAAGGCGTCTTGACTTAACTAGTGTCCTACAACTACAGTAACTACAATCAAACCCACCATAAATAAAAGATTAATTCGTTGCTAGTCGTTTTCAACAAAGAGAGTGTCGCTAAGATGAGTAGAAGAAGTCTCCAGTTCAATTTAGCACAGAATGCGAATTGAAAGATGCTCCCACGGATGATTACACTAAAAGATCGGTGATTGGCTCATTTAGCTGTCAATCAAAAAAGAGATTCAGCCTCAGACAGATCATCCAATCATCATGCAGAAAAGCTCAGCGTCCGGGCCAGCCCATAAACGCCCACTTTCCATAGACTCCCAGAGACGCTGAGCGTCCGGTGGGCGGGTCAAAACCAGCACTCATCCAATGACTCGTCTCATTTCAATGCATTGGGACAACGGGCTCTGAACTCTCTCGACGCCCAGCGTCCGCGCGGTCAACCATCAGCTTCCACACAGTTTAAAGCACATGAATGAGAATGAGAAGAGAGTCGCGTCGTAACCAGTCTTAAGAAGCTGATTCGGAACAAAAGTTCAGAGCGTCGTAGGGCATATTTAGTCAATGGCATGTACCCACAATTTTTTGACATTTTAGGGGAAGCTGAGCTTCCCTTGCAGTCTTAGAGCAATCGCCTCTGCCTCAGACTGTTAACAGATTTTGTGTGTAATGTAAAGGCCGTCAACTCAGCTCAAATTAGTTCACTGATTTTTCCTGTTGACGGATGGTTATTTGTAAATGTGAGATTGGCTGGCAACCAGTTCAGAGTGTACCCCGCCTACTGCCCGAAGACAGCTGGGATAGGCTGCAGCAGGCCCGCGCCCTTCGTGAGGATAAGCGGATTGAAAATTGGATGGATGCAACAGGGAATATCAATAGTAATTTAAAACATTGTGAGCGGTGTAACAAGGCCACACTTCTCTTGGTGAACAGACGCCTCCAGAGCAGTTGTTCTTAACCTTATTAGATGTACCGAACCCAACCAGTTAATATGCACATTCATCAAACCATTCATTCGTGAAAAAAATGGGGGTTTATTTTGTTTTTTGTTTTACAAATTCAAGACATAAAAAACACCTTTATTACCAACAGAAAGAGACATACATTTTTTAAATAGTGGATGAAATTAATCTCCATGCAGTTTCAAGAAGTGTTCCTTCAGTTTTGCCAGTGTGAGACTACAGTTGCTCAAATTAGCATTACAAATCCTTCAGATAGGACGCTGAGTCCCATCACGGTCCGTGATGCATGTGAATCCATGTGGTACATATTCGTCCGACCAATTTCTTTGTTTGCTCGATATGGTTAGCATGTATTAAAACATTTTTTTTAAAACAATCATACGACATACTATCACGACAGTCACACGCTGACTACTGAGCGAACAAAATTTCCCGCTGCACTGAATACACAAGCAATGTAATGTGATCATCTGCAGCCAGTGATGGCCAAGCGGGCGTGTCATAACGAAATGACATCTTGAGTCAAGTGTGTCTTCACCTCCATGGCAGAAGCTGTGTCAAACCGATCCATTAATCGAACCCATGTTAAGAACCACTGCTCCAGAGGGTACAAATGAAGGTTTCCTAATCTACTGCAGAGGACCTAATGAGCCCACAGGACAGAAGTGACACCAGAGGGTGCACACTACTCAACAATGACATGGAAGACATTATAGAGACTAAAGAGAGAGAGAGAGAGAAAGAGAAAGAGAGAGAGAGAGAGAGACACGTAACCCTAAAAAATTCTGGCAAAAGGTTTAATGTAACAACAGCACAAAGATTAATCCCACCCAAAACGATGGAAAGCTTTAAGAAAAGTTCGCAAAACAAACAATAAATGAAAGATCTTGCGATTAAAGCCTGGAGAAGCATAATAAAAAGAGATTGCAAAAAGTTGCCTGCTCAAAGGGTTGATACAGTGATTGCAAGCAAAGCATTTGCAACAAGTACCGGTACAGTTCACACAAAAAAAACAAAACAAAACAATGGGTCTCACAGCTCAAATAGAAAAGTTATATAGTCAGGTTAGAGTAAATTCATATTCTGCCACTCCAGAATTTATTACATACCTTACTCAATACATGGCCTCACTAATTGAAGTTAAGATTCGAATGAGGGAATGGAAACTGCAGGCAGGGGCCGCGCAACTCGGGCTTGTTTATGAAAAACCGAGCTGTGCGAGGTCAAGGAATGCCTTGCCCACACCGAGCAAATACTCACAAACAAGTGCAATCATAGTGACATCCAAATGTCAAGTTCTGGATTCCGGAACATTTGATCAACATTACTGAGCGGTGTCCGTCTATCTGCATGGAAGCTTTCACTCGGGAGGCCAGTGTGTCCGCTGCAGGGGTTCGGCTGTAAAGCAGCTTGTAAAAGCCAGAAGATGAAAGACCAGCCACTCTCATAACTACTTGCAATTCAAGTCGGTGTTCGCAAACAGTATGCCTGAAAAAAATAGCTTGTCCCTTACCCTGATTGCAAGGCTGCTGCGTCCTGATGCGAACTGAAACAGACCTTTAGCCAACATGGGCACAACTGTGTCCAGGGAAATGCAATCCATTCAGGGACCTGTGTCATTTTTTTTCATACATTTTTGATGCAATTACATTGTTTGGCTTTGAATGTATATCAACCATGAGAGTACACATCATGTTAGATGCCACGCATTGAAACAAACTGTGAGAGACCTGGATTCTTGTCCACAGGGAGGCCAAGTAGAGTTAAGTAGTAGAGCAGCTACAGCAAGGCAGGCAGGAAATAATACTCTTGTGGAATTTCCCAAACTCCTCCACCAAAACACAACACTTATGAGTAGCTCTTTGCTCATTTCCAGCCACCGGGAAGACATTCATACTGCTAATGACTCCAGACCAAATTGGAAAATAATCACGGTTGTCTTCTGTGACTTGGAATGAGACGGCGCTGATCTCCTGACAGTCAGGAAAACTGTATCACCCAGAAAATAATTAGTGGAACGGAGAAAGACCGCCAAGTAAAAATAAATGTGAGGAAGTACAGGAGCTATTGAAATGTATATTTCAATAAATATAGCGCTTTTAAATAGTATCTCTTGACGGTGATCACCTGCCCACACGGACTCACATCAAACGGGCTACACCAGCAAAGTTCTCTCTTTGAATCATTTCATCCTACAGATTTGTTAAAAGCCACCAGACAGACCTATGGTTTTCTCCCACCACTCACCACCCTCGGCTCTCTCTTTCTGTCTCACACACACACACACACACACACACACACACGGACACCCACACACACTCGATTACACACATTTTCCCCAGCTTTTAGTGGGAAACACAGTCGTAACTTTTGCTCAGGTTACTCAGAGAGACAGACAGCTTTCCCCACAGGATTAGTCTCCCCACACACCCTGACTTCATCTGACCACAATACATAAACTGTGTGTCAACAAACACAGCATGTCATATATCCTGGAGTAATAAGATCACACTGCTTGCATCGGGAGGTAGGTCTGGGTTGCCACCTGTCCCCGCAAAGAGGAGAGACGTTCATGTGCTTTCACATCAATCCCTGCCTTTTTTTTTTTTTTCTCACATTTGCCATTCATTCGGAGAGATGTGTAGTTTCTGGCTGCATTATTTCACACTGCATGAAGTGACCTTGCTGTGTGTCTGCCTGGCTTGGTTCCTTGTTTTGTTCCAGCTAGGCATACTTGAACGGCGGGCTCCAATGTGGAGAATGGTGCTCAGTCATCGTTTCCATCCCCTCTCTCTTTGTTATCAGAAAAGAAGTTCATGTTTGGTTTGAATTCCAATGTGCACCTTCATCAAAGGTGCTGACAGGTGTGAGTGTGAGTCTGTGTGTGTGTGTGTGTGTGTGTGTAGATGTGGGGGGCGGGGAACATCAATGGAATTATTGGGGTTTTGCTGACAGGTGGGGAGTAATAGCTGGCAGAAGCTGTGGAGGACAATAACATCAATGTAAAATACCATCACTTCCAGAAATGATCATGTACCATCCATCCATCCATTTACCAATCCACTTTATACTCACAAGGGTCGCGGGAGGTGCTGGAGCCTATCCCAGCTGTCTTCGGACCATAGGCGGGGGACACCCTGAACCGGTTGCCAGCCAATCGCAGGGCACACACACGAACAACCACCCACTTAGGGACAATTTTTCAATCAGCCTGCCATGCATGTTTTTGGAAACTGGGAGGAAACCAGCGTACCCAGAGAAAACCCACACAGGCACGAGGAGAACATGCAAACTCCACAAAGGAAGGCCGGAGCTGGAATCGAACCCGGTACCTCTGCACTGTCAGGTCGAAACACGAACCAGCCGACCACCGGGCCGCCCTATGTCCATGTACATGCATCGAAACTCAATTTGTGACTTGGGTTTATTGGACCAAGGTTGCCTTGACACACAATAGCATTGCTTCAATGCTCATTTGGCTACAGTTGGCGATGGTCAAACAAAAGGAAAAATACAACCGGTAAATACAGTACTACACAAAATTCTTAGGTACCATTAGATGTATTGTTTCTACAATGAACATATTTAACTACAAGTCATATATATAAATAGTCATATACTAGTCATATATATAAATAAAACTGTAAGCTCCCTCTCGGTTCATTGATGATGATGATGAAGGTATATAGTGTCATAATTTTAGGAGGTGGCTGTTCCACCGTGGCGACTCCAATTATCAAGATCAATTGTGTGTTTTGTATTACAATGACAACAAAAAAAAAAACAACCCCGAATGTTCTCTTTGAAACTATACCTTCATGAGATTTCTCTCCAAAAGGAGTTTTTTTGACAAAAGGAACCAATCAAAAGTTTGGAGTCACTTGCTAATGCTTTCCAATAAAAGCTGTATCAAAAGGTCACTTGTCAGTGCAATTGCATGAGACCTTTCCTAACCTTGACTGGGACAGTGTTAAGGATAAGCTAAGGTAAATGGAAAGGTGTAAATGGATCCTAAAGCAAACGGGAAGGAGGATAGGTGCAGGGTCAAGTGGTCTGTGGAGGAAAACACATAGCCAGGCTGGGCAGGGAGGCACTGGAAAAAGATCAATTGGTTATGCACAAAAATCCAAAACAGCAACGGTGTGCACTCGGAACGGCCTAGATACCAATTATCATCTGGCACCCACTTGCAGATCAGCAGAGATGATTGCTGATCAGCTGCAGGTGTAGCAACACCCTCCGGCCCAGCCTGATAATTAAATGAAAGAGACAGACAGAAAGTCCCCGGAAGTAGACTCGCCAAAATAAATGAGCAAGCCATAATAAAAACACAGACGGAAGAGGGTCTGTGACAACACATCACAGACAGGACAGTATTGTAGTTTTTGTAACGTTTAGTCTGTTGAGGCCAGGTCACATGTGGGTGCTGGAGCCCTTCCCAGTTGAGGTGAGAACAGGCGTGCACACTGGAGTGACCATCTGTCAATAATTGACCAATATTCAGCAGGGGCCGTTTGTGTGAAAGGTGAAACCATTATCCACATGGTTTACCTTCAACTGTCTATTAAGACACTCCCTCCTTGATTAGATTTCCTGTTGCACGGGGAGCTGGATAGATATGTGGCAGTTGAGAGTCTAGGTCAAAAAGAAAATACAGGAAAGGTAGATGGGAGGAAGGCATGAGGGTGGTTTGAGGAGGGTGCCGTTGGGTCTGGAAATAGTTTCAAAGTGCACTTCAAGGACGGAACGGGATCACAAGTCAGCAACTTTCAAACTTTATGTTCCGGAATATAGGTCACAAAAACACATTCCAGCCTCGAGTCACTCGTGATCACTGAATGTAGACAGCAGACTAGATGGAGGAATGGAAAGAGTGAAACAAAGGAGAAGTCAAATGGGTCCAGAGACGGTCAGAGAGAAGGATGTCTCAGAGTTTTCTTTGTTCTTTTTTTTTTTTTCATAAAGACGCAAAGCTGTTCCACTCACACCACGCCACCAATATACGTTCCTCCTCCCACAAAAGGAATGCAGCTGATGTAAAGCACCATACAAGTATTTAAATCCATCATCACATAAGGCAGCACAAAAGAAATAAATGGGACACGGCAAACAATTCAATTTATCATACACCCTTGAAAATGCTGGGTTAAAAACAACCCACACAAAATGGTTTATTTGGGTAACTCAACACATTCCTCAAGTTGTACCAACCATTGGTTATTTTGGATCAGCTGGGCTGGGTTATGGGCGTGACGTATTGGGTTGGGATAGTTTATCCCAAAATGGTCAACAGTGACTTTGAATACAAATAATAATAATAAGAACAACAAACAATTCCAAAAGGGCCTCCGCACCAGCTGGCACTTGACCATAAATACAGTAAATTCACATTTGTGTGTATGTGTGTGTATGAAAGATAGAGCAGAAGAGAGAGAGAGGTTTGAGGCACACAATGCGTTATCATCCTCAACCCCCGAGCAATTTCTAAGCACAGCAAGGTGAGAGTTCAAATGTTAATTAGACTGGACGCTGGTGTTTTGGACTGTCAAAAGATGCTGTTGATCAGTAACAATTTTCACGTGAGCATTTTGTAAGACAGGTTTCACGTGAGGGGCAGGATTAGGACCCAGACAAAGACGTGACAATGAAGTTAAACAGTAGAATTGTTTATCTACAAAAATACAAAGTAACTACAGAGAGCAGGACTGGATGCAGAAGACACGTAAGAGAGCTGACTCTCTGGGAGAAAGCTCGATGTACTGACAACACATGTTACTGAGTAATCCAAGTTTATCTACTGTGAGTATATAAAATATACCACTCACATATATATATATATATATATATATATATATATATATATATATATATATATATACTTAATTAGATGTGGCTGTTTCGGTAGTTATGGTGCTTTGCTTGCAGATCCGGCCACTGCCCCCAAGCACTGACCTACATCTCCAAAAGATTGTTCTCCACTCTTTCGGTCAGAGCGTGAGCGGGGTTAGGGTTAGGTGGGGTTTTGTGGCTGTGTGTCAGAGTGCACTAGGCCACTTCCTTTCAGATGACTGGGTGACACAGGGACCACATGGCTGACAACTTCCTGCCATCAATCTTTGGATGACAACACAAATACAATTTCAAAGCGTGTCTGCCGAAGCCACAAACGGTATTTGTTCAAGGACTTGTTTTGAGTGCACTCGCTAACTTCCACTCAACTGTACTCACTCCCATAGAAGTTGATCTTTGGCCTTGAGGTCAATTCCCATCAAACACAACACGAAGTGCACTTAGTTCCCCTCTCGAAATCTTCAAGCTAACAGATGCCAATGTTTCATGCCCTCTTATACAAGACACGTCTGCAGTTCACTACGCACCATTTCACTCGAGTCATTCAAGGATTCATACGTTTTACTTTTCAAAAGGCAAAAAAACATGCTTGAATCAATACAGCCAGTGGCTTGCTGAGCTCTGCCAGAAATGACAAACCTCGAGAGCCAGATTAACTTTTGACCTACCAATCCTCATTCTTTAGAGTCCATTGGAAAAAAAAACTCTCCCTGAAACAGTACAATAAACAGGTGTTGTCAAGGGTTGGCATATTGATCGGCAGGTGTTACAAATTCACAAAAGGTAATGCACCCAAACCATCCTTATCTGATGAAACTAGGGGGAAAAAGAAAAAACAATTATAATTCTGCACTCCAGCTAGACCAGGGGTGTCAAACATACGGCCCGCGGGCCGGAACCGGCCCGCAAGGAGGTTTGATCAGGCCCGCAGGATGATTTAAAAGGAAACAAATGCATGAAAGACATGGAATGAATATTTTCAATAAGGTGCAATTCATGATATATCCGCTGTATGATATACATGCTGCTTTGATCAGAGGAAAAGACAACATTGTTTTGTTCAGAGAAGAAGACAACAGCAGCCTCAGTCTGTCACTGAGACAGACCCAACACAACAGACGCTATCAAGGACACGTGAATACTTTATTCTTTACACATATTATAGCACTCTCCTTAGTTTGTAAGGTGTAGGCAGGGATTACATTTAGATTTTATATGCTCGTGTAAATGGTTTAAAAATTCCTTTCTTTATAAATCTCGTTTAATCTTAAAAGTGCCTTACTATATTTTTCAATACCAATTACTTGTTAAAGTTTTGTGCCTTTGTACAATCAGTAGGATCAGTTGCAATGCATATATGTGAATGATAAAAGTAAATTACACATTGGTTTAAGGAAATCTTAGGTGCTTCATGAAATGTTCTGTAAAAGATATGTTCATTAAGTTTCAAAATGTTCAGAGTGTTCTTGTGCTTCTTTAGACCGAAACAAAGGAAAGACATATTATTTTGGTTATTTATAGCAGAGTATGGTATAATTTTTAATGGTCCGGCCCACTTGACATCTAACGCGGCCGTATGTGGCCCACAATGTGAAATGAGTTTGACACCCCTGATATAGACTGTAGATCTAATGCGTTAGTAGAAAGTGAACGTGATCATGACAGCTGTGGAATATCAGAAGACTTTCAAGGGAGGTGAGGAAAAACAAAGTGCAGGCTCTGGACAGAACCATTGTGCATCCAGGGTACAAGAGGGGAAGGTGACAGAGGAAAGAGAAGTCCAAAGAGACAGATAGGCCGCAGGGGGAAATAGATCTAACTTTCAAGAGCGTTTCTATTTTGGCAGTTGGGTGAAGTTGTGGGAGCTTTTCGAAAGGAAAATAGTCCAATAATATTTTCAAGTCAGTTTGACGTCTGAATGAGTGGAACCGCCCACCCGGCAATGAAAGACCACCAAGACACTAAGCATTCCAATTCATTGGCACAAGAAAGTAAGAAGGTCAAAAGGAGTGGGAATTTCACAAAAGAACACTTTTACAGATTTCAGAGGTCTGCTAAGCGTTTATCTCTGAAATTGAGAGTTTATACTTGAAGTGAGTTGAAATGTGTCCTCACAGTGAAGTTATAGTCGCATTTGAGATGAGGACATGCAGCCGCATTTACACAACCCTGATGTAATGTTTGCAAAGACTCAGTTTGGCATGCAATGCTGACTTTACTGCACATTAAAGCAATCTGGGACAAAGTGCACAAACACATACGGCACATTCAAAAGAGCTCAACTTTTTCCTCAACCATCTCCCTGATTCGTCCAAAACCAAATGATCCCTGTCTCCCAATGTCCCAATGCTCAAGATGCTCTGTCAGCATTTGGACCTGATGTTGCGGGTCATCTGGCCTTGAAACCAGACTCTCACAGTCAGATCTGGACCCCCTCTTGTTTCGTTTCAATTCAAAGACAGGCCTTTGAATCTGCTATCACGGTTTTAAACAAACGGGAAAACTCTTCTGGTTAAGAGGAAAGCAAAAGACAAGATGTGCTCTTGCTGTAATTGGCTGCGGATCTGTTCAATCACATCGAGCAGCCTTGTGATGCCAGGCTAAAGATCATCTCCAGATGTCTAATTACAGAGAAAGGGGGTGGGGTTCAATCACATAAAAGCCTTGTACTAAAACAAATGCATGGTCTCATGTAGTCTGCGTTTTATGAGCAGAGGTGCAAGGGGAGCCCGGGAACTCTGAAGTAATCTTATATCGCAAATGAAGTCTTCAGGACAAACCAAGGGTCATCATGTGAATAAATATGTTAACTCTAATCATTCCGACTATCAAAGAGGATCTTTGAGAATGCTATACAAGTAGGCGCATGACACCAAATACAACATTGATCCATTTTGTGCAGCGCTTCTCATTAGGTTTGCGGGTAAGCTGGACTTTAGTTGAGATACGGGGTACACCGTGAGCTGGTCGTTAGTCGATCAACAGGCACATATTGGCAGACAACCTTCACATTATAGCTCCCAAGGACCACATGAACAACAGTCTGTTTTAATAACGCTATAATGGAGCTCACCAGTGATAGGACAATGTGACTCCCTCTGAATGTTGTACAAGTGACTGTTTGAAAGATATAAACAGCTGTAGAGATTTATAGAAATAAAGTTGTGAAGTTTGATATTTGTCTGTTTCTTAAAATGCTATATCATTTTTGATGGTTGTTGTGACAAATCTATGAGTGTCTTCACATATAAAATCATTGATTATGAATAACAACATATGTCCATCCATCGATTAGCTGAACAGCTTCATCCTCACGAGGGTCGCAGGTATGCTGGAGCCTATCCCAGCTGTCTTCGGACAGTGGGCGGGCTGCTCCCTGAACCGGTTACCAGCCAAACGCAGTTGCACACATTGACAAACAACCACAATCACACCCAGGAACACTTTATTGTTCAATTAATCTACCATGTATGGTTTTGGAATGTGGGAGTAAAGCGGAGCACCTGGAAGAAAACCCACATAGGCACGGAGAGAACATGCAAACTCTACACATGGAGACCAGGACCAGACTGGAACCCTGTACTGGTGAGGCGAACGTGCTAAACAGTCAACCTCCGTGCCACCTAATAACATAATTGAAGGTAATTTACACAAATAATTTGTTTCAGAAGTAACACGTATGAAGCTGTTCACGTTATTCAGTACCCAAGAAGTAGCCGTCACTTTCTGAATTGGAATCTTCAATGGACCGTGCGCGCGGCAACATATTCAGCATTTCCAGTGGATCGGTGAGGTACGGAACATGTTTCCAGTCTCTCCTTGTTTCAAGCTCCTGCGATGTGCCATCTGGAGCAAAAATAGTCTCATTCTTTAAATGAGAGATAATGTGGGCTTGTGTAATACTGTTGGTATATTTATTTGCTTGATGCTGGCACTTTTCCAGGTGGAAATGTCATCAAACGTTGGGCCTTTTTAAAGAGAAAGCGATTGCTCCACCAGCCAACCCTGTGTTGTGTCTGTCTCAATCGTGTGCCCAGAACTTTGAACCCTCAAGCAGGACCAACACAACTTAAGACCAAATCCTGACATGAGCAGGGCACAAAAACAAAAAAAAAATGACATCCCCTTAAAGCTAATGCAAAACTCCATAACGGGGCAATGAGTATACATTCACGTCAGTGGATGGGTGGCTTGCGAAAGAAGACAGATGCCAAAAGACACAAATGTAAAATATCCATCTATTTGCCGAACCGCTTTATCCTACAAATGTAAAATATACATGAAAATAGTAGCAAAAAAAAGGTGATGGCAATACAGTAAACAGAAAAACACCACAGGGATAACAAGCAATTGAGCAATGTCTTCATCACACAAGGTTAGAAACTGATCAGAGTCATCACATAAGACACACAGACTCATTACAAGAATGCATGGGGTCCATTGACCTTCCATAAAGTCCACACATTAAGGCCTGCGCCAAGATTCGGAGCTTCTCAACTGTGGGGCAGACCACAAGTTCACTGTGCTGCCCACAAATTCTCAAAATTACAATGTGTACGCCTCAATAGAAAATCAAAGATCAATCTAAAAATTCAGACAATTAGAATCTCCTAGCTCAATCTCAATCAGTTCAGTGACACTGACTGACGTTTAAAACCCTCGTGGCCTGCAGGTATGTACATCATATACACTTGACATGCGTTGTGTTGCAAAAAAGAAATGCATGCCACAAGGGTTTTAATGTTCCCATCCATCCACGATCTGAACCGGTTTATGCTCACGAGGGTCGCGGGTATGCCGGCGCCTATCCCAGCCATCTTCTTGCATTAGTAGTAGGGGTTCATGGCTTTTTTTCAGTGAACTCTCCCATAGCACATGATCAAAGACCTGCGTGGATTTTTTCATGCCAAATTCCCTGTCAGACGCCCTGTGGTAAAAATTAATTTACTTTTAGATGGAATCTTCCAGAGAACTTGATGATCTCCTCCCCCGCCCGACCACCGGCCATTCACTCGTCGCTGAAAACAATATGGCCAAATCAATGGAGTTCTGAGATGTGCGTGCGTGAGTTGACCATGAATCTCAGACGGTATCAGGAGTTGAAAAAACAAAAAGGGAAATCCCAACTTTGTGATCGTTCAGTCCAACTCAAGTTACATGGCCGACCTCAAAGTCATGTCATTATGGCAATTTCACCACAGACCAATAAATGATGACACCATCAACACATCGGCTAAATGAAACACTTGAAAGTGCTCTGTTGGCCCATATGTGCCAATGAAAAGTGGGACAAAAGGAGCGACAGCCCAGTGGACTTTGGGCAGGAAAGAGAAATGGATGAAATAAAGCAGAGGCATGTGGGTAATGAAAGCAGGATGCTTTCTGGCAACACTAAGCGTGGTTCAAGAATCCTTCAGACGAATACAGTCCAAGAGATAGGAGGAGCACCAGCTGAACCTCATTTGGAACATTCTTGGATGTAGTGCAGAGTTTGACTCTAATGTTGAATCATTTTTGGGGGGGTGGCGTAATGTGGGCAAAACAGCTTTGATGGTCGTATCATTAGTTTTCTTCCCCGAATAAGATGAAAGAGCATTCCTGAGGGATGTGCAATATCTGACCCAGAACTCTTTTTGTTATTGTTCTGTTTTGTCTTTTGACACCAGGTGGTGCTCGTTGTAGGGGAAGCATGATTTAGCTTCAGTGTTGGGAAAAGTATTTTATACATGAATTAATTTAAAGTGCAGTTCATAATGTTTTTTTTCATCGTTCATAAAAAAATATATAATAGTAAATACATTTTTCCTTCAATCTAAAAAGGGAATTGTTCATGGTTCTTTTTTTTTCTACAAGACATTACTACAGGCTATTACCCTCAGAATACTGGCATTTCCCCATTGCTGCCACACTAGTCAACAGTTGCAATTTTCACCCAAACTCGGGAAAAACTTGTTTCTTCGATGCTATTTTTGAAAATGAGGAATTACAACAAAAACAGGTTTGTAGTTTTTCATGAACAAGTATCCTCACAGGGTCGCGGGGGGTGCTGGAGCCTTCCCAGAAGGCGGGGGACACCCTGAATCAGTAGCCAGCCATTGACAATTTAGAGGTCGAGCCTGCCATGCATGTTTTTGGAATGTGGGAGGAAACCAGGCTGTGCAAACTGGGAGGCCGGCTGGAGTCGAACCCGGTACCTCCGCACTGTGAAATGCTAACCACTGGACTACCGGGCCGCTTTTCATGAACTGTGACCACTGTGGTTTGAAATGAACTGTGACACACCACTTGAATTAAACCCCTCTCTCGTCCACAGACTGATATATGGACTAACAATGCCGCTTGCCATCGGGCGAATTGAAAATACCGGCGGCCATCTTACGTTGCCACTCGATCTGCCCGCCTAGCTTAACTACATTGATTTCCCCACGGTGTTTTCACATCATTCAAAAGCTCTACACAGGTTGCAGAATGAGCGTATTTGCAAAAATAAAAATAAAAATCAACAGGCAGGAAAGTTTTTTTCACTCAGAAATTCTAAGTAAATTTTACAAGGAGAATTTTTAGTCACTCACAGGTTGAGGAATAAACATTTCACCATCCATTTCACCACCTGAGCCATGCCACTCCTCCTGTGTGTTAGTGTATTGCTGCTAAAGTGGACTACTTGTCCCTCCAAAAGACCAATATTGCAGTCTCCTTCGTTATGGATTATTTGCTAAAACAATGACATGAAGGAATGAATGAATGAATACTTTATTGTCATTGCACACTTGTTACAACGAGATTTTGCAGGAGCTTCCCCCCCCCCCCCCAGTGTATCGTGAATATAAAAAATAGTCTAAATCCACGTGTATCGGTTTGAATATTAGATATCGTGTCTTTGTAGTATATTCAATTAATTATTGGTTAAACATGATTTAAAGACATCCCAACATCATTGGAATTGGGCTTGTACCATTAAGAGGAATTATCACTAATGACCGGGGCCTATCGCCATGATGTTACGCCTGAAGTGTATGGTAATTGTATTTTCACGTGTGTGCACAGAAGGACTTTCCTGGCTGCAGCACAAAGTGAAGGAGCCACCCTTTTAAACTTTGTTTCCTTTCCCTCAAGTCCATTTTTATCTCCACCCAGGTTTCTGTTGGACAGGGACAGGCCCTTCCCTGATTGTTCCCTTGTGTTACTCTATCGTGGTTCTTCCTTTTAGAGAGCCTGGCCAAAAAAAGCATTGCACGAACTGCACATATCAATGCAATGTTTTTGCTCTGCGGCCATGCGGTTCTGTTAACTCCCACTGGTGTTCGATGGCAGGGAGAGAGGAAACGACCCTCATTTTTATATCTTAGTGTGCACATTTATTAACCCATTGACCTTTCATGATCAAACTTCAAACACTGTTTTCCTCAGAAGAAAACTGAAGTCAATAGTGTGTGTGTGTGTGTGTGTGTGTGTGTGTGTGTGTGTGTGTGTGTGTGTGTGAATAGGGCAACCGTTTGTCGTATCAATCCCACAGCCATGAAACAGTATCTTTTTTCAATTCTTTAAGCATTATTCATATAAGTCGAATTTTTCACACGTAATGATGCATTCTTCGTCCCTTCGGTTGACAGCCAGTAAAGTCAAGTCAGATTATCATACAGTGGTAAAGGATTTCGGTGCTCCTTGGGTCCAGGAAGGTATACGTTTCAATAACCTTATTCCACTTTGAACTCTTCACTTGCACAGGCAAAATGGGAAAACAACCATGATGGTGGCCAACCACTGGATGACCACAGGTGGAGGAAGTTGTGCAGCTTTCAGAAGACTTCGTTAGCCCCCGGCTAACTAATTCCTATTTTCTGATGTGCAAAATCGTGGGGTGCATGAAGTTGCAATTTTTCTTTTCAAAAAATATTCTTGAACCGATGGAGCATGCCCTCCTGTAAAGCAGGAGTCTGAGCCAAGACTGCAGCTGTTTGCGCTTCCGCTTTCTTTGGCTCTGTTCCCCTGCACCACCTCCTTACTTTTGTGCAACAAAGACATCAACCTGAGTGACTCCAGCAGAGTGCACTGATCCTGGAGGGTGAAGGCCTCATATCGCTGCTCCACCTCTTCCACACCGCAACTCAAGCGCTCGTATGAGTTGCAGTCCGTGGAGCTGACTGGCCAGTCGTTCCACGCCATGATGCAGCATACCATCTGCTTGCTTCAGCAAAAAGTGTCTCTTCTCCCCATGTCGCACACGCGTGCTTTTAAGGAAGTTTCATCACATACCCAACTGAACTCCAGCCTCCATTTAGCTCCCACTGCCTGTGAAGTATTCACCTCTTCACACCTTCTGTAAAATAAAATGTTTATTCATAAACATTTTACTTGTTTGGTGCTTCTCAGTCGTTGAGTCCATGCTAGTGTCCTGACAATGACTCATTTTTCCACCTACATTCAGGAGCCATCTCATGGAAAGGTCCCACTTCGGGACAATTTGGAGCATACAATAAACCCACCATGCATGTTTGTGAAGTGTGAGGGTAAAAGAGTACCCAGCAAAAACTCTATGCTAACTCCTCACAGGAAGACAGCGGCGTTTCTTGGTGTTGATAAATGGCTTTTGCTTTGCCTCGTAGAGTTTTAGGTTGCACTTACTGATGTAGCACCAAACTGTATTTACTGATATGGTTTTTGGGGAAATATTTCGGAGCCCATGTGAGGACAACCTTTACACGTTGATTTTGGTCTTTGATGCAGTGCCGCCTGAGGGCTCAAAGGCCATGGGCATTCAGCATTGGTTTTTAGCCTTGCCGAGCCTCGTTTAGGAGCATTTTCTTCTTATTTTGTTGTTAAATTTTTATTTCCGCAAGTGTTGGTACTTAATGGGCTCTACCGCTTTGTTATATAAGGGTGAAATGTGTGTTATGACAGTAAAATTCCTTGAGTCCTTGAATGCACTTCTCATCCGGAACAAAAACACGAGCTGGCCAAATCTCCCACCGGTTTTAAACAAAACTTCCCCACTGAGCATCTCATCATCCTCTAACAGGGTCGTTGAGTGATCCGTCCATGCATGCAGACTGGGTGTGCACTGGCAGTGTTGACCATGGAGGATGACTGTTCACATGACTTGTCAGGTGATACATGCTGCCGGCCACCTGCCGTGCAGCTGGAGACTGTCTTGGACATAACGGTCTGGCGCAGGAGGTGAAAAAAAAAAATACTCAGGTTTTTCTTTCGCAGAAAGTAGTCAAATCTCTCCAGACAGAATGCCCAAGGAGACTCTGAGGCTGGATTTATGCCCTTGGTGTTCATGCATGAATCTGAGTGAGTGTCTGTATTTTTTTTTAACTGTCGATATAGTTTACTTACCTTTCAAACAGCCCATATTATGGGCCATTGTGCTTACAGTACATTTAATGATCATACATTTCATTATAAGAACATTCCTGGGTACTTGAGGACACGGTAAAAAAAGCATAGCCTAAATAGCACATGATCAACAATGATAAACCAAGTATCCGAGCGCCTGTTGTTTTCGAATATTGTGAAATGTCCCCTATTTTTTTTTAACATTTATTTTATGTATGCAAATACTTCACGTTTTCTTTTTCTACTTTGTTCCCTCCAATTTTGCTGCTGTAGATTGCGAATTTCTCCATTGTGAGACAAATAAAGGTGTTCTTATTCTTATTCTATTTCTTAAGAGTGGGGAGTTACTACAGCGTTACCACATACTCACCCAAATTTGCATTCAAGTCAGAACATGCCATAGTCGATCCAAACCTTTGCCAAGTCAGACTCAAACTAAATATTTATGTGAAAAAACACTTAAAGGCCGTAAATCTAAAATAATCAAATGGAAAACAGTACGTAGAGCGGTATCTGAGCCTAGCGGCGTGTGCTGCATGACGACATATCCTTACGCTGGCGCACAACCTAGCTCATTCATCACTGTTCACAACCTCATTATAAACCGGCGGCCCCCAGTAGCAAGGTACAAAAAATGTTGCTGCCGAGAGACTTTACACGACTCTCTCTCATGCACCTGTAGAATTGCACCTGAGTCATTTTGCCGAGACTTTATCCCAAGTATATGAGCTAAACCATCAGCCCCCCCCCCCCCCCCCCAAAAAAAGCCAACTTGTTGTGTGAAAGGGGGATGTATTACTTGGGTTGCATGAGTCTGTGTTTTATTCACATGTGTGAATATATATCAGAGCTCACACATGGTGCAGCTGGTCAAGGAATTGTGCATGTGGGCCCCAAGGCTTGGACGGCATGGAAATTAATGCGAATGACTTGATGTGAAGTCTGTCATGAGCGCACAGTTGATTCGACGCCATCAGCTGTGCCTCATCAAGGAAACCTTCACCGCCAGGCATTCCCTCTTCCGTCATGGCTCAACTCCGCCGCTTGTATTCCAAGTGTTCCCTTGTGATCCTCTTGAAACGCATTTATCTCGATTTCCGCCACAACTCCATGCCGCTTTCTTTCATTCTTTTGCGATTGTTTCATTCCTATTCCATATTTGTTTTATTGTTTTTTTGCCTTTCTTTGGCTTACCATCATTTCCTACATTGCTCATCCTCTTCTGATTCACAGGAAAGTTGGAGCCTTTCTTACCTGGCTAAACGTGACAGGTCGAGTACACCCTGTACTGACCGCAGGTTGACACATAGAGCCCGACTCCCATTCAGACATACATTCCTACCAAGAGTATATTTTGAGTCTCCAAGTAATCTAGCATGCATAATTTTGAACTGTGAGAGGAAAATGGAGGAACAGGAGAAAACCCACACCAGTACAGGCGGTACGAGACCCGTAACAGGTACAAAACGGTGATTTTAACACATGAAAACAAACACATACTGTATTTATTTTGCTTTCTTTTCACTGATCAGTTTGACTGGTGGTCTGAGATGCAATGTGATACAGTTCATACAGCGATGTTTTTAATGTTTTGTAAACATGATCTTGGGCTCTTTTGGCCATGAATTTTCTTACACAGCATTCCAGACAGATATTTCTTTTTCTTTATCTCCACATTGTGTTCTTTCCTGTCTGTCTGCCTTTCCTCCGTGAAGCCTGTGTATCGTATAATCACAATCACTGGCTGTTAAGTATAGTCAGTGAAACTTCAGTCAGTGTGCAATCATGGCATGAAGGATAGCTTAGTGAAAGTGGATAATAGGCAGGCAGCTGATGGGGGCCTGACCCTCACGCAACATCATCCCGAATCAGATATTGATGTGGAAAAGGTAAATAAACACTTCCTCGAGGGAGAAGACCATTTGAAGGCTGTGGACAGCCCTTGACCTGCAGTTTAATATTCATTTGTCACGTTAGAAGCTAACCAACGTTTAAATGTGCCCATTTTTCCAGGATTACTGAGTGGCACTACTGTGTTGACAGAAATGTGTCGAATTATGTGTTTTGCGTCAGGGGCCAAACCAGCGAAAGGGAAAGGCAATGAGAAGCCTGGGACAGACATGGCAGGCTGTAACAAAGCCAGATCAGATGATAAAATGAGCATTCACACGATAGTCAGTCTACTAAAGTGAGATTTTGAACGTTTGAACGGCCATGTGTGAATACAATACAATGTGATACAACACCAATTCGAAGATACAATTCATCCTTCTTGATTGACAAAATATTATAAAGGTTTCTATTTCAGTTTGGTAGCGAGACAAGTCAAATAGCAAGACCTCCTCAACCAGATGCTCTTGGATGAATGTGCCGTGCTGACGGAAAAAAAAAGTGATGCCTCACCTACAGCCCTGCTTCATTAAAGTCTATTTATTTATTTATATATTTATTTGTATTTTCATCAAGCGACTCAACTTCCTGTATACTTTCCATCCCTTCTGCCTTTGCTGTGTGTGTCTGCTGCTGCTGCTGTGTGCTGTGACAAACAGGCCCATGTATCATGCAATCCATTTCTCTTACCCAATTAAAGACACATTAGACCAGGGGTGTGAAACTCATTTCACATTGTGGGCCACATACGTACTCGGTAGATGTTAAGTGGGCCGAACCATTAACATTATACCATACTGTGCTATAAATCACCAAAATATTGAATTGAATTGAATTGAATACAACTTTATTGTCAAATATCATCTCTTTCCTTTGTTTTGGTATTAAGAAGCATTGATTGGCACTTTCATATCATTTGCAGGTCTATCTCAGTGACAGACTGAGACTGCTGTTTTCTTCCCTGATCAAAACAATGTTGTCTTCAACTGTGATCAAAACAGTGTGCCCCCGAGCGGATAATCCACGAATTGCATTCTATTTAAAATATTCATTCTGTGTCTTTAATGCATTTTTTTTCACTTTTAAATTATCCTGCGGGCCGGATCGAACCTCCTTGGGGGCCGGTTCTGGCCCGTGTGCCGTATGTTTGACACCACTGCATTAGACAGTCGTTTTAGGTAATTATTGCAAATGTTCCCGTCAAAAATAAAAACTGAAATTTAAAACTTAACTCCTCAGAACTTCCATCCATCCATCCATTCTCCGATCCGCTTTATCCTCACAAGGGTTGTGGGCGTGCTGGAGCTTATCCCAGCTTTCTTGGGGCAGTAGACGTACACGTAGACCATAGGTGTCAAACTCAGGTCCTCGTGGGCCGCTGTCCTGCATGTTTTCCAAGTCTCCCTGTTGCACGATTCGCTTCAATGTCACTTCCGCAGAGCTTGCTGAGGGAATCAGGTGTGTTGCATTGGAAAACATAGGACAGTGTTTGACACCTATGACGTAGACGAACAACCATACGCGCTGACATTGAGGGAAAGTTTAGAGTGTTCCTTCCATGCATGTTTTTGGAATGTGGGAGGAAACGGCAGTACCTGGAGAAAACCCACGGAGGCACGGGGAGAACATGCAAACTCTACACGGGAAGGGCAGGTGTTCCAGTGGTTCGCGTGGTTAGTGCGTCAACCTCACAGTGCAGAGGTCGTGGGTTCCATCCCGGCTCCGGCCTTCCTGTGTGGAGTTTGCTTGTTCTCCCCATGCCTACGTGGGTTTTCTTCAGGTACTACGCTTTCCTCCCACATTCCAAAAACATGCATAGCAGGCTGATGAAACACTCTAATTTGTCAATAGGTGTGAGTGTGAGCGCGGATGGTTGTTCGTCTCTTTATGCCCTGCGATTGTCTGGCAACCTGCTGACGGTGTCCCTGGCCTGCTGCCCAAAAGACAGCTCGGATAGGTTCCAGCACGCCCCTTGTGAGGATAAAGCGGATTAGAAAATGGATGGATGGATGGATGATGAAATAAAAGTCTTACACTCACCAAGTCCCATTCAGCAATTGGTATCTCACCAAAGTAAGGACAAGTTCAAAATACAGAAAAATAATTCCATCTCAAAATAGGACTAAATAGTTAGGCTTCTCTAGATTTTTCTCTTTTGTTTCAGAATAGCTCCTCACGGTCACACTGCAACTTTGTCTTCATCATCATTTATCTTGTTCTTACAAGATAAAGAAAAAAGCTACTTGCCCTTCAAAAAGAAAAAGTGCAAAAATGAATGTGGAGGCCAGTACCGTGTTGACAGATAAGTTGAACTGACAGAATGCCCTCGTCTGTCAAAAAGCATAATGGCAGCTTGGAGGGGGGTTACAAATGAAGTAGCATCGCGGTTATCGTATTTTCCGGACTATAAATCGCTCCTGAGTATAAGTCGCACCAGCCATAAAATGCATAATAAAGAACAAAGAAAACATACATAAGTCGCACTGGAGTATAAGTTGCATTTTGGGGGGAATTTTATGTGATCAAATCCGACCCCAAGAACAGACATGTCATCTTTGAAGACAACAACAAAATAAAACAACAGGCTGAATGAGTGTACGATATGCTAACGTTACATGATGCATAAACAATGAACTGAGAATGTGCCCGGTATGTTCACTTAATATATTAAGAGTTAGTCAGATAACTGTAGCACAATGATCATGCTAACAAGTTTACCAAACCATCAGTGTCACGCCAAATCACTAAATCCAATGAAATCTTCATCCTCTGTGTCACTTTTAAGCAACTCTGCCAACTTCGGAGGTAGAAGAGGCGGTGCTTCCTCTTTACTTCGCTGACGTCAGAGTCATCGCAGGGTTTTTTTTTTTGGTCAATGTGGAAAGCATCAACACAGGCCTGGAGCCGTCTCTTGCAGTTTAATGTGAAAATAAAATGTCAAATGATAGAATGTGTTAATTATTTCACACATAAGTTGCTCCACAGTATAAGTCGCACCCCCGGCCAAACTATGAAAAAAACTGCGACTTATAGTCCGGAAAATACGGTACATCATTTGGGAAATGTGTATTGCTTAGCGACAAATATTAAAATAAGTTTGTTGTGGGTACAAAAAAAATTGGGATTTTGCGGCGGGGTTGGGAGGTGGGGGAGTTTGCAGGAAGCGGGTGTGTGTGTGTTTTACAGTACTGTATTCTGAATAAAAGAGGCGGGTTTGGCTCATTTCCTACCATAGCACAGTCCCTACCTTAGATTGTACTGGAACAATGACAAAGATGTGGTTTGTAATGCAGGGCCCACTGTCGCCACTGCTTACTTTTGGAGTTACCCTCATCAGTAGAAGCCGGGACACCCGACATCTACACCTGAATTCATCCTTATTTGCATACCTCATCGAAACATAAAGTACTGAGACTTAATGTATATTTTTGCAAAACTGAGATTTAAGGTTGTTGGGAGAAGTCATGTGATTTGTGATACTAGTACAACATAAGTCATGAATTTATGATACACTTATCACTTTTCCACACTCACTCCTTCAATTCCCTCTTAAGCTAATCTTTCAAGCACAAAGAGGACACCACACCATTCCCACTACCCTTAGGGTGCACATTTGCAAGTTCTACCATAGTTTGAAGCAGACTACGGCTGCAGCTATTGGATATTTTAATAATAATAATAATACATTTTATTTATAAGCGCCTTTCAAGACACCCAAGGACACTTTACAGTCAGGAACAAAAACAATAAAACACAATGCGGGTTGAGCACCGGCAACTGTTCATTCAACCCGGAAGTCAGAAAGAAACCACAAAGGAGGGAGAGGGGGAGAAAAAAAAACCACGCTCAAACTATCCTCATCTGAGGATAATTTGAGTCCAGGAAAGCACGTAAAACAAGCGTATGACAGTTACAACAAGTCACAAGACATGAACAATGAAGGCGGTTATACAAGGGAGTGTATGCGCGTGTGATTGTCTGGTTGTGTGTGCGTGTCAGGCCGCAGCTGCTACGTCAAGGTCTTCTCATGGAGACAGTCCTGGATTATCAATCTATGGCTGAGAAGGAGGGGGTGATGGTAGGACACTAGCTTCCATGCGTACTTTCATCCAGGGGAAAGGTTGAGATAGCAGATGTTGTTTTGATAACAGGCTGCCAACAATTCCAACAATTTTGGTATTAGGATATCTTACTGGCGGCCCGGTATCGAGTGGTTAGCACGTCAACTTCACAGTACAGAGGTACCGGGTTCGACTCCAGCTCCGGCCTTCCTGTGTGGAGTTTGCATGTTCTCCCCGTGCTTGCGTGGGTTTTCTCCAGGTCCTCTGGTTTCCTCCCACATTCCAAAAACATGCATGGCAGGCTGATTGAACACTCCAAATTGTCCCTAGGTGTGAGTGTGAGCGCGTATATGGTTGTTCGTTTCAGTGTGCCCTGCGATTGGCGGGCAACCGGTTCAGAGTGTCCCCCGCCTACTGCCCAAAGACAGCTGGGATAGGCTCCAGCACCCCCCGCGACCCTGGTGAGGATAAAGCGGTTCGGAAAATGGATGAATGATGGATATCTTACTGATATTTTTATCAAATAATTGGGTATTCAAATTAAACTTTTTTTTTCCTGGTCAAATTACTGAAGACAAAAAAAACAAACAAAAAAACAAACAACAACAAAAATCTCCTGATAATGGACGTCCAACTGGTTTTCATTTTTAGGTATTCAACATTTTATACTTAAAAAATGTTGTAAACTGCATAGCACCACACTATTTTCCTCTGAAGAAACATGAGATTGTTGACAAATCCCTCCCCATTGTATTTGGTCTATTATTGCCACTTTTCCAGAGCTCCACACTGCCCCACACCACTCGGCGATGCCAGGCATCACACCAAACGGCCTCCATTTTTTTCCATTATAACAGGCACTCGGTGGGATGGGGCCGAGATCAACTGAACAGTGCAAGCTTGCGTGGCTGTTTATGGAACAGTTGAGAGCGAAAAGTAGAATCTTGAGTGTAATGAGCATAAGGAACGAGTACCACAAATAGAGCAATCTCCGCAGTGCGACTCCTGTCTCTCTGTTGTTTGTTTGGCAACCGACTCCCATCATCGCTGGCAACGGACAACAGCCGTGGGCTTACATGTAATGGGCTGTCACTTGTCCAGTGCTTTTCAACCTCGGCTACTCAAAACGCTTCATGTTGTTACTTTTGTGACCGACTAATGACGCAGCATCAAGAGCAAGTGGGGATTCAATATCTTGCTCAAGGACACTTCAACCTGGTTACAAAGGTGGGGATGGATCCATCAAACCAAAAATAGAAATGTGGAACACCATATGACAGAGAGGCAGGGCAGGACTCAGAATGGCGCTGACCAAAAAAAGTCCTGTCTGCCATTGTCAGTTCGTCATTTGTTTTCAAGCCAAATCAAACTGTAATCGTCAATCGTCAGTCCATCGTGTTATTTTAACTGCAATTCCATCACTGCTTCCGTCAGTCCGTCTATTGTCAGTCATCAGTGACGTGACGCACTGAGAGGTCAGTCGGTACTTGACTCGGTTAGTGACAATTACATTGATGGATGAAAACCCACTTCCATCAGTGCCCCGTCCATCATTTGTCATTCGTCAGAAAATAGGGCGTCCATCAGTGGCAGAGGGACAGAACTTATGTCAGTCCGACAGAATGCCCACCTCTGAACTTGAATGTTTTAAACCAAAGCTAACGCTCATAACAGTATTTTTAATCTAATTGATCATTTGCTTGTGCTTAAGGATCCTTCAAAGGTTCTCAATAGAGTTGATGGTCACGGGAGGATTGGAGCCACACACACACACACACACACACACACACGCGCAAGCACACACGTTTCTCTCCTTTTATGTCCATAGCAGCCCATGATGCAGACGAATTTCTTGCGGCATAAGCTGAATAAGCTGAACCATCATACGTAAAGAAGACTTTGTTTGGCAAAGGTCTGTTCCTAATTTTCTACCATGGAAGACATGAGTCAGAAACGCCACATACAGTTTTGAGGTTATTTTCACACGTTCAGGGACTCGAAAGGGGCCAACCAGTTCTTTCCCCTGCATGATTCTGGCTCAAAACATGACTCCGCTACCTCCCTGCTGATGTTGCAAACCCTGTTGAGACATGGTGGCCACCCATTGGCTATGCACTCTCCCATCCATCTTGACCATCCAGGTTTGCATGGTGCTCATCAATGGATAATCTCATGCTGCAAGGAATACCGCTGCATCTTTGGCTGGCAAGGGGTGAAAGTCACAGTGTGGCCCCGTCCAAGATGTATGATAGTGTGTTGAGTTTATAACATCTCTTAAAGGGCGGACGACTGATGTGATGTGCACTGCCAGCCAGATGGTCATCCTTCAGAGACTTGCTTGCATAAGCAGCGCCTCATCTTTAGGTGTCTTGTTTACGTTTAAAGGTTGCAGCCAGAAATGCAGTTCAGTACAGAACTTCGCAGATGAAATCTGCTTCCTTCCTTCATGCGTTTCTGGCCTCCACGGGGAGAAACATGCTGGGAAACATTGGTGAATATTGACATCAAAAGCATTCTTTTTGTTTTCCAATCAATATAATTTATACAATATCCACATTGAGAAATTAAATGTTAAGTAAATAAGTTAGCACATTAACAATAATCATGGTATTCGTAGTTGTGATTCAGCAGTGTGTATAGATGTTAATAATGGAAATATCAATGCTATCTGATTCTCTGAAGAAAAAAAAGCCGGATAAGTGACAAAGTATTGACTTGCAGATCTATGGTGTAACATGTGCTGTGACATGGCTTTGTTATAAAAATGCCATATGGCGTTGTTAAATATTTCCATAATATTGATAATACTCTCGCCCATTTCAGGTTTCATATTCTCCTGTCATGAAAAAAAATTTACACTGGCAGTGGCTGGCGAATGCGAGCCACCTAAATAAGTCTAGGAAAAGCTCTCCATCTGAACACATCCGATCAAATTTCTGTGCACATCGATATGTATGACCAAAATCATATTTTGAAAATACTAGAAGGAAAGTCGCAATATTTTTTTGGTTTATGAACGGGAGCCGGCTCCCAACGGTGACTCTTCATAGACAATGATTTACGACGTTTCTGATTCTGATTCACAGATTCAAGCTAATGCTAACTAGTGTTCGTATCTTGTCACGCTGACAGCATCTCCGTGGCCAACTAAACTTTTACCATATGAACATTTTGTTGCAACATTCATTCATTCATCCATTGCATCAGTGCTACAACAAAAGCTAGTTTATTTTGTGACAGAACAAAACAACTTACTCTAACTTTGTTAGCCGTGTCCTCCTTGTTGCAGTCCGGGAATGACTGCCCGGTGTGTTTGGCATGATCCTCGTGTGATCGTATCCTATCGACTTACCAAAGCAGTGAAGTTGTCCTTCAGCCACGAGTCTCAGTTCTTTGTCCTTCCTTCACCCATTAACCATTTCCAGTAGGAAAATGTCGCATGCTTCTCTTTTTTTCTCGTTTGTGTGTTTGTTTGTTTGTGATTCCTTTTTCTTTTTTGCTTATTTTTTGGTGCGCGTGTGTGTGTGTGTCTGTGTGTGATTTGCATTTCAGGGTCAACGTAGTTTGGGGTTAATGGAAAAGCGGCGTAGTAAGGGTAGATGTTAAATATCTGCAAAACGGTTTAGCTCCTATCTTAGTGAGATGTCACATTTACGTACAGCAACAGCAAAAACACTTGTGACTTCTACTGGTGACTTCTTTGACTGCAAATTGTCATTTCTACAGGTACATGTTTAACCTTGCTTCAACTATCAATATGTTTTCCGCACCTACATTATCTAACTTTATCTAAAATAAACAATTTCTCCCTCAACATTGACAGTGTGTCCCCCTCCCCTCAGGTTAAGAGTCTGGGTGTCATCCTGGATAGCATGCTCACCTTCCAGTCCCATATCAACACCATCACCCGTACTGCTTATTTCCACCTCCGCAATATTAACAGACTTCGCCCCTCCCTCACTCCCCGCACCACTGCTATTCTTGTCCACAGTCTTGTCACATCCCGCCTAGATTACTGCAATGCTCTCCTCTTCGGCCTACCTCAAAAGTCCCTCCATAAAATCCAGCTTGTTCAAAACGCCTCTGCTCGCATCATTACAAAAACACCCTCCCAGCAAGCAGCACATCACCACCGTCCTTCAGCAGCTCCACTGGCTCCCTGTCCAATACCGCATCAACTATAAACTGCTCCTATATACATACTTGGCCATCCACAACCTGGCCCCTCCCTACCTGTCCGACCTCCTGCAGGTGTATACCCCCACTCGCTCCCTCAGATCCTCATCCTCCCTCCGACTGTCAGTCCCCCCTGCCCGTCTGAGCACCATGGGAGCCAGAGCCTTTAGTCGGGCTGCTCCAACACTATGGAACAGTCTACCTCCGGACCTCCAAAACTGCACACCTCTTTCCACTTTTAAGTCCCGTTTAAAAACACACCTGTTCAGGACTGCCTACAATATCTAACTTATTCCACTTCCCATGTGTTGTGTTTTTATGTCCTGTTTATATTTAATATTTCACTTATTTATTTTTTATACTGCATCTCCTCTTTGTACAGTGTCCTTGGGTGACATGAAAGGCGCTTTTAAATCAAATGAATGAATGAATTAATTAATTACATCATTTTTGCTACAACTAAAAATGTCCTAAGTACTTTTTTTGCTGATACAAGTTATTATTTCAATAGCTACAAATGTATATTTTTTATACATGTTCTGTTTGCTACAACTGCTAAATTATGTTTTGCTACAACTAAAAATGTATTACATTTCCATTGTGCAAGAACAAGTTGCTATGGCATCAACTTCATATCCGTTGTCCGATAACCCAGCAAACATGTTTTAAAAAATTTACATGTCCAAACAATTTAAGAAAAGTTTGCTGTTGTTATTAGCTGGCGTTTGCCAAACACGTCCTCATGACCAAACCTGGTCAAGCAGAAATATTTTATGTTAGTAAACAAATGTTTCAAGTGTAGACATTGCAAGGCATAAAAGGAAGTGGGGTGGGGATTACCGGTACTGTATAATCACATGCAAATACTTTTTTTCCTGTAAATGATTTCAGAAAAGTGGATAGAAAGTAATCCATTTCATTGACGCGCAAACTTAGAGGTTCATTGGGACTCGACAGGCACACAAAACAGGTATGTTTAATATAAGGATTGGCAGTTAAGTTTGGTTTGTTACATTTATAATAATCACATGGGAAATGATCTCAGGGAAAAAATGTCTTGAAGAATGCGATCATGTATGTAATCTTAAGAAAATGTTTTGACTTGTTCCAAGAAAGAGATATAATTTCACAGAGCAAGTAACAGAAAAAATGTCAAATATTGAGAAATGTCACAAAATGAATACCGTTATTTAATTGGTAACCCTAACCCTTTTATTGCATGTTTTTTAATTCTAGCGCTATCTAAATATATAATGGATTACACATTTCTATTATTGAAACCAACCAGCAATCTGAGGCTGTTACGTTGACTGTTGATGTTTCAATGGAAATAAAATGCCCAAATGAATGGCGTCAGATTTTAGCTGAAAGGAGGATTGGACAGTTACTTTGGTTAAAAACAATACTGAATATAACATAAGAATCGTGGAAGGGAGCATTCCTAAAATGTGGATGAAGAACCGTCAGGAGGAAATACAGTCACTGCTGCACCACAAGTCTCAGGGGCGTTGAGTACAGTGTGCATGATTTAATGATTCTTGTTTTAACTAAACTATATATATTTAATTGATGGAAGATGAAGTTGGATGCAGTCATGAATTTTAACTTAGCCCCCCAAAAAATTATATGGCACATTAAGGACTGACAACTTAATGTTGCAACATATTTTATGGCATTACATTCGGATGTAAAATATTGCTTCTTCGCAGATGCATTTATCCTAAACTGACCTTAAGAGGGTTTTGTCAGATTTTCAAAAATTACTTCTTGCTGTGAGGTGTTTTTTTTTTTCATTATGCCCACCATTGTTGTAAAGATTCTAATTACAAGGTCTACAAAAGCAAGCAGTTGTGTTGGAGGCTTTGCCTGATCTCCATCACACACTGTGGCGCAGCACATTTACAAGAGCCACACATGTTGGGTTTTTATTTGTCTCCCGGGGGAAGCCTTATGCAGTATGTACAATTGAATATGTGTGTTGGTACTAAGAACACGCGTGTACTTGTGGAATTTCGGCATTGTACGACTACCAATTACTTTTGACCATTTACTGTTTTATTTTCTCCAGGGAATTTGTGACACGAATGAAGGAGACTCAAGTGAATGACTTAATTGTACATTAAATCCATACAAAGAAAGACTAGTTCTTGCAACACGGTCACTAACACTATCCAGCTGGGAGGATGTTGCTATTCACTGTAAAGTTGTTTTGCACTACCACCAAAAGTAAACTTATTTCCATGTACTGCACATGCGGTGTTCATATGGTTTACACTTTACTCAAGACAGACATTTGACAAGCGGCTTGTATGAGTAAGCTTTTCGTGCTTTATGTTTCAGGATCAATTTCTGTGCTTTGATTTTCCTTTTCAGCACTACACATTTTAATGAGAATTTGGCTCAATGTGCTTTGTCATTCTGATTTCAAAGATGTACTTTCCTTAAATTCCGTCATACATAAACATCAAAAAGCAGCAATTTCGAAATAATTACCACATAGGGCCCTATTTTCATGCCCGGCGCAAGTCTACCACAAAGTGTGGTCAGATGGGTGGAATTTTCTTTCTTTTGTTATTTTTGTAGACATGCGCATGTGTGGTTCATGAACAATGGAAGTGACTCTTCTCATTCCCTTTAAAATTAGCATGCAGGAGGGGCACAGTCTTTGACATTACGGGAGCAGAAATAGACTTGATCTAGTCCATGCAAAATATTTCACCAAAATCTTAGGCCTGCATTCAGCTGGTCTGAAATTTAGTCTACTTTCAGCCAGCAAATGGTTGGATATGCTGAAGGTTGCGTAAAAGAATATGCCCTTATTCCGCCAGAATGTCTAGCATGGTGCAGCGCTGTTTGCCCAATTCCCATACTGTACGCAGTAAACTAGCTATCAAACTCATAAAGTTCGCAGACGACACCACAGTCATCAGCCTCATCAAAGATGGCAATGTGTCTGCGTACCAACAACAAGTAGAGCAGCTGACGCTCTGGTGCAGCCAGCACAACCTAGAGCTGAACATGATCATGACTGTAGAGATGATCGTAGACTTCAGGAAACATCCTTCGCCACAGCTGCCCCTCACACTATCCAACTGCCCTATGTCAACTGTCGAGACCTTCAAGTTCCTTGGAATCACAATCTCTCAGGACATGAAGTGGGAGGCCAACATTAACTCCATCCAGAAAAAGGCCCAGCAGAGGATATACTTCCTGAGGCTGCTGAGGAAGCACGGCCTGCTGCAGGAGCTGGTTAGACAGTTCTACACAGCTTTCATTGAATCAGCCCTGTGTTCCTCTATCACAGTTTGGTTTGGGGCCGCCACAAAAAAAGGGCAAAATCCAACTAACGGACAGTTAGGACTGTGGAAAAAAATCATTGGCACCGCCCCTGCCACTCTCGAGGACTTGCACACCACAAGAAAGAAGACAAGGGCACGGAAAATTCTACTGGACCCCCCACAGCCTAGCCCACCACCTTTTCCAGTTACTACCTTCAGGCACGCGTTACCAAACCATGCACACCAAAACCAGCAGACATTCAAACAGCTTCTTCACCCTCACCATTATCCCCCTAAATAGTCAATCAAATCTTTAGTGGCTCTTTGCATTTTTCCTCACCCCTGTGGAACAGTATTACCACAATGATCATTGTAGCTGCTGAGTCAAAAGCCAAGGAATAAAAATTTGTGTTAAGATGAGTTTTAAAGATGTACAGCGAGGGGGCTTGCCGAACATTCAATGGGAGGTCATTCCAAAGAGAGGGACCAGTAACGGAAAAGGCTCAATCCCTCCTAGCCTCCGCTTAGTTCTTGGTACCCCTAATAGTGTCTGGTCCGCTGACCTGAAGCAATGGGCAGGTGTGTGGGGGCAAAGGAGCTCAGAGAGGTAAGATGGGGCAAGGCCATTTGAAAACAAATAATAGGCTCTTAAAAAGAACTCTAAAATGTATAGGGAGCCAGTGAAGGGATGAGAGAGCAGGAGTCATGTGCTCCCTCTTTCGAGTACCAGTCAAGATGCAGCGGCATTCTGGACCAAATGGAGACAGTTAATGACAACAAAGTAAAGTGCATTCCACTAATCCAGATGTGATGAAGGCATGAATAAGTGTTTCAAAGTGCTCTTGAGAAAGGAGAGGCTTGACTTTAGCCAGCTGTCTAAGATGAAAGAAGCTGTATTTAATAACGGCACCAATTTGCAGGTCCAATTTAAAATCTTTGTCCAGTGTAAGACTCAAGTTCGAGACTGTTGTCTTAATATAAGGAGCCATGGGTCCCAAGTCCGCAGGATGGGATGTACAGAGACCACTGGGACCAAACAATATCACCTCTGTCTTCTTTTCATTGAAATTCAAGAAATTTTGTGCCATCCAGGTTTTGATTTCTTCCAGGCGGGATAAAAGTGGCGTTAATGAGAAAGCGTCTTTTTTGCTCAGTGGGGCATAGATCTGACAGTCATTCCCATAGCGGTAGATGGAAATACCATGTTTCCTTAAGATGGTATCCAATGGGAGCAGATGCAGTGAGAACAGCTGAGGCCCCAGAATTGAGCCCTGTGGAACACCATACGACAGTGGGGCAGTTTGTAACTCAGCGCAACCAAGGCTAATACAAAAGGTTTTGTCAGTTAAAAAGGGCCTAAACCACTCAAGTGCACTACCACCAATGCCCAACAGGTGCTGCAAAGGAGCCAACAATACTGTGATTCACTGTATGAAATGCTGCAGTTAAATTCAGGTATAATAAAACAAGACACACATAGTCTCTGGTATTATTTGCCAGAAGGATGTCATTAAAAAGTTGTAACAGGGCTGACACTGTGCTGCACGTCATCTTTAAACCTGACTGGAAGATATCCAAGATGTTATGTACATCCAAGAACAATTTTAACTGCATGTGCACCCGTTTTACCAGAATTTTTTAAATGAAAGGTAGCTTAAAAATGGCCATAAGCCACCATCGGCTGCTTGTCAGGCACCCCTCTGACCAACCCCAGGTGCAGGTGAAAGTTTTGATAAATGTTCGTCTTTAGTGGAGATAATTAGATGCTCTGCCACCAGACATTGAGATTGATGATCTTGTTAAAAGGATTTTAGCACAGCCGAATTACAGACAAGACATGTAAAATAATCTTCCAAAACAGTGAAATATTTGATACTTGTCGTGCACTTCAATCAAGATTTCACACCTTTCTTTTACGTTTCACCATCAGCATGGCAGATAAGTCATTGCTTATCATACCATCCACAGTCAAGGTTTCATTAAATAAAATTCACTCCGACTGTATACCTCACTTGCTCCACACACCCCTTAATACAAACGGGTGCAAATCGTGAGGTTATTGGTGTGTGATTGAGCACACAACATGCTTTCTAAAGCCTGATTTTTTTAGGGGGGTATTAATCAAGGTAAAACATTTTAGGTTATGAAACCCATATTAATACCTCACATAGATAACACAAGTAAATACAAAATGCAGTTTCTTCTTAAAAAAGTAATAATCTGAGAGGAAAATCAAATTCTATGAGGCCATATCCTCCTGACTACCAGTAGTTCAAATTTGTAGAGTACATTTGTGAACCTAAATATCTCCCACCCAGTGCATTAACTCCTTTTGCGCTCTAAAGAGGACATTCTGTGCTTTCCAATTATACCAAATTTGTAGGGGGTGGGGCTTTGTTACTTTGACTTCTCAATAGAAGAAAATGGCTTCCCTCAGTGCAAGCACTTTTTTAGAAAGAGGATAAGTAATACTTTCTACCAAACACATTTTGTCTTGAAATGCTGTTGGCATTTTATTTATAGACTATTATAAGACTCTTATGAACATGTTAAAGTGTTGTTTGAGTTGTTTTAAGTGTATTTGAGCCTTGTATTCAAGTGTTTAAAAAATGTAGTGGAATTTCAAAATTGTCTCTCGCAGTAGTCCAATTACTTCACATAGATTGAGGAATGTCAAAATAAATGTGATTGGACAACATTTTTTCCCCCTGGTAGTCAAGAGGATATGTGAAAAACGCATTCCCCTAATCAGAAAATCAGGATCAGGGAGAGAATGTGTATGTATTAGGAGTGAGTAACTCTCCAATTAAAGACAATTCGATATGTGCCTGTATTTCGATACATGGAGTGTGATACGTTTCAAAGGACTGTTCATTTTAAGGTGGAATGCTTCGATTCAGTGGTATTACGATTTGTTTCAATATGTTGTGGCTCAGTACGAGATGATGCAATGTGAGTTTCTTGCTGTCATTTTACAGTTTGAACTTGAACTTGTCAGTACTGTAAATGTGGCCTTCGAAGACGTATGTCTCCAAGAATAGATTAGTTGAAAATAGAATTTTACAAAGACCAAAAACTGACTCAGGATAAATGTGCGACAACTTCGGAATTGGGGACCGTGACTGACAATATTGTTTCCTTAAACTAGGGGAGTCGAATTTAACTCATGCAGGTTCAACCTGAGATAGGATCTGGGTGTGTCTGGGCTGAATAAAGTATTCCACAAAAAAGGGGTTCAAATATTCACAGCAAGTAGAACTATTCCAATCTTTATTAATAACTGTGTAGAAGACGGTTCTTCAGATTATGAGAACAACATTGGTGAGCTGTCCTCTCTCTCATCTCACTGCTACTTTTCATCCTCGTCAGCATGTCCCATTAAATCATGAAATCTGATTTCTTGAGCACCACAACTTCCTTGTGTGCGTGTGTGCGCGTGTGTGTGTAATGCTGTTTACTATTTGTTTCTAAAATTGTTCTCTTAAGTTGTAATATAATTAAATGTGTCTTTTGTTTCTCATTCGAATACTCCGCCTAGCTTTTGCAGCCAAACCTACTGGTCCTTTGAGGTACCTCATGATAAATAATTAAAGATTATGTGTCGCAAAAATATTTTCGATGCTGATTTCTAAAATTGCTTTACTTTTTTTGTAGCACATAGGGTTTTTAAGATACCTGTATTTCCTTTTTTGTTTGTTTGTGTGTGTATGTGTTTGAATTTGACCTGTAACAGCTTGCGGATACGGTTTTACCCTCAGTTGTAATTTATAGCTATGACGTTTCAGGGGAATAAAATCCATCTATTGCTGGATCTAACCCTGAATGTTATTATAATTGCACCATTTCTGCCTAAAAAAAATGAACAGTTGGCAGTAGTGTATCACGAGTAAACAACCGCTTCAGGTCTTTGACGGCGGCCGTGACGTTCTGTTCTCTCTGGCAGCGTGCGCTCGTCACTGGAGCAAACCATTTGGTTACTAGGACTCGGGGGGAACCAACCTGCCGTGTCCAACTCTATGGTGCACGCAGAGGTAAGCTTAAATAATGTCCATTTATCCGTATTTATATCTCGCTTTCTTGGAGCTCTTAACTAAGCATAACGTCAAATGACTCAACTCAGTAACACAGCTGGGTATAATAAATATTTTGCCCCGTATATTACGTTTCAATTTGGTTTCGACGAGAGGATGGTGAACCTGTTACGCGCTTGCTTGCCAGTCCGTTTCATTTAGGTTAGTGAGAAGCGGGACCATGTGCTTTTTTTTCACCTATAATATACATAATATGTTATGCGGCCGTAATTGCAGTTTTTTTAAATTGCGAATTGAATTGTCCCCGTTCAACTAAAACTGAAATATTCATTTTGAATCATTCTATGTCAAAGCTTCAAACGGAATGAATAAGACCAAAGCTTGGCAAATAAAGGGACATGAACTAATGTGGCATGATCTTCATTCGTATGCTCTAGCTTGTTTGTACACTGCCGAAAGATGTTTGTGCGTCAGCTGCACAATACTGATAAAGCACACGTGTCCGATGCGGTGAGTCCTTGGGGAAAGCACATCGTAGGCCAGTTTGGCAGCCAAAGCAAGGATTAGAAACGACATTGTCATTTCATCATTCATACTATGAAGATTTGTGTGCATTAGGCTTGTCTTTGAAATTGGAAATTTAATAAATTTAGTGTTGACAAACCCTCCCGAAAATTGGAGTGTTGTTTACTCGGAAAGTCAAAGTCAAATTTGCAATCATTTTTTTTGGTATGTTGTACTTTCAAAATATGAGTAGGGGGGTTCACTCAAGAGTTGAGGAAGAAACCCACAAAGTTCAAGTTGGGGGACTGAATCACCTGAATCATGCTGCTCCTACTGTGTATTATTGCGCTTACTACACATTTATTCACTTAGGTCACATTCACGGAAGAGAGATGGCCATTTTGTTTTGTTATCTTGCACACCTTCTTGCCTTCAGCGTGCAAAAAAATTGCCAGCCATGGCTACAACAGTGTCCTTGGTGTTTCTTTATCTCTGAACGAAAGGTCTCTCTTATCTTTTCAAGTGTCTCCAGACACACCTACTCTAACGTTCTGTATCGGCTCTTGTTTACAGAGAAGCACATGAACTTAGCTGATGAAAAGGGCCAGTTGCAGGTTACTGCCACCTTCTGCTCTGGAGAGGTCTTGTATATCGAATTCATATCCAAACCCATGCAGTCGTGTTGACGTAAAGCCTGTCGCCTGTCATGTTAAAACACCATGATTCAAAATGTTAACCAGTAAGCATGAATGAATATAGCAGGAGCATCATGCTTTGGTTGATAAAACAGACGCACTTGTTGTCTCCCATGAGCCACTGGAGTTAAGACTTCAGTAAAAAAAAATAATTCAGACAGGCTAAAAGTCAGTCAAACAAAATAAAATAAAGAATAAAGGAGAGAAAATAAAATCCAATAAGATAAAATAATAATAATAACAACAAATGAATAAATGGTGGCCCGGTGGGCGTGTCGGCTTCAAGGTTTAGACATGCAGGATTCGATTCCGGCTCCGGCCTTCCTGCGTGGAGTTAGCATGTTTTTCCCATACTCCGGTTTCCTCCCACATTCCAAAAACATGCGTGGCAGGTTAATGGAACACTCCATATGGCAGGACAGGGTTTACTGCTCCTTTATTCAGCTTCCTCCACATGAGGCTATTAATAATCAGATGTGGGCATGAAACAAAATGAAAAACAAACACATCCCGGCTCCCCCTAAGAGATAAGGTGACAATCTCCGTCATCAGGGAGGGTGTCAGAGTCGAGCCGCTTCTCCTCCACGTCGAGAGGAGCCAGATGAGGTGGCTCGGGCATCTGATGCCTCCTGGATGCGTACCTGGCAAGGTGTTCCAGGCATGTCCCACCGGTAGGACGACCAGGACACGCTGGAGAGACAATGTCTCCCGGCTGGAAGAGGTGACTGGGGAGAGGGAAGTCTGGGCTTCCCTGCTAAAACTGTTGCTCCCGCAATCCGACCCCGATGAGCGGTAGGGAATGGATGGATGGATGGATGGATGGATATCTGATCCGTCATTCGTCATCCGTCAGCAGCCTGGGTACCGTCCGTCATCGTCAGTCAGTCATTTTTTTTCAAGCCAAATTGCAATCGTCTGTCCGTCAGCAAAAAAAAAACGTCATAGTCCAACTGATGGAAAATCCAATGTGATTAAATTGTTATGTGGCGTGTACTATCAGTTAATGTATCCGCCCAAATACACACATAACTCTAGTGATGGGACGAGCGACACTGGTGCGTCAGCACAGTGCCGAGAGCTCAAGAGTGAAACCCCGTATCGGTTCGTGTATTGCTTTAAGAAAGAATCACGTGACCAACACAGGAACTGAATCGTTTGAATGTGCTGCGCCGAAGTGTGATTATAAGGACACAAACTGTATCAACATATCGTGGGTTTGTTGGCTGGAGTTTTGCGAAATTATAGATCGTTCTAAGAGGTTTTCCCCAGTGTGGAATAATTTTGATCTTGGTAAATCCTTTTCTCCTTTGAGCATTGTTTACTGTAATATACCTTCTTTTTTTTACAGTGGCGCATTGCACCCACTTTATCAGTTTATCAAGTGAATGACCTGTTATACATATGATAGTCAGTTAAAGAGCCTTATAGTTGCTTTATTCATTTTTTAATCTTATAATTGCGAGATCCTCCATAATTGAAGTCCAACGCTGCCTGTCAGAAGCAAACACACCCAGAAACCAATGCCCTTTACAATATTGGAAATGGAACCAGAAAACATATCCACATCTGCATCAACTTTCATTTAAAACTCTCTGCTCACTATCGTCATCTGAACCATGTGAAAGAGTATTTTCTGAGGCTGGGGAGCTGGTGTCTAAGAGGAGAAATCGCCTTGGAGCAGAGCCACTCCAAAAACTTTTGTTCCTCAATAAATATTCATAAACTAATCACTTTTTGGTCTTTTATTTCACATGATTTAACAAAAATGTTCTACATAAGTTAAAAATCTGAATAGTAACTCAAATTTGTTATATTTTACATACCAACTCAGTTTAGCATTTACACACGCAAGGAATTTCTGTACCTGCAATGATTTTATCACTACAGTACTGCAGAGGTCACTATTTGGTGACCAACACAGTGTCAATACAGTGCTGACACAGTTTGTGAAGTGGGTCAATACACTCCTTGAAGTATCATCGTCCCATCACTACATAACTCATACCATTCACATACACTTATTTGCCAAACTATTTAAATGGTGGCTTCCTGCTTCTAAAACCCCCAAAAGTTGAAATTTAAAGTTTAAAATGGCTTACCTGAACCAGACTTCAGCTCTGTATTGTTGTCAAGGGTAAAATCCAGCCCAAGTAGCTTGAACATTTACTCTCGCCTGCTTCAGCTTCTTCTTCTCCTTCTTCATTTTATTCATCTTGGCTGCTGATTAGTGTGAAGGCCTGCCAGCTTGATATGCTCATCTGAAATAACAAAATGTGGTCAAACTGCATATAATCAGGTTATTATTTTGTCATTATTTGGGCTAGTTAAAAAAAAAAAAAAAATCAGTTCAGCCAACCACCAGAATTGGTTGCCACCAAAATTCCTGCCTCAACACAGGGGTGGGGGCAGCTAACTAGCGACAGCTAGTGGCTCCTGGAGCTTTATAAAAAATGTTTGAAAATGGAAAAAGATTTTGAGCTAATATAGCTCAAATAGATATAGATACATGTTGCAGCTCCGAAAAAGGAGAGCTGTGGTGTTGTTTTTTTAATACGTACACTTTATTTATGCTTTTAACAGTCTCGACAAACACAGACACGTCTGCGTCCGACTCCGTGCCTTCTCTCTTCTCGTTCGACTCGAGAGGCGTTCAAAGACAGCCTCAGAAAAACTGAAATTAATGATCACTTCACCGACACTAAGAAAAGCGAAAAGAATGCACCAAAACAAAAAAAATCAAGCGAGCAAATGACAAAATAAATCCTATGGGGGCGTTTGTTAACATACAGCAAAGGAATGAATAACATAAACAATTCTGAGGCAGTCCAGTCTCCTACCTACATACAGCATGTGTTCCCTTCATTGTAAGTTTTATAGAAGGCTTTTATGTTTTTGCGGCTCCAGATATATTCGTTTTTTGGGGGTTTTTTGTCCTATATGGCTCTTTCAACATTTTGGGTTGCCGACCCCTGGCTTAGGTGGACGGATGATGCAGCAAAACTTGCTGACGTGCCTACTTCTGGTTCTGCAGTGGTAAAGGGCCGACCTTAAATTCCTCCTTCGCCTGCGCTCTTCGGCGAGGCGTCGTGGTTGGCGTTGCAAAAATAAGCACGCAAAAAGCACCTGGAGAATTGTTATAACCAACACAATTTTGTGGGCATCCATGTTGTGTCTCATGAAAACACAAATGCGCATGAAAAGTGAGAGCATTTTTGTAGCAGGGTGACGCTGTAAATCTCCGGTTACGACTGTCCACACCAAATGCGGTTCAGGAGGTATCTGTAAATCCCCAGTTTGGCCGCAGTTTTCAGAAACCTTCATTTTTTAATTGCAGACTGCATGTATTGAAAGCACAAAACCTTTTGGTGTTTTTCTTTCAAGGGGCTGTGTATGTAACCAGCGATGACGTCCCAGTCGCTGCCACAGGAAGGGGAGATATTGCTGGACAACGTTCAAAAAGGAAAAACCCCAAGCCAGACAACAACAGAAATCAACAAAGTTGGCCTGCACGCCAGGGGCCAATGGGCCAGCAAGGCTGAGTTCCTTCTGGCCGTGGCAGGCCAGATCATTGGCTTGGGCAACGTGTGGAGGTTCCCTTACCTGTGCTACAGGAATGGAGGAGGTAAAATAAATGCTGGGAAACAATGCAGGAGTGAAGAGATGTACAAAGTAAATTAGCTTCTTCTGCGCACCCATCTTGCCTTATCTCTTAGTCGCTTTGATAGCTCTCATGGGGTTTATTGTGTTATTGGTGTGTCCAGGTGTGTTCTTTGTACCTTACCTTTTGTTCCTGGTGCTGTGCGGTATTCCCCTGTTCCTCCTGGAGACTTCGCTGGGCCAGTACACAAGCCTAGGCGGGGTCAGCGCCTGGAGAACCGTGTGCCCAATATTTGGAGGTAATTTTGTACTTTATATTTATCTGACACAGACGCACAATCGGGGGTGCAAGGCCATCTCCAATTGCCCACGCCATATACACGTCCGACTACATCATCTCGCAGTCCTGATTTTGATGCAAATGTCTGATCCTGGAAGGATTGGCCAGGAAAAGACTACCGTATTTTCACAGCCGTACAACGCACCGCATTGAAAGGCATAGTGTCAATTATGAGTGCCATTTCTGTATTTCACACATACACAAGGGGCACATTGTATTATTGGACGCTGGCATGGAAAAATAGCAGCCCGAGCATCCACAATCCATTCACTAATTGTGGCGTAAACTTGCCCAGCGCTACCTCCCAGTCTGAGTAAAGCGGTGTTCGCCATCGCTCCCAGACCGCTCGCAATTTCACTGACTCCAGCTACAATCTTTTCTTTCGGCTTAAAAATCGCAACCGTGCTGGTCCCCTTCTCTACAGCGTGGTTCCCCGGATGTCGAGAGTGAGCGGAACCTTATCCATGTTGTTAATGTGGTTGGGCTGCATGTGTTTGTCAGCAATCTTTTTGTAGAATTCCAAAATGCAAAGTATGCATGTCCCTCATCACTTGCCATAAGCCAAGCGGTTATTTCAGAACGTGGGGGGTTGAGAGAACAGTTGGTAATGGAAGCCAAGTGAGTCAGGCAGAGCAGCAGAAGAAAGGATTAACATTTCCAATAAAGCGTCTTTATTTTATGTAACGAAGAACATTACCGTACATTTTTTGACAGATTTTGTCACCCGGTGCATAAATAAGGCGACCTGCATTATTAGGCAAAAATGTAAGACTTTATTGTGCGCCTTATGGTGGCGAAAATACGGTACTTACATCCCACGATGGCGCACCAAGGTGCAATTAACCCATGATGCCCGATTCTACCTGTGCATAGTCCCGCAAAACACCAAAAGATATAAAGCTCCACCCCATGTGCACAGTGAGACTGCACTTTGTGCTTGACCTGCGCTTGGCATGAAAATAGGACCCAATGAGGGAGAGAGAGAGAGAGAGTTTTTGTTTTTAAATGAAAAGTTATTCTTTTTCTGTGTCATGTGTGCCACCACTTTTTTGGCAATTATGGACACCAGTAATGCACTGGCCATAGACGAGGGCTGCGCTGAGGCTGCCTCACTACGCATGTGTCAAGGAGGACACTCCAAAGATGAATACATTTGGATTCAAGACGAACCTTTTTGATGAAACCGAGAGGAGAAAAAAAAGCTATAACCAACATGAAAGGTTTGCATCTCAAAGATCAGAGAGACAGGAACTGATGAATGAGGAAAATGAGAGAAAAGGAAGGAAAAAAAGGACGAAAACGAGAAAGGCAGTTGGTCCTTATGACATCCAGTCGCCCGCTCACCCCACACATTGGGTGTAATTGCGTGGACTCCTTGCGCTTTGAACTGACCCAGCCTGCGTTGGGTTTTGAGGCTCCCCATACAAAATGTGGTGTTGTATCAGTTATTGCGATACACAAAAAGATGTGTATGTGTTTGTTTGAACGGGGACATTGGTGACAAAAAAGGACATTAGATCAAAACCACACAATGTTAAAGCGTTTGCGAATGGTTTGTTTTCAAACAATTTACTGAATGTTTTTTCGTATTTACAGTATTCTATGGCTTGACGGTGCACAGCTCTGCCTCGGGCAGAGGCTGCGTTTGTCTTAGCATCGCTCGCTCGAATCCTCCCAACCTACCTTTGCCACTCTCCGCAAGATGATCGTCATTAGCTGGCTTTACCTGTCAATGAATGCCAAAGTTAAAAGGAAGTAATGTCATTGGTTAGCCTGAAGCTGTGTATAGGCAGCACAAGCATGGGAACACCACATGACGAACGTTATCCGAATTTTCAATATTAATATCTTGAATGTTCATATGTCAATGATGATACGAGAACGATATATCGCCCCACCCCTACCAGAGAATCACTGTGGCACTGTGTGAGGAAGTCTGGAGTGACAGAGAATGATGTTAAAATAGCGCAGGACATGTATGAGGGTTGCAGAACAGTGGTGGGGTGTGTTGTATGTGCGACAGGGAGTTCAATGTGGATGTGAGCCTGCATCAGGGATCAGCTCGAAGCCCCTTCCTGTTTATAGCAAGGCTCGAAATAAGTGCTCTCGCATCGCTGTTTACGATGTAAAATGTGTATTTTGCCCTTCAAACAAACCTATGGAAATGCTAAATTGTGAGTGGGCCAACATTTATGTGGCAAAATGCAGAGCTGCCCAAAAAGTTACAGAATCACTGAGTGAACGCTAACTTATCCCATTACAAATTGTGATAGTCCCAATTATTTAAAAAGTAAAATCGGCACAGTGCGCGCCACTAGCGAGTGCTTGTTTGGCCTCCGGCTCCTCTCCCTGTGATTTTTTTTTTCTCTACCCCTTTGTGTGACACTCCAAACCCGTCTCATGTGAACCTGCCACTAAACACACTATCTTTAACTGGTTTGCTCGGCTCTGTCCGGTTTGCACATGCTATTTCTTGACATACATGCATAGTGATGTCGTCGTTTACACACTTGTGGCGATGTCTTACCAGAGCTTGTCTATGATGGGAAAACTTGTTTCAAGCTATTTTTAATTTATTTTTATGACGCTGTTGCTTCAATAAGTGTTAAAACAATCGGAACTACTGTGCTAAGTAGATGAATGAACTCTATCTTCATAAATCACGTGATGTTTACATTGATCTGCACGTTACAGCGAACTAAAAGGAGCTACTACTTTTCGTTTCTGATGAACAAAGGGTGACTCCAGTCGAAATGATCTCAATTGGAACGGGAAAAAAAAGTCTTCATGTAAAGCCTGTGAAATGTGTAATTTAGAGCACTTTGTCTTGCTTTTGAAATCAGTTACAACTATCTGTCAATTCTCTTAAAATTATCTATGTTAGCTGAAATGATTTTTAATATTCCTGTTTCCCGTGATCAATCGGTAGCCCGCGTACCGGTCCCAGGTTGATCACGAGGGGTGTAGGGGACATCCATCCATCCATCCATTTTCCGAACCGCTTCATCCTCACTAGGGTCGCGGGGGGTGCTGGAGCCTATCCCAGCAGTCTTCGGGCAGTAGGCGGGGGACACCATGAATTGGTTGCCAGCCAATCGCAGGGCACACAGAGACGAACAACCATCCACGCTCACACTCATACCTAGGGACAATTTAGAGTGCCCAACGAGCCTGCCATGCATGTTTTTGGAATGTGGGAGGAAACCGGAGCACCCGGAGAAAACCCACGCAAGCCCGGGGAGAACATGCAAACTCCACACAGGGAGGCCGGAGCTGGGATCGAACCCGGTACCTCTGCACTGTGAAGCCGACGTGCTAACCACTGGACTACCGGGCCGCCGTGTAGGGGACAATCCATCTATTTTCTCATCCGCTTATCCTCACAAGGGTCGCGGGTGTGCTGCAGCCTATCCCAGCTGTCTTCGGGCATTAGGCAGGGGACACCCTGAACTGGTTGCCAGCCAATCGCAGGGCACGAAGAGACAAACATGAAGGGAAACTTTTTCTTTGCGCATCAACATGAAACAACACGTCTTTCCACAATATGAATGTCGACGGGGCTGTTTTTTTTAAATTAATTTATTTATTTTTTATTAATACTGTACAGTCAAACCTCGGTTTTCGTACTTAATCCGTTCCAGAAGACTGTTCGGAAACCGAATTGTTCGGAAACCGAAACCATGTTTCCCATTGAAATCAATGTAAAATGTTTTAATCCGTTCCAAGTCAAGAAAACAACTTTTTTAAACCACTTTTTTTTTTATTTCACACCATAGACTGTACAAATGTAATGGGAGATGACCAATTTTAACATTAACATAGTAACATAAAAATTGAAGGAACATCTCTCTCTCTATCTGTTGTGGGGCGTGCGCCTCTCCCAGCTGTTAGCAGGCAGTAGGCGGGGCATTTCGGCATCCCGAACTCCTTCGCCAACACAGACACACGCACACCTGACTCATATTTTGCGATTAAATCTTTCTTAAATTCTATAGTTTTGCGCACTATTTTCCTCTTTTCTTCACCAGGTTCACCACTTCCACTTGCTTTCTTTGGTGCCATGATTAGGGGCTGATACACGATGCAAAAATAACAGTCCAATATAACGTAGTTCTCACCAAACACGTCTGCTTTTTTTAAAAAACATTCTTAATCGAACAATACAAACTCGTCTGCTCACAAGCTGTTTCTGTACGATTATTGCATAATAATGAGACACCGGACACCAGTGTTCATTATGTGCGGCTGCATTGAAAAATGCCGTCCGTAAACATATGCACGCCCCCCCACCCCTCCCCCGTGCTGCCAGGGCAAACCATTACGAAAAGAGGGGGATTTCACTCGCGCTAACAGAAGCGTCTCCCCAAACACGTCTGCTTTTTTTTATTGAACAATACAAAAACGTCTGCTCACAATGGTCGCTTCCTGTGTAGCGACGAGACACAAGGGAGCGCCGCGAACTAACTGAGCACACTTGAATGCGTCACTTCACTCCTCTCGGCTTTGCTACCTCCTCTCGGCTTCGCTACCTCGCGAAGCTACACGAGGTAGCGTTGCTACACGAGGTAGCAAAGCCGAGAGGAGTGAAATGACGCATTCAAGTGTGCTCAGTTAGTTCGAGAACCGAAATGTGTTCGTCATCCGAGGCATAAAAAACTCGAAATTTTAGTTCGAAAACCGAATTGTACGAGAACCGAGACGTCCGAAAACCGAGGTTTGACTGTATTTTGGAAAAACCAGTCACACTGAATTTGCGAAACGAGAAGCGTGAAGTGGCGCGGGATTTCTGTACATGTGATCAGATGGACCATTGATTGTAGTTGCGTAAAATAGCAATGTGCTTCCACCTCCGTCATTCTTCTTGACCTCTGTCACCTTTTATAGATGAACCACAACTGGTGAATATAGAATTACAAACTATTCAATTCTATTACCAAATGTTCAAATACAAGCGTCAACCTGTTACATTGCACACTTTCGCATACACAGAAAACAAGTGTCTTGAGTTTTAAGCTAGGCAACCCTTGATAGTTCAAGACGCAACCAGTTGTAAGCATATTGTGCTTTATAACAGCATTTAAGAGTACTGTATTTGTAATTCCACACGTGACTATGGATGATATAAATAAGCATTCACCTCCACCACCAAAATTAATCTAACGGATATGAAGTCAGTCAGCGATTGAGGAAGCTGGCTCAAAATGCAAGGGGCGGAGCTAAGCACAAGCCTACCATTAGTGGTAAAAGTACTGTCTTCGTAGTGATTGTCCTGCCAACAGTCCAGTCCTGTCTCCCGTTGAAAAATTATGGAGTGCAAAATTTGTCAACGGAGCACCCAGACTGTTGAGCAACTGAAGTTGTAAATCAAGCAAGAATGCAAAAGAATTCCACCAATAAAGGTGATGTAACACAGTGGTAAACATGCCCTTGTCCCAGGTCCCAGTTTTTTTTAGAACAAGCGGCATCGATTTCAAAATATATATAAAACAATAATGTTGAGCAGTTTGAACATTAACTATTTTGTTTTTGCAGAGCACTCAATTGAATATACTTTGGAAAGGATTTGCAAATCATTGTATTCAGTTTTTATTTACATCCCATCTTCACTTGAATTGGGTTTTATAGTTGTGGTTCACCATCGTTCTAAAACCATCGTTCACCAGATCACAATAAGATGTTCTTTTTCTTGTCTGTCTGCAGGTCTTGGTTATGCCAGCCAGATAATGATCCTGCATGGATGTGTGTACTACGTTGTCATACTGGCTTGGGCTCTGCTCTATCTATCCTACAGTTTTCAGACTGCACTGCCCTGGTCACACTGTAACAACTCTTGGAACACTGGTCAGTCAGTGCGGTAGCCGCAGGCAATCTCCACATTGAAAGCTGTGTGATGTCGAATGTGTATTTGTCTGCTTCCCTCCAGATGCTTGTTTCACGTTTGATCACCACAACCAGACATCCAATGTGAGCGGCCTGCCAGACAACGCCACTTCCTCTATTATGGAGTTTTGGGAGTGAGTGTCTCCTCAATAATGATTCATTGGTTAAAATGAGGCGGCCCGGTAGCCCAGTGGTTAGCACGTCGGCTTCACAGTGCAGAGGTACCGGGTTCGATCCCAGCTCCGGCCTCCCTGTGTGGAGTTTGCATGTTCTCCCCGGGCTTGCGTGGGTTTTCTCCGGGTGCTCCGGTTTCCTCCCTCATTCCAAAAACATGCATGGCAGGCTCGTTGGGCACTCTAAATTGTCCCTAGGTGTGAGTGTGAGCGTGGATGGTTGTTCGTCTCTGTGTGCCCTGCGATTGGCTGGCAACCAATTCAGGGTGTCCCCCGCCTACTGCCCGAAGACTGCTGGGATAGGCTCCAGCACCCCCCTCGCCTAGTGAGGATGAAGCGGTTCGGAAAATGAATAAATGAATGAATGAATGGTTAAAATGATTTTTTTTTTTAAATTGGAACAACTGTGTGTGTACTGTATGTTGCAGACGAGAAGTGCTCCACCTCTCTGATAGTTTGGACGAGCTTGGTCCGATAAGCTGGAAATTGGCATTGTGTCTTGCTGTTGTGTGGCTCGTCTGTTATTTCTGCGTGTGGAAGGGCATTAAATCAACAGGAAAGGTGAGTATAAAATGCCTTCACTTGCTCCAAATGTATTGAATAACAGCAGGTATTCCCCCGAGACTTGTCTGACACGTTCCACCTCATTTTGCTGAGTTTTTTTTGTTGCTTTCAATAACCATTCTTACCGATTCCTTTGCGCTGTGTACTTTCTAGGTGGTGTATTTCACCGCTACCTTTCCATATGTTATGCTCTTTGTGCTGCTGGTGCGTGGTGCCACTCTACCCGGAGCAGCCCAGGGAATCATCTACTACCTCAAACCGAACCACACTCGCTTGGCTGACCCACAGGTATAGACAGACAATTGCGGCCATAAATATGAACTTTAGGTTTTGTATCACATCGTGGTCCAGATTTGAAAGACTTCAACTGCAGATTCTATCAAATGATATATTGACAGGATGTGAAAGTTTGGTAACAAAGGCCCGTAGCTTGTACCGATTGCCTTTTCTTGACTGTCTCCCCTCTTTGTAGGTATGGATGGATGCAGGTACCCAGATATTTTTCTCTTATGGAATCTGTTTGGGAAGTCTCACAGCCCTTGGCAGTTACAACAAATACAACAACAATTGTTACAAGTGAGACACTTTGTCATACCGTCGTACACACAAATCAGCCAGTCATTTCGAGACCATAAAATGTGAAATGGAAGAAGCTAATGGTCAGATGGCTTCCAGAAAGAATGAAAGGAATGGCCCGGGAAAACAAGTTTGGAGACAGCCACACCTTGAAGACAAGCCTCAGCTACCCAATTTCCCACACTCGACTCAGTCATGCTCAAAAACAGCCAAGCACTCTTAGCTTTGGGCTTCTTTTCACAGCTAGACTACAATGCAAGGCCACCAACTCAGTAAATATTGTTGCCAGGTACACTTGAATATACAGTGTACAGTGCTCCCTCACTTTTTGCAAATGATACAGCAGAAGAAGATTACCCAAGTCATGGCAAGGCACATTAATCCATCATGATTGTACTTTTGGCTACAATGCAGTGTGGGATTCTGCTTAAGATTCAAAAGAAACAACCTAGTGATGAAGATGACATTTCGTCGTATTCAAGCGCTGCTGAGGTGCGGAGTGTGACTTCATTAAAATTCATTGATGAGCTCTTTACTCTCCTTGTACAGCATTGCCCGCCTTGGGGCACTCCGAATAACTGAACGGCACATTCGAACAACTTTCTGAGTTTCTGAAAGGTCTGATGATGCAGCACGCTCAGGAGCGTATTTCACCACGTACCCACAATGCGGGAAAGGGGATTATGCGGGAAATGCGCAAATATTCATGGTCTCGCTTTTTGTAAAACAAATTTCCCCGTAAATAAATACATACTATATATATATATATATATATATATATATATATATATATATATATATATATAGAATTTTAAAATAGTACGCGTGAGCTTCGATCGTAGTTAGCAGGCTATACAAGTGTCTCACATGCATCCGCGTCAGGTCTTCTATTCAGCTCGGCAGGAAATCCTATTCGCAAACTCCCAAACTCTTGTGTCGACTTTATTTTTCTATTTCATATGGCTGTTATGGCTGTTGCTCATCAGGGCAAGGGCGTGCGTATACACATGTGCGTGGTAACAGGTTGATCATAAGAGGTTGTTTGATCGAAAAGTAGATTCTAGGGCAAAAGATTTGGGCCCCGGGAGTGGTTACTAACGATTCACTCTATCACGGATTTTTGTGACCGTTGGTTCATCTACTGCAGTAAAAATAAATAAATAAATAAATAAATAAATATATATATATATATATATATATATATATATGCGGCCCGGTAGTCCAGTGGTTAGCACGTCGGCTTCACAGTGCAGAGGTACCGGGTTCGAATCCAGCTCCGGCCTCCCTGTGTGGAGTTTGCATGTTCTCCCCGGGCCTGCGTGGGTTTTCTCCGGGTGCTCCGGTTTCCTCCCACGTTCCAAAAACATGCATGGCAGGCTGATTGAACACTCTAAAATTGTCCCTAGGTGTGAGTGTGAGCGTGGATGGTTGTTCGTCTTTGTGTGCCCTGCGATTGGCTGGCAACCAATTCAGGGTGTCCCCTGCCTACTGCCCGAAGATGGCTGGGATAGGCTCCAGCACCCCCGCGACCCTAGTGAGGATTAAGCGGTTCAGACTGCAGTAGATGAACCAACGGTCACAAAAATCCGTGATAGAGTGAATCGTTAGTAACCACTCCCGGGGCCCAAATCTTTTGCCCTAGAATCTACTTTTCGATCAAACAACCTCTTATGATCAACCTGTTACCACGCACATGTGTATACGCACGCCCTTGCCCTGATGAGCAACAGCCATAACAGCCATATGAAATAGAAAAATAAAGTCGACACAAGAGTTTGGGAGTTTGCGAATAGGATTTCCTGCCGAGCTGAATAGAAGACCTGACGCGGATGCATGTGAGACACTTGTATAGCCTGCTAACTACGATCGAAGCTCACGCGTACTATTTTAAAATTCTTTTCTCGACCCAAATTGCCATTCTTTGCCCGTGCCCTTGATGATTTGTACACGAAACAGACTGCTGAGCGCTAACAACTTACGATGACGCAGGTCACGTCCCACCGTAAGTTAAAGGTGACCTGCTTTATTTTATTTTGTTTTTTAAGTACTTTTTGTGAAAGTGAGACTGATAGGATGGTTCAGGTGCAGTGTGCATTAACACAAAAAATACATTTTGTAGTAACATGCAGAGACACACAACTGTTTGTTTGTTTGTTTTCATCTACACCCCTCGCGATCGACTTGTGACCATTCCGCGAGCTACCGGTCGCTCGCGATCGACGTATGGGTCACCCCTGCTGTTTGTGATAAAGTTGACATCCAAGATTTCCTTCCTTGCGTGTGCACGTGTCTGTGTGCAGGGACTCGTTCCTTCTGTGCCTCTTGAACAGTGCCACCAGTTTCGTGGCAGGGTTCGCCATCTTCTCAGTGCTTGGCTTCATGGCGGAGGAGCAAGGAGTGGACATCGCCACTGTGGCTCAGTCAGGTGCAAACAGGACATCAAATATAAATCATCCAAGTATCTTGTTACCACACTAGTGCCCCCTAGTGGGATACTTTTCGTTCTGCTTCATGTTTGGTGCGTAGAACAAAGGTCCATTTCCCCCAAAGTAAACGACGTCTCATCATATTTCACAGTTGCATATCGCATGAGCCGTTAGTGCACCTCAGCAGACCTCATTTCAGTCACCTTCAGAGGATTAACTCGTGACTCGTTGCAGCTTTAGATTTATTTTAAAGTTCGATATGTTCTCATTATTTGTATCATCACAGGGCCCGGCCTGGCCTTCATCGCTTTCCCCCGAGCTGTAGCCATGATGCCTCTTCCCCAACTCTGGGCCGTCTGCTTCTTCCTTATGATCATCATGCTGGGGCTGGACACACAGGTGGGTAGCGCACGCACACGCACACGCACATACACACTCTGTGCTATGAAGCTCCTGGAGCAAAATATTGTCTGAAATCGTCTTTCTGGGGTGTAGTTTGTGAGTCTGGAGGCGCTGATGACATCTGTGACCGACTTGTACCCCCATCTGATCAGACGCGGCTACCGCAGGGAGTTGCTGCTGCTCTTTATCTGCTTCGTATGCTTCTTGATCGGGCTGATTATGGTGACGCCGGTAACATGACCTCTGTGTGAATGCGTTGAACTAACCTGGCACTTTAAATTTCATGACATTGAGTAATCCACTTTGTGTGTGCATGTGTGTGTGTGTGTGTGTGTGTGTGTGTGCGTGGTGTCTTTGTCTTCCTGCCGGCGATGCAGGGTGGTCTGTATGTGTTCCAGATATATGATCATTTCTCCTGCAGTGGAGCCAGCCTACTGCTTCTCTCCATCTTCCAGTCTATTGCAATTGGCTGGATCTACGGTAGGAAACATAGTCACATGTTGTGTGCGCTCATGTGTTTTAAGTGCGCATTGTTGAAAGTTCAACCTAAAACGCGTGGCAGAGCAGGGAACAGAATGACATAAAAACAATTTTTGTGATTCAATTATTCACACACTCAAGCTTTCCACTTCCTCCTTTCCATGGACATTCCACTCAAGAGTCAGTAGACCGAACATGGCCGTAGCTTCCCCTCTGGTGCAAGGAAACTGGCTCAAAGCCAGGCTCTTGTCTGTCTCCTCCGGACCTTCAATCAGCCCCTTGCACCCGCCCCCTCGCCTTCACAGTCTAGTGGCCCCAGGGAACATTTTTTTTTTAAAACAACTCTGACATGGTGGAATCAACCATTTAGATTCCAAATGTGCAAGAACATGCTCGGCCATGTCAATTCAGGCTGAAATTAAAAGAGAAGTTCCCTAGCAGGGGATACTGATTAAGAGCAATGTTAGGAGTGTATGCTTCTTTTTTTTTCAATGCTCTCAGCAGTCGGTGAACGCAGCCCTGGCATTGAGCAGAAAAAGTTTGAGGGGGAATTCCATCGCAATTTTACCTCCATGCCGTTGTTTGCTACTTATTTGGCTGTGACAGTCACGACAATAAAACTGGTGAATTTCTCAGGGGAGCTTCAACTTGGGGCCGTGTGAGGAGAACAAAAAAAGTTGTGAAGCTATTGTCACTCAGTGGGGGTGGTTGATCACTAGCCAGAGCTCAGTGCTTTCTTGAATTACAGAAAATACACGTCTTGCTTTTAATTTCACACACAAGTACTTTTCCCATTCATGATAGTGTTAAAATATAACGTAACTAATCCCTACACCACAACCACTCCTTTTTTTTTTTTGCGCCCAGGTGCCGAGCGCTTTTGTTCAAACATCAAGGACATGAGCGGCCACAAGCCCCTGCTTCTCTTCAAGCTGTGCTGGAAATACTTGACGCCAGCCGTGTGCACTGTAAGTGACCTGCCGTGAATCACAATGTCCATCCAGTCCATCCATCTCTTGAAGGTATTTGTTCAGCTTCATTCATTGATGTCAAATCTTCCTTTGGGTGACATGTAGGCGACCTTCCTGTTCTCTTTGGTCTGTTGGTCTCCGTTGAGTTTGGGGAAAGGCTTGGTCGCCCCAGATTGGGCAACAGCACTCGGCTGGCTCCTCACCCTGTCCTCCGTGTCTCTGCTTCCCATCTGGGCCATCTACGCACTCGCCATTACGCCTGGCACCCTCACGCAGGTTCTAACTGGTCCTTCGGTAGCTTGTGCTCCTTGAGCCCAAATGTTCTTGACGCATATTTAACTTTTGTGTGCTTCCGCCACCCCATAGCGCTTCCACAAGCTCTGCAAACCCACCACAAACTCGCCACAACCCTTCCAGCACCATCCCGACAACTCCGCCACCTACAGCCTTGCTTGTCCCTTCAGCGAGAAGCCGAGAGAACTCATTGGCCACATCGTTGAGGATCACGTGGCTTAGCGGCGGTTCCTGACGCACTGAAGCCATGCAGATATGATTAAAGAGGGTGCGGTGCGGTCTGGCGATAGATTAGTTGAGAATCAACAATGAGACTTCTTCAAAGCCATTTGCATTTCTTGTTAGAGGGGAATGGTAGAATATTAGGGCAACTATGGTTTGTAGAAAAAGATGTATTTGTATAGAAAATGAAAAGAAGAGAAACATACAGATTACTGGAGAGAGAGCGTGTCCGTCCGACCTCGAGCGCGGTGTCGTCTCAACTCCACCAACGTAGCTGTTGTCGTAGATCAAAGCTCGTTGACGTGTAACGTCCGTTGCGTCAGCACTGATTGGTTGAAGCGCTGATGCGCGCACGGCGGAGAGCAGCGGACTGTCGACTGCTGAGTCGCGCTTCACTCGAGTGGCGTCGCTACATCTTAACCACTTTCCTGCATACCCTTTGTTGTCTGAAGCATGCTTTGTTTATGATTTCTTTGGGTTCATTTCTACAAATTTGGTGATGAAGTTGGACATTTCACTGCCGACAAATGCCCGACGTCATGCATCACCAGTCGACTGACTGGACCATGAAGGTCACTTCTGTGAAGTCTGAATGTGTCTAACGGGAAAACCTTTTTTTTGTCTCCATTATATCTTATGTGCCTCTTTTTACATTTAGTTGAATTGAAGATACAGCCAAGACGTTTTTCTATCCTACTTTATTTGGACACGTCCTGCTTTAAATGCCTTATTTTGTGCTGTAGCTTTTGTATCTGTCTCATGCGATGGTTGCCCAAGTATGAAGTGCTTCACTCACCACTTTTTTTTGTTACTCACTTTGAATCAAAACTTGGATGTGCGATTTCTGCAAAACCGAAACAAATGTGAGGTAAAGAAGCCAACCGTTAATCGAACAATATCCCACCACTCCATTGACGTGAAAATAGTTTTGATGTGCGATGGAAAGACTGCCAGATTTGTTGTTTTTCGTGGTGCTGTATTCCAAAAAGGTCTCACTGACACTTCTCGTACTATGTGTTGTTATACTCTAAAAGTGACTAGACTGACTGTTTAAATCGCCATTATGTACAGTGAAACTCCTCTACAACGAAATCTACATGGGTGAAAATACCCCCGAGTGTGAAAAAAAATCTTCATGCATTAACACCATTCCCTCTTTCCTGTTTCAAATTTGCTACAGTGAAAACCCCCCTGTTGTGAAACATTTCTTGCTGCAAACATGATTTCGTTGTAGAGGAGTTTCACTGTGCAGTGATTGTGACTCCAAATGTGAAGGAATATTTAAAATCTATGTAAACGGGCAATAATTGCTGAACCATTGTGATGTTATAATATATGACACAGAAATTTTGTGTGCGAGTGTGTGTGGAAGAGAGAGAGAGAGAGAAAAACAATTATTTATTTGCGTATAGAATCAATGCATATACAGTACATGAATAAACGAGTGCATGCCATGTTCATTTGAAGAGTGTGTCCTTGATTTGAGATGCAAGGAGACCTGAGACAGTGACTCGAAATGCAGCCTACAGTCCCACCCTCGCTGCCCAATGCCAAGTGAACAGAGGCTTGGAACGGCAAGAGAAGATGCGTAAATTCCGTTTAGCCCTTCTGTGAGAAGCAAGCAAGGAAGTAAGTGTAGTGCCCCTCATACAATTTTCATCCTTATGGAAATGATGGTTTTAGCAATCATGAAAGCAGGTTGGAGAGAGTGCATGTTTGTTTCAGAATAGCTGGAGCGGGTAAGGGAGTTCTGACAGCACCACTTACAAACAGAGCTTGGCGGTTATGTAAAAGGATCGGCTTGTCAATGAGCCGTATTGGATTCTCTCCTTTTTCAGTCCCGGTAAGTGGCGGCCTGCTTCCATACACGTGGCATGGCACGTGGAGGCCCTCCATAGTTTTGGCGATGTGCTGTGTGCAGCCTGCGGGTCAATGTGTGTGCGTGGGAGGAGGCCTGGGGGGGTAACGTTGACGGTTTATGTCCATATGGTTGCTTTGGCATACAATCTCCGTCTCAGATGATTGGGATTAGATGTCATCCAATGGGTGAATGTGAAATACTAATCGAGGGAGGGAGCGACCATTGTAGGGATTCGAGCCAAAGTGTGTTTGTGGATAGTACCTCTCCACATGTACACTCACACAAACACACACGCATCTGCCCGTCATCATAGCAACCTGATCAAACATCCTCAAACGCACAAAGCTCCTATTTGCTTTGGCTTTACAAACGACTTTTACTGCGGCTAATACACTTGACGGTTTGATGTGATGATCAAGCATCCAGCAGAGGGACTCGAAACAAGACCGGAGGACAAAACAAAGATGGATAATGGGGGCGGCAGGATTGCCGTTGGGGGGTTGATTGCGTAACACCTCAGTGAATTGGCCATGCCTTTTACCTTGATACTGGAACCACTGCGGTGGCCAAGAGCAAAAACACCGTGAGCCCCAATTGTAACATGTCATATGAACATGGCTGGGCTCTCATTGCTTAATGAGACACAGAGATATGATAATACAGGCATTGGAAGTTGTGATGCTCCCGATTGAAGCCTCATTCTGCATGTTGCAGGCCTCCATTGGTGACTCGGCAAATGAGCAGCAGCGCAGATCTTTTCAAGGAGGCATTTAATGGGAAATGAACTTTTTAAATTGCTTGTATAAAATAATTGGGCCATAAGAGCAGCTGCTGTGGGTAATTTGAGCATGTCACACACATGTTAAGACCCCTGGAAAATGTTTCAAATTGTACGCCCCCCCCCCCCCAAAAAAAGAGCAGGGGGCAGGGGTCAATTGCTTTGTGTGTCCTTTAAAGTGATTAAGAAAGTCCACACTCAAGCTCCTAATTTGTGAGTGGGGGACTTGACCTCCAGTGAGGCGTGTACAGCTAATAGTCTCTGACCACACAGCGCGTCTCACATCATCCCGCTGGCACCACGGCACCGGTTTTCCTAATTCAGGGCATTTCCAGGCTCCGTCACACACCTGCACAAGACACATACAACCCGACACCTGTTTTGTCACGTTTTCGAGTGCAACAGGATGGCTACTATTGAATGCACGTTCACAGACTGCCTCCCTCTCGACTTACTCTCGGACATTGGTCTCTATGCCATTAACATCTCCCACGGGAACAATAACTTCTTGTTCATGGAACAACCATAAATTATCTAACGCTTTCTGGTTTCCTGAAATTGGCCACTTAAGTCGCATCTTGAATTATTTAAAAAGTCGAGTTGCAACGGTTAAAAATAACAGGGACATTTTTCTCTAGTTCCTCAGCAAAACAGCATCGAGAGATGTTTTGCTGAGCGCGATGATGCCGTTACACCCCAAACCAGATGGTGAAAACATTCATTCATCAGTTAGTAATTTATCAAGTGTTTGGGTGACTCTTGCGCCGCTGGGGACTGAGAGTCTCTGTGAGGGATACTGGAAGCCTGAGACGTTGGTCCTCCGGTGGGAGCATTGTTCGGACTCCTCTCCACTCTCTCTCCTCTCAGCACTTGAGTGATTTGAGGAAGAGAGCTCGAGCGAAAGGGGGTGGGGGTGGAGGAGTGGTGATTGAGCGCAAAGGGGGCAGGACTTTTCAGCTGTGTCCTATTAAGAGCAAACTTTGTGATGTTGTTCTCTCAAGTTCAGCCCAGCCTGCGCGGAGTTTGTGCTACGACATTCCCTCTCCATCCCTGCTCCTATCACTGCTTTTGTTGACGCCGTTTTACAGGACATGGGCAGGATGGGCGTTTTGGACCAGCAAATAAGTTGCCTCCTCAGCTTGTCCGCGGACCGTTCCTAAGTCGGACACGTTGATGCCGCACTGTGTGGAATGAACAATGGTGACGCTCCTTGGTGCCGCGGCTGACGGCATGCTTTGGTTCCGTCTGCTGTTGCTGGGCGTGCTGTTAGAGTTGGAACCCGGTGCCGGGGACTCCGTTTTCCAAGGTTTCTATCTCCCACCTGCGAACGACTCGCTGCTCACACCAGCCAGGAGGACAGATGGGGTCGTGCGAACTGTTGACCGGATATATAACGGAGGGGGGAAGGCGGGGTATCTGATCTACCTGGATGGGAGTCGCTTCCAACTGGACATGGAGCGTGATGAGTCGGTGCTGTCGCATCACTTGAGCCCCCAGTATGTCCTCGCTATGATGGGAGGCGGTGCGGAGTCTTTGCAGCGGGACTGCGTGTACCGCGGAACTGTGAACACCAACCCGGAGTCCCTGGCCGTCTTCAACCTCTGCGGCGGAGGTCTGGAAGGCTTCTTCGCCGTGCACGGCGTGCGTTACGCCGTCACGCCGATCGTGCGGGCCAAGGGACACGAACACGACGCGCGCGCTCTGCAGGACAAGGACGCGGAACACGCCCTCCACGTGTTCACGCGCGAGAGCTTCACTTTTGAAGCCGCGCGCGACGGCCGCGAGAGCTGCGGGACGCGCGACGGGCGCAGAGGACGCAGGGCCGCCGCGGCGCGGAAAAGTCGGCTTAAAAGTCGCGGCGGGAGGACGAGGCCGGCCAGAGAGAGGCTCTCTGTGGATGATCTGGGCGCGCACAGGCGAGGATGGTCGAGCCGGCTTGTTGGACTTGCAGCCGCCGACAGCTTCATGCGGCGCAGGAGGTCGGTCTCTCGCGCCAGACACGTGGAGCTTCTTCTGGTGGCGGATGAAACCATGACTAAGAAGTACGGCAAGGACTTAAACCACTATCTCCTCACGCTGGCCTCCATCGCCTCCAAACTGTACGGGCACGCCAGCATCGAGAACCCCATCCGGCTGTCCGTGGTGAAAGTCACCACGGTCACCGACAAAGACAAAGGGCTGGAAGTGTCCAAGAACGCGGCGGCAACTCTCAAGAGCTTCTGCAAGTGGCAGAACCAGCAAAACCCGCTCGACGACGACCACCAACACCACCACGACGCCGCCATCCTCTTCACTAGGCAGGTAAACAAACTTCCTTCGTTTGGCATCACGTCTCGCGGCGCCGGGCCGCTTGTCCTCCAACCCGCGCGGCAGCTTAGCGCCCAGGTGCGATGCCAAGGCAACGGAGTGACGCAATCCGATGGCTTGTTTTGATGTCGATGGCAGGCAGCTGCTTCTGCTTCCCCACTGCGTGACACGTTGCGCATTTGCACAAACATGAAAGTTGCTGACACGTCCCGTTCGTTTCCTTCTGACTCAATGGACACACATGGAGACCAAAGCTAGTGATCATGTTGATGATGAGCTGTCATATTGGTTGACCCTTTGAGTCCCGGTCTGGAGAACCTGCTTCCAACGTGCCCTGTCACCTCTTCCTGTCTTCCTCTGTGTGGTGAATTTTGTGTGCTTTACGTTGCTCAGCATCTGTGCACCAGCCATAAAAACTGTATTTCCTGCCTGTGGTGTTTTTCTGGGCAGACTCCTCTGTCTCTAGCCTACCCTCCCAGTCCCCTGACAGCATTCAAGCCTCAGGGACTGAGACCAGAGGCATTTACATGCAGGCTTTGCAGACAAAAAAAATTCCCCGGGAATTTTAAAATGAGCTGCACGGTGCCAGAGACTTAATGAGGCAGTCTCCCCAGCCTTGTGTGATCTTCTCATCACTCCAGTCTGCACATTTTTCCTGGTTACTTTTACAGCATCTGTCAGCTGGGGCTGTCAGAAAAACAAACACAGACTGTATGGAGACCGCACTAATTTACCCCTTTCTTTCACGCAACGTCTCCCACGCAGCCACACCTTCCTGCTCTTGAAGCAAGCATCCAGAGTGGCACTTTGGATTTGTAAAGGGCGCATGTGTTGGGTTGGTGCCGTCATTAATTGGCAAGGGTGTCGAAAATCGGTTGATAAAGAGTGCCTGCGTGCCAACCACTGACAAGCGGTGTTGACGCTCCACCTGCTTGGGCAGGCCCGCGTAGGTGGCTGGTGTTTGTAGGCGGCGGCCCTTTGGCGCAGAAAAAGAGATGCGGCGATGACTTGAAGGCATAAGAACACACCCCGGCCCGAAAAACCCTGGTGGCATTGCGCTATTATCCATGAAAAAAAACAAGCAACATTGGTCTGATTTTTGTCCCTCCAGTCCATGTCTGGATGTCAAGTTTCTACACCTGTAAATTTCGATGGAACCTTTTCAATTTCTTCACAGCTGAACCCCAAGAAGCAGGTGAACCCCCACATACCCTGGAACGCAGAACACCGTTGTTATGATCAAATGCATGTCTTTCACCGCCGCAATTTTGGACCATGCCCTTCAAAAGTCCAAAAAAGCATTTCACCAATTGACTTTAACTTTGACCTTTGACCTGTTTACCTCAAAAAGCCCATCCTGATGAATTCTCGTCTGTCGTCTGAGCACTAAAATTGTCGTGACTTTAGCCTGTCAATCAACATGATGGGCAGACCTGCACATCTCAACGCTGCAGGAAAGTCGTGAGTCAAACAGGAATGCACAAGCACAAGGTTACTGTTTCCCTTGAAAGAGCCAGGAAATAACTGCATTTGGCTCAGGTGTCGTGTGGCCAGCTGCATTGTGGGTGAAAAAAGAAATCAAATAATTTCAGCATGTGAGAGAGGACATTTGAACCATTTCTCAATAGTCTCCCAACGGACGTTTCATTTTTCTTGTAGATTTTGGCTGCAGTGTCTTCTACTGTTTCAAACAAGTGTTTCAAAAAATAGCGAGTAAAACAGAGGCCTACATGTGAAAGAATACACTAAATACATTTTAAATGATGAATGTTGGGTTCATTGAGCAGACTTAATTGCACATAGGTGTGTCCATACGGGCCCTGCAAATGGCCGCTGACCAGTTCGTACCCCAGCGCATACACCAAAGTCAATTGAAATAGGCTCCAGCTCGCCCACCACTTTAATGAAAATGAAAACTAAAGAATGTGGACAGACATAAACGTCGCTCCTGTTTTCTTTCACATATCGCTCCGATATTTGGATGGACGTTGCCTGCGTGTGCTCGCAATCATCCCGAGACGGGTCAGAGTCGGGTCAGTTGTGAGATGTTATCACAAGTGTCACAAACAGACCCCAAAAAATCGGGACATCTTTGGGATCGACTGTGGCATGGCAGTAAAAGCCAAAAGACTATGCGATATTATGGGATACCCTGGGAGCCTACCGATCCTTAAATGCACAAAGTCTGACCCTGGCTTGCGCGCCTGCTGACTTTATCCACATAGTTATGTCACTTAACCTTTTACATGGAATTTGCACGTGCGGCGGCGACTCCTCCCTTTCCTGTGCACTTGACAAACCCGCAACCCACCACGTCCGTGAGTTTTTGTCTACATCACAGTGTACATTTCCCAGCTCTTGCCGCCGTCGCAGACGGCCCCTCTATTTGTTTTAGCTGTTCCTGATATTTCACACGTTATACTTCGTCTGGCATCTGTTGACGACCTGCAGACAGCGCCTGGAGCCCAAAGCTTCGAGCCTGGCCGGCGGGCGCGCCGCATGGACCTCGCCCTCAGCTCACCGTGATGCATCAGTGAATTTTAGCTACGCTTCTTTCCAAAGTTCGCCGCGCCGCGCAGTTTGACTTGCACTCAAAGCATCACGGCGCATCCTTATATCGAGTTAGTCTATAGCCTTCGCTGAGGAGGTTTTCTCACCCTTTAGTTTGTTCGCCAAGAAAAACAACTACCGTACTCTCCTCCAACTTCCACTCCCCTTGAAGGAAGTACAGCATTTTCCGCACGTATAAATGGTTAAAGTTCAACTTTGGCGGTGGTCTCCACTCGATGGTGTCATGACATCAGTAGCTTACTCAGACTTTTAACATGTGCGTCTGGTTGGCTGTTTGTTTAACTCAAATCTCAGTCCGGCTCTCACGCGTCGGCACACTACCCGCCCGACTTTCTCATCCAGCCTGCCACCTGCTCCCCTGTTATTTCTGCCAATCCCTCCGTAACTCGATGCCGCTATCCACCCACCAACCCGGTACTTCTCTTTCATTTCCGGCATCTCCCTATCCCCGTTCCTTGGTCAACTTCCTTTCATTTGTTTCTCTTTTTTGACCATTGTGCTTTTCTCCCATGTCTATTTCCAAATGGAAAACATTCTTGGGAGTAAAAACAAGCCAAGTTTCTATTTTTTTCTTTTGATCCACACTTGGGTTCTGAAAACGCCAGCTTTCACCCCGTGGTCTTGGATGGCTTTGGTGAGGAAACAAATAGAAAAGTAATGGGGGTGAAAGAGTGTCAGAATCTTTCTCTACACTCCCACCGTTAGATTCAAAACAACCACTGTGCTTGGCTGCGCATAATGAGAGGAGAGGGCACTCAGTGGCCAGAGTTTCCCTTCATTGGCCATGTATGTGTTCAGCAGGTACTTGTCAAACACGGTTTCCATTTTGCTGGATTGCACATGTTCATCCGTGTTGATTTTCTGTAAGCACATGTACTGTATTTGTTTGCATGAACAGAAGTCATGTACATCTGTGTGTGTGTGTGCCATGGTCCCACCCAGTCAGTCAAGTGTGAGTGCAGAACACAAGGCAGTTTGTTCCCAACTGGTCCACCCGGAACGGGTAAACACCCTCCCCGTAGAGCCTCCGTGCTGCTACCCAGCAGGCCTGTCAGCACCACTTAACACAATGCTTCATCTTCACGGGACACACCTGTTCGCCACCCCACCTCCCACACACTTTTTGTGCTCATGCAAGGATGTCTGCTTACATTCAAGTGTGCACACATACCATTTCCTCTCTGACATGGGGGGGTAATCAATCAGTACACCAATCGATCATCTGCATGGGCGTGTGAGAATCGATGTCACACTGTGGGACTGGCAAATGATGGCTGAAGAAACCAACATTGAAGGGCCACTCAAGTCCTTGGGCTGCTTTAAATTCTTTGGATACCATCTTTTCAGGACCTCTGCGGCCATCACTCCTGTGACACCCTGGGAATGGCAGACGTCGGCACTATCTGCTCTCCAGAGAGAAGCTGCGCCGTCATTGAGGATGACGGGCTTCACGCCGCATTCACAGTGGCGCATGAGATCGGTAAGCGTGGCTGCAGTTGTTAAGACACGAACAGAGATGCAGACAAGCTTGGGCTTGCTCATCTGTCCGCAGCTCTGCGGTTGTTGAATGAAAATCACCTGAGGCCTCATTGTGTTTTCTTTTCTCATTCTCGCCGCGTGTGCAAACCTGTGGCATAATGTCTTGCTTCCGTCGAGCGTGAACAACATTTCCATTCCTTTCTCCGCGTCCGCCTCAGGCCATTTGCTCGGCTTGTCCCACGACGACTCCAAATTCTGCGAGGAGCGTTTTGGCGTGAACAGCGACAAGAGGCTCATGTCCTCCATCCTCACCTCCATTGATGCGTCCAAACCTTGGAGCCGCTGTACCTCGGCCACCATCACGGACTTCTTTGACGATGGCAATGGTGAGGATGTTCAAGAATCTTTTCGAGTGAACAGAAGCACACATCTGGAGTTATTTTAAAAGTGAAAACAGGAAGCTATAAAAATATGCCTTGTCTTTCTGCAACTTCCATTCATGCGAACTCCCACGGTGTCTCTCACTGAGTAAGGAATGTGTAATAGCTCAGCCAAAGATCATATAACCTACTTCAACATGGCTATAATGTACAGCATGAAGACACAGACAAGGCAGAAAACCAAAGTAACGCTCCGCCGGCATCATCTTATGCTTGACGCTCCGCCTTGTTGCAGCCGAGTGTCTTCTTGACTCGCCTCGTCAGCCCCTGCTGGGTCCCGAAGAGCTCCCGGGGCAGAGCTACGACGCCGTGCGCCAGTGCCGCCTAGCTTTTGGACCAGAATACACCGTGTGTCCCGGTATGGACGTGTGCTCTCGGCTGTGGTGTGCGGTCATTCGCCAGGGACAGATGGTGTGTCTGACCAAGAAGTTGCCGGCCGTGGAGGGAACGCCCTGCGGCAAGGGACGCATCTGCTTGCAGGGCAAGTGTGTGGACAAAACGCGCAAGAGGCATTACTCGGTAGGGAGTGACTCCACTTGAAAGTTTCTGCCATTCGAGGGAAGCGGAGAATGCTTGATAAGACCGAGCCTTTCCTCTCTCCTCTGTGCCCCAGTCGTCCAACCATGGCAGCTGGAGCTCTTGGGGCTCGTGGGGCTCATGTACCAGAACGTGTGGTGGTGGAGTGCAATTTGCCCAGCGGCTGTGCAATAACCCTCCACCGCGCAACAACGGGCGTTACTGCACCGGGAAGAGAGCCATCTACCGGTCATGCAATGTCACACCATGCCCACCATCGAGTGAGTGCAGCATTCGGTATACGAATGGGAGTTAACCACGCCACGATACCTAACATTTCTTTTTATGCTGTTGCCCTCTAGATAAGAGTTTCCGGCAGGAGCAATGTGAGGTGCGCAACGGCCCGCAAACAGATCCCAAAGGGGTGAAAACCTTTGTTGAGTGGGTGCCCAAATATGCTGGAGTTCTCCCGAAAGATGTGTGTAAACTCACCTGCAGAGCGAAAGGAACCGGTTACTACGTGGTGTTCTCGCACAGGGTGAGCTTTTGGCAAAAGGAAAATGGTGCTGGGATATATTAGTACAGTGAAACTCCTCTACAACGAAATCATGTTTGCAGCAAGACATTTTTCACAACAGGGGTTTTTTCACTGGAGCAAATTTGATCTCAGATGCAAACACACACACACACACACACAAACGTATGTGTACACGCACACACAAACGTATGTGTACGCTTTATTTTTATTCCAATAGTGCATAAGTATGAGCACACGCTTATTTGACACTTCATATAGTCAGTGTAGAAAGAAAAAAAGGGAAAGAAATTGCGAAATTTACGATCAGCATTCACTTTCACTTACATCAATTTCTTGGATGTCTTTTATTTTGCTTCCTCTGTCTTTCATTTTGACCACTTTTACCCTCTCTTCCAGCGTCAGAGCTTCTCTTGTCTTGTCTTGACATCCAAAGGTCCGTTTTTTTGTAGCCATTTTAGCAATGCAACGTTCTCGCTGCATCTGAAACGAACAATAACGAATACTTCCTGGACTACTGCGCATGTGTAAATCAGTGTGGTGGTTGCTGTTGCCGTTTCCGAACGAAGCAGTAGAGGTCGCTGTTGGATTAGACTTCATTGTAGTGAATCTCATCGCGAGGCAAGAGCAGAGAAAACGATTTCGTATAATGCAGCAGGGGTTTTTTTCATCGTATGGGGGGTAGGAAAGTGGGAATAGTGTTAATGCATGAACATTTTTTCACACTAGGGGGTATATTCGCCCATGTAGGTTTCATTGTAGAGGAGTTTCACTGTAAAACAAAGTGTTTTTAGGGGGGTGTTAACGAAACTCTCCGTTTTCAGGTGATAGACGGGACCGAATGCCGTCCTTACAGCAGCTCAGTGTGTGTGAAGGGAAAGTGCGTGCGAACAGGCTGCGATGGCATCATAGGCTCCAAACTTCAGTTTGACAAATGTGGTATATGTGGCGGCGACAGCACAGGATGCATCCGGGTTGTGGGCAACTTCACCAAGAAAAGGTAAGAGCACAGAAAATTCCGGACTCGGGGCAAAAAAACATCGACTTTGGTATACGTGCTTGCAGTTTTTTGCATCGCAATTGAGCAGACTTATGCGGACCGTAACGTGGCATGAAAGTTAGGAAGAACAAAAATCGGAAGAAACCCATGGGAGACCATGCTTTCAAAGTCACCCATCCTCCGCCACTTTTAACACAGGTTGTACTTGTATTTCATGTCGATTTTGTACAGAGTTACTTGAGATGACCAACGTGAGTTTTCTTTGCCGACTTCCGTACGCCTGCTTGTTATGTGTTTATATTACCACGGAAACTATCGTCTGCATAGTCATATCCGTTTGCCGCCCAGCTCACCCGATATCCACTTTCACCCTGACAAACAGTAAGGGCTACACCGATGTGGTGAAGATCCCCGCAGGCTCCACCCACATCAAGGTCCGTCAGCACAAGCCAAAAGACCAGACCCGCTACACCGCCTACCTCGCCCTCCGGAAACCCAGTGGACATTACCTCCTCAATGGCAAGTTTATGATCTCCACCTCCGAGACGATCATTCCACTCAACGGCTCTGTGCTCAACTACAGCGGCTGGAGTCAAAGGGATGAATGGCTCCACAGCATGGGCCCCGGAGCCCTTCAAGAAGCCTTGGTAGTCCAGATCCTAGCGACAGATGCTAAAAAGCCCCTGGATGTTCGTTACAGCTTCTTCATGCCGCGCAGAACAACACCGCAGCAGCCGCCAGCGCTGCTTGTCCCGAGCTCAAATTTGGCCCACGTACGGGGCACGACAATCGTCGCAACGAGAACCACCCGCAGTAGCGCCACTACATCCTCCCCCACCCCCACTATCCTGGTACCTACGGCAACGGCAGCTTCCTTTCTGTCCACACCGCTGACTGGACCCCAATGGGTGACGGGAGTTTGGATGAGCTGCTCCAGGACTTGTGACACTGGTTGGCAGAGCAGGACTGTTCAGTGTAAGGACCAGGGTGGGAAACTGTCCAAGGGATGTTTGCTGGATTCTCGTCCCTCTGCTTTTAAACACTGTCTTGTGAGAAAATGTTAAAATGGCAGCGGGGAAGGGAACAAGACTTTGGAGGACAATGTAAAGTGGATCAAGAAAAGTAGCAAGCGCTGCGCGTTGGAATATGGACAGATGATTTGAAGACATAATCTAGAACCTTAATCAGGGCTGTGAATGTTGGACCAAGTCTCCCAGAGACTCTGCTTGAAGAATGTCTCAGAATCACAGTTGCAGAGCACAAGTTAAGTGTGGACCCTTTTTTTTTTTGTGTCTGTTGGTGACTCAACTTTGTTTCAGCATCCAAATGTATTTTGTCTTATGTTGTGTCTTTGTTGGTGTGTGTGAGCGTGTATGTTTGCGCATGTGTGTGTGTGTGTGTGTGTGTGTTCAAGTGCTATATCCTCCCAAATAAGGGAGACACACGTCATTCGCCCTCCGGCGTACTTTAACGCTTTGACCATCCAGTTAACCAGGGACGGGGGCCGACGTTGACCAACAATGGACGGGGAAACCCAGACATTCGGTGTTTATATGTGGTGCTTTACACTCTGTCCATCCTGCACAATCATACGACAAAAAGCCGGGGAATCAGCGATACTGTGGTCGAGACTTGCTCAGGTTCTCGAAGTTCCTTCGCTCTGCAATAGCTCAGGAAGAATCTCCTTCCTTACGACACGAGTGTTGATGTCAGAGGGGGTAAAGTAACCGTGACTCCATGACTGGCAGATTGACATTCTTGGAGGTGAAAGACACATTGCTTATTTTGCTTCATTTTTGAAGTGTGCGCACGTGCGCGCGTATGTGCGTCTGCTGACCTGCATTGCGAGTCATAGTAAAAATGCAAGCAAAGACAATACACTGGGAAATTTCCATTGGTGTGCTCTGCCTTTTAGCGGGGCGCGCACATACTGGTAATGGGAGCAAATATTTTCCGCCACTTCTAATCAAAGTCAGCGAAAGCCCAGTTTTCAGAGCTCACTGAGAGATTATCCTGACCAGCGGAGAAATGGTTGTGCGTGCGCTGTGCTGTGTCGATGATCTCATGTACGATGCATATGAGAATGGAAGACACGCCATGATATCTTTCCGCATCGTGTGGGGTCGCTCATATTTTTTAAAAAATAGTCAGGATGTTCTAAATCAGTATGCGTGTACCCCCCGCTTCACACATGGCGACTCATCAACTCAATGTAAACCTTCTTGAACGACGGATGATCTCTATGTATGTGTTGGTATTCAAAGCAATTTGCAGAGCCGTGTGCAACATCGCTTCACCTCATTGAAACCCACACCTTCTTCCTTTGAGGAAAGCCCTCTCGCTGAACAGCAAAAAAAAAACAGCACTGAGCTTGTAATTTATTGTTTGTACGACTGCTATGTGTGAATAACGAAGCAACGAAATGAGGTTTATTTATTGTAGTAATTTTGTACCAGATTACTATTTAACTTTAGGACTATGCAGAATTCTCAGTGTAAGGATATAATGTTGTTTTTTTTCTCGTCGTGGGATGTACATAAAATATCTATATTTAAACATCTTGCGTCTTCTTGTGTTTGTGGGTGTGGGTGCGGGTGTGTTTTTAATATGTATTAACCAATACAAACACTTGACAAAGTAAGACAAAAATCCACTCGGTGTAGTCTGTGAATGGGAAGCAAAATATATTTGGTTGCGACAGTTCCCATGCGGCAAAAGTCCAATTACTGTATGTCCGACATGTATGTGGATTTGAGAAGTAAATGTTAGAGATGAATGTGCATGCACACAAACTACAATGTTTATTTGTCATTTTGTTATTGTTCTCTCTGTTGTACCCTAACCTTGTTTGAGTTTAAAAGTAATGAACAGCAGCTACCTGCCAGCACAGTGGTCCAGGAACACATCTGCAGTCGAGAGGTCGGGAGTTCGGATCTCGGCTGTGGCTTCCCCATTCGGCATGTGGATGTGCTCTTCTGAACTCAGACTTCATCCTGCATTCCAAAACGCGCATATTAGGTTCTGATAAGACGAAATTGTTCATGGGTGTGAATGTGAGTTTGAATACTTGTGTGACCTGCTGGCAACCAGTCCAGGATATGCCCAAAGCTCTTGCCTAAGAGTCAGCTGAGACAGGTTCCAACTCACTCGTGACCATAACATAGGACAAGTGCTATAGAACACGGATGGATGACAGTTGTTATCCATGTACTGAAAATTGTTAATTTACTTCGAATAATTGATCATCGGGTAGTCCAATGGTTAGCACGTCAACTTCACAGTGCAGTGCAATTCCAGCTGCGGCATTGCTGTGTTGAGTTTGCATGTTCTCCCCGGGCCTGCGTGGGTTTTCTCCGGGTACTCCGGTTTCCTCCCACATTCCAAAAACATGCATGGTAGGCTGATTGAACATTCTAAATTGTCCCTTGGTGTGAGTGTGGGCGTGGATGGTCGTTCGTCTCTGTGTGCCCTGCAATTGGCTGGCGACCGATTCAGGGTGTCCCCCGCCTACTGCCCGAAGACGGCTGGGAGAGCCTCCGGCACCCCCCGCGACCCTAGTGAGGATAAAGCGGTTCGGAAAATGAATGAATGAATAATTTATCATCGTTCATCTGTCTACGCCAACTGCGTGTACTGACAGGCAAAACAATTAAATGTTCTTCCACAAGATGGCAGAAGGTACAATGAATATGTTAACATGCCCTCCATACAACATAACAGTCTTGTCTAAAGTGCACGGGAGCAAAACGTTGGTAGACGTTCAAGTCATCTTGTAGAACAGGGGTGTCAAACTTGTTTTGGTTGTAGGGCACTTTGTGGTTACGGCTTCGCTCAGTGACAGTGAAACGAAATTAATGTTTTCTCGTCTCATCATATTTTTATGGATTACTGGTTTTGAAATCAGAAGTCACGGATAATAGTTTGTTCAATAATTGTTCAAGTTATTGCAAAAAGGGTGATTAAAAAAAAAAAAAGTGAAATCTCAACATTACTCATTACAGGCAATGATTTGAAATTTTAGTGCAGTTTTAGCAAGAATCATGGAAGCTGGTGTGATTTGCTTTTGTGGGCCATATAAAATGATACGGCTGGCTGGATCTGGCCCCCGGACCTTGAGTTTGACACCGGTGTCATAGAATATTACTGAAAGTAAACTCTTAAAATATCTAGCATTTGCAATACTTGAGTATCAAACGTCATTTGCTTATATTCAATGTATTGGATTTTTTGTGATAAGAACTTTGATTAATTGTATTTCATTGATTTGATTGGCATTGAGTAGTAAAAAACTGTGAGTTTGTTCATGAGCAAAGTTAGCAAATGGAGCAACAGAGAGAGAGAGAGAGAGACACTACCGGTGCACACGTACTGTATGAAAGCGCCTCTTTGGAAAGCCAAACCTCCTAACCTTTACACCACGTTTCCTTAACCTTTGTTGAAAATGTCATCGGGTGGAGGAGAGATGAACAGCTGCCTCCTTTGAAACACAGGAAAAGACAGCACTGTTTAAATTTAATTAGACTCCACTTTTCCGAACCCACATGACAGCGGGCAGCTGACCCAAGGCTCCAACGTAAAACCGCTAGTTTCCAAAGATGGACTACACAAAGAGTTTCTTGGATCCATGCGTGCCTGTCATATTGTGTTCAGTCAGGTTGTCACCGACATGGAGCTTAAGCGGCTGAATGTGTCACAGGAGTGGGCTTTGTGGTTTTGGAGTGCAGAAAAAAGTGGACAACATCAAGTGCAACAATCAGGGAGGCAAAGTACATGTACGGTAATGTCAGCTTGAGTAGATTGCACGCTTCTAGAGAACAATAGTTATCCCTACCACAACAGAAGCCAATAATATTGGAGTTTTCTTTATATAGCCTAGTGGGTCGCTGAAAACTTGTGTATTCCTCTCTACTACTCTTTGCTACCTTTAAAAATAGGAATATGTGATGCATCGAATACATAGCTTCAACTCATTTGCAGTTTCACTCACTGCATGGTGAGGCTTTAAAATATGCATTGACTAAATGTGTGTGTGCGTGCGTGCATGCGTGCTCGCATGTGCAACTATTCAACTAGCCCTGCCCCCCCATCTGAAATTGGTCTGGAACTGTCCTTGAATTTAACCGTTTCAGGGACAGCGGTTATTACAGTGGACAGGGACAATTTTGAGTGTTCCATTAACCTGCCATGCATGTTTTTAAAATTTGGGAGGAAACCGGAGAAAACCTGCAGAGGCATGAGGAGAACATGCAAACTCCACACAGGAAGGCCGGAGGTCGGAATCAAACCCTGCACCCCTGCATTGTGAGGCAGACGTGCTAACCAGTCAACCACCCTGATTAATTCCATTACTATGCCAAAAATATGTTCTATCACATCAATGTAATTTTTAATGGAGGTGAAGTAATCGCTTATGCTAATATATAATAATACATAACAGGGTGTGCCTCCCCTGCAGGAGGCTGCCTTCATCTTTAGCTACCAAAGCATTGTTACTTGACCTGCTGCCATGTTTCGCTGCCATCTTTTGCAACGGACACCTGAGGTAGACAAACTTAGCAAACATAGTTCCTCAACAGCTGGCATTGCTGTGTAGAGTTCGCACGTTCTGCCAATGTGGGTTTTCTCCAGGTACTTCCGGTTTCCTTCCACATTCCAAAATCATGCATGGTCGGTTAATTGAACACTAAATTGTTCCTGGTTGTGATTGTGAGTGTGAATGGTTGTTAGTTATGTGTGCCCTGTCATTGGCTGGCAACCCGTTCAGGGTGTACCGTCTTCGTCCCCGAAGACAGCTGGGATCGGCTCCAGCATGCCCGCGACCCTTGTGACGATAAATGGCTCAGATAATGGATGGATGGATACATTTCAAGGCTGCACCAAAATAATGCTTTTGTGCCCAGTAGCCCCATTTGTGAGTAAATGGAGACAAAACCGTCAAAATTTAAGTACAGTATCAGTAGTTTTTCTGACAATTTTGTTTGGTCGTGTGCCGCAACATTATATATGTCTCAATAAAGGAATGAATCTTGGTTCCGGCCTTCATGTGTGGAGTTTGCATGTTCTCCCTGTGCTTACGTGGGCTTTCTCCAATCAGTCGTCTTTCCTTCCACATTCCAAAAACATAGGTTAATTTATTGATGACACTACATTTACCATAGGTCAAATTGAGTGTGAAAATGTGTGTGTCTCTCTCTCTCTCTCTCTCTCTCTCTCTCTCTCTCTCTCTCTCTCTCTCTCGCTCTCTCTCGCTCTCTCTCGCTCTCTCTCTCGCTCTCTCTCTCTCTCTCTCTCTCTCGCTCTCTCTCGCTCTCTCTCGCTCTCTCTCTCTCTCGCTCTCTCTCTCTCTCTCTCTCTCTCTCTCTCTCTCTCTCTCTCTGATGCCACTTGACTGACGCAAGAGCTGTAATTTTTTTTCTCGACCCTCCACAGTAATACAACACCGCCATCTTTGAATTACACTGGGAATTGCTGGAAGCAACGTTTGTGCATTCTTTAGGTCGTTGCTGACATCTAGTGGATATATATTGAAGTGCAGTCCTTTTTTTTCTATGCTGTTGTTGTTAAGGTGGAAGATTTAAAGGGAATTTGATTCAGTGTTTTAAATGTAGTTTTACGAAAGCTGTGCTATGATGACTATCAAGAAACGAATATAGTGAGAATAAGTGGTACCGAAAATGGATGGATGGAAAATGTACCACTGCTATTCGTTATTTTATTCATTATGATCAGAACCATCTTTATTGACCAAGTACAGTATGTCCAACCCACAAGGAATTTATCTCCGGTAGTCTGGCAAACACTTGTATCGCAATAACCAGCAATTACGATAAACAGGCATGACACATGAATATCAAAAGACTTTTTCCAAGCATTTTTATGACTAATTTTCTGACCCAAGCGATTTCATGTTGTTCTTGTTTTTATAAAGGCGGGGTAGTTGTTTCTAACAGTTTACACGCATTACTTATTTGAAGCTAATAAAGTTGAAGTGAGATGTGAGGTTTTTCTTCAGAATGGTGCGGCACTTATTTAAGTCAAACCCCAGGCTACTTTCTTCACGGGCTGTGCAGAGGAGACCAAGTACGGGCGGGAGGGGGAAGAGATCCACAGACGGGGGCTGAATATGTACGTGGTCCAATGCAGGAGCTGCCTCAGCTGGAGAAGCGTTCCACCTTAAGACCTCAGCGGCCCCTCTCTGCTCCCTCTCTCCGAGAAGTTGCGTTCGGTCGCCGGCTGGCCATGGCTCAACACAGTCGACTTGGCTCGGAGAAGCTGAGCACGCCACTCGGAGCCCTGCCGAGTGCGGTGCGGTTTCAATTCCCTGTGCTGGTGATTCTTTCTGTTCCCTAGCACACTGCAACGTACAATGATTATGAATGCACCTCGTAAATGCTACTTTAAAAAAGTCTCAGTTGCTGGGGATTTAGGGGGCGCAGTTCACACAAGGGAAATAAACAGTGTGTTTATATTTAGGATCAAAACAAACGACATTCCGGTACTCCACGGGGGAAATGTTCCTCTGTCCTAAGCTGCGGTTGGTGTTGTTGTTTTTAAACGATGATTATTATGACAACCTGAAACGTTTTGATTGCGCACAGGACTTGGCCCCTCTCAGATCAAAGGGCCCACAAAAGGGGGTGGGGACACCCGGCCGGGGCGTATTTAAAGTCGAACAATTCTGACTGCCAGTCAAAAAGCAGCGATCCATCTGGGGGTCCGCACAACGAAAGAGCAACGCTGCACCTTCAAGACAAAACCAGGCGCTGACGTCTCAGTTTTTGGAAGAGCAGAGAGTGCGAAAGACCCTTTGGATTTACTACTGAGATCCAGCCTTTTCATTGACTCAACTCGGTTTTTTTGTCAGTCTGACTGTTAACTTCAAATAGTATTTGCACTGGATTTGGGCTCTTTTTAGACTTGTGTGCGCAGTGTGGAAAGAGCTTTGTGGAAGTTGTATATTTTAAGTTAGTAGGACGTTACTTACGTCACCGCGTCAACCTTTCCATCGTTTCCATCTGCTTGTTGGATTCCAGTTCTCTATGATGTGGCTTATCTGTGTTTCCATCGGTTTCATGGCTGGTCTGTGCGCCGGCGCGACGCAAAGCGTTTGGGAAGAGAGTACCGTGGTGCCTGTCAGGCTCGACCCAACGGTCCGACCGGCGAGTGACAGCGAAACGGATCGAACCCTCTCCCCTGAAGAAAGGCAGAAAGTGTCGGAGATGAGGGTGTACAGGCTGGACGTGTTTGGTAAAGAGATGATCTTGCAGTTGGAGCCGGATCAGACATTTTTGTCCCCGGGGTTCGTCCTCCACATTGTGGGCAGCCCCGAATCCGAACCGAGCCAGGAACCCAAGGGCGCAGATGAGTCCGATTGTTTCTTTTCGGGCACGGTGAACGGAGAAGAGCACTCTGCTGCTGCGCTAAACCTTTGCCAGGGACTGAGTGGTGGATTTTACTTTCACGGCCAAGAGTATTTCATCAAACCGCTCAACGCAAGTGACTTCACCGGTCAAGAGGAAAAGGAGGAGGAGGTCCACCTCATCCGCCGGAGGACTCGGCCTGAGACCGGTGAGGGCAGCGCCAAGTGTGGGGTCAACGAGGACGAAGAGAGGGTGCCGACAAATCTGGAGAAAAAGCCTGACCCCGAAGCCGCCGCTAAATCAGGCCAGACAGGTAAGGTTTTACACCCACACTATATATATATATATATACATACTGTATATATAATTCATTCTAAAACGAAATACTGTACTTTGTGTGTGGAATGGCAGTTGTATGCAAAAACCCAAACAGTCACTTTGTATACTATGTCCAATTCCGTAAATTTCCGCGCACGCGTGTGTGAGTTTGTGTGTGTGTGCGCGCGCGCGGAGATTTTATTGCCGACGCAGCAACAATTTGACAGCGCCGTACACCCCGTGCCAACAGGGGCGGAGTATGGATAGAAGTGGGTGGCACAGGCTTTACACCCCTGAGGGGAAATAGGAGGGGGGAGGGGGAGTCAGGGGTTTAAGCAGAGCCAGTTGCAGCCCGGCAGTGCTGAAACGTACTAACTCGCCTCCTGGTACAGAAATGTGTCCCCCTATAAAGGATTTCCCCTCTACAAACTATGTCAGGATTTTCCAGCAGAAAAGGTCATTTTTAGAATAAGAAGAGGGAGGAGGCGCCATGATGCTGAGTCATGGCGTCCTGCCTCCAACACACACGCAGCTTTCTTTGCAACTCAATATCCATTCAGCCATCTGCTTTTCTCAGCAAATTTAAATTTTGTTGATGTGAACGTGTGTGTTTTGGAACGTGAGAGGAAGTTGGAGTACTGTACCTGGAGAAACCCCACACAAGCATACAGAGAATGTACCAATTCCACACGGGAGGACCCTAGCCAGAGATTGGAACAGAAAACCTCTCGACCAGGCTGTTAACCACTAAACGCAGGACTGCCCTAATTAACAACAGATTATATTAAACAAGTTTTGAAAGCAAAAATCACGATTTTCATTTTCTTCAACTTTTTTTCTGTCCCTGCTCATTTTCACACTTGGACACCGTTTTACCTGGTCAGAAAAAGTGCAATGACGAATAACTTTATGAAAAATGAAACACAGTAACACATTGAGAGATGAGTTGTAATATATTTTCTCAAATCCCCTCAGCCCACCACAGGACCAGGCGTTTTGTTTCCACTCCTCGCTACCTGGAGATAATGCTGGTGGCTGACCAGTCCATGGCTGAGTTCCACGGTGCTGGGCTCAAGGCTTACCTCCTCACCATCATGGCCGTGGCATCCCGCCTGTACCGCCATCCTAGCATCCACAACTCAATCACCTTGGCTGTGGTAAAGCTGCTGGTGGTCTACGAGGAAGAGAGAGGCCCTCAAGTGTCATCGAATGCTGCCATGACCCTCCGCAACTTCTGCCAGTGGCAGCGCCAGCACAACCCCCCCAGTGACCGCCACCCTGAGCACTATGACACAGCCATGCTCTTCACCAGGACGGTAAGTTGGCGGGAGAAGAGAAGAATTGTGAGTGATAAAGATGAGGAAAAGGACTACAGAGCAAGTTTTACCTCCTTCATCTGCGCCTTTAGGACCTGTGTGGTGCCCATTCATGTGACACTCTCGGAATGGCTGATGTTGGTACAGTGTGTGACCCAGACAGAAGTTGCTCAATCATTGAAGATGACGGACTGCAAGCTGCATTCACCGTGGCACATGAACTTGGTGAGTAAGCAAAAAAGTGACATGTTCTGATGTGTGATAACGATGCTTTGCGTGCACTGCTAAGTGTCGTTTTGTTGCCCCGTCCTGCAGGCCATGTCTTCAACATGCCTCATGATGATGCCCAGCTGTGCTCTGGGGTGAATGGCCCCCACTGGGGCTCCCACATGATGGCCTCTACCTTGTCCAATCTTGACCAGCAGCAGCCATGGTCACCCTGTTCCGCCCTCATGATCACCACTTTTCTCGACAATGGCTACGGTCAGTGTCTGCTTGATAAGCCAGTCAAGCCTCAACCGCTCCCTCAGCCCCTCCCCGGGACAGTCTACGATGCAGACCATCAGTGTCGGCTGACTTTCGGGGATGACTCCCAACATTGCCCTGACCTGAGCACCACATGTGCTGCTCTGTGGTGCACCGTTACAACATCCAATGGTTTGCTGGTGTGCCAGACCAAGAATTCCCCATGGGCTGATGGAACCCCCTGTGGGCACGACAGCTACTGCTTGGCCGGGCACTGTCTCACAAGGAACCAAGCTTCCAAACACCAGGTAGGAACTTTACTCCTACTCACCATGCAACAGGAACATATTTAAGTATTATGCCTCAGGTTTGACTCAGACTGTAACCTATGCTTGTGTAACATTTGTAGACTCCTGTCAATGGTGGCTGGGGAGTGTGGGGCCCCTGGGGTGACTGCTCTCGGACATGCGGGGGAGGGGTGCAATATTCCTTCCGTTCATGTGATAACCCTTTGCCAAAGAATGGAGGAAAGTACTGTGAGGGCAAGAGAGTCCAGTACCGCTCCTGCAACATAGAGGCCTGCCCTGACGCCACTGGTAAGTCAGCATTGACATCACAGAGAAATACTCACCTAAGTGGGATTTATGAAAAACTTGCACGCTCTGATAGTTCTGTGAACATTTGTGAAGAGGAAAAAAAAAAAAAAATCTGACCACCGAAACTTCTCATTGCTCTTTAGGTTTGTCATTTCGGGAGGAACAGTGTCTGGCTCACAATGACATGTCAGCCCAAGTGTCTCTTGGATCCGGCGAGGGTGTTGAATGGGTGCCCAAATATGCCGGCGTTTCACCCAAAGACCGGTGCAAGCTTGTGTGCAGAGCCAAGGGAACAGGATACTTCTTTGTTCTCAAATCTAAGGTTAGGATTTTTGAAAATATGTTACATTACGTTTTGATTGTCTTGACAACTCTTGGTCACCCTTATGCCGACATGCAAGCCAAATGATCTGGTTTTGTCTTCCAGCACCCAGTGTACCTTGAATTATAACTTTTTTTTTAATGTTGTTTGCAAACATGCCTACAAATAATACTACAATTATAATACAATAGCCTGTCAAAAGAATTCTCTGAGAATTAGAAACATGAACAAATAAAAGAAAGAAAGAATAAAATAAAATAGATGACATTACTTGATCCAATATTCCAATTTATAATTCACTTTGTATCAAAATACCATATTTAACCACAAATATGTAGTTATCCATAATACTGTATTCATTGTCAATGTGTCATTGACCAATCAATATTGTAGTTTCTACACTCATTTTACTCAACAATACACTTGCAACCCTCATTTTCTCAGAAAAGTGGATTTGCAATTCCAAATATAACAAAACCTTATCTTGCCTCAACCATCAAAATAATAGTAATATGTATTGTCAGTCATTCTGCAGCTAATTCCAACACCTGTGTTTAACCGCACCCCAATACCTTTCCAAAATGTTTTAAAAAGTTATTTTTGAACGTTTGAACTCGTTGGTCATTGTTGAAGTTCAAAAGTTAGTCTATTCTATATTTACACACCAAAGATGTAAACACAAATAATTTCATAGTTATTCTTCACTAGTTTGTTTTTAAACGTTCTTTCAATTACTGCTTTGTTCTTTTGAGTGTATGTGTGTGTGTGTGTGTGTGTGTGTGTGTGTGTGTGTGTGTGTGTGTGTTCTTTGACATGGGGAAAATCCTCTTTTATGTTTGTTCTGAAGAGTTTACACAAATACAGTAAACACTTGAAATAAAAATAGTTCATCCTGTTTTGAAGTACAGTAACTCATTCAAAGCAGGACTTTCATTCCAGTCTGTTCTTGTGTTGCCCCCAGGTGGTGGATGGAACACCCTGCAGCCCCGATTCCACCTCAGTTTGTGTTCAAGGCCAGTGTGTCAAGGCCGGATGTGATCGTGTTATTGGCTCCAACCAGCGTTACGATAAATGTGGTGTGTGTGGAGGGGATGCCTCCACCTGCAAGAAAGTGTCAGGCTCACTGGAGCGTGCCAGGTAATACCCAGGGCATTTTTTTTTTTTATACTGAACATCAAGAAAGACAGACATTTATTTACGGCAAGGTCAAATCAGATTTCAAATGTCGGTTGGATTGTCTTGTTAAGGCGTTTGGATTTACTCCCAATGATTGCGTGGGCTTTCTCATGCATGTTAGGTTTATGAAAACTGTCCATCGTTGTGAATGGTTGTTTCTCTCCATGCTCCTTGTGATTGACTCACAACCAGTCCATCGTTCATACCACCACTCACCCAAAGTCAGCAGTAATAGGCTCCTGTTAGCCCCGACCCCACCAAGGACTAGCACTCTAAAAACGGATGAATAAATAAGCCGTGCTTGCAAAGCATTCGAGTCATGGCCTGGCCAAACTAACCAATTGCTGTCTTTGTTCCAGGCCTGGGTACCAAGATGTCGTGACAATCCCAGCTGGTGCCACCCATCTTGATGTCAAACAGCGTGCGCCTGGAAATGGTCGTCATGACAATAGTTACTTGGCAGTGCGTCGACAGGACGGTACCTACCTGTTGAATGGCGATTATAAGCTAATGACCATAGAGTCGGACATTACTGTGCGAGGGGCACTGCTGCGATACAGCGGTTCTTCCGCCAGTCTGGAGCGGCTCCGCAGCTTTTCCCCCCTCCCTGAGGCTGTCACGATTCAAGTACTGTCTGTGGGGGAAGCCCCAAGGCCCAGAGTGAAGTACAGCTACTTTGCTCCCAGACCCAACAATGCTGCTTCTACCAACATCAGCGGAGGCCGTCGGCATTCGATCAACGCCATCCGAGAGTTGGGTGTTGCTGAGTGGGTTCTGATGGAGTGGGGTCCCTGCTCCCAGACCTGCGGAGGTGGCGTGCAACAGAGAGAGGTCGTGTGTCTGGATCCCCAAGGCCGTCCATCCAAGGAGTGCCCAGAGGAGCTGCGACCTTTGGCGTCACGATCATGTGCCTCTCAGCCTTGCCCCTCCTGGCTTCTTGGAGAATGGTCCGTATGCTCAAAGACCTGTGGCAGAGGTTTCCGAAAACGCCAGCTTCGCTGCATTGGCTATGATGGCCAGACACTGAGCCACGACAGCTGTGACTTCATAGACCGACCACGACCCCTGCTGGAGCTGTGCTATCAAGGTGCCTGCTAAGGACTGCTTTGACAATCTGACCTCTCTTTTTTTTTTTAAAACCAGTTCATGAATTCCCCATGTCAATGACTGCATCTCTATATCTTCCACACCTACACACATTGCCGGAAAGCACATTGACAGTGTCACACACCTGGAGCAACAAAGTCTGCCACCTGTTTTTGGAGTGCAGCAGTGTCACGTCAGCAAGCATAGTGGACGTTCATGAATTTGAGCATGCTGTTTACAATTCCAATGGTATGCTTGTTTGTGAGAGTATGTAAAGATTTGGCATATTTTTTTTTGGTCCAAGCTGGGCTGGACAGTTTATTGGTAGTGGAGATTGTGGAGAACATTTCATATTCTACTTAGTCATCCCATCAGGTATGGAAATTGAGTTTTATTCTGAACTATTAGTCAACACTTATTTATCACAAACCTGTAGCACTTCACTTTTGTTTTTACCAGCGGCACATTGTTACACTCATTTTCTCTCTCTATGAATGCCTCGTATTTTGTCATTTAGCCAGATCTTGAAAACCAAAGAACTTGTGTGTGCGTCAGCGTGCGTGCGTGTGTGTGTATGTGTGTGTTGGGTTATATGTGTATATGTGTGTGGAGACTTAACGAGGGACTTGTCTCCTGCTACTACTTCATAAGTAAGTCTCTCCTGCCTTCTGCGAAGGCATCTGTTTGTGCAGTTTTTCTTCTTTTGTACAAACTATCCAAACATTATTTATTTTTGTACAGCTTGTTAAATATAATCATGTGGCAATTTTAATATTATTTTTATTTGCAATTGAGATCACAGAAGGAAGTATAGAATATAAAGAGTATTTATGCAATGTTTTATATACTGTATATATATATATATATATATATTTGGTTCTTGGTTCATGAATAAAATATTGACTCTGGAGAAGTTTGTCCTTTGAAAGTTATGTTACATATCCAACATTTGACACCCTCCTGCAATCACACACTTAACATTCCAAGTGGCAACAGAAAAATAAACCTTGCGCTGTCACCCAGAAGCTGAATAACAATGCACGTAGACGTATCCCCTTTCTGACAAAGAAAAACACTGATTTGCCACTCAGGGAGAGACCTACATTTTATCTGCTTGTTTTTTAATGCCTCAGCATCATTACTGCTTGAGAGAAACATCTGGAAGGCATTTCGGCTCATTGCTGCAACATGTGGGTCGTAGAGTTGAATTATTCACCCACGTATACAGGATCTGACATTAACAGTGTCCTGACGGCCTGGGACCAGTACGGTGCTGTGTCGGGGTACCACATAACTTACAAACAGTGGCCCTAGTTTAATTGGAAATCGCCACAATTTCAGACACTCTTATCCCTACTTTCCACTGTTCAGGTACTAACGTAGAGTGCTAAGTGCGATGCTATTTTGCAGAAGTGGACATTTACTCTGGATAGACAGATGGTTCTTCACTCCGTGGCGGACGCTCGTTTTCCTGATGATGGGGAACTTTAAAAAAATGACAGACTAAGTACTGACGTAGGTGGATTTTTGTCTGGCAACGTAATCGTCACTAACCGGGTCAAACACCAGTCTGTCACTGACCGATGCCTGACAGAAACACATCCCACCTGTCTTGTGTGTTTGTTTGCTTGGCTGAACACAAGCAGTGTTGCTTTCATTGAGTACCTGTACACATGGAACTGCTTTGTGCTTCTGTACAGTAGGTGGCGGTATACATCATCCATCCATCCCTCCAGGAGCCTATCCCAGCTGTCTTCGGGCAGGTGTGTTGCAGCAGGGAGGGATGGAAAACATGCAGGAAACCGACCCTCGAGGACCGGACTTTGACACCTGTGAGTTAGAGTGTTCAATCAGCCTGCCATGCATGTTTTTGGAATGTGGGAGGAAACCGGAGTACCCGGAGAAAACCCACACAGGCCCGGGGAGAACATGCAAACTCCACACAGGGATGCCAGAGCTGGAATTGAACCCAGTACCTCTGCACTGTGAGGTCGCCGCACTAACCACTCGCCCGGTATTCACCAAAAAGCTGTAATCCGCCAATGAGGAGGAGAAAAAGAAGAAGAAGACGATGACAAAATGATGATCATTTATAGTTTGGAGTAGGGGTAAAAGCGACTTGGCTTGGATTCCACCGTGAGCTACAATGCGGAAAGGAATTCTGGTTAAGGTAAGCCATTTTTATCTTTAAATTAAAAAGTGTTTTCCGTTTCAGGATTTAAAACAGCTGCAAGAGTTCCTGGCACCAGACCCAGGGGAAATCTGGACCAGCTGGTAAAGGTTGCAAAGAAGCACTATGCCGTAGGTGTCAAAGTCCGGTCCTCGAGGTACCATTTTCATGCATGTTTTCCATCTCGCCCTTTTGCAACACACCTGATATTGATACTGTTTATTTGAATCAGGTGTGTTGCAACATGGAAAGATGGAAAACATGCAAGACCGTGCCCCCTTTTTTTTGGGTATAGTTTTCCGAAAAGACAAACCAAACCATGGAATTAGTCAGCTGGACTCTCAGTACTATGGATAATTTTTCTTGCCCCTCTGGGACATATGCTGCTGAGTACACCTTAGATCATGGGTGTCAAACTCATTTTTGTCGCGGGCCACATTGTGGTTATGGTCTCCCTTGGAGGGCCGTTATGAATTTTGGGAAACCACATAAATGTTTAATCCCCTCCACATATTAAATCCAGAACGCACAACAAATGAATGAATAACTCGTTTTAAAAACAGAAGTCAAGAATAGTGACTGTTAATGTGGATTACATATGACAATTTGAAATTTTGATTCAGACTTTAGCAAGCATCATGGAATTTGACACGCTTGATTTGCTTTCGCGGGCCACATCAAATGATGTGGCGGGCCAGATTTGGCCCCCGGGCCTTGACTTTGACACCTGTGCCTTAGATCAAACATACGACCCGCGGGCCGGAACCGGCCCCCGACAAAGTTCAATCAGGCCTGCAGGATAATTTAAAAGTGAAACAAATGCATAAAAGACGGGGAATTAATATTTTTAATAAAATGCATGCAATTCATGTATTATCCGCTAGGGCGTACACTGTTTTCTCCTTAGTTTGTAAAGTGGAGGCAGGATTACATTTCGATTTTATATGCACATGTTTAAATGGTTTAAAAATTCCTTTCTTGATAAATCTCGTTTAATCTGATGCATTACTATATTTTACAATACCAATTACATGTTAAAGTTTTGTGCCTTTGTACAATCAGTGGGATCAGTTCCAATGCATATACAGGTACCTGTATGTGAATGATAAAAGTAAATTGAACATTTGTCTCAGGAATCTAAGGTGTTTCATGACATGTTTTCTAACATTTTTCTAATATTATTCTTGTGCTTCACTATACCAAAAACAAAAGAAAGACATGATATTTTGATTATTTATAGCAGAATATGGTATCATTTTAATGGTCCGGCCCACCTGACATCTACCGAGGCTGTATGCGGCCCATAATGTGAAATGAGTTTGACGCCCCTACCTTAGATTCTTGGATAAAGTGGAGAATGGTGTGCTTGACAATTTTGTCCATAGAGGATATTGAAGACATCTACATTATTGGCCTTTTGATACCAGGTATCCTGCTGTTTGGTGTTAGTAGTTTCCTGATCTCTCACAAAATCCAGTTGGTGGGGGCAGCTTCATTGGAAGGTAACAAGCTAACGGCCTACATGGAAAGTAGTACACTCAGACTCATGCATTGACTGAACTCAACCGCAAAGTGGATGTGGTGTTGGAGTCGCTTTTCAAAATGGAAAAGACTGGGAGTACAGTACTTGTCGCTGGGTGGTACCACCGCTCTACGGTTCACTTACATTGCGGAATGTCCTTCCATACTTATTTGTCATGCCCTTGTTTATGATTATACCAAGGCAGCGTGTTATACCGGAGTCAAATTCCTTTTGTGTTCTACATACTTGGCCAATAAATATGATTCTGATTCTGATTCCTGGAAAATTGATTGACTGATTGATCGAGAATTCGGCAGATTGACGCCATGGAGAGTCACATGCTGAAAGACATTCAAGGCTGTCTGAAATTGGAGACGACCTGTTCCCAAAACATTTGTTATCTTTCACTGGATGAAAAAAAAACACAGGGATGCGAGTCCTATCTCCCTACTTTCCTCTCCTTACTTCCCTTGCCTGTGACTGATAAGGTCTTGGCCTTGCAGCTGCAGGTGCAATGTCAAAGTCTTTGCTTGTATTCATGTTAAGTCTTGAGAATTGTTGTACAGTACTGTGTTTTGAAATGTACGCTGCATGTGCTGAGTTTTTTTTTCCTCTGACTCCAACCATCCTCCCATTGTTTTTTCCCCCCCTCCTGTTCCCGACTGTTTCCTTTCACATGTAAAATATCGGGGTGCTTAACCCACGATTGTTAGTATTCACATCAATTGCAGGGACATTTTCAATGCAGAGTATTACATTTTATTCTACCTGTGGAATGATAAGGAGAGGCCACGAGGTTACTGTGTTTTTCATGTGTGGTCTCGTTTAATCTGAGCCTGTGCAAGAGTAGAGACAAATGCCTGGAGACCATTTAGCAAACATTTGCAACCTTGAACAAACCCTGATGAGAAAGCAACATTCACTACCTTTGAAAACCCTTGCAATTGTTTGCAGCTCAGTGGGATTGGAGCTTTCCCCAAGTTGTTGATGACCGGTTACAGATGATAGACAGAGAATTGACAGATGGGAGATGGAGGTTTTTTGAGATTTTTTTTGTCATGAAACAAACAAAGCAAGCTTGCAATGTCCTCTACTAACCTTGTTTGAATGTTGGTGTTTATAATAAAAACATGCTTTTTTTTTTTTTTTTGCTCTGGCCCAGCATTCATTAACATGTAGCATCGCAGGGTCAACTCCTTGTCACACATTTCCGGCTTCAACTGCACACGACTGTACAAGATCACCCGCTATTTGCGTAACTGATAATAACGATGTATCATATTGAGACATCCTTTCTCTTTTTTTGAAAGCTTCTCTCTTACAAATTTGACCTGGTGCTGAACAAACATTGCACATATTTAAACATTGACACCAAAACCATGGCAATATGAACAATGCAGTCACACATTTTTTTCAGTTTACCAGTGCGTTTACAACCTCTCAAACAAAATAGCGCTTGATCCAAAAAAAAATTTTTTTTCATCTGACAAAGTAAGTAGTAGTAAAGTCCTGGTAGCGTGTGTAGAATGTGAACAATACTATCACTTGTATTTTGTCATTGGCCTGTCTCTACTTGACGGACACATATTGGGAAGGCTCGTGCGTGATTTGGCTCCTACGCAAGGATACAAATCTCAAAGTTTACTGCTCTTTCCCCCACCCACTCCTCCTCCTTCTCCCTCTTCTTTCTCAGATAGGAGAATGAAAAGCTCAGCAGGTTTGGAGTAGAGGTGTGAGAGAGCCCTGGGGGCAACCAACGGAGCGGCTTCCAAGCTTTGTTTTCTATTTTGATTAGTTTGGGTGATACGTTTTGGGGAATAATGATGCAGAATTCAACCATGTGACCGCTGCAAAGCGTTGCAAAAAATTGTTTTTGGTTCGATTGCGTCCATGTTTGAAGACTAAAGGCAGGGCCTTATGGGTATAGGCCTGGCCACTAGGTACTCACCAGTGAGCCCCACCTCCAGGTCTGGCTCCAAAGGGGGGCCCCTGTGACCTACGTCCGGGCAAGGGAAAACGCCATCCGATTTTTTCATTCCATTATAAGGGGTTGATGAGCTGTGCTTTGTCTGGTGCCTCACCGAAGATCTGTTTGCCATGGGAGACCCTGCCAAGGGTATAAAGCCCCAGACAACTTAGCTCGTAGTATCATTGGGACACACAAACCCCTCCACCACGGTAAGGTGACAGCTCACGTAGGGGTGTCATGGGACATGAAGCTTATCCCAGCTGACTACGGTACTATGGACTGTTTGCCAGTCAGTTACAGAGCACTTACAGAGACACACCACAGTCACCAAATGGGAAGTGAACCCACTCTGCCTTCACCGAAGTCAGGCAAACATACTACTCCATCATCCGTGACTGTTTCTGTCAGTTTCAACTAATTTCTTGATAGGTTGACTTATTCTTTCTCTGATGTAGAATAATTTTACCCCATTTGAGAAAGGTGCCAAACAATAACAGTGGCATTTCCTCTTCTTGCAAACTCATAATGCCAAACATAATACTGGAGAGTGATTAAAAAGTCAAGGATGTCAATTGCTTAAATTACTGTTGTTAAAATGCATGCACTGTACTGTATTGTGGCGGCTGCGTTATAAACTGCGTGCATGGTGTGTTGCGGGTGGCACCTTTCCGCTGCTCCGAGCTCAATTATGTAGGTGACATGCTCTTATGCAACGTGAAACGGTTGGTTTCAGGTAAAAGTGGGTTTAAGTTTAGAGTGAAACCGCTAGCTCACTTAACAATTGCCTTTTGATTTACCAGAACTTGACTTTGCTGACATGCAAACATTGTGTGGTGACTCAAGTACTTCTCACCACTATCACTCCCAACAATGACTCTTTTTGGCCTTCTTCACAATTTTTCTTCAATTTGTAGCCCGGACTAAGGTTACATGCTGACTTATTTTGACATTGACAACACTATTCACAGGCACCAGAATTGCCCTGTTCGAGCTCACGCCCACGTCACACCGCTGACTTATATCAGAAGATGCAGTCGGTCACTGTAGCAACAACCTAAAAGTGTTTGTTTGATATTGCTTCCTCCTGCTCATGTGTGACTGTTTGTGTGTTCCAGGGGCACTGCCATTTCTGGCATTGCGTTCAGTGTGGTCTTTCTACTGAACGCAATGGCAGCCTTGTTGCTGTGTGTGTGTGCATGTACATGAAAAATGGACATGGCTCCAGGGTCGGTGTGTTCAGCACATCATGCATTAACACTGTGACACAGGGCTACCCAGGTTTGTCCCCACTCAAATTACAAATCTCCTTCTGTATCAGGTTCCATTGAATGGCTCAATGGATGCTGCAGTGTTACACGCCATAATCTCTATTTTTGCTTCATTAGTCCTTTTCCTTGTCTGCTTAATGTGACCAACAGCCACATGCTGAGAAGTAAATTCACTCCCCTCCATTTCAGTCTAGCATGTTGCGCCTTTGTCGCCATAACAATTGTCCTAGAAATTGTTTGGAATCGTAGAGAGATTTTAACACACAATACAGTGTTAACACCTGAGTGAATGAACTGCACAAACGCCGGGGCATGAACTATTTTCTATTTATTTGGCCGTTTTGAAACAGTTTATTATCACCAGCTGTCCTAACTACAGACATGGGTCAATTAATTTTTTTAAAGTTAAACGTGTAGTGTGACATGCTGAGCCCTTTCATGCAGACAGCAAGGGTTCAATTCCTCTCTAGTGCCCCTGTTGCAAAAAAAAGCTGTGACTCCCCCTATTGTAATTTGTGACCGTAAGGGATGGTGTTGCCTACGGCATGCACTTTAGGAGTTCGACAGCAAAAGGAAAGAAGAGTGCTTAAGTTAAAAGTAGGGGTGTGCATCTCTCTACAAAAGACGATTTGATGTGGTTGTTGCGACATGCAGTGCGAAACGATACAAGGACTGTTCGATTTGAAAGTGCAAAGATTCGATTCGGTTCGACTCAGTGGGATTACGATTCGGTTTGGTAAGGTACGTGAGAATGAATGATGCAATTATGTTTTTGGAGTCATTTTATATGCATTTGAGTGACATTGTCAGTATTGTATATGTGCAACTTCCTTCTAAGTCTGTCCAATAAAATACAATTTTGTACGTATCTCAATAGTATTGTATTGTACATCTCAAAGTGGAACGATTCGATTCAGTTTGATTCAATACACTCGCATATTTTACATTTTCTGGTTCAAATCAGTTTTTGTTACAGCCCTAGTTAAAAACCCTAGTTAAAAGTGTAAATTAGGTTTTGTCAGAAGGTGATGGTTGGGGATAGGTGTACGTATGTAAACAGAGACTTAACAGCTCACTGTATCGCTCCTGGTATCATAAATTCTGACAACTCGGTCCCTTTCCCCCCCTGTAACGCTCTAAAGCTTGGCCATAGCCAGTCCCAAGATTATTTTTAAAAAAAAGAAAAGTGGATTGGATCAGGATGGCAAGGAAATCGATGGCGTAGAAATTGTGCCAAACAAGTAAGGCACAATTTTTCAGCACAGTAAATGCATCCTCTGTGAAAGCTTATCTGCTTTTCCCAGGCAGATGGCAAGATCCAAAAGGAAGCATGATATTGGATCCACCTTAGTTTCAGGCATAACTGTTTAGCTACAGTAAGTGGTAAAATGCTGGTTGGAAATATTTTCACTCTCGTCAATTAATGGTGACCAGTGTCCAGAAAAGCTCCATGTAAAAGCATTCTTGTTGTTATTATTATTATTATTATTATTTAATGTTTTTTCTGTTATGAGGAACCACAAAGTTGCTCTTTTCTTATGCTAAAAATACTCCCCCCCCCATACCAGCATGTTTTGTGCTGGAATCGGGGAGAAAAAAAAACTCAGCAGCAGTGTGTGCGAGTCAGCTTGCAGGTACATCGTCTGCATGTTCATCATTATTTATTTATCACCTTTCATTCTGCCATCTTGCAAGACCGGACTGACAATTTGGCTCTGCCATGCTGCCTGTGATCATGTTTCACACACATTAACAAACTGGTTTTAAAGAGTCAGACACTTTGATGGGGGGTAGGGGGCATGCTTCGGCATATTAAGTGGTTAGAAGAATGAAAGATGCACCCCACCTTGGATTTTTTTTAAACTGGCTGTCTTTTTTTTTTTATTTCAACTGGCAGGGGCTGGACTATCGATGTTAAAAAAAACGTGACTTCCAGGAAGGCTTCGAGTTGGAGCTGGATCTGACAAACTCCTTTTCCTTTCGTCTCAGCTCCTGCGATATTTCAGTGGATAATTGAAAGTGTCGGGATTACGTGTATCATATGCGGTTCTCCTGTTTAACCGCTAGAGGACAGAAAAGTCTCGATAAACTCATTAAATGGGGCGCAGCGTTGTAGGATTTTATTCCAGAATATTTGACATTAAATGTACAAAAGGAAAGATCATTGTGGTGACGTGAAAGATGACGTAGTTTAACTAAATCTGAGAGACAAAGGTTCCTTCCTTCCTAGGAATCGGATGAATTTATAATTTATTAAAAACGGGGGGAAAACACTGACATAGCAAATATTTATCCGCGCATCTCTACCTTTGTGCATAGATAATGTTGACTATTACTTTCCTTTAGCTCAGGATCCTGCAGTGTTACACAACAAATCATTTTTTTTCTTACTGGCATCAGTCTCCTGAACATGACCATAGCCCTATATTGCGGGGGAGAGGGGGTATTACAGTTACTTCTCCATTATTTGTGAACATGTTTCGTTCCGATTAATATCGGTTTCACAGTTTCATCCATCAATTTATGTTCTATACCGCTTTCTTATCCTTGCTGGACTGTTTTCAAATGGAAAAACAACCACAGTAACCCGAGGTAACGGTTAAGCAGTGGTGTAGTGGGGATTTTTGAAGTGGGTGTACGCGATTCTGGGATGTTCTAACATCGATCATAGGCCGTTATTAAGCATAACTCGCATTAGAACAATGATCAACAAACATTTCAATCACCCGCAGACAGTGCAGGGCTAAAACCGAAATAAAAATTGAATGTGGCGTCGGGAGAAGTGGGTGGACGGCGTACCCCCGCGTACCACACCCACTACACCCCTGCGGTTAAGTAATGTCGGCTGACGGTGCAACACGACGTAATCTTTACGTCTATTACAAGAAGCAAGATATTAATATGATCATGGACATGGCTTGACAAAATATTTGAGCAAAAGCTATGTGTACTTTTTTTTTTTAATATTCTCCCCAGTTCTGCCACCTCCATCGTTGAGATGCACCATCCACCTTTCACGCCGATTCAGGGCCTTCCAGCTACTCCCCTCCTCCTCCTCCTTACTCGAGGTGCACGAAAATGATTGCATGGATCTTCAACTAGTGGCTAAAATGAAGCTCTCGTGGCCTGGTTATGAAAGCAAGAGAATGACCTCAGGTGTGTCGGGCAGGGCTCAGTGCAATAATGATTCAGCACTCAGGTTAGTTGAGCGGTGAACTGTTCCGCTGAGTAGATGAAAAACGACCATGGCGTTGAAGAAATTCATAATAATTTAATACGATATCGGAAAGGACAATGAGGCACTGCAACTTGCTGTGCCAGCCTGCAGCCATAATCAAACGCTTATTAGGCTCTGCCTGTGCACTTCAAAGAGTCTGAGCTGCCTTTTTTTTTTCCAATTGAGGGGAAATTGGTGGGTGGACTACTTTTCCAAGCATATGGGTGAACACCAGGAAGAAAATCGTCACACTCAGTCTAAGACATCCTTTTTTTAATTAATTTTTTTTTTTAATTCTTTCATCAGTCCTTGTTTCTGGAATGCAACCAGGTGAATGCATTTCTGTACAAAGCAAGGCAGGGAAGAAAATGAGATTTCTTTTCCCACTTTTACTTGAAACAATGTGAAAAAAATTAGGGTGAATTGAGGTCAGATGCTGAGTCATTCTGAAACTTCAATATTGTGAAACATATATCACATGAAGTGCAGTCGTGCTGATTCAAACTGCTGGTTTAATAACGTGATTGCACCGTGACTCTGAATGGTGGATGGGACCTAACAGTTTTTAGTGCAGAAATGACTGCCTCTCTCGGGTTTAATTATTTGTATTGTGAATTCAAGATACAACTAAATGTGGCAGCAATAGTGAACTGGGTTTCTTTGTCAGCTTCTTCCTGTTTTTTCATTGCCAACGTGAATGTGTGCTGTTAACCCTCCTGTTCTATGAAGGTCAAATTGACCCATTTTTAAATTCAAAACTCAGAAAAGAACATTTAATTACAGTACTCAATAAAAATGAAGACTTCTAAAATATTTTTAAATATTTTTTTTACCCTGGTATATTAAATAGAGCCCTGAGCACATACAAAAAGTGTTTGTTCTTTTAGGTCTATTGTAACCATTCTTCTTTGTTACACACACACACACACACACACACACACACACACACACACACACACACACACACACACGCAGAATGGTGGTACTGTAAACAACAGACCACTTCTCAGTATGTTTTCTGGCTGATGTTTTGGTCACGTTTCAATACTGGCAGTGCTTCCAATCGAGTGGTAGCATGAGACAGAGTCTTCAACTCACACAAGTGGCTCAGGTAGTGCAGCTCAACCAGGACGGCACATCAAATGGAGCTCTACCAGGAAACAAGGCCAGTACATTCCGAGATGTGGAGAAGGCTGTAGGGGGGCAACAACCCAGCAGCAGGATCGCTACCTCCGCCTTTGTGCAAGGAGGAATAGGAGAAGCACTGCGAGAGCCCTGCAAAATGACCTCCAGCCGGCCACAAGTGTGCATGCATCTACTCAAACGGTCAGAGACAGACTCCATGAGGGTGGTCAGAAACAGACTCCATGAGGGTGGTATGAGGGCCACAGGGGGTGGTTGTGCTTACAGCTCAACACCGTGCAGGACGTTTGACATTTACCAGAGAACACCAAGATTGGCAAATTTGCCACTGGCGCCCATTGCTCTTCATAGATGAAAACAGGTTCACACTGACCACATGTGACAGAGTCCGTGGAGAACATTATGCTGCCTGCAACATCCTCCAGCATGACCGGTTTGGCAGTGGGTCAGTAATGGTGTGGGGTGGCATTTCTTTGGGGGTGGGGGTGGGGGCAGGGGTGCGCACAGGCCTCCATCTCACTAGAGGTAGCCTGACTGCCATTACGTACCGAGATGAGATCATCACACCCCTTGTGAGACCATATGCTGGTGCGGTTGGCCCTGGGTTTCTCCTAATGCAAGACCTCATGTGGATGGAGTGTGTCAGCAGTTCCTGCAAGACAAAGGCATTTATGCTATGGACTGGCCTGCCTGTTCCGCAGACCTGAATACAATTGAGCACATCTGGAACATAATGTCTCACTCCGTCCACCAATGCCACATTGCACCACAGACTGTCCAGGAGTTGGCGGATCCTTTAATCCAGGTCTGGGAGGAGATCCCTCAGGAGACCATCCGCCATATCATCAGGACCATGCCTCGGCATTGTTGGGAGGTCATATAAGCACGTGGAGGCCACACACACTTGACTTGTTTTAAGAATATTACATCAAAGTTGGATCAGCCTGCAGTGTGTTTTGCCAATTTGATTTTGTGTTTGACTCCAAATCCAGACCCCCGTGGGTAATTTTTTTTTCTATTGATAGTTTTTGTGTGCTTTTTTCAGCACATTCAACTATGTAAAGAACAAAGTATTTTATACTAATATTTCATTCAGATTTAGGATGTGTTTTTCGTGTTACCTTTATTTTTTCGTGTGCGTGTGTGCAGGCCAACTACCAGCAGTTTTCACCGTTTTCCCGCAAGAGTTGAATTTGAATCATTTCATGTGTTTCTAAACATTTGGAAATAATAGAACTATCTTGATGATGAATTATTTCCAAATGTTTGCTTTTTTTCTGACCGAAAGACAGACTTGGACAAAGTTGATACCTGCGTGAACGCGCGCGGCTCGATGACGACAGCTTGGATGTGCGCGCTTATCCCACTCCTCCGTGGTCACGTGATCCGACACGGAGCAGCTGTGCAGCTCAGGTCTCGAGCCTAGTCTGAGAACGGGAGACGTTGCAGGCGTTGAACACACGTCGTCGCGCACCCACGAAACGTGTAACTAACTGTTCGGAGAACCAGTGCCCACAGGAGCGTCTTGTCCACGAAACGACATGGGGGATCGAGTGGCTTTAATGCTGCTGGCCATTGCGGCGGTGACTCTGGCTGCCGAGGTAAGAAGCTGTTTTCATTCCGTTACAATGCGACTGTCATTGAAACTAAACCCGCGAATGTTAGCCACAGCCGGACCGGAACCTCTCCGTCCAAGCCTTTCACAGCACCTGAATCTTAGCTTCAAGGAAGCCCCCAACGGGCTGCTCATGGCCATTGGCTGGCAAACGGTAGAAATTACATTCATATAACATTTGGTCACGTAGACCCTTATATATTAAAGCTAGGCTATAACATACCATTTTGGAGATGATGGCTATCTTAACTGTGAAAGAACCGGAAGAGTACCTTTGGCATTGGCTTGTCCAACACCGAAAGTGACTTTAATATTCGGCCAAGCAGAAACCGCATTCTAATTGTTATCAAGCGATAACTATTAGAGATGCGGCTGCCCCGTAATGCAATCATGTTGTGTGACTACATGAGGTTTTTTTATTGTGGTGAAAGCCGCAGGTCAAACCTGTGGCAGCAGCCCCCTCCCCCTACCGACCATTCGAATTTATGTTTTGATTTTTAACCTCGGAGAAGTAGCTTACATTTGACCGTAGTGTCAGTGAATTTATACCCTGCCACATTTATCTTGCTACGAGTAAACGTGACAGCGTGCCTTTCCCGTTGTTTACAAATAATGTTCAGGTTATTAAGTGAAAAGCGTTTTGTACCCTTGTCCAAGAACCGAATACTAATTTTCGGCGAGTGGGCGTGTTTTGGAGTGAAATGAGGCGACACGATGTACGCAAAAAGTGTTAAAGATCCCCACGGCGTCAAGACCGCAAGCAAAGCGACCGTGTAGACGCGACAAAATGAACAATGTGACTGACAAAGCGAGGCATTTCAGTCGTTTGATGGAGAAAAGCGAAGTAAGATGGCGGCGGTGCACTGCAGCATTAGGGTCGAAAGAGCTCAAGAGCTGGGAAGCCACGGACGCTATTGTCTCATTCCTGCCCTTCTTTTCTGTTCAAGATTCTGTCAAATTGTGTTCACGTACTTGAGCACGTAGCTTGCAAAATGCAGTTTCTTTGTAAGATGTCCAAGAAAAAAAGCTCATTTCTTTTTTCTTGACGCGCACTTAAAAATGAAGCACGTATGTAAGTCGGAACGCGCATCAGTCCTTCATCACCCAACCCATACGCAGTATTAATGTCATAATTAGTGCAAATATTTCTAAGAAGAACATTTCTAGACCATAACAAACAAATTCCGAACAGTAAGTGCAGTGGTAGCATGGTAATGCTTTCTTATGGGCCCCGTGACGCCGTCGTGCTGAAAATGACGAATGAGGGAGTCGTCGTATACCAGGACCCGCTGTAGTTCAGCCATTGAAAGATTTTTAGTCTCCCCTTTTATTCAAACAGACTGTATGTAGCCAGCATGCATTACTAACAGAGATAAGTGCATTAAAAAAGACTCAATTGATGACCTTTGTATAGCAGGCTACAAGAAATTGCCATTTGACAGTCACTTAAATGAGTTTGCAGAATTTTGCAAAACTAAATAGAAATCTCCAGAAACTATTGTAGAAGGACACATTAAATGTCAGTGCATCTCCTGGTACAGGCGTACATGGTGGAAATATTAATTGCGAACCTTCAAGACTTTATGAGACTATGTTGAGCGATTTGACAGTGTCAATAACATGCATTTTATGCAAAATAGATGATTGACTGTAATGTCATGATTCGGGTGATCTATTGTAATTGATAGAATCTGCAAAATAATATTTCACAGCAAACACAACCTCGTTCACTCTGGGGTCGTTCTCTACTGCCGTAGTGCATGTGGACCCCGAAAGCTAATCTCTTTATAGCCTTGCCGTGTGTCTTGTGAGCGGTAAGCTTTCCGCTGGGAGTCAGAAGTTCTGCCAACACGTCCACGGCCGCCCAATCACAAAGGGGACAGTGGGTTTTTGTTATTGTTTTTTATAAACAAGTATAAAGTCAGAAAAAAACATTTTATTTACATCAAAACAAGAACTATCTACAGCAGGCATGTCCAGCTAGGTCCGGGCCTGCAGGGCCACTGTCTTGCCTGTTTTCCATCTTTTCGGGCTGCAACACACCTGATTCAAATGATCAGGTCATCAGCCAGCTCTGAAGCAGCATTAGAACTATCCTGATTATTTGAATCGGGTGCGTGGCAGATGGAAAAATGAGGACAGAATATGGACACCCCTAAACTACAGCATGAGTGCATGTGCGCGCGCATCGACGTGTGTGTGTCATTTATTTAATTTTAACATCTCTTGAATTCAAAATAGCTTTCATTATATGAACATCCGGCCACGCAGATTCAGCCATTCAAGGATGCAATCAGGAGGCAGGCGTGTTGTTTGAACTAACATGGAAATAGCATAGCTGTTGACAGACACACAAAATGTTTGCTTAACCAAGGATACGAGATTAACTGTGTTTGTACCGAACGTGATTTGAGCCATGCTCACGACCCAATTCATATAAAGTCAATCCAGTTTCTGAATCTGTCCAGCTGAATTGCAATCAAATGATTCTAAAAATGTGCTTACTATGTCACATACCTTAGGTAAAAAATGGAAAAAACAATTCAGAAAAAAATAGTACAACACAGCCAGCTTTCAATATGAGCCGAAAAGAAGCAGGCTAATACTTGGTGTAGATCAGGGGTGGCCAACCCGTGGCTCGCGAGCCGCATGCGGCTCTTTGGCCGGTTCAATGCAGCTCCCAGGCTTTCACATGACAAGCGTTGCGAACACCTCGGCGGTGGAGCTGCCATTCAAACAAAGGCGCTAAATACACAGAATGCATTACGTCAACCTATTATCAATCCAGTTACTTGATTGACAAAGAGCGCAACCAATCACCACTCATGCGCAAACAACGGGTGCTAAGCTAGTCAGCGAATTACTGTACCTCTGATTTTAAGGCAGGGGTGCCCAATATGTCTATCGCAATCAACCAGGAGCCAGCGGACTGGTACCAAGTCGACCGCAAGGGGTTGGAGGAGGAAATGGGTGGGGAAAAAAAGATTTGTGTTGTTTGTGTCTTAAGCTTTTGTTCATGTTCGGGCCGTTCCGGATGCTCATCGTGGCGTGCGTGCATGTGTGTGCGAGTGCATGATTGGGCACCCACGTGTGTGTGTGTGTGTGTGTGTGTGTGTGTGTGTGTGTGTGTGTGTGTGTGTGTGTGTGTGTGTGTGTGTGTGTGTGTGTGTGTGTGTGTGTGTGTGTGTGTGTGTGTGTGTGTGTGTGTGTGTGAGGACGGGATGTGGCTCTTTGCAGTTACACAGTAACAAAATTGGCTCTTTGTTTCTGACTGGTTGGCCACCCCTGGTCCATCCATCCATCCATTTTCCGAACCGCTTTATCCTCACTAGGGTCGCGGGGGGGGCCGGAGCCTATTCCCAGCGGTATTTGGGCAGTAGGCGGGGGACACCCTGAATTGGTTGCCAGCCAATCGCAGGGCACACAGAGTCAAACAACCATCCACGCTCACACTCATACCTAGGGACAATTTAGAGTGCACAATCAGCCTGCCATGCATGTTGTTGGAACGTGGGAGGAAACCGGAGCACCCGGAGAAAACCCACGCAGGGGGAACATGCAAACTCCACACAGGGAGGCCGGAGCTGGATTTGAACCCGGTACTTCAACACTGTGAAGCCGACGTGCTAACCACTGGACTACCAGGCCGCCCGCCACCCCTGGTGTAGATGCTAAATAAGTGTATAGACCTGAATGGCTAGCGATGTTCATGCTTTAATTTTTCATTCGTGTCAGGGAAGGAAATGATGTGAACATGTCAACATTATGTAATATATATATCATCATATAAATGTTATATTTAATGTTAATCAATGTTTTAAAAGAATTTTGGGGGGGGTTTAATGATCATTTTATTCGAATGCATTTTCGCTATGGCATAGGTCAGCTGTTGAGTAAATATAGTTCTCCTTTCGGCTTGTCCCTTTTCAGGGGTTGCCACAGCGAATATACAAGTCTGATCTTTTTGTTTTTTTAATTTGCTGTGATGTAGTCATTGTTGTTTTAGTCTGGTTGCCCATGTCGCATGTTGCCGCTGATGCTCGACAGTCACCACAGAAATTCTGGCAATTGATATGCCCCATGGCTTGAAAACATTGTGTTTGGTGGCTCACATTTTCTTGATTATTTGTACTTTTTGTACTTCTTTTGATTTGCCTCAGCAGCTGCTTCTACAAGCTTTATTGTTTGGCTTTGGCAGAGTGAACGGCGATTGGGGTTGGGCATTGTTTGAATTTGAACTTGTCCGATTCTGGTTCCTTTTCGGGACAGGTGACATTTCCTGTTTAGCTGTGTGTGTCGGATTATTTTGCATAATTTCCTCGCCTGACACTTATTAGACTTTTTGCTGTTCAAAATTGGATGCACAAAGCGCTTCCACAGAGACCTCTTGTCGAGTGTGCTAAGTCACCCTAGCAATTAATTTCAGTCTTTCACTATAACATCTTTCCCTCTGTTAATTACTACTCATAATCCTTTTGTGATAATTCGCCGTCACAGAGGCTGTAATTTCTGATTTAAGAGCAAACCTGCAACGTGTTTATGCGCAGTAGTAGCCAGCTGTACCTCATTGTTAGCTAGCTGTTACGGCGTAAGTAGCACTGATGTCATTTCGCCCTGCCGACTAGAAGACAGCAGGATAGGCTCCATTATGCCCGCGATCCTCGTGAGGAATAGCGGATTAGAAAACGGATGGATGGATATGCGATAAAGAAAATAGTATATTGAAGACATATACTGTATTACTGTGATTTTTATTTTATTTTTTCCTGAGTTTTGATTAGACTTTTAAAGGCTGCACAATAAATGTTCTCAACATTACATTATAGTCCAGAAACATTTTTGTATGCCTCCTGTTTACATTGATGGCGACATTTGGACAAAAATATGATGGCGATTGTGCTTCTCTTTACATTTGATCATTTTATTTTGCAGCACCCATGGATGCATTTCTCATTTGATACAGTTCTATTTAATGTCATTTCAAAAATAAAGTGAGAAAAGGTAACTAGTCATAGTATGCTGTATGATTTTTTAAAAATAGAATAACTGAAAATGTATATTGTGGTATGTCTTTATGGTGTTGTGAACTGGCCTATGTTGTGATAGATTTTTTTATTTTTTTCATATCACCCAGCTCCATTTTGAACATTTCTCCACTTCCGTATCCCTGCGTCTACACACCCCTTGTAAACAGTTCCCGTGGAATGAATCATTTGGGCTGCACCGAAAGCAGGGCAGTGTCTTTGTTCCTAATCCTTCGCTTACATGACTCATGAACACTCTTTACTCTCTGAGCCCGTAAAAAACCTCAAGGATCGAAATAATGAGAGAATCACGATTAAACCCAACTTGAAAAGACGTGCCGTTCTGAAAAAGCATGTTTAGGCTTGCTTGTGTCCTGAGAAAAACAGCCCTAGGATGTTTCTTTCCCTGGTGGACACACCTTACGTACATAGTGGTCATGGACATCCGAGGAGTTGGATAAGATAAGAAATCCTTCATTAGTCTTGCAGTGGAGAAATTCCCAATTCACAGCAGCAAAGTTATGAGAGGAAGAAGTAGAAGAACAAAACATAGGAGCTGCTGGAAAGGCAGCCACTCTCGCGGCTCCATCTTGAAGTCAAAATAATAAAGGATGCCTGCATTTGTGTGTGTCAAAATCAAGGGAAACTAATTTAGTTTGAAAAATTTCCATTACACCTTTTGACAACAACATGAATTTTTGTCCCGGGTCAAAACCATGTTGAGACATTACTCCTACTGTGTATAAATTAAGTTACGGGTAATTGTTTGAACATTTCAAAGTGAATCGTGTTTGTATCAATATGATGTACAACCAACCCGAGCTAATGAATTGAGGTAGCCTAATTACTTGAGGACTTGTTTCAAGTTGACAATAAAGGTAATTCTGATTCTGAACTGTTATTAAGCCAAGGTACATGTTTGACATCAGAAAAAAAATCACGGCACACCACTGAACAAAACGATTCACAAAAAGCGTGTCATCTATGCAAGAGGACTTTATTGTTCTGCGTGTTACTCTACATGGCTGGCATCGCTCGATTAACAAGACTTGAAATTTTTTTTATATATATATATATATATATATATATATATATATATATAATAATTTGTCTTCCAGCTAGCTTAATGTCTTTGGGATGGTGCAAAGGAGTTCTCTCTCCCTCTGTGACAAAATCATGGCGGTGTGCTCCACTTAGCCAGGTTAATTTTCCTGGATACCTTGCAAATGCGGGGGAAAAAAACATTTGTTAGGTAGGACATTTGTAGTTATTTGCTCAGTTCAACATCAAACAACAAATGTGCTGACTAAAATGTATTGTTTTGCTCACATGACGTGAGTGAAGTGACCTGAGGCAGCGTAAAACTCAGCGAATCAGTCGCCCATGTGACATTCCACAATGATATTGAAGGGTGGAAATGTTTCTCGATTTATGAAGTGACAGCAACAATAACATTTATTTCTGTCGGGCTGATCACATGTCGTGCCTCATTATGTTTTCATGTCCGGTAGCTTGCCTACCGTACTTAGCCTCTGTGTATTCGGGTGAAGATATTGCCAAAAGAAATGTGGTCAAGAAATTTAGAATTTTAGTCTCATCTTTTTTGTTCGTCCGTATCTTTTTCCGTCGGGAAATTGTGACCAACGATTTATAATGCTTTGTAATAGTATTTATTATTATTATTATTATTTACACTAACGTTCAAGCCTGTGAAAACCACGAGAGCAGTCAAACATGGCACAAAATGCACCTGCTGTTTTGTCACAAGGCTTAAACTATTTTAAAACAATTTAAAAAGATTTAGAAACAATTTGATTAAAAAAAAAAAATGAATCACAGCTGTTGTCCACTTTTTTCAGTGTGGATACGATGAGGGCCGATGAGATTTGCACATCAAAATGCTTTAGTTTAGTTCTGACTTTCACATTCAAAATCTGATTCCAATGGTATATTTGGAAACTTTGTACTCCAGCCTAACTTCCTTTTTTGTCCTTTTTGACACAAATTAGTGGGACTAATATCAAGCAGGAAGCCTCAATAATGTGCTCTATTGGGCCCAAAATGTCCATTACATCCTGCTTTTTGTCCACCAGTAATATCATTCATCACTGTCAGAGTGTGACAACCACCTGTAAATGTCAGCAGTGTGCTGCCAGAGCATAACCTTCATTTCACAGCTGGCGAGTAGGCAGCTGTTAGTGCCAGATGTTATTAATAATTGTGAAGTGAGTTGCACCGATCTGCCTCCTTACTCAGCACAGGCTGTGTGCGCTTGAGCCTATCTGCCATTTTACGTCCAGATGATGGTGCGGCCATGCCTTTATAGTGATGATGCTTAGCTCTAGGGTTGGACAATTAATATCAGTTTGAATTCCATCCATTTTCCGAACCGCTTTATCCTCACAAGGGTCGCAGGGTGTGCTGGAGCCTATCCCAGCGGTATTTGGGCAGTAGGCGGGGGACACCCTGAACCAGTTGCCAGCCATCGCAGGGCACACACAGACGAACAACCATTCGTGCTCACACTCACATCTAATGACAATTTGGAATGTTTAATCAGCCTGCCATGCAAGCGTGCTTTTGGAATGTGGGAGGAAACTGGAGTACCCAGAGAAAACCCACGCAGGCCCGGCGAGAACATGCAAACACCACACAGGAAGGCCCAACCCACAACCTCTGCACTGTGAGGTCGACGCGCTAACCACTGGACCACCAGGACGCCCTCAGTTTGAATTGTGATTTCGATTTTGGTTTCTCTCGATTTCTCAAACGTTATAATCGATGCAGAACGGCACAGTTTGTTTCCAAGTCCACTTTCTGTCCAAGTGACAGACTTAATGTGAGAATGCCAATTGTTGCATCGTAGAAGGGAACACATTGCAAGCCCACTCCCTACTCTTGTAGCTGGGTAGTTGGATGACATCACAGAGAGGCCAGTCACAAGGTGCGGTCACGTTTCCCGACCCTCCGAACTTTGTCGCTTCAGACACGAGGCAAGGAGCAAGTGCAAATGCTCTGAGGCGTATCAGGATCTACAGAGTGATAAAGTTGATTGCATTTTGTTAAGAGGTTGAGCACAGTCTTATTCGTATTGGCACAAGCCAAACAACAGAATTGCCACTGCATGGTAACCATATGATCAGGACGTGGAACGTAAACTGGCACCTGGCGAATCTTCTCTGATGGTTAAGCATTTGAGGACAAAATTCAGTGCGCTCGTTGAGCAGTGCTCTTTGTCCACAACATGAAAAGGAGCACAGATGCAACGTTGAGATGGTCTTTTCAAACGAAGACTGTCAGATTAATTCTGAGATTCTGGGGCTGGAAACTAGCGATTGTCACAACACTTTCTCCTCGTCCGCGGTGCCAATCCAAAACATTGCTCTTGGAGTTACGGACTCAACCTTTTCCCATTTGTGCTTGGTTAAAAAAGACACATTAGTTACCTGTAAGCAAAGCTACCATTCTTCTTTTCCCCTGTTGATCCATGCTGCTTTTTCCTAAATACTCTAGGAGCGACTTCAAACTGTTTCATTTACAGACTCCACTCTGAAGTCATGAAGTTAAAAATGACGCTGGTCAGATAATAGTTGTCATAATGTCAAAATTCATCGAGCAATTTTTTATGCAGGAAAAAAAAACTTGGTATATTGGCTATTTATGACAAATATAGTATGTGTTGTCACAAACTGTATCATGACTGAGCCTCTGGCGAAAGATCCCACTAATTCAGTCGGGCATTCAATTGGAACATCCTAATAACCCTTTATTTATGTATTTATTTATTTGGAATCATAAAGCTTGTTCTCACATGGCTACACAAATAATTTCCGCAGCCAGAACAATGACAAATTCCTTGAATAGAGTTTCTGTTCCCTAAATGTTGCAGGATTGTTGCTCTGGTATTCCAGATGGTTTACGATTACCATACTGTCTCCCTATGTATCACGTATGGTACTGCCATTTTGAGATTCCCACCCTTGCTGAGTCGACAGGTTTGACCTGGTTTGAAATACCATCCGTCATTTTCTATTCCACGTATCTTTTTCATGGTCACGGGGCAGCTTGAGTCTTCCATCTGAGGTCTGGGCAAGAGGTTGGAGGTACACAGACCTAATAAAGTCAATCACAGGGCCATAGTTACTTGGGCCGTTGCTTTGGAAAGACCCCCAATGGTATGCTACTCGCTAGACTACCAACGAGCAATCACACTGACTCATTTCCTGTTTTTATGTCTTAATTTTCTTTTTTAAACACATTTTTACAACATGTTCAGTGCTTTGTATGCACTCACGGTTGTTTCAGAATCCTCTATAAATAAAGATGAGCTGAGTCGTGCGTTTATCCCCCTCAAATATTCATTTTCACTAACTGTCAGATGCTGACCGCGGTTGGCTGCCAACCGGTTCAGGGTGGACCCCACCCACTGCCCAAAGACAGCTGGGATAGGCTCCAGCACGCCTGTGACCCTTGTGAAGATAAAGCGGTTCAGAAAATGGATGGATGACTGTTCGATGCTGAGTCATGCTGAAACAAAAGCCGTAGAAAAAAAAGTGTTTTAAAAGTAGACAGAGAGGGGTCTTGCTTAATGTTTAGCGGGAGGTCATTTCAAAGAGAGGGACCAGCAAGACTCTGATTCTTTACAGAGAGTCCTAAGGGCACTCAATTGAGTGTTGCATTTGTCTTTTTGTGAGTCAGTATGTTTACATGCACAGCCAAAGTACCGTACATTTGCAGCTCAATCGACACATCAAATGTTACCTGAACAATCTGATTGTGAGCGACTAATCGGCTGCGTCTGTGTATCTGTGTTAAACTGTTTGCTTGAGGTGCCGTACAGATTACACATACAGACACACAATGATGAAATTCATGCTCCCAGGTGACGTGAGTAAAGGTGTTGCCTCGGTTGCCACAGTGATGATGGCAGACAGAATTGTCAGTTTCCCACTGGTGGGGAGGGGAGGGGTGGGGAGGAGTTTCGCTTCAGGCTCAGTCTCTATGGTAATTATGCTGATCGGAACATGGAGTGCTTCCATCCAGATACACTAGAAAATGTATTTCAATCGTGTGTGTGTGTATATGTACATATATTGGAGAACTAAAGACAGCCAGTGGGAGGGACATTGTTATTTTTTGCGGGAAGCTAGCATCATCGTCAAATTGATAATTGAGCATTTTGCATGGCAAATAGGATGGAGCTGCGCTTAACACGGGTAATTTAACAGACCACCTGAAAATAAATGATGCCCCCCCTCCCCCCCAAATACATTGCAGAGATTAGGGATTGAGATTTATCAGTATCAGCAGATCCTCAAAAGCAGGTGACTTAGACTCGGGCGCAGAAAAAATCTGATCGTACATCACATTTGGAGTTCAGAAAGAACTGCTATCACATTTCCTGCCAACAAATTATTGTATGAGGCTCTTAACTCAGAGGGCTTTCTTAATTTATGTGCGCCTGCGTGAGCCTCATGCATTGCAAAGCATTTATTTTCCAATTATGCGCGTGTGTGTATGTCCGTCATTGGTGGCCACTCGGGGTGTGCATCTCTCCACAAAAGCAGATTTAATATAATTCTTGATACTTTGGGTACAATACGATTCAGGAATGAAACTATTTTAAAGTGGAGGGATTTGAGTCAATGATGGGTCGATGAGGCGTGTTGACACGACACGACCAATGCTGTGTTGAGACTGTGAATTGTGCCACCCAGACTTTAAAAATCTCTGCAGGCGACCCACTAACTAATTCGATGACCTCGTAGTGTGTACAGTAAAATCATTGATGTATTTGAATAGAATAGAAATACCCTGATTCTTTTTTGTACGCATTCATATTGTATTTTTTTCATATCATTACATAATGTTAACATATATCATGATGTGGATGAGGATGCTTGTGGACAGATGCGTTTACAGTTTTTTCTTCATAAAAATAAAATTTCCAAAGTTTTAAAATTGTGTCTATTACGGTTTTTTTGCTGGGTGCTTCGGGAACTTCATTCTCTTGCTTGCCCTGAGAATGCCTCATTGAGGAGGTGCTTTTGTTTGTGTATGACAGCTATGCAGAACAAATGCGATATTTGACCTGCAAAAAAAAAAATTACAAATGTGAATAGTCAACTAATAATTACCTTGACATTAATTTGAAATTGAATGGAACAAGGCAAAATTCTGAGAGGAACCGGGTCAAACAAGAAGATTACAAATAAATATTGTATACCTTATTTATTATCCAACGCAAGATCAAAATGGTCCCACACGGCAGACAATTTCCATTTCTGGGCCCGTTCCGTGACCGGCAAACGCATCAAGCACCCGGGAGTTTTGGCTTGTTTCATCAGTTTCATCGCCTCAACAGATACGCTTCCTTATAATCACAGTTTGGCGCATTTTTGCCAAGTCGATGCAGTTCATGCATCAGTCACGTGATCTTCTTAAAGCAGTACGCGCACCGACGCAGGCATTGCTCTGTGAGCTCGGCGCATCGGTTTTGCTGGACCCATCAACACACAGTGGGTTTATGATTCAATTTGATATTGTACGGCTGTAGCTTTTGTCACGTTTTATTAGGATGGACATGTAAAAGCTGTCGGGTATCAGTTAAATTCAAGGAACAACAAATCATCAGCTACGTCAACCCGATTTCTATCTTGCGTACATCTCTCCTAAAACATGCTCCAGATGCATTAATTACAACTCACTTCCACATTTCAAAAACATGCATGGCAGGTTCATGAAACACTCGAGATTGTCCTTGGATCTTTGGTGGGACAAGAAATACCACAGATGGTATGCCTGCACTTGATGTACCGGTAGTCTGCCTCCCCCACCCCACCCTGCTCCCCACAGCAGGCATGGGCCACACTGATAAGGCTGCATAATTAATAGTGCAGCAAGACGGACGGACAGCCAGAATTGTGGGGGGGACACTTCCTAGAATGAGTGTTCGCTAAGGGCGTTCTTATCGTGCCAAAAAATGCATGAAAGCCTTTCAAGGCCTACGTGTGAGAAAGAAGATGCGTCATGTGTGTAGCGCCTTGTTGGTTGCTGTGGAACCATATCTTGATGCACCGTACTGTAAAAATGCCTCTAAATCAAAGAAAACCTTGACTGGTGGATTGAGACGTGACAGATGATGATGATGTGGCGAAAATCATATTACATGCATTTCATGATTTTACTTTCCTGCTATTTGCAGTTTGTCTTTATAAACTGCATAACAAAATGTGTCAAATTGTCTTTGCGTTATTAACCTGGAATCATAAATAAGATAACGTAAGTCCTCCAACAGCTGCAACGAATGTCTTGCTTTTATGTTTTGCTTGATTTTTCCCTTTTTCATTTTTAAGAGACCAAGGGCACCATTTACAAAAGATATGTGCAAGCAAAAATAGGGCATCGACTTGATTGTGCACGCAAACCAATGCAGAATGTGATCTGCTTCCTTCTCTCCTGAATAAAAACTGCTCAGTCGTCCCAGGAGAGCGTGCGTGTTGCTTATCTGAAGCACTTACCTGAAGTCACCACGAAAGGAGGAAAAAATTAAAAGTGAGACTGTTGTGCTGTAGCTTGCTTGGGCGATATCAACGATGAACTTTAGTCTCGAATCAGCTCCCACACCAACCTGGTGCCCCCACCGACCGCATGGGTAGCCTTGGGTCTGTTCTTAAAATAGCTCATCAGTCTGTCTTTGTCAGCACGCAATTTAGAGCGCGCTGTTTGGGATCTTAGTAGATCAGGCCTCAGTTGCTGCATGCAAAGCTTAAGCCACTTGAATTTCGGCCATGCATTGTAATTCGGTGATCCAGGTCGGTTGAACTGCCACTGCCTGCATTTTGTGTTTGGAAATCGGTAAACGGGCAGCTTTGTTCTCCGCGAAAAATGGGCCTAATTGCATCGTGTTCTAGCTTATCTCATAAATCACCTCTGAAAGTATTGTAACAGTCGAGACAACTCTTTCATTTTTGCTGTAAACTCAAAACACCAACACCTCTCAATGCAGCAGAAATGTTGGTACCCCTTCGCCACTCAAATGAGACAGCTGGAGCAGTTAGCTCCAGTACGCTAGCAGCTCATCTGTGGGGAGTTGGCTTTGGAAGCCAGGGGGCCGCCGTTCCAAACTCACTGTGCCCCCCAAAAAAGCTCCAAATCAGAATCTGACAGACATTTAACGCTTTTTGTTTCAAGAATCAAAGTACAATAATAAGACATTCTGTACCTCGGCAACAAAACAGACCTGTCAGTTACAGGGACCAGTATTTTTTGCTGAAAAGAAAAATGGAAGAGGTTCAAACAAAATGTGACCTCAAAATAAATTGGCTCATATTTATCGTTTGAGGTCAGTTGCTGTATTGGGTGGTGTGCGGTGGGGGTGCTTCATACTGTTTTTCATCAGATAATCTTGCAATAGTTCGGAAAGCATTTCAATTAGGAATTGCTTTTATAGCATCGTGGGGAATTTCTACTGCAGGAGAATTTGCACACCTAGCAGTTATGTGCCCTGAATTTCTGCTGACTTAAACGGAACTATTTTCTCCGGGTCAAGCTCATATAACATTGGCCCCAGTTTTCCTGGTTTATTCCCTGCAGATATGTATGGCAAACTATATAATGGCAGACTCAGACTAACAGGAGATATTTTCTCTGACTGGGTTGCGCTCCTAATTCACTTTCCAGATTAGCACCCCCATGATCTTTACAAAAACAGGACCGAGAAGTAGGGATGTCCCAATCACATTTTTTGCACCCGAATCCGGGTCCAAGTTGCTTGATTTTGAGTATCTGCCAATACCAAGTCCCAACATCCAATCCCTATGCGGTGCAATGCAATGAAGAAAAAGACCACATCCCACTTGTCTCACTTATCTTTTTTTTTTAAAATAAAGATAATGTATATGCCTGTAAACTGTTGACAGGCTTTCGAGCTGTCTGTGCAGTCGAGCACAATGTAATTCTTTCCCTCATCGTTTAAAAAAAATTATTTGCCGTGTGCATTTATTAATGAATGAGATAATTAATTATCATTTGATCAATGATCATTTTATTAATGAATGAGATCATTTTATTAATCAATGAGATGCAGCTTTGTGCTGCATCTCATTGGGACTCATTGGGAACATGAGTTTTGAGCGCCTATCCATAAATTCATTTGTACTCTGCTAATATTCGCATTTGGGTTGTAGAAAAGACATTCTCTTAATCTAAACCAGTGGTGCCCAAACCTTTTGGACCGAAGATTGACTTTTCGATCAACCAACCTCCCGCAATCGACCCGTTACCGCACACGCACATTGACACACACGTTGCCATGATGAGCAACAGCCCGACACGGACGAATGCGATGCACTTTTGCAGCCTGTTAACTATCGTAGCTCACACATACCATTTTATAGTGCTTCCCTCGCCCCTCTAGATTCCTATTCTTTGCCCGTGCCCTCGCTGAATTGTACACGAAACAAACTTTGAATGAGAATAATAATAACGATAAAAGATATAGCGCAACAGCTCTGATCACAAGCTGCAATTGCAGACTGCTGAGCGCTAACAACTTCCGGTGACGCAGGTCACACGACACCGTAGGTTAATGATTTACCTGCTTTATTTTATTTTTAAAATATTTTTTTGTGAAAATGAGACTGATAGGATGATTAGGGATGATTGCAGTCTATGTACATTATCACCCAAAAAAAATATATGACTAACATGCTCAAAGACACACAAATTGTTGTTTTGGGGTTTTTTTTCTCCTCAACACCCCTCGCAATCGACTTGGGACCAGTCCGCGATCGCGATCGATGTAATGGGCACCCCTGGTTCTAAACCATAATGCATTTCTACTTTTCATCCTCATGTGCTTCTCCTAATTTTCCCCACTCCCTGCAAGTGTTTGACTATCTGCTCAAGCTTGCCGTCTGATCCTGATTTGCGTCATCACACTCATTGTTGTCTCTCCGCCCGGTCCTGCCTCTCTGCTTTGATGCCGGGACACTGATTTATAAGTCTGCAAGTGAAGGTTTGGCTTGAACAGCTGTAAACAAGTACTTCACCCCAAATATTGTACGGCAACATCGGCTCCCCACTCTCAAAGCCTGCTCCTTTTTTGCTCTCATCCACTCTCATCACCTGAAACGCATCAATCATGCTGCCTGGAACGAATTTGCACCCAGACTTCATGTGTAATTGTGTTGCAAGAATAGCTCAGTTTGCGATCAGTCTGACTGCAGCATTCAAAAGCGGATTAATTAATTTCAGGGCATATGGAACCTATACCAAGCACCAATGGTGAAATAATTGCTTCCATGATTCATAAATTAGCAGGGTTTTTTTTTTGTTGTAACCTTCACACTTATTAAACGGAGAATCCATCCTTACTTGTGAAGAGGACTTCATCCCGAGACTGCTCTGAGTGAATCAGTCTGCAGGGGGGGGGGGGAGGCTCCATCTCATAAAACAACATTTGTTTGCCTGCCAGGGGCTTCAATACCATTAACAAGATTAGGGAGAGCACAATGGCACTGGTCCCTCTCCTCTCTCCCTGTGCTGCCACCCCTCAGTATCCCCTCTGATTTTGTACAAGCTGATTTGGAAGTACAATGCCAACAGTGTTTTTCTGCAGCATCTCTGAAAATGTCCAACCCCTCCCCACCTAAAAAAAAAGTATTAAATTCAGGCAGTCTTCTGTTGCAGCTCACGCACACCACTACACTCTATTGCTCTTGCGATGACAGAAGTGTCCCATATTTGACTCAACAGAGAGATTATGTCTAACATTATGTTGAGGAAGAACATGAAAAAGCCTGCAAGGGCACAGAAGGTAAAAAACTGCATTAATGTTTTAGGTTGAGACTTTAGCAATTTATCGTTGTAAATTGTCTCGTATGATTAAATCACTGCTGTGTTTAGAGGTTGCCAACTTTAATGTTACTAGTATGGTGCCAATTCACAGGACAAGTCATCTTAAGGCGCTTTATACATTAAGCAGATCAAGGAGCCACACTTGTCATGCATTATACATAACCTGTGTATGTATTTAAGGAAGCTGTTTAGCCTCACACGAGCAAGCACTTGTTGACAGAGGCAAGGAATAACTCCCTCTAAGAAAGAAACCTTCATCAGAACCCAGGGTTTGATGCATACCATTCTGCCTTGGGTTGAGATGAAGAGACAGACTAGAGCAGCGGATCTTAACCTGGGTTCGATCGAGCCCCAGGGGTTTGGTGAATCGGTCTCAGCGGTTCGACGGAGCCTCTGCCATGGAGGTTAAGACACACCCGACTCAACATGTCAGTTAGTTATGATATGCCCGCTTGGCCATCACTGGGTGCAGATGATCACATTACATTGCTTGTCCAATCAGTGCTGCGGGAAATTTAGTTCACTCCGTAGTCAACATATGACTGCCGTGATAGTACGTCATGCACGGTTCATTTTGTGCCCAATTTTAAAACGGATACTTATGTCTTAAAAATGTATTTACTTTTTTCTGGTTTTAATAAATGCGTTTTTTAATGTCTTGAATTTGTAAAAAATTGAATTTAAATTTTTCACTAATGAAGGGTTTGATGAATATGCAGTTGAACTGGTTAGTTTCAATACTTCGAAGAAGGTTAAGAACCACTGGACTCTAGGGACATAGAGAAAACAGGATAGAGGGGTTTGGCAACGAGAGAATAACAGGCACGGTCATAGCTGTATCAACAACAGGAGTAGTTCCATGATGACAGCAACAACGGCAATACTGTACTGGTCCGCTTCCATTACAACCGTCCTCACCACCACTGATATAACAAACCGATAAAGGTGAAGCCACACCTCCGGAAACAGGGAGGACAAGACACAGGACAAAAGCGAAGACAAGTGAAACATGTTGGTAACATACGGCATGAATGGCAATACAACAAAAGCTTACCCAGCAATACCTGTTACTAGGGCTGGGTGATCTGACTGAAACTTATATCACGATGAAAATTAAAAACCTATCAAAAAGAAGACTCAATTTAACTTCTTTTTTTTTTTACTTAAAATACTTAGGATTAGATGCAGATGAGAATGAGAACGTGAGTAAAAAATAGGAAGCAATTTAACTTCTGTCCTTCGGTGTGATTCTGAGCGCATCAACTGTCGTGATCGCACAGCTCAGCGTCATTCGTCGCGGTAATGTTCCCATCAAAGGCAATGCATGTACATTGAAAATACACTTTGCCTTGCTCATGTCTCAACGGATTTTCGTTTTCGTTACTCCCCCCGACCCAACGCCAAGGCTTGTGTTATCAATACAAAAGATGCATCCTTGTTATTTTGTTTTTTGTTCCAACCACAAACATGGAACGCACCAACACTTAGTCCATACTAGCTTAAACGTTGCGCTTTAACTGTCACAATTCTGGTTGATTGATGTCGCAATTTTCAACAGAGCGTTGCTCGTACAAATCACAATTCATGAAGCACCGGTTGTCAGTAGAGATGGGCGGTGAAGCTTCATGTAGCGTTGAGGCCTTCCTTCGAATTGTGCTGTAACATATTCGGAGCTTTGATGCTTCAATGACCACAACTTTTACTTGACAGTAAAAGATCAAAACAATCCCACACTTTTGAACGTTGCTTTCCACTGGTCACTATTATAAATATCACCCCCCAAAAATATTGTTCAATAATGTTATGGTTATTACACAAGTTAGCGCCAAAACAAGCTGTCAAACCAATGACAGCGACCAAACCATTACGAGCCGTCAGTCCGCGCTGACGTGTGATGCTTTTAGCGTAATCGGACACATGATATATTAGAAGGATCCAATCTTCTAAGTACCATTTTGAAGCCATGTGATTCAGGAAGGCTGACGCAAGATTTGGGGTTATCGGGTTCATCTGACCATCTCGAATTAACAGAAGCATAGAATCACTTTTTTACTGATGCATGTACATAATGAAGAAAACCTTTGTTATTGTTTTCTGTGAAGTAAACTAAGAGAAGCTTATCTGTGTAACATGGATAAGGGACATGAAGGGGTGAAATAACCGGCAAACATTGGCCGATTTGCAGATGATTGTTGCCGATGCTAGAAGGGCTATAATCGGTGGATTTAATCGCCAGGCCGATGAATTGGTCAGGCTTTAGCTTTAAGTGTCACTTTCGAATAAACAAGAGGGTGTGTGCCCCCTGAACTATGTCAGAAAGATGTTTCCAGAGGAGGCTATTGCTCCCATTCTATTTGGAATATTTTTTTTATGAACCAAAAGTGAATCTAAGCGTTGGGAGCTTAGCTTTCTACTAGTTTGAGTGATAGAAATGGATGGATCGGTAGCATTGAGGCAATTTTCAGCCTAGTTTCAGTGCAGAAGAGAAATGGTTTGTTTTTTTTCAATTAAGATGAGTAATAGGCTCTCCATTACAGAGGGCCTTTCTGTCAATTTTACTCTTCTTGTTTCCAATCCCGAGGTACTATAAGCGTTTCATCCAACAATGGCGTCTGCCCTCTTGCGGCATTTTCCCAACAAATAGAATTTGACTGCAGCCAAGTCCTCTGTGCTCAAAACATCTTAGTAAAATCCCTCTCGCCCTGTCTTCCAGGTGCCCACAGATGGCTTGACGGGACTGCTGGCTGAGCCCCAGGTGGCCATGTTCTGCGGGAAACTCAACATGCATGTCAATGTGCAGAATGGCAAGTGGGAACCAGACCCCACAGGCACCAAGAGCTGTGTTGGTACCAAAGAGGGCATCTTGCAGTACTGTCAGGAAGTAAGAGGCTCTAAATCTATTCTTGCATTTTCTGTTGGTAATCTTAGGGCCGTGTGGTGGTGGGTGGGGGGCGGGCGGGGGGGGAGTAAGCGAACCGAGAAGCAGTCAGAGAAGTAATTTCCTCCCAGGGCATTTTCATCATCTCCACCTTTGATGCATTCAGTACTTGATCTGTATTTAGCAGATTGTTCGTTGTTATAACTATGGTTATTTTTGTCGCAGCAAACAAAATAGAAAGATGTTACAACACATTTTTCCATTTACTTGGTAAAATAAGGCACATTTGTCCACACATATTTTCCAGCAGATTTACCGCATCGTCTTATTGTGTCGGGAAGGCGTGCACATAAGTGCGTCAATCTGTTGTTGTTAAAATGACAAACGATTCATATGCAAAGTGTGTTTTATTGATCATAAACTACAGTGTTGCTGTAGACACAACACAATGAAAACAGATTATTTAAAGACATGACATTCATGTGAGCTTCAGAGAGGACTATGGAGATAAAGACTCAGATCTGTCGAGACACCGCACCATCATACCACATTTAAAAAGTATTACAATGTACAGGTCTTCGAGAGGAGATTTGCTTTTCAGAGTAGGTATAGAAGGATGCTTTCAGAGGTCAACAGTGTGATAACCCGTGTCTGAAAACCTGAGATAAATTTGTCACTTTTGCAGGTTTATCCAGAGCTCCAAATTACCAATGTGGTGGAGGCCAACCAGCCCGTCAGCATACAAAACTGGTGCAAGAAGGGTCGCAAGCAATGTCACAGTCACATGCACATCGTAGTGCCCTACCGCTGTTTGGGTGAGTTCATCTTTATGGGAGGGGCACCTTGATTCACAGATCCTTTTTTCCCCCCAAGCATTTGTAACTGGGGTTGGCAGACCCCTGCAAATGACAGTTTGAATTGTCCAAACACCATTTCCAATACGGTTGGGATGTTGCGTAAAATGTCAATAAAAACGGAAAACGTTCATTTGGAAGTCTTTGGCAACTATGTTAAGTGGATACACGACAAAGACAAAGACAAGATGTTCAAACTGAGCAACTTTGTTTCTTTTCTCATACTCATTTTGAATTTGATACCAGCAACACAATCCCAAAAAGCTGAGTCAAGGGCATGGTTACTGCTGTTTTGCGCCACCTTTTTGTTTTAACAACACTCACTCAGCGTTTCAGAACTGAGGACACTAACGGATAACATATTTTCGATGGAATTATTTGTCATTTTTGCTTGATGTACGACCTCATTTGCGCAATAATCTGAGGTCTTTGTAATGCGCCACCTATTTTCAATGGGAGACCAGTCTGGACTGCTGGCAGGCCGGTCTAGTACTCACACTGTTTTACTCCAAAGCTATGCTGTCGTAACAGGTACGCAGCTGGTTTCTCACCTTCTGCCTGATGATGAGATAGACCGTATATGATGAAATCCTTACAATTCTTAAATGAGAAATATTGTTCTTCCAACATTGGACTGTTTGCATGTCCTAAGTGGTGAGCCTCACCAATTCGGGGATGCCCCTTTTACACTCAATCATGACATGTACCCGCATTCAATTAACCATTTCACCTGTGGAATGTTTCAAATGGGTGTTTTTTAAGCATTCCTCAACTGTCCCAGTCTTTTCTTGCCCCGTGCCAGCTTTGTTTGGAACGTGGTGAAGGTATTAAATTAAAAATGAGAGAATGTTTGTCTTTAAAAAAAAAAAGCATAACATAAATTAGTTTGAACATCACATAATGTGTCATTGTAGTTTATTTAATTACATCGAGGTTGAAATGGATTTGCAAATCATTTAGTGTAATTGTGTTTATTTACATTTTACACAGGGGCCCAACTTAATTTAAATTGAGGTTTGTACATACCCCTGCTCAATTGAGTTTTGCAATTAAGTTTAATGCATTTTTCTCTGGAAGAAAAGACATTGTTTCAGTGTTGGGAAGCAAATGAAATCAATTTGATTTGATGGTAATTAGTTAAGTTATGTATGCCTGCTGTCAACGTTGGAGTCAGTCAAGCTTGGGTAAAGGTACTGTTGAAATTTGTTCTCTGGATGTAACCACTCTGATGATGCCGAGCGGACGCCGTCCATTTATTGCGTATTAAAATATGGGGATTTTCCATGCTGTAGTTGGAGAATTTGTGAGCGATGCCTTGCTGGTTCCTGACAAGTGTAAGTTCTTGCATCAGGAGCGCATGGACCAATGTGAGAGCCATCTGCACTGGCATACTGTGGCCAAGGAAGTGAGGACACACACTCACACACACATCACTATTGCGTCAAAGAGCAAAAAATAGACCTTTCCTCTCCGACTGTCTTTGTCATTCTGGATTGAATTTTCTAGTCCTGCACAGACCGGACCATGAATCTCCATGACTACGGAATGCTTCTTCCATGCGGTATTGACCGTTTCCGAGGGGTGGAGTTTGTGTGCTGCCCAACAGAGGCTGAGCGCGACGCTGACAGCGCCGAGCAGGATGGCGACGACTCCGACGTTTGGTGGGGTGGAGCAGAGACTGACTATTCGGATAACAGGTACTTGATGTACTAACGGGGTGTGCAGAATTTGAGAAAGATGAGAGATCCTGTCACTCGGCCGAACAATTGAAAGGCTTTAATAATATCGTTATCACACATTACACGTTTCGAGTAAAGGTGTTATGGTCGGTCTTTCCAGCTCATCATGGAATTGCTCAATGCTCACAAACAACTCAAGTGCATGTGCCAACCTGCTGATTTTCCTCATGACTCGACAAACCCAAACACGAGGAAATAACAGCAATGCACAAAAACATTTAATTATAAAAGGGGGAGGTGTAAGTGTTGAGTTGACAAGTAGCGTTATTGTTAGTTTCATTGTGAGATGATCATAGGTAGCATGCGGATGAAGTTGTACTTCAAAGTTTACATAAATTCATTAGTGTGACTAATGTCAGTAATGTGGGGCTTTTCATTGTTTGTTTTTTCCACTGTTCATTTTCCAAGGTGCAATCATTATAGCATATACTCAAGAATATTAATGTGTATTCTACAGCTGACTGGTAGCCAGTGGAAAGCCTTTTGGACTGGAGTAACATGTTCTGATGTTTGTTCTGGCCAGAACCTGAGCTGCATGATTAATGATAAATGATGGACAATGCTGTAGAAAAAATCAACTGGTACATGAATATGGAGGACGTGACTTTCTGTCATCATCGTCCTCATTCCCTGCCTCATTTGTATCGCCTTTTTTTTTTCCTTCCGCAACTTCCCCTTCCCGTCCATGCCTCCTCATTTCGCTTCCTCTCCCAGTATGGTGCGGGAGCCAGAGCCAGCAGAGCAACAAGAGGAAACCAAGCAATCTGTGGCGGAGGAGGAGACGGCTGAGGGAAATGATGAGGCAGAGGATGCGCTGGACAATGACCAAGATGGAGATGGGGAGGAGGACGAGGAGGACGAAGAGGAGGAGGATGACATGGCTGCCGACACCCTTGATGACGACGACGACGACGACGATGAGGCAGCCACCAATGTTGCCATGACAACAACCACCACCACCACCACCACTGAGTCAGTTGAGGAGGTCGTCAGGGGTGAGTTAGCACTTCCCTGGCGCACGTTCTAGTCTCATCTCATCTGGGAAGTTGTATTTCTTAATTTCCTTTAAGTGTGCGTGTGTTGGCGTGGGGGTGGGGGGGTTCCTTCTTCGCAGATGTATATGACATTATTACTGACTTTGCTCGGTGCAGTGGATGTGGATGACAGGTTTGTGTGTGTATCCTCCAAGATGTGTGCTGGGCCAGTGCAGAGACTGGTCCATGCCGGGCCATGCTGCCCCGCTGGTACTTTGACCGCCAGGAGGGCCGCTGTGCTCAGTTTATCTACGGCGGCTGCGGAGGCAACAGGAATAACTTTGAGTCCGAGGAATACTGCCTGTCTGTCTGCAGAAGTGTCAGTAAGTTCTGCCAGCAGCAGATGACCCAGACCAGCTATCCTTGACAGCGTGCTACTTGTTTGACTCTAACCTCCTGCAAGACGCTCACTGCTCCTTCTCAACTTTCCCGAGCTCCTGCCTCCATTCCTGGCTAATATTTTAACTCTTCTCTGCCTTGTGTGTTTTTCATAACATGTCCTTTATTCGACCTGACTTCATGCTGCTGCAACTTATTTTAAGGTTCATGGTTAATGCCTGTCAGATCATTCGGTTGAGAGAATTTCAAATAGTTACTCACTTTGATTAAGTCCAACTACCAGGATGCTTCATTACATGAGGAGCTGCTTCATTGCATGGTCTGTCCCACTGCCCCCCTCTGGCTCGACATCTATTTTCATGACAGTGTGTTTTCTTTAGGGCTGCGAGCATAGTCAAAGCGAGAGTTTACTGCAGCAGCCTATCAATACTAATAATCACACAGGTGCGCCTCAGCCAAGAGTCGAAACATGTCCCGAAATGTTGTGGCTTGCCATGAATGAGCTGGTGATTTTTTAAATTTTAATAGAGACTGTGTTTTCATAGTTTGACTGCCGTTTAAGTGTCCTCCTTCATAGCGTGTAACATCATGTGATTGTTTTTTGGTATCTTGTGCAGTCATGCACTCTCAGACGACATAACCAATTTCAATTGATGTCTGACCTTCATGCCTACACACACACACACACACACACACACACACACACACACACACACACACACACACACACACTTTTTGATTGGTTTTACTAAAGATAATCAACTCTACTGATTACCGGTAATTCAGGTTTCACGTCGTGTGTCTTGGTAAGAAGTTAACACTCATGGCTGTGGGATTAACTTGAGCTCAGTATATTTGGAGATACTCCACCCTGCTATTTACATCTGTATAACTAACTGAGTGGGGGTTTTAAATTTGTCATACACAGGATGATGGGCAACATGCGGTGTTTACTTTTGCTCGTTTCCTTTTGAACGATTCAGGTTTCCTCTCACTATCTTGTTTTCTTCCTCTCATGACCTATTTTGAGCTCTCTGTCCTCATGCAGCCATATGTGACAATACAGGAATACTTTCTTTGTAATCCCATCCGCCTGTCTCCGCTTTTTTTCCCTCGTGTTCACATAGTGCCCACAGCCACACCCGGTTCTCCTGACGCCGTGGACCACTACCTGGAGACGCCTGCTGATGAAAATGAGCACACCCATTTCCAGAAGGCCAAAGAGAGTTTGGAGGCTAAGCACCGTGAAAGGATGTCCCAGGTATGCATAGAATAGAAGGGTGGCGTTTCCCATCATATCATATTCAGTCGCTACTTCCCTGACAGTTGTCAATAAAGTCCATTAATAAATCCGATTGTAGCCCCAAGGATTGTCTTTGGAGCTGAGAAAATGAACAGTGTTTTCTTTTTTTAATAGGAAATTGAAGGCGGAGAAGTTATAGCAAAAATGGATAAGTGCATCCATTAATCCTCCCCCGGGTGGGATGCCTGCACTGATTCTTATTTTATTTTTTTTAATTGCATTCCTTAATGAAGTGGTTACGTAGCAGATGGTGCACGCTGCACAGCAACAGCTTCAAAGCTGTAGACGAGGACACTTTGTGGAGGACTTGGAATGGTGTTTCCTTGTGCTGGAGTTTGTTTATTTTTGCCTGAGTGGCTTCGGGCCCCGCATCATCAGGTTGCGCACGGTTGACTTCCCCTTTATAGGCAATGTTGTGTGTCGGCCACAGGCCTGAGCTCAGCCAGTGAGTCAGAGAGGATGCAACCCAAAAGAGAGAGAATTCACACTTGTGAACGGCATCTCTCTGCGAGCCTGCAGTGGAACATTTATGTGAATGTGTGACTCCTGAAAGACAGTCATTCCTGCAAATGCTATTAGTATGGAATAATTTGGTATTATTTTTTCCTCCACTTGTCTCTGAAACCATACAGTATAATTGCAGCACAGTTGTTAGGTTAGTTTTCCCAGCCCAGACACACATTGGTTCCAAAATCATGGGCCGAAAAGCAGTGGTGCCGTAAACAATGTCGTGTTGTCCTTCCCACTCTGCTCATAGCGTGCAGAGTGCATATGTGCATGGCATATTGGGATGGGTGTCATGTGTTGTCGCTGTTGTTTTCCTTCAGCTTGGTGGCAGCATATTCCAGCAGTCACACGAATAATTCTGAGCAAATTCCAATTTGATGGGCACGATGTCTCCCTACTTGTGCTCAGGTGATGAGAGAGTGGGAAGAGGCTGAGAGGGAAGCAAAGAATCTTCCACGCGCAGACAAGAAGGCAGTCATCCAGGTAACGTAGGCATATTCTGAATGCCGGCTCTAAAGATTGTTGACCTAGCACTACTTGAAATGTTTCAACTGTGCATTTTAGCGTTTCCAAGAGAAGGTCGAGACACTGGAGCTGGAAGCAGCCAGTGAACGGCAGCAGCTGGTGGAGACTCACATGGCCCGAGTGGAAGCTCTTCACAACGACCGCCGGCGCCAGGCGCTGGAGAGCTACCTGACGGCCCTGCAGCAGGATCCCCCCAGGGTGCAGCACACGCACGCGCACACACATCCAAATACATAAATCCACTATGTTCCTTCTCCTAACCTGCCATGTTTTATTTCTTTTAACAGTCTCTAATCATTTTGTTGACTGTTTATTTATAAATGTGATATTTTGAGTGGCCAACTATCTGTCTTGTCCTCTATCGCTTCCTCTGTCTTCTAAAGCACTGAGACCAGACTGATGCGCTAATGGAAAAGCTTTGCAACTGACTCAGAAGCTTCAATTTCACACTTGACAAATTGTAGTTCCTCGCCAATGTTTTCCAATCATGCTGTCCTAAGCCTGCACCTCACGAGTTGCCGTGTTCCGCTTGTCGCAGCCTCGTCATGTCTTCAGCCTGTTGAAGAAATATGTGCGCGCCGAGCAAAAGGACAGACAGCACACCCTGAAACACTTTGAACACGTCCGCATGGTGGACCCAAAGAAGGCGGCGCAAATCAGGCCTCAGGTATCGCACACTCAAACACAAAGGTTTGCACTGCGTGTGAATTTGTGAGCAAATTGAGATGAAATCATCATTATTTCCGGATTCTTACCTTAAGTGACATCTTTGTTTGGTGAAGTGTCCCAAGATTTTCCTCATGTAAAAATGGGTTGCTGGGCTCAAAGGTTGAGAAACAGTGCGTCCAATGCACTTTGTGTGTGTGCACGCATGTATCTATGTGGGATGCTGTCTAGGTGCTGACCCACCTGCGTGTCATTGAAGAGCGTATGAACCAGTCATTGGGACTTCTCTACAAGGTGCCCGGTGTGGCTGACGACATCCAGGACCAAGTTGGTACGTTTCACGCCACTCTGTTCTCCAGAGTTTCATTCCAGTAGTGTTTTGTAGAAAATGGGACATTTCATTATTGACAAAGTACACCCAATTCTTCAGCTGTCTGATTCGTGCCAAATTCCAAACCTTTGTGAGACAGATGTGAAATGTAGCGCTGATTATGTTACTAGTAACAGCAGGGTTGAAAGCTCTAAATTCCAAGCTTTTTTCCCCCCCTTTTGCTGCTAAGGACTTTGCAGCTATTTGACCCAATTCTTCAGCGCATTCAAATCAAATTGTTTGTCGGGAAGATAAATCTGCCGGCCGACCCTTAGTTTTTTTTTTTCCCCCTGCTTATTGGAGTTGCATGCGTCACACAACCATCTGTGTCTCTGAGACTGTGACAGTCGGTACGGCATTGGGGATGATGCACACAAACTCTTCAAATTATTTTTTTTTTGACACATTCTTGGAATCATTCGCGTGGGGCTAGACGTGAAATCCGGTTCTTTCAAGATTTCACTACTTGAAGCGACAAAGAAACTATCATTTATGTGCATTTTTCATACAGTTAAACCTAGGTTTTAGTACATAATCCGTTCCAGAAGACTGTTCGAAAACCAAAACCATGTTTCCTATTGGAATCAATGTAAAAATTTTAATCCGTTCCAAGTCAAGAAAACCACTTTTTTAAAACCTTTTTTTTTTTTTTTTACAATTACACACCATAAACTTTACACATGTAATAAGAGAGCAGGTAATATGTAAAATACTGTACAAACAAACTAATATGTTTTATTTTCACCAATTTTAACATTAACATCGTAACATAAAAATTGAAGGAACATCTCTCTCTCTCTATCTGTCGTGGGGCGTGCTCCTATCCCAGCTGTCATCGGGCAGTAGGCAGGGCATTTCGGCATCCCGAACTCCTTAGCCAACACAGACACACGCACACCTGACTCATATTTTGCGATCAAATCTTTCTTAAATTCTATAGTTTTGCACACTATTTTCCTCTTTTCTTCACCAGGTTTACCACTTCCACTTGCTTTCATTGGTGCCATGATTAGGGGCTGATACACGATGCAGAAATAACAGTCCGATATTACGTAGTTCTCACCAAACACGTCTGTTTTTTTAAAAAATCTTTATTGAACAATACAAACGCGTCTGCTCACAATGGACGCTACACGAGGAAGCTGTTTCTGTATGATTATTGCACAATAATGAGACACCGGACACCAGAGTGTTCATTATGTGCCGCTGTATTGAAAACTGCCGGCCGTACAACAAACGCACGCACTTCCCCCGTGCTGCTGCGGCAAACCATTCTGAAAAGAGGGGGGTATCATTCCCCCTAACAGAAGCATCTCACCAAACGCGTCTGCTTTTTAAAAAAAAAATATTTATTGAACAATACAAACTCGTCTGCTCACAATGGACGCTACACGAGGAAGCGAAGCCGAGAGGAGTGAAGTGACGCATTCAAGTGCGCTCAGTTAGTTGGAGAACCCAAATTTGTTCGTCATCCGAGGCATAAAAAACTCTAAATTTTTGTTGGAAAACCGAATTGTACGAGAACCGAGACGTTCGAAAACCGAGGTTTGACTGTACTTATTTTGTGAAACCAACAATGACTAATCCAGAAGATTCGAACTGTCATCCTTGACCCATCTCCTTATGATTTCTCCTCTCATCAGAACTTTTGCAGAGGGAACAGGCTGAGATGGCCCAACAGCTGGCCAACCTGCAGACAGACGTGAGGGTGAGCTACGGTAACGATGCTCTGATGCCCGACCAGGAGCTGGGAGATGGCCAAACCGAGCTGCTGACTCAGGAGGATACGCTCGGCTTGGGAGGAGTCGGCTTTATCCATCCCGAGAGCTTTAACCAGCCCAACACTGACAACCAAGGTCTTTTCTCCAACATTTGCTCATTTGTGATCATCGTTTGCGATCGTGGAAATCTGTCCTTCAAAACTTAAAGTCTTGTCCTCCTCGCTCCAGTTGAACCCGTGGACTCCCGCCCCAGTCTTGAGAGAGGTGTTCCCACACGGCCAGGTATGAAAGGCACGAAATGTTTATCCCACTGTTGTTTTGGCAGGGTTGATTGGGACAGCTCACTGTTATTCAGATTGAAATTTCCCAAACACCGAAGACAGTCAAGGTCTCCAGTTCAACACATGAGGATAATTAGACACACTGTCGATTTAAAAAAAAACACACAAAAGAAAAAAAATCACAGGTGTACATGCCTCTTTATAGCTGGGGATGCGGTTGTGTTCAGAATTGACCAGTCACATTCAAACTCCAGTTAAGTGGGAGTCAGGATAAACCTGGCACAGTTTTTTCGATTGCCTTTGACCCAAATAATGTTCCGACATTCCTGGCATTTCCTTTGTCACATCTTAAAGCATAAGCTGCTCTCCGCAGTGAGCTTGAACTGCATCAGGGGGTGTCGTCGTTCATAGTCATCTCAGTCAGGGAAAATGGACAAGAGAGTTTCAAGGCCTTGAATATATCATGGGGCACAGTGAAGACAATCATCATCCAGTGGAGGAAAATATGGCACCACAGTGACATTACCAAAAACTGTACGTTGCTCCAAACCTGACAAGAAGACAAGAAGAAAATGAGTCAAACTGACTGCCAAGGAACCGCAGGGATTTCTGGCCAGGACTGGCTGGCTGTTTAGAGCATGTTCTTTATGACTCGGCTTCTTTATGCTTGGGCAAGTGGCAAGGGCAGGCTTATCCGATAAAGAGAAACACGTGCACCGGCTACATTTTCCAAAAGAACACTTGAAATCTTTCAAGCGCATGCTATGGTCTGATGAAACCGAGACTGAAGTTTTGTGCAAACACAACATCGCTCATCGACAAAACAACACCGCATGCTTTGGGGCTGTTTTTCGTCAGTTGGAACTGGGGACTTAGTCAAAGTGGAGGGAATTCTGAACGGTTCCAAATTCCAGTCACTGTCAGCACAAAACTTTGAGGCTTCCGCTAGAAAATTGAAAATGAAGAGGAGCTTCATGAGCATGGTAATGACCCAAAGCACCCATCAAAACCAATAAAGAATGGTGTTGCCTGAAGACGAACAAGGTTTTAGTATAGGCCAGAAACATGAATGCGATCCAACATCTGTGGGGTGATCTAAGAACGGCTCTCCACAGAAGAGAGTCTTGCAATCTGACAGATTTGGAGCATTTTTGAAAAGAAGAGTTGGCACATATTGACACATCAAAATGTGCCCCATTATACTTCTCCCCCAAAATACTGAGTGGAGTTTTAATTTATTCTAGGTTCTGTTTTTGTCACCTTCAAGGTTTTCTGTTTGTTTTTTTAACTGATTGGTTCAAGTTATGAGCCACATAAAAGGTTGATTCTGACTCTCACGCTCTATAATACACTACTTTTCCTTCTCTTGCCAGTGACTGGGATAAAAATGGAGGCTATTCCCGAACTCCGAATGGAGAAGGGGGACAGACAGAGTACTGAATATGAAGTTCACCACCAGAAACTGGTAAACAAACGTTCTCCCTCTGACCCTCGCTACCGGTGCACGACCGCGTGCACAATCCTCCGTCCTCAGATCAGACTTGTTGGTTGTAGATGCCAAGATAATACACTGCACTAAACACCACAGAGGCTGTGGAGTTCCCAAAGTCAATCATCTCTCGAATTTGATATCCAGAAAAATGTTCAAATCAGATGTAAAATTAGGAGGGCTGCCATGTCTAACATCACATCACACACAATTCCTGGCTGGTGAATGCGTGCGTGTCACATGACAAGTCTCTCTCCGTCAGGTCTTCTTTGCTGAGGATGTCGGCTCCAACAAGGGTGCCATCATCGGGCTGATGGTTGGCGGTGTTGTCATAGCAACCGTGATTGTCATCACCTTGGTGATGCTTCGGAAGAAGCAGTACACCTCCATCCACCATGGAGTCATCGAGGTCAGAAGCAGCTGACGCGTGTATTGGGGCGGGTGATGGGCAAGCTGTTATGGTCCCCCTTCATGAATGTTGCGCATGTGCACGCGGGTAACCCAGCAATCTCTCTGGCTCCGCTCCAGGTGGACGCAGCTGTTACCCCCGAGGAGCGCCACCTGTCGAAAATGCAGCAGAATGGCTACGAGAACCCAACCTACAAGTTCTTTGAACAGATGCAGAACTGAGGGGGATGTCATATCCACACACACACACACACACACACACACACAGACATTTCATTCCACACCTTAAGCACCTTCCTTCCCCCTCCCCCTCCACTTCTCCCCATCCCAGAGTAGAGTGATGTCAGCAGTGTAGCATGATACCAAGCGGTTACTGAGTATATGGAGCTTTTGTAGCCCGCGTTTCTTCCACTATTGCCTGGGCGGATATTGTGGCCGAGCCAATTTGCACGACATTTGTTCACTTTATCGGAGCGACACGCCTTTGACTTGGAGAGTTTTTTTGTTATGTTGCTCTGTTTGGGCCTGCTGATGTATGAGGGTGGCCTCACCCAGTGCAAGCGAACCCACCATTAATGGAAGAAACCTTGTCCTTTTGATACGAATCCAGAGCCATTGTGGTGGTGTTTTTTTTTTTTTCTTGGCTTCTAGGTATGAAAAGCCAAATCTGGCCTCTGATCAAGAGGATTACGGTTACATGGCTCCATGGGCCTCATGTACTCAATTTTCATGAGGGGGAAAAAAAACCCCATCATTCAGTTTTTAATCACGTACGTATAGGATGAAGTCAATTGACATTTTTCCAACAATGAGGTCCGTTTTTTTGTTTCCCCTTTCCTGCGCCACTGCTGCACTCTACTCTCTGCACTGGAGAATAATTAGCGTAATTTACACCAATAGCCCCGACCCACTACCCAGCCTCCCTCTTTCCTCTTTTATTTGTGCATTTTTATGACAGCTGGGCTGTGTTAGGTGACACAAGGCTCCTAAGGCTAAATATCTAGAGTTGATAATGAACATGTTGATGATGATGCTAGTGATTATGTATTCTGAATGAGCTGTGTTTATTTTTGGTTTCTCTATAGGTTCGATTTTGTTTTTAAAAAAAAAAAAAGAATGAAAACAGAGGGAAAAAAAGATGTAAAATCATTTTTTAAACTTGTGTGTGATGTACTGAAGTAATGCTGAAGTTGTAGTCGTTCATATGTAGTGCATGACCATGATGACAACAGGATTTGGAAAGAAAAAAAACCAGGATCTTAACACTGCTCTCTCGAACCTCTCTCACTTATAGATTATGCTAGCAAGATTGTACATTTCGTATCCTCTCGTGATCTCGTGACTTCAAACCATGGCGAAACATATATAAATCTAAACCTCCATCGACAGGCTCTGCTTTAATATCTTACCCACACTTAAAACTGATCTGTGATTTTTGGAATTTTAAGTGTGGTTCTTTGTTTCGTTTTTTTGTTCGACCTTCTCCGTTTTCCTGAAGAGGGAGGAGGAGCTGGCTTCATCTGTATATTATTTTCATTTAATTCAATATTGTGTCATCAGAGATCCTGATGTTAGGGGCTCGACCCGTTTTCAATTTTGCTTTGAAGTTCAACGCTTTGGTTGTGTTCCCTGCGAGGTATCTTATCTATCTGGGTGATGGTTTGCAGGAATCTAGCAAAGGATGGTTTAGACTTGGGTGTGTTCCTTTAATCATTTTTAGTCTGGTGTTTTAGCTGTCTTTAAGCTGGCATTTTATCCCATAGTGGTGGAGTCATGATATATATATATATATATATATATTTTATATTTTTTTTCTGTCTGCTGAGAGGACAGGTGGAGCGCCGACGGGAAGGAGGGGAGTCGTGAGGGAGGTAGAAAGGAAATGACTTGCAGTTCTGGATGGATAGTCAGGCTGTCAGGCAGTCTGTATTTATAATGGGTTTTTACACCATTTGCCACCCCCTCCCCCCGTCCCAATCCCCTCGCCTCTCTCCTTTGCCTTTGTTTATCTTCAGGCATGCTACTCACCTCTCCATGCCACCCATGCACATTGGAGCTCTCTGCTGTCTGCGTCATGATCACTGTGCCGGAGATGGGAGAGAAATTAGGAAGGCATACCTCCAAACATTCATTGGATTCTAATGATAAGCAACAGTTTTTTTCACAGGCTTCTCGCATCCAATTATCACATTGAAAGTAAAGTGTGACCTCTCGCTCTGTGAAACATTTGAAATACTTACGAATGGCCAATTATCGTTGGCAACATTTGTTGGCACGCTTACATGCAAGTGCTCACAAGAAGCACGGCAGATGGTGGGGGAGAAGTGGAAGCGGGATTTTGTTCTGTTGATTGCATTGCTTTTTGTTCGCCGTGTAATATTCTGCAGGCCATTTGCATTGACTGGGGAAATGCTTTCTACACTGTATTCCATAATAAAGTTTTGAATGTACCGACAGATGGTGTTTTTCGTTTTTATGTTTATTTTATCAAGCAGCATGTCTTAAAATTGTTTTCACTTCAGAAATTCAATATACTGGCTAATGAATTTCCTGTAGCTCTGTTTGGAGCTGCTGCCACTCGGGTGAGTCTGAGTGTCAACGTTTCTGTTTGGAGTGAGCATCCCCATGTTGTACCTGCGCAGACGTGGTTTTCCTCCAAGGACAAAACACCTTCCTGTTACATTATAAAACATGCATGCGAGGTTCTCTAAAATGACCTTGTGTGCGAGTGCGTTTGTATAGTTGTCAGTCTCAGGGTGACATTACTGATGACCACTCCTGGATGAGTACTAGCATAGCTGTAAATAATGTGTAAACTATCAGAACTTGGCTAAAATCTAATTTGCATACACATCCAGTGATGGGTCCAGACAGTGTCCAAGGCCTATTCCAGGATCTCATTGTCCACCCCGGAGCAACCCATTATTGTACTGGGTTGTACATACTGTACAGCCGGGGTCAACAATCATTTTGAAACGGCTATTTCTTGGGTGCTGATAAATGCGAACGTCTACCAGTGTGATACACACATAGGAAATTATGGAAGTGTGGAACTTCTAATATGTAGTGAACATTTTTGACAGGGCCAAGACTTTCGAACATACTGCAAAGTCGTTCAAACGTATTGGGAAAGTCATTTGAACCTCTTTGTAAAACATCGGTGAAAGGATAAAAACATAGCAACCCCCCCTCCATAATGGCATGAATTTTCCCATAAAGCTACATTATGAGTAAAAAAAAAAGGTAATGTTTTTATCGCTTGACCACTATGTTCCAACAACTTTACCAAACACGTTCGAACGACTTTACCAAGACATTCAAACAAAAGAGCCCAATCAAAAACGTTGACTCCACATTGGCAGTTTCCATATGAAAAATCTAATTTACTCACATTCACGTTAATAACGTTTTCTGTTAGAAATAATAAATGCTGGTCTTATGGGAAGACGCTAATTATGTTCATGATTTCTCAATCATAAGGAAACATGACTATAAACCTGAGCCGGTGTTTACATGTTCATATGATCACTTGTACAACATTCTTTGAAAATCACAATGTCTCATCAGTGGTGAGCAATTTTGGAATGCGCCCGCGGTCTAGTTGTGGTCCTTGGGTGCTCCCTGGTGCCCATGGGCACCTTGGTGGCCCCTGCTGTACAGGGTACATGCTGATCTACTGATTCACTGTCGGATAGGCGTTTCCAAGAATGCTAAACCGAGCCTGCAAGAACTGATCTCTCTTCAGAATACCGTTAACCAATAAGAGCTGTGGAGTTTGTGTTGTACAGACTTGTCGATGTTACTGTGATGTTGGCCCGTTCATAATCGTGTGTTTTTGCCTCTTGCAGCAACAAAATGAAATTAGTTTTACTTTGTTTAAATTGTCCTTTAGTTCTTAATGCACAGCTTCGGAAGGTAAGGGAGAACCAAAAATCTAGACTTGAGCAAGGTTTTCAATGCAGAACCATGCAGAAAGCACTGCCGTGGTAGGTCCACTACAAGGGCAGGTCTTGTCTTGGTTGTCGCCAGGCACCAAGGATTCCAGCAAAGGTGTGTGCTGTTTGCTTACCCATATGTCAAAGTTCTTCATGTGAATTTAACCCACAAATTAGTTTTTTGTGCACTCCTATCTAATCCAAACCCTTATGTTAGCATTTTGAAGACTCTAATCTTTCATTTGGTAGTTTCTGTGTTTATGTAGTCAAAACCAAAAACTTGTACACAGCCAGCAGGTAAACGCGCTCCCAGGTTGGAAAAAGCACCTGAAGCACTGTGACAGACGTTTTGGTCTCTGGAGCTGGATTTGCCACCATCCTGATCTCGAGTTTTACTTTCCCATTCCCATAAAGGCGAACAGCCATTAGATAGTTCAATGCCCAATGGGTAAAAAAAGAAGGGGGAAAAACAGTAAAACATAATTCATGACTACGTTTATTGCACACAAAATGGAAAGGAAGAAAGGGTTTTTAACTATTTTTCAACAAAATTTGAGAGTCCAAATCCTCTGATTTTCAGTCAAATGTGAACATTTTCTGATTTAGTCCTCCATGAAAGCAAATTATCTTTGTATTTGAAACAAAACAACATCTCAATAGACTGAAAGAAAATCACAACTACCATCAGCAGATGTGACCAGGATCAATAATTCCCCACTACTGTGCCGTTTACATAACTGATTTCCATACACAGGCCTATTGCATTGCAAAGCAGTAAGCACAAATACGGAAAGTTTTGTTTTTATTGGTTTGTTTTTCAATAAAATACCGAGCAAGTGCAGTCGGACAGTAATAATATCAAAATTAATTTGGGGCTCATTGACAATGGGCTGAACTGACTTGATGACACAAAGTATATTACAATGCTCTTAACCTTTTATGCGAAAGGGCTTGAAGGTGTCCGATGTCTCCCTATCAGTGGACTTTTCACACTGACAACCGACTCGCTCCATTCCTAGTTCCATAACGCTACCAATGTATTTGTTCATAAATTGTCCACTTTGTCAACACTGCTTGACTCGACTGAAATGCCTGCACGATGAGCGTCACTCTGCTTACTATGCGTCAAAAGAGTGTCATAGATCTTGGGTGCGCCATGGGATATGAGGCGTTCAGGCGTGGCTCGGAAATGCCTGTACCAGCATGTTAAAAAGGAATTTAAACTTTCTTGTTGCAGTAAAAGTGTGTGTATGTGAAGTAAATAAAATCGGGTGTTCCAAGTACGGTACTTGATTTGCTTGCCCTATTATGGTGACCCAGGCGCCATACTTTGAAAAATAGCCATCAAAACAACTCACGTCATAAGATCTAATTGCTGGTGAAATATGAGAACCAATAACAAAGTACAGTACCGTACAGTAGTTACTCTGTGGCAATCAGTAGAATAGAAAAGACTTATTTCACAAATTTAGCAAAGTCTTGAACAGTCAATTACATTTTCAAGTCAGTTTTCAGTCTTAATCCCATGAGATCTGGTCTGAGTTACCATTACACATAAGTGAACTAATAGGCTGCTTGACAACCCCTCCACCCGCCTCAAAAAACAAAACAAAAAGAAAAACGTCTAACCGTGGTTCAGCACTTTATTTCCACACGCGAAACACAGTATTAAAGAAATGAAAGCGATACCGTAAACATCAACTTCCTACATCCAAGTGTAGCGTTTATAGCATTACTAATCAAGCGGATATGACACCGAGGTAGTGGGATGGGGACCCCAAATCACATTGTGCTTCGAACCCAATAAAGGCTTAAAAGCCAGCACTGGACCTCTCTTTGAACGTAAACTGGTTGCAACATCTCCAACTTGGAGACTCCAAGCAGGGACATTGAACACTCATGTCAGGGTCTATGTACGGTAGATGTTTGTGGTGCTTTGACTCCGAAGACCACATCTCAGGCCCACCTTGGTCACCGCACTAAAATTCTCCTGCACATGCCTGCTATAACAAATGGATGGCTAGAAGTACAGTTAAAGATGCCATCTGACAAAGCTCAAGAAGGATTACTTTGCTGTCATAAATCACAGACTACTAATTAAATGAAGTGTGAAATGGGAACATAAAGGGCCATTCAAGGCGTGGAGAAAACATTTTTGAAAAACGGACCATTTATTTTATAATTTGTATTCTGTTTGCGAAAAAAGGTAGGTACAGTACTGAAACATCACATTACAGTATTTTATTTGTCGAGCATAGCATCACCGGTACATTTTTTATAAGATGTTTTATTGGTCATACATATTTAGCTGTTTGGCGCAGCTCTGTGACTGATACTCAAGACACTCGAAAAGAAAAAAAACATTTTAAAAAATCATGTGAATGACAACTAAAGTCCAATTTCATTTGAATACTATTTTAATATTAGTATCACTTGACTCCAATTATATTCAGTAACTTATTAAAGCTACATTTTGTCAGAACCAATGTTAATTACACAAGAGTTGCGGGTTTTTGTACTTTGTGTGCCGATTACAGTATTATTTTAAAAAAAATAAAAAATAAAAAGGCCAGCCCACCACGAGCACTGATGTCCCACAATCCACCGCGCACGGTCCTCCACATCAGTTTGCTGGGTCCCAAGTGTCAAATCCAAGGTGAGTGTTTCTGTAAATGAATGATACCAACTGTTTTACTGGTCTCCGTGTGCTCAATATGAGGTTAAAAGAATGGCTGTGCATTTAGAATAGCTGTCTTTAGCGACACTCACAAAATGGCCGAAGAAACCGCTGCTGTTTGCTGTCGCGCAAGCTAAAGCTAGCATGTGTGTCCGAGTCGGTAAATGCAGCAAAGCTTAAGCTAGCTAGCCTTTAGCCAAACGACCTTGTATTGAACATTGGACAAGGGCTGTTATAACGAACTTAATGAATAAACTGTGATCGTAGCCAATCTTTGTCGGCGACGGGCGAACGTGTTTCTATAGTTTTGTATTTCCCGAATGAGGCTAATGACGTTATATTGTCGGGTGTACCCTACACCCGACCAGTACACACATGCTAACGCTTTGCCAATGGATTCAGTTTTATTCCCGTAACAAAACCTCAAACCTTCAAGGAAGATTGCACTTTAAAGTTGAGCGTACTGTCTAAACTCGGCGTTCGGGTTTCGTTGCATAATTGAATCTTGGTCTTGTCGTCGGTCACCAGCTAAGGTTTTGGTTTTCGTAACGCTCCCTGTGTCCGCCTTCAGATGGCGCTCCATGCCTTCCTCCAGCTCTCCTCCATGCTGCGTTCTGCGGCCAGTCTGACCCTGCGCAGGAACATTGGGCTCTCTGCTGTCGTCCTGAACCGGGCCAAAGAGCTAGACCCCGTGCAGAAATTGTTCCTGGACAAGATCCGTGACTACAACACCAAGAGCAAGTTAGTCCTTGATGAGGGAAAAACTTTTATTTTTCTAACACTGCAGGTTCAAGTGTTCAGTTCCACAGTTGGAAGAGGCGCTGACACAAGTTGTATCCCCATTGTGTCTTGAAAAATCGAAATTGTCATTTGAACCATGCAGTCTGAACCCACTTTGAGTGACACATGAACCGAAACGTTGATGGAAGCTGCCGTTTACCGTCATCTTTGTCTGCCCTTTTCTTTTCAACTTTTGATTTAATGACTACCCCAGGGCTTCCGGCGGCATTGTGGATGCAGGACCCGCATATCAGAAGAACATGTCCGAAGAGGTTTCCAAACTGGAGAGGCTATATGGTGGGGGAGACCTCACCAAGTTTCCCGACTTCAAATTCCAAGGTGGGAATGACTGTCTCTATTTCACTGTCTTGTCCTTTGACTGTAACAAATGTGTATGTTGACTTAAGGAAGCACTATTTCCACGCGAAAAGTGAACCGCGTTACAGCGACGGATCGCTGTATTCCATTCATATTTTACTTGTCTGATTGTAGCTAGGGGCATGTTCAGAATTTGATTCTGACGCCCAAGCATTACTCTGGGAGTGGTTGTGTTTGAAGAGTTGTTCATTTCCGAACGTAGCCAGTGCGGGCACCTGCACTCTGTACAACCAAGTGGCAAATTCAAGCAGCGCACTCGGTTTCTGAACGGTCAGATGAACGTGTACGCTCTAAGAGTATTTCCGAACGCGTCCTTGAGTGTGATACCAAGGGTTGGACACGCTAACGCAAGTGGTATAGCAAAATCTGAATAGGTACTTTAAAACATCATCTCCATCCGGTGATTAGTCGGGTTCGTATGCAAAATGTCTTCTTACAAGAGGTGTACTTCGTCAACTGGTCATTCATTTGAATGAAGTTACGCCCCACATTCGTTCCGTGTGAGTATGCCACATGGGTACTTCTTCATTGGTTTAGTTCCTTCTCCGTGTTTGGAGGCAGCGGTGCGCTGCTGCTTACAACATGCACCATGTTGGGGTTTGCATTCTGTTTTTTTTTTTTTTAATCGAAAATTCTGTCAAACGTATCTTCTATTGATATCGATCAACTGTCGATCGTTATACATATTGATATTGACTTCTCGCACAGCCCCTCCATCCAAGGCATTTTCACATCAAATACTGACCCACTTAATGCTATGCAAAAGTTCTGAACATTCTTATTTCCCTCGTTCCCATTTTTTGTTTTGTTTTTAAAGTGACGTGATCAAGCATTCTTTTTTTGTGCTGTGAATCATTTCCATCTAAGAATAGTCAAGAGTTGTGATCTCATTCAAGCAAGATAACTTTAGACCTCAAGTTGTTTTGGGACCATTTTATCTCGACGCTTCAGTGTTTTCATTTTGTTATTTTTCTCTTCATAACACATGTCTACTGTCATACAGGCCCATCTTGTTTACTTTGCACTAATGTTTCTCTTTGTTTGTTTTATTCCCCTCTCCTTAGACCCCAAGTTTGATGGAGTGGCTAAGTGAATGCTGTTCATCTTGTAAATCACCCATGTATCATATTTAATAATAAAAAGATCAAAGATGGTTGAATCCTTTGGGTGCTACCAGAGAGTTGTTTGTCATGACACAAACTGTAGTAAATGTATAAATAATGCATGAGTAATTGACTAGAGCAGGGGTTGGCAACTCCAGTCTTCGAGGGCCACTGTCCCGCCTGTTTTCGATGTCTCCCACCTCCAATGCACCTGATTCAAACGATCAGCTCATCAGGAAGCCCTGCAGAAGCTGGAAACAATCCTGATCATTTGAGTCAGGTGTGTCAGAGGAGGGAAACATCGAAAACAGGCCAGATAGCAAACCTGGAGGACGAGTTACCTAACCCTGGACTGGACGAATTCTAGCCGATGTAACAGCGCCGCATATCCCGGACACATGGACAAATGATATAAGTTCATTTATATTGTCTTGGGCCACCATTGGATTTGTTTTAGGAATGCTTTTTTTATGGATAAATAACACATAATTGTTTTAGAATACTGTACATCCAAATTTCAATAAAACAAAACCAACTGCTTGGAGTGGCTAAAATAAATGCCAAGTTGCCACTCTTTAAAATGGAATGGAATCAAATGAAACCTTATATGGCTGCATATCCTTTTTATAGATTATTGAGTGGAGTAAAAGTGGTGTTTCCCCTCCAGCTTGCAGTAATCCTATGGATGGAAATTCACTGATAACAAGTGCAAGCAAGCCAAATGTCAGATGACCTAGTTGAGGTTCTGCTGTCGCTTTGAATTGGTCTGCAATGACATCACTTTAGGGTAAAGATCTGCGATGACTTTTATCCTAATCTTTGAAGCTCAAAGTTATGTCACACGGGGGACATTCCCATCTGACCTGTTACCTTTCTGCGCAGCTTTAATGTCAAGCCCTTGAGACGCACCAAACAAAAGCTTACTGTGATCTGTGGCAATTGTGATCCAGATGTAGAGAATGAATAAAAATAGAACAGCATAATGACATTTTCCATTGGAATGTCGGCTTTGAACTGTGGCGCGTCAAGCTGGTAGTCAGCATATGAATTTCTTGACAATCTTCCTGGGAATACAGCAGTAACGTCACCATGTGTGTTGTGATGCAGACAAAACAAACAAAACCAGCACGACACACAAACATGTCACCCACGGCGTAAATCCAAAAGCATGTTTTAAATAGAAACCCTTTTTTTTTTTTTATTAGTGATACAACATTCAAATAAAACAATTCATTCACACTGTCTAAAAACAGACACACCTTTTGATTAACAGTGGCACAAAAAATATATGGACAGAAAAGTAAGGCAAGTCTTTTACAAAAAAAAAAAAAAAAACATCCATTGATAAATTTGACAAATAAAAAGGCACAAGGTATATATTGTATATATCATAAAAAAAAGACCATGCAGGCACATTAGGATGGAATGGTATTGGTCTTTATAAATGACTAGAGTGACTTATTTTCCTGGGCTGGGTTTTGTGTTTTTAACTCTTAACACAGTGGACATGAGGCCCTTGAAACACTGATCCCCCGATGTAACAGAATGGCCAGCGGAGCAATTCTGAGGTAAGCAGTATTTTTGTTGTTGTTTCAAAAGATCGACAATGCAGTGGAGCATCATCTTAAGAGGATTGTTTGAATGCAATATTGTTCTTAAGGGAGCCCGTCTTTGGTAAACGACAACAATAAAAACAATTAGCCTGTTTTGTGTAAAAACCAAATTTGGGGGGGGGGGGGGGGAAATCCATATCCAACGTAAGCCACCAGGGGGTAGCAGAGCGACATCAAAGTACAGGAGACGTACTGGAAATCCACATACAGTATTAGGCTGAATTGAACAGGCGATGCACACAACAAAGCAAGAGTATCAAATGGCAAATTGGCCCGTCGGCGCCCCACCAAAAACAAGAGTGACCCCCTCCCCCCAAGAAAAAAGACATAATTGGAGGACCAAAAGCTCATTCAGAGTCTGCAAGGCTGAGAATGAATCCGGAATCCAGTATTGGCACCTTATCAACAGCGTAACTGATGTCTTGTCAAGAGGAAGACCAGCTTCTCAGAGCATGAATGACTGCGTGTGTTTGAAATCCTGCGGCTGAAGCACACAGAAACGTGGGGGTGAAAAAACACAATACAGTACAATACATCACTTTGGGTGCGCATGCTGTTGTTGAATGATGTGACCTGCTATTAGCAGTTGTGTTTAAAATACTGCGGCATCAACAGAGTTAGCTGATCTCTGAAGTTGCTGTTTTAATCAAACTTTTATGGTCTCCTTTGAGGACGGTAAAATGGTTTCCACACATCTCGATAATTGGGACGAATTTGAGCTCTTCTGTGATCAAAGTCAGAAAACCCACAAATGTTTCTGAAAAAATATGCAGAGTGTTGAATCCTTAAGTGCGGGGATGGGCTACGGGCGGCTCCCCACCACATGGAGTGGCCCCCTGATAAACAATTGTCATTAAAAAAATTGGAGAAAAAAAAAGTTTGATTGTTTTGGGGGGTGGGCGGGGGAAATGTTCGATTTATTTATTTTTACAAACGGCAAAATTCTTCAAAAACCGCTGGTAGATATACAGTACAGTGGGACCTCTACTTACAAAATTAATCAGTTCTAGAAGTAATTTCTTAACTAGAAAATTTTGTAAGTAGAGACGTGTTTTCCATGTAAATGCCCTAATCCGTTCCAAGCCCCCCCCCTCCCAAAAAAAAAGAGACATAAATGTTTCCTAAAGCATAAAAATGCAACAAAATATGTAACAAATACATGATACAATTAGATTACTGCACAATAAATGAGAGTTGTCCATCCATCCATCCATCCATTTTCCGAACCGGTTGATCCTCACTAGGGTCGCGGGGGGTTCTGGAGCCTAACCCAGCTGTCTTCGGGGCAGTAGGCGGGGGACACCCTGAATCAGTTGCCAACCAATCGCAGGGCACACAGAGACGAACAATCATCCACGCCCACACCCACACCTAGGGACAATTTAGAGTGTCCAATCAGCCTGCCATGCATGTTTTTGGAATGTGGGAGGAAACCGGAGTACCCGGAGAAAACCCACGCAGGCCCGGGGAGAACATGCAAACTCCACACAGTGGGCCGGAGCTGGAATCGAACCCTGTTCCTCTGCACTGTGAAGCCAACGCGCTAACCACTGGACTACCGGGCCGCCCTAAATGAGAGTTGTGCAAAATGTAAAAAACTTAGAATTAAGTCATCCTCATCGTTTTGTTCCCTCTTTAATTTATGTTCTCTCTCAGACGTTTTCCTTTTCTTTTCTGATTGATATAAAAAAGGATCTGTTTATATATTAATACATAACAAGGGGTAGGACTAGATACTTTTTTTTATTTCTTCCTACTCCTTTGAATGTATAGTTGTACTGTATGATGACTGTTTTCTTTTCCTGCTTGGTAATAGCCAATGGTAGAGCAGCTAAAAGTATGTTGCGTTCAGGAAACTCGGAGCTGCGACCAAGACTGTATTTATACCTGTCGTATCTTGAATTTTCTTTCGCAACAAGAGGCAATATTTTCCTGTTGAGGCGTTTCTTCTTTTGAAGAGACGTTCGTCATTAGCGGTGCCACTGTACATGTTTTCCATGGGAGTGGGGTGGTTATTGGGTAAAATATCCCCCCTCCTCCAAAAAAAAAATATTTTTTTAATCTGGGAATATCACTGCTTACACAGAGGTTGACGTGTATTTTTGGCAAATTTGGAATGAAATGCAGGAGAAATATCCATCCATACATTTACTGATTCGCTTATCCTCTCACGGATGCGGGCGTGCTGGCCTATCCCAGCTGTCTTCGGGCAGTGGGCGGGGCACACCTTGAATTTGTTGCTATCCAATCACAAGGCAGATGTAGACCAACAACCATCTGTGCTCCCAATCACACCGAGGGACAATTTGGAGTGCCCAATCAATGCATTTTTTTGTATTGTGGGAGGAAACTCCCAGAGTACCCAGAGAAACCCACGCAAGCACGAGGAGAACATGCAAACTCCACACACAGGAAGGCACCTCTGCACTGTGAGTCCGACGTACTAACCAGTCGACCACCGGGCCGCCCCAGAAATGCATTATGAAAAATAAAATGCATTTAGAGCCATATTTATAATGTCATTTTTGTCTTGCATTTGGTTTGGAAGTGTGTGTGTGTGTGTCCGATGTGTCCATCGAGTAGCGCTGATGAAAAATGGCTCTCCAGCATTGAAGTTGCCCATTTCTTTTCTAGTGTGACGTGTGGGAAGAGTGATTTTTCTTCCTACAATCATAAATCTTCAACAAACAATAAAAAAAGCAACAGTTTCCTACAACCCACGGCAAAAGTTCTGGAATCACCAGGCCTCGAGGAAGGTCATTCAGTTGCTTAAATTTGAAGAAAAAAAAAGCAAATCACAGACATGACACAAAACCAGAGTCATTTCAAATGGTACATTTTGAGCTTTAAGAAACACCAAGAAATTTTTCAAAATTTGCTGCTGGTGAGTAAAAGTTATTTGTTGAGACCAAGCAAAGGGAAAAACGAAATTGAAATCCTGAAAAAACAACAACAACAGCAACACCCTCGCACTTTTTCACTGCCGCTGGCTTTTATAACAGCTCGCGGATTCAGGCATGGATTTACTGAGTGATGACGGTCGCCTTCATCAATCTGGCCCCAACTTTCTCTCATTGCTTTTGACAGATCAGCTTTGCAGGTTGGAGCCTCGTCATGGACCATTTTTTCAACTTCCACCACAGATTTTTAATTGGATTGAGATCCGGATGATTTGCAGGCTATGACGTTGACCTTGTGTGTCTTTCTTCAAGGATTCTTTTCACAGCTTTTGCTCCATGAGCAAATGCATTATTATCATCTTGGAAAAAAAATATTTCATCCGCAAACGTCCTTTGAATTGAAGTGTCCAAAACGTAAACAAGCATTTTTTGAACATGTCATGACAATCATCTCCCTCGTGCCTTCGCCTGACATGCAGCTCCAGAGTCATCAACGACTGCGGAAAGTTTCACGTTTTCGTCAAGCAGTCGTCTTCATGAATCTCATTGGAACGACCTCCAGCGTCATCACTTTGCCCAATGCAGATCCGCCTTTCATTCCTGACTACGACTTTCATCCAGTCATCCACAGTGAAGGATTGCTTTTCCACAGCCCACCGTTTTTTTTTGTTTTTTTTTCTGTGAAGGTGTTCATGATGGCGTCTGTTTAGCTTTTCTGTACGTAAACCCCATTTCCTTGAGGCACTTTCTTACAGTTTGGTCACAGACGTTTACACCGGTTCCTCCCATTTGTTTTGCTCCACATTTTCTGTTTTCAAGACATCTGTCTTCAAGATTTCTGTCTTGACGCTTTGATGTCTTTCTTGGTTTGACGAGCCCGCTTGCCTTTGTCAACCTTCCCCGCGTCGTTTGCATTTGCTCCAAATTTTAGACATAGCGGATTGTGCAATGTTGCGTGATGATGTAAGACGTTTGATCATCCTCTCCTTTATTTTCGATGGCCATCTCTCGCCATGATTCATGCCAGGCCAACGGCTCTCAAAAGTGCGATCACTCTCCTGTTTCCGTGCAGACTAACGAGCAGATCTAATCTGATGCAGCTGTTCGTTTTGGGAATGGAAATTTACAGGGTGATTCCATAAAAAAATTTTCTCCTCAGAATTGAGTGATTCCATATTTTTTTCCCTCTGCTTGGTCCAAAAATGTAACTTGCTGCAGACTATCCCCTTTTTACCCAGATGTTTTTTATTTTCGTGTTTCTTAAAGCCAAACATTTGCCGTTTGAAATGACTTGAGTTTTGTGTCTTGTCTGTGAATTGATTTTCTACAAATGTAAACAACCGAATGAACATCCTCTGACACTGTAAATCCAAAATATCTGCCAGGGGTTGCATTTATTTTGTCAATCCTTGTGTTGTCAAGACCAGGTACGGCCGAGCCATGGACTCCCCTTGGTTGTGACAGCAAACAGACCGAAAGAATTACGGAGTGACCTGAAGCTGGCATTGCTGCCAGACGGACACAAACTGTGTCTCACAAGTCATTCATCACAAGAAAAAAACGACAAGAGTTTTCAACCAGGGGCGGAGCTACATGGCCACCACTACATCTAGAGGAAAATTTGGATGCAAGTGACGATTGTACCATTTTTACATGGATGCAACATTCTTAGACAGGTGATACTCTGCCAGAGGGGTGCCCAACAGTCTTTAGAATTGTGAAGAATTCAGAGATTTTGGTGTCATTGTGCATTTCAGATATGGTTTGAATGGATGTGCCATCGATCGCAATCTGCAGTATGGTGCGGGTAATCGGTAACAACTGATCACCCTGATTGGCTGTTCGCGTGCGAATTAGAGCACGAGACTAAAGTAGGTTATGTGACATAACCCAAAAGCGAAGCAATGGCAAAGAAGAACAACATTATCTCATAATTTAAGTTCAGCAAAACGTTACTTTTTACTTAGATGCGGTCCTGTTTGTACTATGAGTGTGTTGGAAAAAGATTCGGTGTATGTGTGCAGTTTATGTCACGAAACCCTGACTGTGGATGGTATGGGTAACAATGCCTTCTTGGGTACACGTGGGCTTGCTGGAATGTCAATGATGGACATTTGGCCATCAGTGTGGTGGTGGTGGTTGTTGTTGTTGTTGTTATTATTATTATTATTATAATGATGATGATGATGATGCTGTCCACCCAGCTGAAAGATTTCTGGCAATACCCCTGTTTGCAATCACAGTGTTGTTAGCAACTAAGCTAACATTCATCTGAGCTTCCTCTGTATCTTTTGATTATTACAATCCTTTGTTTATATGCTAAGGCCACGTCTATGGCGAATACAAAATTACGGCTTTGCATCATTTGATGGCATCTTGGTGCCAAGCAACTATGTTGAACTGAGGACAGGTGCTTCATTTAGTCATAGACTCGTCTCAGAAAAAGAGAGCTTTGCTGCCATGACATCAATAGTGAATTATCCCCTGCAAATACATTCACTGTACAGAATAATCATCCACATTCTGTACCATTTGTCTTCATCAGGGTTAAGGCTGAGCGCCGCCTATTGCAGTTGACTTTTGTGCAAGAGGCGGGGCGCACACAACCATCCATTCACACCTATGGACAATTTAGAGCCTTGAGGAGAAAACGCTCGCAAGCACCGAGAGAACATGCAAACTCCACCCAGGAAGCCAGGAGATGAGATTCAAACGTGAACCTCAGAAGTGTGAGCCACAGACGCCAACCACTCGATACGATTCTGCTACAGTGTAAGTGTATTAAAAAAAAAACCAACTTACTTCTTGAGGTGGAGGGATATAGTTGACATTGGACCTATAAGACAAAGTGATGATGAGAACCACTTCAGAGCATTTGGCAAGAGAAGAAGAACCTTGATGTTTGTTGGCCTTATCCTGACTCATATCTTGTCCTGCACAATAAAGCATATCTATCGGTTTTCCCTCAGCGTTACACTCACGTGTCCTCAGTTCTGTTCAGGTTTTGGCTGCAGATGTGAGAGGCACCGTGACACTCGGAGATCCAAAATGACCTGTTGGGGGGGGCGTGGTCAGATTGACGACTTTGAACTTGCTCCAGTAGAGGGCCTGATTTGTGAACGGCACCGCACACCATGCTTTGTATCCACTTGAGATCATTCGCCGCACATGAACCCCCCATGCAGCCAATCATGATGCGACAACGCCAATGGAGATGCAAAGGTGAAGTGTTCGAGTGATGAGCCATTCACATGCAGCAATCCGACCCAGGAATGTTTTTTTTCTCTTTTTCAGAATTTGCTTTGGCGTTATCCAAGCCTCCAGTTTCGAGCGACTAGATTTGTCTTTGACTGTTTCTCAAAACACTGACGTGTGAGGGGACCTTGCTCTTGCTAGATCAGGTCCTTTACGAACCTCATGAGTTGGCCTCATGTTTAATTGCACTCGGCATTTTATTGAGAAGTCAAACGACATCATTGAGCCGCTTCCCTGCCCTGTTTAATCGTGCATCGGAAATTGTGTTGCATTGTCTTTGTGAAAAAGTCGGTTCTATAAATAGGAAGTTGACACTGACAGCTCCAGTTAGCTCAGTGGGATAAGCATCAGACTTTAACCTAGACAAAGAGCTCTCGCATCTCGCTGCCTCTCTCTCTCTCTCTCTCTCGCTCGCTCTCGCTCTCTGTCGAATGCTGCGCACTAACAAGCGAGTAATCAAATAAAGTCAAGAGAGACGGGTCTGTCACACCAGGGCGTGCATTTCTCTCTCTCCGTGGTCAGCCAGGCCTATACTGTACCGCATCCCAGCATCCTATCGCTGCGTGTTGTTATGGCAACGTCTTAGCAGAGATGAAATAATCCATTTTAAGTCACAGTCCAATCAGTTTAAGAGGCTGCAGTGATCTCAGATCTCCTCGCTGATTAACAGTCACTAATTATGGTGCGATTAAGTCAAGTCTGATCGTTGCTCTGGTCCAGGGTCGGCTCATCCGTTTGAGCAGAGCGTCCACGCGGGTTCACTCGATGAACTCTGCGGATACAGTGTTTACATCTGTCTGCGCCAGTCGGCCGGCAGAAAGCAATCCGCCGCTGTGGCTCATAAATACACACATACTGTACAGACACACGCACAGGCACAGCTGTCACTCCGCTCAGGCCTGACTCAGCACGCAGACGCGCGTCTAAGTGCGACAGCCCACAGCCAACCCCCCCCCCCCCCCCCCTCCCGACCCCACTTCTTCCCTTCAATCCTCTGTGTTTCCGATATCAGGCCGTGTTTGCTCACGTCAATGTTAATGCAATCACGGAGCTCTTACCTTCCTCGGTGTCCTGCTGGCGGATGATCCGGCGCAGTCGTGGAATGGAAAACAAGAGTGGCCATCACTTTTTATTTCGCAAAAAAAAACAGGCCCCAAATCATGAACGTGCCCATCGAGCGAGCAGAAAGTGAGCCCGGAATAAACGATGGCACAAGAGCGGCGGCAGACGAGACGAACTCACGGGTGAAGAAGCCGTTGCGGTGCATCAGGAACCCGCCGCAGCCGCAGACCAACACCGCCAGACAGACCACAACCGCTGCCACCACCACTGCCGTGATGTTGACATCCTCTGGGAGGGGAAAAAAAAAAAAGTAGAAACAAGTTGGAGATTGGTGGAGTCAGTAAGTCAGGTTGGGGTAACAGGACAAAACTCCAAACGTGCATCTTATGTTAGAGCCGAAAATTGGAGCCTTGATTCAATTGCCGAGTGCAGTTTTTCATTCTCCCGGCTAGTTGGTAAAGCTGAACTCTCTTTAATATTTTAGGAGCCTGGTGAAAAATGTTAGCGGGCTTTTCCTCTCCACTGCTCCTCTGATTTTGTCCAGTGCTGAAAGGTGTGGGTGCACACACACCTATGGTCATGTGCCTGCCCTCACACGTCATGGCCTTTCCCACCCCGTTGGAAGCCCGGCAGTTGTAGCGGCCAGTGTCTTCTTTCGCCACCGTTTTGAACTCCTGGAGACCAGACACAGAGGAGACCGAGGACTGAGAAATGAACATCTGGCAACGCCGCCGTCCTGCTATCGAAACAACAATGGCTATCTCTCGTGGCGTTCAATGGCAGTTTTATATTTTCAAGGACGCAATCGAGTCCTCTCACTCACCAGCACTCCAGTGTGTGTGTTGATAAGATAGGTGGCGTTGGCGTGGCGTAGGGGAATCATCAGCTGATTGTCCTTGTACCAGGCGTACGTAGCAGGTGGGATGCTCTGATGGTCTCTACAACGCAGCTGCACAGAGGAGCCCGTCACAGCCGAACTGGGGATTTCGCAGGATGGCGTGTTGGGAGGCACTGGGGGAGTGAGTGAGTGAGTGAGCATTGAGACATTCTGATGAACATTACAAACGCTCAACTCAAAACCTTTCCATCGGTCGTACCGAGGACTCTGAGTGTGACGTTGGTCTCTCCCAAATTCACAGAATCAAAAGGAGCACTGATCTCACAGCGGTACTCGCCGGCATCCTCCTGGGTCACCCTGTGCAAAGTCACCGTGGCCCCCTCGATGCTCGCCCGCCCCTCAAATGGGCCTGGGGTAAGGTCGAGGTGAAAAGGTAAGACCGACAAACACGTCACACACTTTCATCAGAACAGCGTACACGGTACGGGGTGGGCAAACTTTGTGCTCAAAGCATGTGCTGTATGGTGCTTTTATGTACAGTCAAACCTCGGTTTTCGACCAAAAATTTCACGTTTTTTATGCCTCGGATGACGAACAAATTTCAGTTCTCGAACAAACTGAGCGCACTTGAATGCACCATTTGACTCCTCTCGCCTTCCTTACACGAGGGAGTGACGCTTCCTCGGGTAGACGAGGAAGTGACGCTTCCTCGTGTTGCTTTCCATTGGGAGCAGACGTGTTCAGTAAACATTTTTATTTTCAAAAGAGCGTGGTTTCGGTTTTCGAACAATTTCGGTTTTCGAACAGCCTTCTGGAACGGATTATGGACGAAAACCGAGGTTTGACTGTATTTATATATTATGTAGATAATATACTTGGTTTTTTTCACAAATGCCGTTTATGTTATTTACCCATAAAAAGCAGTGAAGCGTCTTCAATGAAAATTTAAAATTAATGAAGTACTTTTTAATTCACCGATTTTAGGAAAAGATGATTAAGCTAATGCAACAAAGATTACAGGAGTTTTCATCATGTGACTGTTGGGTGGGCCAGATGAAAGAACAGTGCCCACGGGCCATGCTTTGGCCACCTGTGGGCAAAGCATGATTCATACCAATGACCCGCAACGTTCAGTGGTGTGAATCTTCATGTCAGTGGATTGGCATGTGAGCTGAATGAAGCCAGCAGCTGAAAATTACTTGACAATGTAAGAAGCCCAACTTAGCTGCATTAGACTGTGGCCGGGTGAGGGCTGTGATTTATTATTTATGCCCCCCCCCCCCATTAAATCTGCTTCCCTAAACCTTAATGAAGATGGATCCAGGCTAGGACATGTTATGCCTTGGCAGAGGTGACAACTTGAAACATCACCGCCATTACGAGAGGAGTGAACTCCTCGCGGCAGGCCCACCGAACTCATTGAAGCAAACGACCCGTGTGTCACCACTTTGCCATAAAAAGCAACGGGGGGGGTGCCCCCTCACCTCGGAAGTGTCCGTCAAAGTATACAAAAGAAACATCTTTGCCCTTCTTCTTCCACTCGATTCGTGGATTCTGGTCCCTCTCGGTGCGGAACATGCAGGACAGCACTGCATCTGAAATAGGCGAGTCTTGAGATATTTATGGCACCAGTCACAGTAGAGAGAGGAAAAAAAAAACACTTTGGTTCTATTTAAAGCCTTATCCTGTCAAAGTAGCATCAAGTCGAGAGGGGCCAGAGATGGGCTGCTCCCCCCCTCCCCCCCGCTTCTCACCTGAGAACTCGTGCACCTCCACCTTTTGTTTGTTGGTCGATACGGTGACAGGAAGGGAGGGGGAACCTGGAGGTGGCAGAGAGGAGAACACGGAGAGTCAACAAGGAGACAAACGGAGAGGTGGGAGCACTGTCTGCAGACCGCAATATTTCTTCTCATCCATTAGGGGGCAAGGTGAATTGGGTAATGCGCACCACCTTGCCCGCCAACTGCACGAGGAGAATTCTTAATGCCGCTGTCGGCCACTGTTGCTTTAGTGAGTGTGTGGAGGCGGGATTATTCCCTGGTCCACTTTAATCCCGCCGGGTTAAGGAGCAGCTAGCCGTATGTCTACTTAAGCGCAGGTTAATATAAGGGCGCCCGACACCTCGCAAAGCTCAGTGCCGTAGCTTTTCCAGATTAACCTGCTCTAAAAGAAGCCGTTAGCATGATCTTGGCCCTAAAGATGTCAAGGTTGGCTTCCTCCGCCGCCTGCGTGTCACTGATATCACACCGCTCATCCAAACAGGAAAGGGAAGCAGGCGCGGGCTCTCCTGCATGCTGATTGGTCTATCAGTCTGATTATGGTCAATTTGTCAGGTTGAATGTGGGTGAGGGTCACCTGAGGGGGAAGACAGTTAGAAGCATCGCACATGGCGAGGACATTCAAGTGCTGCCGCATGAAAGCTGCTGTCCCGTAGGTCAGCAAATTAAAGATGAGCCATGCGTTTTTTTCTTCTTATTTTTTTTGAAAGTCCATAAATATGAAATGAGCCTCGAGAGAACTTGCTTGGCATTAAGGCTTTGACAAAATGCGAGTGTGAAGCCGGTCGTGGACATGATTCAGACAGAAAAAATCTCCACTGGTCTAATTCTGACAACGCTTCCGAGTTTCCTGAGCTACTTCCCGTTGCGCTGGCCCATTGTTCGGGACTCCTTATGATCGGAGGCCTGAGCACATGGACGAAGGGCAAAAAAAGTGTGGACGCAAAGGAACAGGAAGGCAGACAGGTTAGATTGACTTTGTTTTTCCTCTTGGGATTGCATGCACCAAGGCGGCAAAACACACTCGGAATGCAGCCGGATGCGTGGGCTTTGAGACGATTTGCTGTTGGACTCAATTTGCGCCACCCTCGCTTGTCAAACTTTCAATTAAGAGAATTAAAACTGCATACTCGCAACGCCCTCCCCTCCCCTCTCCGTGCAACGTGTCGACTAGCCGAAGTGTAAAAGGATTAGGATTGGAGCCACGACTCACGCACCCCTACGGCCTCGCCGAAACATTGTCTCGCTGAAGGAACCACCCGAGGCGGGAGGGTGATACAATGAGATTAAACGGGGATGGGAATGAATGACAACGAAGGGGCCATCGGCCCTGAGAAGAGATGACACGATTTAAAGAGGGGTGGGGGCGGGCGGAGGAGCATGAATAAAAAGCGGGATTGAAGGCAAGGGAGATCCTCTCAGACAGGGAGACAATGAATGGGAGAATCTCTTGTCACACAGCGAGGCACGGCCCGCCGCCACCTTGAAGGGTGTCTCTTTGAGCACGGTCGGCCGAGCTGACAACGCGCCCGACCGACCGTGTCGCTCGCACGCACGCACGCACGCACGCACGCAGGGAAATGAGCAAAGCGTTTGTGCCCGCATGTGAGGTTTCGCTTGCTTTGTGCTACGACGACCGCTGTCAGCTTCGGTGGCCTCAATTAGCCGCGATGGTGTCGGGGCGGACAACGAACACATGGCCTCCTTAGTCACCAGCGTAATGCTAACATGGCTAATAGCCTACTTGTACTTTGGATAACGACCGCAGCAGTCAGCTGTGATGAAAACAAGCCAGAGCCTGCAATTTTGCTTCTCGGAAGAGTTTTCTTTTCAAGAAGTTCTTCTGCACTTGAGAGCAACGGCACCCTGGTGGCACCGGGTAGGACGCCGGCGGCGCCGACGGGCCCGTCGCGCCTCCGAAGGCATCAGCCGAACACTGAGATAGCTCAGACTCACCGAGGGACGGCCACCCGCCTGCCTGAGCAAAAAATAGAAAAGATGGCACGCTCACTGCTTGGCACGCAGCTTTAGCCTCATTACCGGAGTGTTAGAGACGGGCCGGGTGGTTTCCAGGACCGTGGCGGGGTCAAAGGCATGGCGCAGTCATAATGAAGGCACTTATTCAAATGAGCAGGGAGGAACACGTGGGGAAAAGGAGGGAGGTGGTGGACCCACAGGAAGCGTCCTGCCTGGCTGCGTAGTAAAGATAACGGCACGGCGGGTCAGAGGGAAAACCGGGCCAGGAAAGCCTGTGCTGCTGTTTGAACAAAGCCCCTCTGTAACCCCGCAGCAACAGCTGTCCCAGGATGTGTGTGTTTGTCAGGCGGGGGGGGGGGGGGGGGGGTTAAGATGTTGCCTCAAAGACCCACCCTGAACGCTTCCTGCTCGCCTCCAGCTACAATGCAACCTGCGTCAGCGTGCGTGGCCGCAACAACAATCAGAGAGTGAGACGATGAGTGAGGTCCGCCGGGTTGCAACCACACAAACACACACGCACACACAGCCCTCCGAACTCCTGACCTGACAGGTGGCAAAATGAGGAGCTAAGTAAAATGTGCGTCACTCACTGCACTGACTCATCACATCCATGTCAATGCCACGTTGCCTGCCACTTCTCCCCCGCAGTGCCAGTGCTCACGCTGCCTTCCCTCGTGTATGTGTCAGATTTCTTGTTCGCATGTTCATGTTTTGTCCCGCAACGTGAACACGCACGAGCGCGCGCACGCACGCACGCACGCACACACGCCATACGCTACGTTCCGATATCGGCTTTAAGTCTCTGTTGGCAATCCAGCCACTGACCTCGTCTAGCAAGGCGGTTGCACACGCGGCAACGCCAACCTGCTAACACACTCGGAGTGCCAATTAGAAGTTGTGCCATGGCTGGAGCCTCCACGGAGGTACCGACCCGACCGACAACTTGAGCGCAGTATTCATGCGACCAGCCTGTGGAATCAAACATTTCTCGCGTGCAAATGATTAAGATTCTTTTTTTTTGACAGAACACACCAAGCGCGGATCCAAACAGTTAGTTGTGAGGGAAAATTCTAGTGGCCCACTTACATTGCATGAGTAAAATAACAATGGGCACACACAGGGACGTCCCCTCCATGGTCGTCCACAACTGTGGCTGGGTCTCGTCTTCTCGCGACGGAGCGACGAGGCGGATCCGAAGCCTCGGCTTTCTTCTCGCACTTATTCCCAACTCTCCGATGATTCATCCAGCTTTCAGGGGCGACAGTCTTCTCTATTGGGTAAGGTGGGGGGTGCCAACGACCGGACCGGACCGACCCGCCGCAGAGCGTCACGCGGCGCGGTCGTTCGGCAGAAGAGAGCCGACGAGCGCGGCGCGCCTCGCGGAGCCTCCGGTGGCGCGATGCCGGCGTCCTGACCGGGGGGAGAACGGCGAGCCGCGGGGGAGAGCGAAGACGCGGGTCAATGTTCTCTCTCGTCTATCGCTTAAGGTGGAGATGGAGATGGAGATGGAGGAGGAGGGACCGGGCGGGGTGGCGCTTGCTGAACGCCAGCAGAAGCGAGAGCGCAACGCCGTGTCCAAGACGCGCACTGCAATGCCAAGTGGACGCAGCACAGACTGGGCATGGTCACGCCGAGAAGAACCAGACGTTCATTTTCAAGCTGAATCGATACAATAATCAAATCACAACAATAAGAAGAAGAAGAAGCATCTTTCTCCAAGTCGTTCCACTCAAGTGAAATGCGATAGGGTACAACTTATCTGGACATGAACTCGGTTTACCAAGCTCCCGTCATACGACGTTCTGGGTGACAAACAGCGTGCAACACCGTCGTCACGTGCCACGCAGCAAGCAGGAGCGTTCCTACACTAATTTGACTGAGGCGACCTCTGGGGACAGTTGCGTTTTCAGAGAAGCACATAGTCAACCCCCTTCAAGCATCTTAACGCAATACGGAACCATACAAGTACGTAACAGCACACTGTAAACCAGAGGGCTGATGGCCTTCGGGAATTAGGGGAAAATGTGATTTATTCTTTTCCAGAACGGCCAGTTGAATCCCACGGTGGCTGCCGCCTCCCCTTTCCTCTCCCCGTTGGCGATTAGCGATTAGCGTCAATGTATCCAAATGGCTATACGACCTCAGTGAAATTTCAAAGTCTGCCTTTGAAAAATTCTGCACACCCGCACATGAACCTTGTGAGCATACGTGGTGCAGAAAATGGATGGTTGGATGGACAGACTTTGTAGAATTTGGAGCATCAAAGCACCAGTGAAAATCGAATACATAAAGACCTACTAACAATAATGCTTACAAAAAGCCTCTCGGTACGCATTGAGTTTGAGTATCTTGGTGACTTATTAAAGAAAACAGAATTGACAGAAACTGCACGTAAGCTGCTTATTTACTCATTCTTGTCACGTTTGCGAGGTGGTGGTGGACCCCGAAAGGCAGGCAAGAGGGAGGAGCAAGGTGTACTTGACAAATTGTATTAAAACAGAGAAAACTAAATCCTAAACAAAGTCCTGAAAACAAAAAGAATCCAAAGTAGCAAACAAAACCATGACTGAAGCAAAAACTAACCATGATCGAAACATGACTGAGAACAAATATAACCCGGCAGCGAGTGGTCATGCCGGGAGTCCATTGAAAGCTGTGACATTGAAAGCTGTGACATTGAAACCTAAGTCCATTGAAAGCTGTGACACACCTGATTCAAATGATCAGCTCATCAACCAGCTCTGCAGCAGCATTAGAACAATCCTGATGATGTGAATCAGGTGTGTTGCTCCTGGGAGAGCTGGGGAAACAGGCAGGACAGCGGCCCTCCAGGACCGACTTTGGACACCCCTGATTTAAACAAACAAACTAATGACACAATGACCAACAGGTGTGCAGCTGCAGGCGGAGCCCTGCAGTGCCACCTGTTGGTCACAAACAGAACCGTGACAATTCTCTTTTAAGTCAGCCATAGAAAGGCAAATCAATGTGTTCTACATATTTTTAGAGGTGGAAGTGGGGCTAAGTAGAGATGTCCACATACTTTTGGAGGCCAATTTTTTTGACATTATTTGCAACATATCCACAATGATTTTGAATGCCATGCCTCCTACTCCTCGTTTTTATCAGGGTTCTGGTTTGGTAATAAAAACAAACAGCAACAATTGAAATTCCCAGTCCAAATCTATACACGTTGAAGCCATTATTGAACTATTTGCATTATTACCTATTACAAAGCATCTTTTGATTAGTGCCTTGGAAAGGCCACATTGCATTGAATGATTTCATTTGGAACAGCGTCACGTCCATTTTTTTCTGACATTAGCTGATTATAATTGAGTGTTAGGCTGACAGAATGAATTGTGACTGCATGTGACAACAGGGGAAACTTTTGACCGCGTAGCCTACATACTCGGATGCGAGAAATGCTACATTTTTTCAAGCGTAGCTTTGCCACTTGCGGTTCCTCTCGTGGGATTGTAGTCTTAGCAGAATATGTGCAGTGCAAACTATCTATTGTTACATCCCGGCCCATCTGTAGAACCTCTCCGCGAACTTTAGCAACAGCTTTAGTGGAGCTGGAATTCGGTAGTTCTTCTGAATCTGCTATCCGAACGGTTCAGCGCCGTTGTCCTTTCCATGTCCCCAACATTGGTCCTTGAGCGTCACCACATTTTGAAGGCTGGACACCGCACCTTGAAATGAGGTCACTTCATCGGACCATGTCAATATTCCAGCCGTCATGTCACGTGCACCCGCTTTGATGTGGTCCACTTCAGCTCATATTGCTGCCGTATTATTTGCGCCCTCAGACGGCAATTCTCGGAGTTCCGACTTGAGTGCGCGAAAGTCAGCCACCGATGCACTTGTCAGTTGGTCTCTCATTATTTGTGAGAAATCTCTTCTGCAAGAGGAGAGAATTTCTTCTTTGATCCTTTCAGAAGCCCATCCATCCATCCATTTTCCGAACCGCTTCATCCTCACTAGGGTCGCGGGGGGCGCCGGAGCCCATCCCAGCTGTCTTCGGGCAGTAGGCGGGGGACACCCTGAATTGGTTGCCAGCCAATCGCAGGGCACACAGAGACGAACAACCATCCACGCTCACACTCATACCTAGGGACAATTTAGAGTGTTCAATCAGCCTGCCATGCATGTTTTTGGAACGTGGGAGGAAACCGGAGCACCCGGAGAAAACCCACGCAGGCCCGGGGAGAACATGCAAACTCCACACAGGGAGGCCGGAGCTGGATTTGAACCCGGTACCTCAGCACTGTGAAGCCGACGTGCTAACCACTGGACTACCGGGCCGCCCCCTTTCAGAAGCCATCTCAGAGTTTTCAGCCAGGATGGGTAAGGTGGATACGCTCGCCATTTCGAATCGGCCGCCAGTTGCTCGTATAACCATTGATTTGTTACTTTTGAAGCCCTCTGCCATTCAGCTTATCGCTTTTCGTGCAGGTCTGTCACTCGTGTCTTTATGTTCCATTCAGCAAGACGGTTCTTGGATATATTTATTTGGCTGTTTTGGATGAAAAATAATCTCAGGTATGCCGGAGCGCTGAAAAAGGCTTCCTACGTCATCATTTGCTCACGAGCATCCCAGTTTTATATACTTTTAAAGATCTTTTTTTTTTTTTTTAATGTCTTTGCATATTTTATTGGGGATTGTGATGGGCTGCAGCCATGGTCCTCTGCCCATTGGCTCTGTATCGATGTCCTGAGGCTCTGTGTGGGCTGTTGTCCACTCCTGGTGCGGATTGTTGGTGTTTCCTCATTTGGATTCTTTGGACGCAGCCGTACACCAAAGGTCATAAATCGCATTCTTTTTAAGCTGTCAGTGTGCATGTGTGTCTATATTGATTTTAATGATTAGAAAGCAGATTGAGGTACATTTTTTGGATCCAAAGTGCTTCAGGGGAAAAAAAAAATCTGATCAGGATTTTCAATTAACTTTTGTCAGGGTCCAGTTTTGCGAGATTTCTCAGGGTAAATTTGGGATTCACTGAGCTGACCCAGGGCGCATTTCCTTTCCCTTTGCATGACATTTATTCATTTTGCAAATGCATTTTCTTTTCACTCATTTCTTTTTTGTACCAAAGATAGAATTGTTTTCATCTCACTAAAGGACAACAATGCAAGAATCATGATCCCAGAAACAGACATTTTAACCTGTTTTGTTGTTGATGCTTGCAACTCCAAAAAAGAAAAAGTGCCAACCTTTCACCATCGGAACCTCAGGCCTGCATTTTAAGTGACGCCGGACTGGCAAACTAAGACTAACTTTCAAGTAAATCAGAACAGGAAGATGCACATTTCAAGTCAACCAGTGATTTTGTTGTTTTGTTTTGTTCAGTCTTGGCTGTGGTCTTGAGTGCAAAATGCAGACACAGATCGAAACGCTTTGGAATTGGGGTTTTGTATTATTTGTATTTTGGAGGTGGTCATGGCTATTTTGGGATTTCTACACGTGATCCTGATTTTTCATTAGTTTCAGTTGTTGCTGCAGCATTTGCGGGGGAGGGGGTTCCCCTCTCTCCGCCTCTGTGCAATGTTATGTTTGCTACCCTTCCCCACTCATGATGCGACGTGACTGTCAGAATCACAAATCATCTTCAGCCTGGCCGATCAGTGGCCCAACAGAGAATTACTATAAATTGAACCATCGTCAAGTTGACTGGATGAGCGGAATTACCGGGCAACTTCCCACCTGACCGACTGGTCGGAGTGGGCACATTAGTGGCTCACTGCTATCAATGCTTTTGAAGGTTTGAGACTGTATAAGCCACAGTGTGGCGGCCGCAAGTGTACCGCGGCGTGCGTCATGCGTTGAGTGCGGGTTTGAAGATTAAGTTGGAGCAACAGCTGCAAAACAGACTTTTCTTGGCCTTCCGCTTGATGATTCTGTGCGTAAAAGAGTGACAAAAGTCTCCAAGGAAGATGGACGAGCTGAAAATGTTTCGGCAACCTGAGCGACGACTTTACAGCTGCACTGTCTTTTGCTTTCCATGCAGCTCAAATATCAGGAGGGGATTTGGGAAGTGATGAAAAGTTAGGAATTGCACACCAACCCGGAGATTTTCTCCCTTGCCAGTTGTCTCCCAGCACCTGCACTGCCGCACATGGCTGACTTAAGAGAAATTGACTCCGCGCAACTTGTCTCATGCCTCATGTCTCAATCGTGAGTAGCCAAAGCGCCACAGCTGCGTTACTCATGCGGTAGTAATGTCATGGCAGCAAATACATGTTTGCAAAACACTTTGAGACCATAAATAAAAACCAATCGAATAGAAGACAGCAGAAATCAGTGCGAATGGAGCGTGCCTTCCTATGTTGCGTGATGATGTCGATTTATGCAACCGCACAAACTAATTGACACCGTTGTGAACTTGGAGCTCCATCGAACTTTCTGCTTCCAAAGTTTTTTGGGGTTTTTTTGCGTTGTAAAAAAGACACTAGTCTGCAGAGGTATGAACACTGTAGGAACATTAGATCAACGTTCGTAAAATACGACGTCACAGTGACTGCATCGGATCATCGCCTCTTTTTGCTCTGGTGGGTCCTTTTTTTTCATATTCAACGTCTCAAGTCTTGGAAGGCGGTTTTTTTCTGAGGTCACGGCAACCTTGACTACCAATCTCATCACCTCTTTTGAGGACGCACAAGGATGCGCAATAAAACTGTCCGGCATGTTGCCTCTACAAGAACGGGGAGCGAATGGGGGTTCGGGCGGGGGCGACGGCATCAAGATTAAAAATAGATATGACAGTTATTTTTCCATCTTCTGATCAAACTCTTTGCAGAAAAGCTAATGAGTGATAGCCCTTCAGCCTTGTCACTCAACATAAACATCATGAGCAAGTAAAAGTGTATGAAGCTGACAGAAAGCAGGAGTGTTTGGTGTCATGTGTCAGTGGGGTGGCGTTTGGGGGGTGTGGTGGGGGGCGCTGGAGGTGTAAACACTGGCTCACACGGTAGCCTCAGAACACACTCAGACAGCCACCTGTCAGACAAGTGACGCACGCGACAGCTGACAACAGGACAACCACTAGTCTTAATACACACAGACACTGCGTTTGTTGCCGCGAATCGCTCTAGCACACGTGCGGAACACGCAGCGCCAATAGCTCCAACACAGACAACTCAACAAAAAGGCCATTGATTTGATTTCATAGAAAACAAGTGGAAACTATTTGGCAGTTTGTTTTGTCAGTTTTATTGGTCAGACAATACAGGGCAAGTGTGTGTGTGTTTGTGTGAGTGTGTAGACAATTCTGGTGTTACTGGCTGCTTGATTGTGGAGTGGGAGCAGTAACAGGGGGCGGAGTCACTTTCTCAGGCGGCTGCACCTCCACCTGTGGACCGAAAACAGTTTTTTACAAAAAATTCCCAGCCTTTTGATCCTTTGTGTCAATTAATCGACTGCATACGCTGTACTTTCCAATTATTAAGAGGACCATCATGGCTTCCGCTAAGTTAGCATCTATCCACATAAACTGGGTTTACATGGAGCCTACCTTGGCTACAGACTAGAATGAAGCCAAACGTACAAACAGACTGAAAATGCTCCAAATAAACGCCTCAGTTGGAATAAACGGGCCTCATCCAATTGGAACTTCAATCGGGAGCGTGGTGAGATGGCGGCCGGCTGGAGAGGTGACGCACATTGACGATGTAATCCATCTGTGCGGCTCAGTGCCAGATGCTTGGCGGGCAATCGGAATCGCGAGGCTGCTTTTAACGTGAATGACGTCAGCGTTTACACCAGGGGTCTTCGATCCCGTTTTCCATCTCTGCAGGCTGCAACACAACTGATTCAAAATGATCAGGATCAGGATATGGCTTCTGCAGGCCTTCATGATTACTGATCATTTGAAATCGCAGTGTTGCGACAGGGAGAGATGCAAAATAGGCAGGACAGCGGCAGTCGAGGAACAGGATTGAAGAGCCCTGGTTTACGCTCTTGAACAAAAATGGCAGCTTTCCAACTGGTGCTGGTCAGCGATGGGAAAGCTAGTTTTTAACCACTTGTAACCAGGGTTAGAATAACCTTGGATTGTTCACGACAGTTACTTTTTAAGACCGTCTTAAGCCACTTTAAGGAGGCCATGCTTTTCCCTGTGCGGTCATTTACTGTCCCCTCCAAACATAATAAATATAAATATCATACTTTTTGAATTACTTTTCAAATCTTCTGGCCGAAATGATGCTCAAGCATGCTCATATCCTCCTCATAGTAGATTTTAATATTGGTTTGCGCTGTTCTGAAGAAACATTGGCAAAGGACTTTTTGAGCCTCATTAACTCCTTTAATTTAGTGCAGCGTCTGACTGTCCCCCCACACACGAACAAGGGCACACTTTTGACCAGGGGTCGGCAACCCAAAATGTTGAAAGAGCCGTATTGGACAAAAAAGTCAAACACAAATATGTCTGGAGCCACAAAAAATTAAAACCCTTCCATAAGCCTTGTAATGAAGGCAACACATGCTGTATGTATCTATATTAGCCTACTATCAAAATGACTAAGTTGTCTACAAATACGCCATTTTTCCTTGCACTGTATCCTGTAGAGCAGTGGTGCCCAACTTTTTTTGACCGAAGATCTACTTTTCGATCAACCAACCTAGCGCGATCAACCCGTTACAGCACACGCACGCATACGTACGCACTTTCACACGCATGTCATTATGAGCAACAGCCATACCGGCCGCTAAAATGAAGGAGGCATGGGACGCATCCGCTCACGTATACCGTTTAACAATGCTTCTATCGGCCCTCCAGATTCCCATTCTTTGAGAGTACCCTTGGTGAATTGTACATGAAAGGCAGTTTTTTTTTTTTATATATATAACAGCCACCTGCCTAACATCCCGTCCTGGTAAAAGAAACGTGTATCGCAGGCTATGGCGCAAATCATCGTTGACAGAAATGTTGAAATAAAAATTTTGTTCTACACATTTTTACAGCATTGGAAAACGTCAAGAATGTTTGTGTCATGTTTTTACTCCTACATAAACCATATTAAAACAAAAAATATATTTCCCTACCCCATCTTTTTCCATTTTCAAACATTTTTGAAAAAGCTTCGGAGAGCCACTAGAGCGGCGCTAAAGAGCCGCAGGCAGCTCTGGAGCCGCGGGTTGCCGACCCCCGCTTTAGAGCTACTTGAATGTCTTGGACGATGTGATTTCCCATCATATGACGCTTCTCTTGGATGTTGTCTTTTCCCATGCTACTGTTAAATTTGCAGCCTCTGGCTTTTTAACCGTCTCAGCCCTGGTTTCATGACAGAGCTCACGCCGCTAAACAGAAGTGCCCCAAAGCCAAACGAAGGTGGAAAAAAGACAGGCTGCTGGTCTCTCATCAAATCCAGACAGACTGTATGCGACCAGATCACAGCTGAGGAAGAAAACACTTTCATCCATCCTTGTCAAACTTTCTTCAGGCTAACCATCACAATCACGTGTACGATTTAAAACTATCGATTCTGTAATGAAACCCCCTCAGCCTATCTGCGTAGACTCTTCCCTGCTGCCCCTGGATTCCTTCTGAAGAAAACATGGTCATTTCTTTCTACTCCAATGTGGATAACAGTCAGATCTATGTTCCGATAGGCAAAAGGGACGGAATACCGTAATGCATTTTATTTGGGACTCAGCCAATCCTCCCTCACATTTCTCCAGTTGGTCCAAAATGCTGCTGCTCACCTCCTAACTGGTGGTCAGAGGAGGCTCAGAGAGGAATGAGCCTTTTTCTGTTGCCGGCCCCTCTCTTTGTAACGACCTCCTGCTTAATGTTAAGCAAGTCGTCTTTCCGCCCATCTTTAAAACCCGTTTTTATTCTTTGTCTTTTGACTCAGCATGAGACTCCGTTTTGTTTTAGAGATTTGCGCTTTTTATGGTTTTTATGTAATTTATTTATGGTTTTAATTGTCTTTGTGGTTGTAAGACTTATTTTTGCTCCTTTGTATATAACGGTGGTTGTGTGACAGTGCACTATAAATGCAGTTGAGTTTATTTCGTTTTGATATTCGTTTTAAAATTCAGTTAGTATAATTCATTTTTAGAGTGGGTTCATTAGTTTTTAATGTTTTAAAATTTTTTTTAGAGAGTACTTCATTTTATTTCAGTTTTGACCCCCCATATACTTGTTGTCTGGCACACGCAGATTCGCATCTTCAGATTTTTTCTCACCAATTTGTTTTCATTCATTCATTCATTCATTCATTTTCCGAACCGCTTCATCCTCACTAGGGTCGCGGGGGGTGCTGGAGCCTATCCCAGCAGTCTTCGGGCAGTAGGCGGGGGACACCCTGAATTGGTTGCCGGCCAATCGCAGGGCACACAGAGACGAACAACCATCCACGCTCACACTCACACCTAGGGACAATTTAGAGTGATCAATCAGCCTGCCATGCATGTTTTTGGAATGTGGGAGGAAACCGGAGCACCCGGAGAAAACCCACGCAAGCCCGGGGAGAACATGCAAACTCCACACAGGGAGGCCGGAGCTGGGATCGAACCCGGTACCTCTGCACTGTGAAGCCGACGTGCTAACCACTGGGCTACCGGGCCGCAATTTGTTTTCAATATTGTGTAATATTTCCATATACATAAATGTACTGCATATCCCAAACTCCTTGGCATTTGTGTATTTGGACAAACGGCAGAGAACATTGAGACACCTGTGACCTTTCTTTAAAAAAATTACATCAATCTTAAACCAGGGGGCGGCCACACAAAATGTTGAGACATATTAGACCAAAAAAAACAAAAAACAAATATGTCTGGAGCCGCAAAAAATTATAAGCCTTATAATGAAGGCAACACATGCAGTATGTATCTATATTCGCTATATTAGCCTCCTATCAAAATGACTAAATTGCCTTTTATCGATCAACCAACCTCCCGCGCTCGACCCGTTACCGCACACCCACGCATACGCACGCACTTACACACGCATGCCAAAATGAGCAACAGCCATAATGGCCGCTAAGATGAACGAGGCATGGGACGCACTTTTGTAGCGTGTTAACAATCATAGCTAACGTGTAGAGGAGTGGGTAAAGAGCTGCATGCGGCTCCAGAGCCGCAGATTGGCGACCCCCGGTCTAAACGCCTTACCAACCTTCATCAGCAAGGCAGCTTCCGTTTATAGCACTGTGACTGATTGTGAGCGTGATACTCTGACACAAAAAAAAGACACAATAACATTGCAAGCTGGGTGTAAAGATGTACCCCAAAGTCATAAAAAAAAGGAAGTGGCAGCTCTCCATGCTACTCCCGTGTGTGTAAAAACTCCACCAAGAACTGATCCACATATTTCCTTTTGACGTTCATCCAATTCCATACGTTTATCTTGAACAAAGCGCACGTTCAATTCCCGAAATAACAGCGGCGCTGTGCAAAGGAAATGTAGGCCGTGGAGCATCGTATGTCATCAGCTGCCAAATCAAGCGCGCCTATTAATGAGTAGTCCTTTTCCCGCACTACACACTCAGTCGGCGATGCACAGAGAGTGCCAGAGAGGCTGCGGCAGTAGAATAGATTCTACCTAGATGGCTCCATCCAAAATTAACTCAGCCTAGTTTAAATAGCAAGGATTTATGCATCTTTGCTACTTCAGTCAGAATCGACTTGTGTCGCGATGCACTTCGCGGAGAGAGTCTGGAGAGATTTAAAAATAGTTTTCTTGGCTCCTTCATTGGTGTGTTTGATGTCAACTTCAGATACGGGCGGTTTGTCCTTCATATGAGAAGGATGAGAGTCCCTTCTCAGTCTGTGCCAGAAACATAAACGCAAAGCTATTTAAAAAAAAAAAAAAAAAAAGGAGGACGTTAAATCCTAACCTCTGGATAGAGTGTGAAATCTGGAGTGATGAGGGGCATCCAGGGTAAGGGCCTGGCTGGATTTAGAACAAGCGGCTAATTTGGACTAGCATCAAGCATGCAGAGCCGAGCGCCGCCTCACTCGTAACGGCCCTGTCTGAGCTGGCAGCCTCGCTTTAGCTTTTGATGTTTTCTCTGTTGGATGCGCGTGTGAAACAGGGATGTTTGCTCTCACCAGTTTCTCTGCCCGCTTCCTCAGTTTCCTCCAGACTGTGTGGTGGGCCTGCACGAACGAGACAACGTGAGAGGCAGTCACGTGGAGAAACGATTGTGGGCAATCACACGTGACACTGAACATATCAGAGTATACCATCGTGCTATAGCGGGGATGTGCAAACTACAGTCCAAGGCCCATTTGCGGCCCCTCATTCCAATTTCAGCGGCCCACGACATGACCCAAAAATATATAACACTAAAAATGTCATATGACATGGGCCACAAGATTAGTTAAAAAAGGTGAAGGTGGGCAGTGACAAGGGGAGGGTGTACTGTACAACTTTTCTTTATATTCAAAGATACAAATACAGTAAACGCAATTTATTTTCAAAACACCGTAGTGAATGAAGAAGATTCCATTTTCAAGGCAAAAATTGTTTCTTCCACTTGGTGCTCTTATGGCTGATTTATGAAGGCATCACATTAATGATCCTCAAGTAAGTGTTTGCAAAATGGCCACCTTAAGACAGTTTTCTTGCGAGGGGGGGGGTTCAGAATGTGGAAATGGGATTCGGCTGCTGCTTAGTGGCAGAGATGGATCTACTCTGTGAGACAGACAACTGTTGGCCACCCCAAAAGCTTGGAAAAAATCCTCAACTATTTACCTTAGGACCTTTCACAGAAAGCTGATGAAATTAACTGGACACTACAAATAATATATCATTGCTTTCTTGACTGAATTTAGCGTGTTTCATGAAGAATTTACAAGTGGCCCTTTTATCCTTGCATTTTTCGGCCCTCAAACGAAATGGTTTGGAGACCCCTGTGATATAGCTATCCTCTAAACCCGGCATAGGGAACTCCGGTTCCTCGAGAGCCATATCCTGCGTGTTTCGGATCCCTCCCCACACCAACACGCCTAATTCAAATGATCAGGATCATTTCAGGCTTCTAAAGAGCTTGCTGGTGACCTGATTCAAAAGAATTATTTTCCCTCGTGTTCTCATTTGCAGTGGCAGAACAACGAAAGTAGCATCCATCCTACCTCCAGCTGAAAAGGCAGTGAGAGGCCCTGCGCGCGGCGGTGGAGACCCCAGCGCCCTCCACCCAGACTGTGGAGCGCTGTCACCTCGTACTGAAAGCACAAGCCCGTTCTGGCCACCAGGGGGCCCCCGCTCAACAGAACGTAGTCGCCACATCTAGGAGGTAGACAGACAGGCAGAGGTCACCTTCGGCCGGATTGGAATTATTATTTTTTTAAATCTTTGACAGACCCACACATGAAGATATACCAAAAAAAACATCTTGCATTTGACAGTTTTAATCATATTGTGTGTGGGGTGCTCAGAACATGTCAACACAGCGCCCCCACCCACCCCTCCACACACGCACGTGTCTTTTACCACTAATTCAATCCTATGGGGGGGGAGCTCTTGTGCGATCACACGTGGCTTCACAAACACACAGACGACCAGACTGCTCAGAGTATTCGCCAATGGTTTCCGAGTGTAAAATCGGCAAGGACGTACTTGCTGAGGAAAATACTTCTCGACACCACATTAAAAAAACTAAACAAAACATTGAGCCGGCCGCCTATGGAGGCCCTCAGGTGACAGTCCTTTGCGTTCTTTCGCAATCATTGCAAGATTACATTTTTTGGCAATCATTTTCCCTCAAAAGGGCTGATGGGTTTGTTTTTTGAAACAAGCTTCAAGTTCAGCCCTGATTCTGTTCTGGAAACACATTTTTTTTTTGCTGTCTGTCAATTTGAAAATTGGCTGAATATGACTCAATTTTATTAATCTGAATATTTTGAGCCACTTTGCAAATGGAGCCGTGAAAAGCCCTGCATCTCACTCATGGAAGTAAACCAAATTAATCCTGCATGATCAAGCCAAAATTCAAGCTCAGACAGAACAAAGGCTCATTTTGGGGATGGGCCTGCTCGGACCTGTTGGCTGAATATGAAGAACGATGGACTTGCATTGTATGGGTCAAGTGAAAATTCCGATGTTTTGCTCCCAAGTGGCACACTGTCGATAAATGTCACGGCAGTGTAAACAGAAATCTTTTGCCTGTAATCTGCTAACGCAAACACAGCGTTCAAATACAATACTACTATCAATACAGTGTAATGGATTGATTGGTCGACATTTTTTTTAATGTTATAGCCTCATTCAATTTAGATAGAAAAATATTCCCCCCCCCCCCCACATAAATCTCGTGCTGAACTGATGTAAAATGCAACAACCTAAATTGCATTTTTAAGTAAATGCAGCACAGGACCTCAGAGAGATCATACTTGGCAAGCCAAGCACCAATTCTTCAGCAGAGGTGCAAGCAAAATGTCATCACAAACAACTTCTAGTGTTGCCTCAAGTGACCTAGTCAGTGCATTTTATTTGCGACACGTGCTGTCGTCATCGTACCAAGCAAATTTGTGAGCGGGTCTCCTTCGGGTGTCCGTAGCAGAAAGTCGGCTCAGAAACATGTCAGCCTCCTATATGGTGTGGCGCAACCCGTGTAATATAATTAGCGATTACTAGATGAAAGATTAGGTGTTTTATTTTTTAAAAAGGAAAAAGACAAAAAAAAAAACATGTTGATGTGAACATTTTTTTGCATGTTATTGAAATTAATAGTGGGATTTTCAAATGAATGAACATTGAACGATAAAAAAAAAAATAATTACACACTGTCCCGTTTAAGGGAGGCTTAATTAATTTTACACGTGTGGTTTGATTGGTAGTCATTAATTACTGATAGTTTAGCTTGGAAAAATGCACACAAGCTGAAAAACACGCCCCTACAATTATATACACACAAAAAACCAATGCCGTTTTGCATTGTTAACATTTCCAAAGGGTTGACCAGAATCAGCAAACATTGTTTTCCACAACGTTTAAAAAATGTCTGCAAGATTTGTCAAGCCCCCTGGTGCATAAGGAGAGGCGCCCACAAGCACTTGTGCAGTGAACATTTGAGCCAAGAGGACTTGTTTACGATTTGAGAGGGGACACGCCACGCAGGTCCCATTAAAAAACAACGACATGCTGAGTATTTTGAACGAGTAAGAGGTAGGCTGACCTGTGTGAGGAAGTATCTGTGCTTCCTCTGAGTCGCACCCCTTTGTGATCCTCCCCCGGGCGGTGGCTTGTGTATCGTTATGGCCATAGAAATTAAGCCGCTGAGACAGCATTCTGTCCATTGTAATGTACAAAGTAGGACGACATAGTCTATTAATTCCAGCATGGTCTATGTGTGTGTAGCTTGCAAATGAGCACCATGTCTGCTCCACTTCCTGGTCCCACTAGTTCTCCCAAAGTCTATTTTGTGCCAGCCAAAGACCACCCAGCGCCGCATTTTTAACATCACATGATGCAAACACACATTTGACAAGGGTTAATGCCCTTTTCATTGGTTAATTAAAGGCATTGCGCCACGCCACTTTTTTTTTTTCTACCCGTACATTTACAGTTGACCGCTGACATTCGCGGTGAGCGTGGACCAGGTCAGCATGCGAAAAGTAAAAATCAGAGTATAATTGATACTCATTGAAATGCACGGCAATCAGTCTTTTTTTTTCTGCCCCAAATCGGCATCAAGAAAAAACATACTGGTCAGAAGCCAGTATACAGTGGCGGCCATCTTTAACCGGGAATACCACGATGGTCCTTCCCCCACCCACTTCTTTTATTTCAATTGAGACTTTGGGCATGAACACTAAAAGACAAAATGCATTAAAAAAGACCACAAATGAGGGAAGCATGGGATCATTTCAGAGTGAAATGTGCACCGGTGTCGTGTAATCATTGCCACGCAGACCTTGCTCGAAGATGCCCACTTGGTTACTGTGACCTCGTCTCGGGGACTAAGGGCGTCTTCTTTACAGTGATATTAATGTTGATGACGTGAATTATAAGTTTATGACTACCGTTGAGTTGTGGCTTGTTAATTTTATTCATGGTAAAAAGTGCAGGATATACCTTTGACACTTTTTGCTGCTCAGGATATTTACCCCCCGCAATACTGTATATGCAACTGCATATATGCTACATAAGGTGGATATGCTATTTAAAATATGAAAGATGATAAAATATTTGATTGATGTTTGATTCCTATTCAAGGTGTTATAAAAAACGTTAGTCTGCAATTTTTAAAACGCTTATAATAACAAAATAACACTTTCATTGTTAAAATAAGCTTTTTATTGACATTTTCAGATAGGGGTGTGCCGTGGGATTTTTATTCAAAGAAAGAAATGTCCCTTGGCTCGAAAAAGATTGAAAAACACTGCGTTAAACTTTTGATTTCAAATGACGTCATTCAGACCTATTGCATTGGCTTGTCTGTCGCTCTCTTCACTCTTACGCCGATCGGTGAGGCAACTTTATATCGGTCAAAGCAGACTTAGGCTATTTTAGAAGTATCTTTTGGGCCACAGTATGTGTTTTCACGCTGTTGTTGAATCAGGTGCATTGGAGGAGGGACACACCGAAAAAAAAAATCAGGATCGTGGGCGTCGAGGACCAGTGTTGGTGAGCACTGCTCTAATATAAAATTAAACGACTACTGCTCCAATTGACAAAATATGTTTAGTTTGGGTTTATTTGGTCACCTTGTGACCAAATTTCAGAAAACGGAGAAAACTAATCATTTTGCCACGAGCCTCAAATGGGCTGAAAACCACGTGATCAGACCCGAGTTCCAGTTCATGTGATCGGTTGGGGAGATCCCTACAAATCGGGGGGGGGGGGGGGTGTATTGTATATTGTGCGTAGTCGGAGCTGGGATTCGAACCGGCGGCCCCTTACGTCACTGGACAACCCGCTCAATCAACGGACCTCTAGCTGACCTCGTTTAACTCAAATTCATCCCATTTTAAAATCATCACTGCTTCGTTTACTCAACTATTAATTCAACATTTGAAACAATAATGAATTTGTATTGTTTTGTGTCAGTGTCCTCTTTTCACACAATATTGTGACAAAATCACTGCCTGGTTTGAGAGCAAAAAAAAGCAAAAAGAACTTTCTATCATCAGCTAACAATATCTAATTAATGCGTTTTCAAATGTGACTCAATCTCACCAGGGGCATATATACAGTACAGATCTGCGTCTGGGTCTTCTGCCCCCAAAAGTCACATAAACCACTCCAAAAATAAAGACTGGCAATCTATACAATTAAAGCAAAGGGAATATTTGGTCTCCATATGTCACAATAAAGGGGTGTTGATCCTTAAATAAGAAAATAATTTATGATGGCAGCCAGTGAAGTAATACGAAGGTTCCTCTCGTTTAAATCCAAGAAATGGTGAGCCCTGGCCGTGTAACATTCATCGTGTTCATGATTTGATTTACTTGAGTTTGCTTTTATGTTGGCGTCGGCGTTGTCCAGTTTTTGACTTATGTGCTGTGCTTGAGTGAATGTAAACAAAATCCTATGAGATTTGTCACTTCAAAAGTGCTTGCAAACGTGGACATAGGCATTTAATGGAAAGCAATCGTGAACTTGGGCCTGTGGTGTTCCAAGCCAATTCCAATGAAGTTGGGTCGCTGTGTTAAATGTAAAAATAATTTGCAAATCCTGTTCAACCTATCTTGAATTGAATACATTACAAAGACAAGACATTCAATGATCAAAGTGATAAACCTTCTTGCTTTTAGCAAATAATCATGAGCTTCGAATTTTGTGGCCGCAACACATTGCCAAACAGCTGGGAAAAGTGGCCAAAGAGACGGCGAAAGTTCAAGTATGTTCATCAAATACCTGTTTGGAACATCCCACAGGTGAGCAGGCTCACCGGGAACAGGTGCCACGGTTGGGTATCAAAGGAGATTTTCATTGAAAAAGCAACCATGGGGCGAGGTTCACCTCTTTGTGAGCAACAGCGTGAGAAAATAGTCCAACCGTTTAAGGCACAGATTTCAAATCCAAGGCCCCGGGGCCAGATCAGGCCCGCCATGTCATTTTATTCAGTTCCACTGTCAGTAATGGCCCTCCGAGGGAAGACGTAACTCCAAAGCGGCCTGTGACAAAAATGAGTTTGACACCCCTGGTTTAAGGACAATGTTCCTCAACATCCAATTGCAAGGAATTGAGGGATTTCATCATTTGCGGCCCTTTAATATCATCAAAACGTTCAGAAAATCTAGATCAATAACTTGTAAGCAGCAAGGCCGAAAACCAATAACATTGAATGCCCGTGACTTTCGATCCCTCATGTGGCACTACATTAAAAAAAAAAAGGACATCAATGTAAATATCAGCACAAGGGCTCAAGAATTACACCCCCCCCCCCCCCCCACATAACAGTCAATACAGTGTGGTGCTGCATACGCAAGTACAACTTAAAACTTGACCATGCAACGTAAAAGCCATTTAGCAACAACACCAAGAAGCGCCACTGGCTGTTCTGGGTCCACAGTCATTGAAGAGAGACTGATGCAACAAGGAAAAGTGTTGTATGGTCTGTGGAGTCCACATTCCATTTTTTTTGGGGGGGGGGGGGGGGGGGGTAAATTGAGGATGTGGTGTCCCCCGGGCCAAAGAGGAAAATAATCATCCGGATTGTTAGAGACGCAAATTTCAAAAGCCAGCATCTGTGATGGTATGGGGCTGTGTTAGTGTCAATGGCATGGCTAACTTACACATCTGTGAAGGCACCATTAATGCTGAAAGATAAATACGGGTTTTGGAGAAACATACGCTGCCATCCAAGCGACGTCTTTTTCATGGATGCCCCTGCTTATTTCAGCAAGACAATGCCAAACCACATTCCGCACATGTTACAACACCGTGGCTTCTTAGTCTCCCATTGAATACGTGTGGCAAATTCAGATGCGTTAAATCCGACAACGAAGACCCTGGGCTGTTGAATAGCTGAAGCTGTACATCAAGCAAAAATGGGAAGGAATTCCCCCCCACATAGCTTCAACAATTAGCGTCCTCAGTTCCCCATATTTTATTGAATGCTGTTAAAAAAAAAAAGTTGATGTAACACAGAGGTAAATATGACCCTGTTCCAGCTTTTGGAGAACGTGTTGCAGCCATAAAATTCTATTCATGATCATTTGCTTTAAAAATAATAAAGTTGATCAATTTGAACATTACATACCTTGACTCTGTAGTGTACAGTCAGTATTCAATTAAATATAGATTGAACGCGATTTGCAAATCATTGTACTCTGCTTTTGATTATGATTACCACAACGTCCCAACCTCGTTGGAATTGGATTTGTAAAATTCTATGACATGAAAACACTCAACGTGGGAAACGTAATCAACTGCTCGAGCAGACACGAAGGCGTTTCGAAACTGATGCTGTGGGGATGGCGCGGCATGTATTTGACGGAGTAGGTCTTGCACTCAATATTGCAAACAAAGTTTTAGCTATTCCGGTTGTCTGTCTGTACAGTAGATGTCCGCTGTTCCCAACTTGAATGTTCCTGAGTTGTGCAGTGTTGGTAGATGCAGCTTAATCTAAAGCCTTACAAAGAGAATTCTGTACATAGCCGTGCTGTGGAGTGCATGCTTTGTCACCTGTAAAGCGTCACTGTCCCTTTGGGATTCTGGGCAGCCTTCTGCTCGACTGTTTCCTGTTGACACCTGACACAGAGAAACTACTCTTCAAATTGAATGTTTGACATCAAAAGAGAGAAGAAGAGAGGGGACGGAGTTTGGGGGTTTAGGGGTAGAGACAGGGCGGTAGCCATATACCTGCTGTGCGAGAACACTTCTAGTGCCACCGAGGGGTCCACCTCCAGAGGCTCCCACGGCAAATCCTGGAGGATGAGCTGCTGAGCTCCTCTCGTCAGAGAGCGCATCGATTCCTGAAGCACAAACACGAGCACGTGAGCCCCCTGTGAGCTCTGAAAGGCACCAGCTGATAAACCAAAGGAGCGAGACCTCAGAGGGAGTCCAAGAGTCCAGCTGAGGGTCCAGGACCAAGTCACACAGAAAAGCCCCTGAAGTCACTGAAGGGAATTTATGAGTGTAACAAGCTGCAGGACAAATTCAGGCCAGATCAACAATGAACACTGAAACCATAATGCAGCAGCTACCTGGCACTTCTGGTGTGCTGAGCAACTCCACGGACAACTGGTCCTTGAACGCCGTCTCGAGCACCTGAGCGAGAAGGGCAGCACAGGAACGCCAATAAGCCTGTCGATGGGGACAAGAGGAGAGGCTATTTCAAAAGGGACATATTAGGGGAAAGGAACTTTTAATCACTTGTATACAAAGAGCTGGCTCTCTGGAATCCCTCTCCACCTGGAGTGGAAATGTAACATTTAACAGTGTTAACTTGTATCTCATGAGTAACTCCGGTTTCCTCCCATATTCCAAAAACATGCATGGCAGGCTGATTGAACACTCAAAATTGTCCCTAGGAGTGAGTGTGACCGCGGATGGTTGTTTGTCTTTGTGTGCCCTGAGATTGGCTGGTAACCGGTTCAGGGTGTCCCCCGCCGCCTACTGCCCAAAGACGGCTGGGAAAGGCTCCAGCACACCCGCGACCCTTGTGAGGATAAAGCGGCTCAGAAAATGGAATGGATGGATGGATGGATGGGTGATGTTAGGGAAAAAAACTCAAAGTGACAAAATACACGTAAACAGTTCACAACAAAGTGTTTGCACCAGTGGGGGCAGGGCCTTGCAGCATAAACACAAGCGCAAATGGTCAGAATGATATACTGTACAACCTCTGTTTCAATTTGGGTCAGATAACATCTATTAAATTACATTCACAATTTACCTGGTTGACCAATGTGGGGTCGCTGTCTTTAAATGTGAGCAACGTTAGCGTGCAGGAACGAGTGAGCGGCTGGTGGAGAGGCCACGGTTCGCCATCCACCAGGGCCAAAGCAGAGTTGGTCACATGATGCTCTGTCAGGTCTGCGGGACACACAGAAGGGTATTTTTATAGTCCGGTATATGAAGAATGCATGCAAAAGAGAGCAAATACTGTTCTGAAGACTTGCAACCAGTACTCTTAACTCACGCATGGCACAGCTCTGCGGTGTGGACATTCCTCTGTTCATGATGAGCAGAGTACCATCCAGCCCCACACCCTGCATGGACACCTCGATCTTCTCCACACGGGGGTACAGAGCCCGCTGCCGGGCTTGCTCTCTGGAGAAGACTGCATTGCGGTGGCTGAGAGCCTCAACACGCACTGCTGCTGAGACCGCAGTCGACCTGAAACCTGCAGAGATGGTTAAAATTGACAGGTGCTGGAAAGAATATATATATCAAAAATACACCAATTAGAAGACATCTTAGCAACTTTAATACATTAATAAAACAATCTTTTTGTGTACATTTTTGGTTTCGATCCTTCATTAGACCACATACAAGGCCATACACTACAAGGGTTCCAAATTGCGGAATTCTGTGCCCAGTGGCGTCAGAACACGTGGTGCAAAAGCTCTGTAGCCGTTTAATTATTGTTTTGATTGATGGCGTGATAAATTATGGAGTAGTAGTGATTTTCATGCAACTATTTAGTGTAATTTACTACTGCGTTACTGTGGATTAGTGATCAAACTACGGTGCGTTCCGACTAGCTGAACCATGGTCGTAAACTGAGGACCTGCTGTATTACAAGTAAATAGAGTTAATATAATGAAGTGAAAGTAAAAGTTGTTGAGCAAGTTGGGTTAGACTTTGGTGATGAGTTTGTTGATCCACTGTCTATTCCGGCAGGCAGATCTCTACTCACTCGTACAAATGTAGCTTCATTTAACATTAGCTACAAATTGCTAGCAGTTTGCAACTTACGGCGTTGGAGGTGCTGGCATGCAGCCCTGATCAGCATCGTGAGGAATTTTTCGATGATAGCATACAGACCGCACAACCTCTAGTCCAGTGGTCTAAAATTGAAGGACGCCATGCCAAGTTCATGTGCACTGAATTTTGGTCCGGCGAGGAACAAAAACCTGAAACTTCAGTTCTGTTTGGCTCTAAAAGGAGACCGCAGTTACAATTGTGCCCAATAGACGTCGCTGTTAGCTCTGACTTCTATGGTTACGTAAACGACCCCCGACTTGGACATGCAAACGGAAAATCAGGGCGTGTCAATGGCTTACATATGTAAGTTGAGGGGTTCGTTGTTTTTAGTGGATAGCTCTTCTTTACGAATGACAAAAGGAGAGATGTAATACTTTAATGCAGTTTATTAAAAAGGGGGGAAAAAGACGTCTACACCGTAGCACGTTCGAGAACACAACTCTCGTAACAAAAATCATTTCCTGCGTCTCTTACTTTAACAGCCAATCAGAACCTATCAATATAAAAACATGTCTAAGCAATCATTAAACAACAGAATATAATTTAGGAATGCTTAACGTGAAATAATATGATGCTAAAACATAAAATGATAATTAATAATATGACATAAGCTTACACATAGGAACTACTGTACCACGCCACGCAATGGTTTGAATGAATGCCTTTTACCTCAGTGTTCCTCCAAATGACCTTGACCAAGTGTTGCTCTATTTTGGATTGCATCCAAATTTATTATCTTGGCTGTAATGTCTCATGTCACGTGTCCTCCAGTTTTATTCTGTAAATAGACATTAATGACACTTGAATGGAATTTGACAAATGCTGAAGTTTAAAGGTCCAAAATCAGCAGTAAGTCTTGGGGCCAATGGAATCAGCAGATCGGGGACATCATTTACAGGAAGGAAAAAAACATAAATCGTCCACATCACCAATCCTCTTCTCAGCAGAAGAAGGCCTGTTTTCACTAGAGACTGGAGGACGTCTTGAGTTTGGAAGGAAGTAAACGATAGCCAGATGGAAAAATGTTTAGACATTTTCTGCTCCATATTAATAACTTGTACCACAGTCTTCTTTGTTGTTTGTTGAATCAAAGGACCAAAAGATTAACATGCACATTCTGAGTCTTGATTTTCAGCCTCTTAACCAATGTTACAAACATGACAGACCTCGGAGCAAATCTTTCATTTTTGTCAATCCTTGTTTATTTCATTTGAAATATTCTATACATAGGCTATCTTGGTAAGTTTGTTTCATACTGGGCAGTATTGAATCCTGAAATTATGAAATTACACTGGGTCATCGTTACGGAACAGTTCTACACTATTTTTGAGGTCTACGAAAATTTTTTGAAAAATTCAACTTTATCTGCATGTTGTCCACACATTTACAAGCCACAACATATAAAGTGCAAGGGAACGATGTGGGGGCGGTTCTGTGAAAGCTCAATTGGGATCTGCACATGGGCGGACGTGGCATTGAGGACGAGGGTGCCCACGATCCGTCCCCTCCATTTTCGCCACATCAGGCTACAAGAATCTCCGGTAAAACAGAGGACTAATGTTCCTCTTCCATTGGGACAGGCATGGAGCCTGCAGAGCACGTGTTGTGCTCCAACTACTGATGCGTTTATGTTACACCCAAAATGTCTGAATTTATTTTTCTTAGTCAGATTCTGAAATCAATCCTCTTCCTGAGCAAGGCAGACAAATTTTCCAAGCCCACCATCGACTTGATGTTATCTGCTACTTATGTAAACATGAGTTACATGTGTTTTACTTGTGACGTCCTCGCGCACTCTCCGTGCAGATTTGCTGACTGCGGTGTAACGTGTTAAATCCTGCCATGCCGAGGGCCTCTTGTCGTGATGTTTCTTGCCCCCTCTCCTATCTTAAGTTGTTGCGTGGTCTCCTTCTGTCCTTTTACTTGACACGTGCTGCCGTCTTTCGCCAGCATTGTTATTTGCTGTGTGTCTTGGCTTGTGATGACTTCGAGCACGTCCTCTTGTATCCCTGCTTCTCACACGGGAGTTTCGCGTCTGCTGCGCAGGTGGCGTCCACGCCCCATTCCCTCGGCTTATCACTCTCTAGTTCGTGTCGGGTGACTTTTGGCACGTGTTGGCTGTGTGCCGCTAGTGGGCCCCCTGCCTTTGGCTTTGCGCGTGCTCGCCCTCTGGGCCATGTTCGCTATGGAGGGTTCCCCCCTTGAGTTGACTGTGGTTCCCTCAGTGAGGCCGCGGAGGACCAAGTTGACCACTGTTGAAGGTGCCGCAGGTCCGCCCGCGTTGAAGCTTGCCTGTGTGTCGATCTGGATGTTGTCTATGATGTGCCTCAGGCACTGCAAGTTGTGGGGCAAGGGCTGTCGTTGCTTGTGAGGGGTGGTGGGCCCCTTGCACTCCTGGGCAACAGAAATGCATGTTCTCGTTCTGCTGTCCGCAGTCCCTCCAAGAGGAAGTTCTCTGAGTTGCTTTCCGCACTCCCCCTATTCACATTGGGGGCGCGCTGTAATTCTACCAGGGGTGTTCCTATGTCTTAGGCTGCTGTGAAGGATGTACCCTTGGAGAACATTTGTGCTGCTCCCTACGACGGTGATGAATATTGGCCCTGCTTGGTATGGGCACCTATTCAAGGACACAACTCTCAGCCTCGATAAATGTACTATTACTCAAAATGAGTCAGCAAAAAAATCTCTGCACTATATTTAATTAAACGCTCTCTTTTCAAATGCACATTAAGAGTATAACGAGAATTGTGTTCTTTTTAATCTATGCAATAACACTCAGATACGTCCCATTTTATCTCCTGGTGATGCAGAAATCATAATTAATGTGTTTGTTCCGTCTCATCTCGATTATTGCAACATATTGCTCTCTGTTCTTCCCACGTCCTATGTTAAAAGCTTGCAGCTAGTACAAAACGCTGCAGCTTGACTCCTGATGAGGATAAGGAAGTCCAATCACAACACCCGATACTAGCCAACTTGCTATGGTTTCCGGTCCATTTGAGATGATTTCAAGGTTTTGCTACAGTACTTACTTAGTACTTACCGTATATTAGTACCTTGGTATCTTGTATGTTACGCCCCGAACTCTTCGTTCACAACATGCTGGTCTTTTGGGCATCCATTGAGCCAAAAGGAGTACACAGGTTCTAGAGCATTTCGTAGTCGGGCTTCAGTGCTCTGCAACTGAATTAGAGCCACTACCTCATTTGAAATGTTTGAAACCCACCTCAAGACTCATTTGTATACAGTAGTCTTGCATTTTGTTGAACTAGATGTTGTTGGCCTGTTTGACTGGCGCTTCCTCTGTTTGTCCTTCCCATTCCTCCCTGATCTGGAGAGCAGGGGTAGGTCATGATGACCCAATTGGATGGTAATGCCGTACGGCTTCTGCTCCGATTGATATGGACATGATGCACACTGAGCTGGACAAGAACTTGGTCAACTACTCAGAGACGCTGCTTTGAAGATTTCTTCATTGACGAACTGGGGGCTTTTCTATCATTCTAACATTGTATAGTACAATATTGTGTCAAATGTTTCACAGTCAGCATCTATTGCATCCGGGAAGGGGGATTCTCCCATCTGCGGCCCCTCCTCAATGTTTGTCATTTTTCCCCGGATGTTTTTTTTTAGTTTTTCTTTGCCCTCCTGGGAGTTAAAGTCAGGGCATGTCATTAATAGTTGTCAACTGTTGGCATGTGAAGCCCTTTGGGACTGTTTGTGATTAAGCGCTATATAAATAAAGGTGATTTGACTTGACTTGGTCGTCACCAAGCAGTTTCTCCAGATTTTATACTGTGGTTTTCGCCAGTCCTCTTCCTCTGGGCATGGTTTTTGGCTCTTCAGAGGCTTCTCAGTGAGGCTGGTGTCTCGGATTTCTTGTGACTTTGCTGGTATTAGTCATACCGTTTAAGAACCGCCCATGGTGGTCTGGAGGGATGTCACAGAACGACGATTACCAATGTAACTACAGTTCTTTGAGTCCCGAATGACCGCCAGAGCATCATGTCACTCGGAGTCCTCGTGTTCACGCGAGAAGGTTCTGAGGGACTGCCTTCCGGGTGCCGTGGGCTTTTTTTTATATGCCCTGGGTCATCTGGGGGGGTCACTCATGACATTTTTTGTTGAGCGTTTTTGAGCTGCGCATGTGTGAAGGGATATTCCATGCTTTAAGCATTTAGTCTGGCAATCCAGACTCATTGCTGTAACAGTGATTGAGTCTAGTCATGGTCTCATCAAGTGCATTTCCAAGGTGGGGCAAACCTCAGCACACAGTCATCAAAATGAAACTGTCAGAAACGAGCGGTTGCGAGTCGAAACCCCCCCCCAAGTCTTCTTTAGAAATAAATGCTTCCAGTGCTGTCAGGTGTTGGGGTTTGCATGACTCTCTGTGTTTGTTGTTATTTGAAACTGATTTAATGCTGACTGATGTGAACAAACTATTATTTTTTCTGCATGCCATTTTGATGAGTTGTGGACTTCGGCCGCCGAAGAATGACGTTGCGCACAAAGTACGTATACATCACAGCAAATCAACAAATTTGATTGGACACTTTGTTTGAACTGGGGCCGGGAGGGCAGGCTTTCCAGACCCACTTTCTTCGTGGGATGAGAGCAAAAATAGAATGTCTAGACAACATGTACATGAACAATGATTTGAGCAAGGCGAAATTATCTGACGTCGCGGTCCACGAGGTCCTTAAATAGCCCATATAATTGTGATGCCAGACAGGTGTGCAGCAGGAAAACTGGGAATGCCTCTGCCACCTGCTGGACACAAACAGAACATGATCATGACAAGAAATATTGTATTTCGTTTTATTGTCTTTTAAACCCCTGGCATTTAATGAAATACATAAATAAATCAATAAAATACTATTCACCATTATTAGATGCAGCTGGGGTGTTTCTCTTTCAGTGTCCACGGTGTCACACAGTGGCTCCATGGATATAAGCACAACTCGAGTAAGTAATCCGATGATGCCTTTGCGAATATTTTTTCGGCTAAGTCAGTCAGCCTCGGGGTTCCATCTCTTGTGTACTGAGCTTGCGCTTTGCATGCATTTTTAAGATCGCTCTTTTGCTTTTGAAGCTCCTCAACGTTCTTCTGCAGAACAGTGATTTCTCACTTGTTTATTTTTTTGCGGCAGAGGCCTTTGCTTCAACACGTTTATCCAAACTTTTCTAAAGTTCAGTCTGCCCATCCCCTTTTACGGTCAGAGCGTTTTAATATCATCCAGTTTGCCCTTCATTTTTTTCTTAAGCGCTGGGCTTTTGAAGGGGGTATGACTCTTGATTTATTTTGCTCATTTTGGAAGTGTTAGCATCTACCTCAAGGGTGCCAAAGTCTGGCCTGTTTTAAACGTCTACAGCTTGCTGGTGAGCTAGCTGATCATTTGAAAAATTGAGTGTTGGAAGAGGGAGACATCGACAACAGGCTGGATAGGGATCTTGAGGACCGCGCTTGACCTACCTCAAGCTCTCAATGTCGCTGTCTCCGAAGCAGAAGTGTCGTTGTGGTCGGACATATTTACACACAAACCGTCTTAAAGTGACCCAACGTTCCTGAAAGCGTAGGTATTTAAAAGAAATATGCTAAAAGGGGTCCAGGACAAAAGACTTGGGTTGTCAGAAAAGAAAATGAAAATTCAAGGACTAAAACAAAAATATTTGGACAGATCCTGAAAAAAAAAGCTTCCACTCACTCCGCCATCTTGGATCCTGCCCCTTCAAACATTTTTCCCTCCTGTTGTTCCCCCTGACGGGATGTCTGGTGGGAGGAGCTGGTACATGTAAACTGAGGACTTAGGATGGTGCGAATAAAAAAAAGAGATTTGGCCCATATCTGCACAGACAATCAATCACAAATTGTGAGTGTGTGTTTTTTTAACTATGGGATGAAACTGCACACAGTTCAGGAAATGAATACAAACCAGTGTGCTACATTGGTGCGTAAAGAGTTTTTTTATTTTGGTTGAAAATAAGTGTTGATGAGAGCCACTAAATGATGCAATTCAAGATACACTGTCACTATCATGTTCGGCGTACGAGGCGTTTGTATCGTCTGTAAGGTGTCAAGTGTCTGCGCATTTCAACAATGATTGATTGACATTGTCTCTTTGGGTGAGACTGTACTGGAGGTCAGCGTGAGAGTATGACTTCATGCGCACGTCATCGGTATTTGCGACATTTGGGATTTTCCGAGTGAATCCCCTCAGAAGGTGCAGCTTTTGACTCCGAGACATTCATTCATCTCATCATTCATTCAGTTAGGCGGGCCGACGCGTGGCCCGACCTCTGGGGTGACAGCTTCACAGTGGTGCTGCTTGACATCTGTGTAGAAATCTGCTGTTTGGTCTTTGCACCCTCATTAGGAGTGCGAAAGGGAAACCGGAGAAACTGTGTCCATTTGCTGCTGTCTTTTCTTTTCGGCTTCCCAAATTGATTTAGGGCTCCACTCCTCTTTGTCGATGGCTTTTAAGGTGGATTTGGCACGGCGCCGCCTTTGGGGAAAGCCCCTGAAATTGGCTGTTTACCAGGAGGGGGCTGATGGATGTGTGAGTTCAAAGGAAAATCCACCCCGTGCCCAAGGGATTCGATTTCATCTCCCTTGTCAGCCTCGCTGGGTGCTTTCCTACATTTCCCAGCATGCCTCTCAGCCAAAGTGCATTCCTTACATGGAAAAAAGGAATGGCAAGAGCAAGATTTTTCCTTGAGTTCTCTCCAACTTCAATCGATCAACGTGATTTGAATTGCCTTTGTCCGCGTCTTCGGACCCATCAGCCCGGAGGCCTCGGCGGCAGGCCGACGGGCTGCTACTGTACGCTGCAGGCGGGGCAGCATGCCTCTCGGCGGTCGGGCAGTGGGCAAAAATCCATCTGCCGCACAATCTCAGTGAAAAGCTCGTCCACCATTGTCTTGCTCTTGGCAGAGGTCTCCATGAAGGGGCAGCCCCAGTCTTCCGCCAGTGCCTGGCCCTCGCCGGGCGACACCTCCCTTTCGTCCTCCAGGTCCACTTTGTTTCCCACCAGCACCACCGGCACCTGCTGGTACCTGAAAAGAGAAGACGCAGCCATTTGTCATACCTGCAGCCTTCTCTGTTTTTGGATGAACACGATGACAGGAACTTCTCGAGGAAAACCCAGTGATGCAGTGAGTGTCGGCCTACATATTGTCAGTGGCTGAAAGCGCAAGGAGGATGCACATTGGAGCGAGAGGAAAGCAACAAACGCGGCTCCTGCGGCTTCCCAGGAGGCTGCCAGCCCTCCGTGGGTGTCTAATATCTGTAGACGGTTCCATTAGTGAACTGTCACGACAAAAGAAGACTTCTTTGTAGCAACGCCTTTGCTTGGCATGCAAGCGGCACATCGATTGCAAGTGTTCAAGACACGGGTCTCTCTTCAACGGAGGAGACCAGGCTGGAGCGAGTAATGGATAACAAGTTATTGACTAACTTGAAAACACCTCCTGCGACAAATGCAGTAATCAGATCTTGGAATATGGGGTGGGGGGGAGGGTTCTGTGACTGGTCACCAGTCCATCGCAGCGAAGACAAAGAAGGCAAAGAAACATTCCGGCTCATTTTCCAAGCGTCCCGGAATGTGATGAGAACACACAATAACTGCACAGAAGTCACGCGGATGTTTCACCACATCTCAGTGACTCCTTGAGGAAACTCGCGATTACAAATTTTTTCTTGTTTTTTTTCAGACGGTCGTCTGACTGACACTGTTCTTCAGGTAGTGTCCACCGTGAGCGCGCTACACGGATTGCTGCCCTCCTGCCTCTGCTTTTGTGAGATGCCAGAGGGAAGGCAGGGCCAGTGAAGGCGCGTCCTTCAGAAAGAAAGGAAGAGTGGCACGGACAAGCTTGTCGTCTGACCTGTGTGTGCAGTCAGGGTGTGAACAAGGAGAGAGCTACGTGGGCAAATGCAAGCTGACAGTCTCTCAGGAGACACTCTAAATATATCTCCAAAGGCGCAGGGAGTGCCGGCTTCTCCGTGGTCTGGCGGGTGTAGAGCTCGTTTCGCTTGTTTGTTGCCATGCCGGGCTGCATGTTGGCACTGTTCTGCCTCGCAGGGGTTAGTTGTCTGCGGTGGCATTCCATTGGACTGCTCGTGTTGGCCGAATAGACATACAGTGGCGGGTCAGGGATTCATTGGCCCAATTGTGCCCACTTCCACAAATATACTGTAATAAAAAACAACTCAACAACAATCAGGCAATATTACACAAGAGAAAATTGAGATTGTTCTCAACAGCTTTTGGAAACCGTGTAACTGGTTTGGTCATTGTTTTCCAAAGTAAAAGCAGATGTTACTATATCTTACTCAGTACTCTATGCCTGCCGGTACGCAGCGGTACGAAATGCCAGCACTTGTCAATTTCAGCCTCAAGCCTTAAGGCATAGCGGGACTTCACATGAGCCCACAGTACCCCCTCTTGTTTTATTTCACTTTGTGATAGTCATATGACTCCATCAGTTATTAGGGTACCTTAACCCTCATGCAGTATTTTTAAGCGGCTGCATGAAGGGTATTACGTCCCAAAAATGTCCCTCTTCCAATGTGCAACAACTTTTTTCACTTTTCATTTTTTTTCACTTTCAACCCCTCAAAATGTTCAGTGGGAATTGGCCAAGACATAGATATACATCCTATGCAAAATTTCAGCTTCGTGGAGTTATTTTTCACTGTTTTGTCTGTGGTGTCCATTTGTCCAACAGTCCAAAATCGTCCAAAGTGTCCGAAATGTCCAATTTTGGGATAATTACTGCATGGGGGTTAAAAAAACAAAACAGTTTATTTGGCGAGTTTGTCAAGGAATGTATGTCAAGTAGGCTGTAAACATACTCATAACGTAACACGCTGCCAACGTAAAGGCTAACTTCAAAATAAAAGCTTAGCAAATACTACACTGACGCCAATGGAAAAACCTTAAATAGCTTTTATTTTGCAGTTGGCCCGCCTGGTGGCATGACGGCTAACTTCATTTGTCTTTTCAACATTAGTAACAATTTGTATTTCTTTTCCACTGTTGCTACCAACATCAACATCAAGTATCATGTATCAAGTACAACTTTATTGTCAAATGACGCCATCCTGAAATCAAATTCAATCACTAATTTGGGACGCTGAGAGACTTCGTTGTACGGTACAGCTTTGCCATTATTTATTTATTTGTTTATCTATTTTCTAGCCCATGGTGATCTATTAACTTAATGATCTGCTGTTACCCACCACCTAAATTATTTGGCAACAGTAGCTGCAGTTCTTTTTTTTTCACATGAAGTACTGGTCTTATTTTAATTGAACACAAAAGATAATTAATAACCGCTAACTTTCATGAGAGAAATTATTGCTGAGAGGCTGATATCAGAGGAAGTGGACTACTTTAGGTTAAATAATGTCTCTAAGGCTCTAAGCTACGTATGTCAAACATACGGCCCGCGGGCCGGATCCGGCCTCCAAGGAGGTTCGATCAGGCCCACTGGATCATTTAAAAGTGAAAAAATTCCTAAAAGACACGGAATGAATGTTTTTAATAAGGTGCAATTCATGAAGTATCCGCTCGGGGACACTGTTTTGATCAGAGAAGAAGACAATAGCAGTCTCAGTCTGTCACCGAGACAGACCCAACACAGCAGACGCGATCAAGGACACGTGAATACTTTATTCTTTACACATTTAATAGCACTCTTCTTAGTTTGTTAGGTGTAGGCAGGGATTAAATTTCGATTTTATATGCACATGTGTAAATGATTCAAGAATTCCTTTCTTTATGAATCTCGTTTAATCTTAAAGTGCATTACTATATTTTTCAATACCAATTACTTAAAGTTAAAGTTTTGTGCCTTTGTACAATCGGTGGGATCAGTTGCAATGTAGTAATCGCTTAGAGCAGGGGGTGTCAAACTCATTTCATATTGTGGGCCACATACGGCCTCGGTAGATGTCAAGTGGGGCAGACCATTAAAATTATATCACACTCTGCTATAAATAACCAAAATAATGTCTTTCCTTTGTTTTGGTCTAAAGAAGCACAAGAACATTAGGTAAATGTTGCAATTTAATGAACATATCTTTTACAAAACATTTCATGAAGCACCTCAGATTTCCTTCGGCAAATGTGCAATTTACTTTTATCATTCATTGTCACTTCATTTGATATTCTATTGAATATCAATTCATTGATTAGTTCTGACACCTCCAAATTCTGTCGTATAATCTTCTCGTGTTCTTGACCCATCACACTGGCAAAGTTTGTGATTCCAATTGTCTCAGTCCAGCCATAATACCTGTCAACTTGGTGTAATTTCAATTGTGCTAATATTTCAGATTTTCAGTGTGTTCAATTGACTGTATAAGAAATTTCCACTTGAGATACAATTTTCTCTGCGGCTCACATTTGAGGTGGCAAATACCCTCCCGCTGTTCGTGTTTGCTGTTTATAAGGCTATAAAGCTGCAAACATGCTGCATTGTCATTAAAAGACGCATGTGTTAAACTTTAGTTGTATCTAATTATCGCCGAGGGCTGCCTTTCTGGGAACATACACAAAAGGAAGCAGTGTTTAGAACTCGCCCCCCCAAAAAAGTTGCTCGTATCCTCAGGGCCCACGTAACCTTATTAAAGATACCTGCTGTGCGAAATAGCCATTTTACAAGCCCCGCAGCAGCGGCAAGCAAGCAAAAGAGCACGAAGGCCTTCAATGCTGCAGTCTGCATCTGCTACAAATTAGCAGCTGCAGCACTGCAATGTGTGTGTGCAACATACAAAATACACAAACAAATCACACACCTTGCCAAGTCGTGTGAGGTATTGGAGCAGTGCTCAACAAGTCTCCTTGAAATCTGTGCTTCTCGGCATTACTGAGATAAAAAGAGAGCAATTTCAATCACGTTCCCATTGTCCTGGACAAAATCGGAGGAGTATTTTTTCCCCGTCTGAGGTACACAGATAATACAAGGACCATGTTGAGTGAGCCGCAAACACGCCTGGCTGCGTTAATGACTTGCTTTTTTGTTGATGGCCGCCGCTAAAAGCCTGAGATCTAAACGCTGCTTTGAGGCCACACCAGAGGGCCCCCTGAGATGCCTCGTTTTGGTCTCCACCCTGTTCCCGTTCCCGTCCTGCTATTTGACACAGCATCAGTGCGGCGTGAAAAGGCGGCTTTGAAGCAGCTTTCCCCCCGCCGACTCAGCTCACGCACAGCGAGATGATCCGATTGTGGGAAAAAGTATGGAACTGGGCGTCGCCAGACGGCGCATGCGAGCTCGCACTCTGGCATGGAACAGCATGCAGCCTCGTGTGAGAGCGAGGCCTGCAGCACACATTTTTTCCCACATAAGAGCCCCGCATTCCAGTTTACATGACTCCCTAATGGACGCCTGATGTCTTTTTGGCTTCCAACACAACTCAATTCCATTAGGTTCTGGTGAGCGGGTTCATGCAACTTCACCACATGTTGTTGGCTGACTCAGCGCAAATGTGGATCGGCAGGGAGGATCATCTCCTCAAGGTTCCACAACGTGTTGTCGACGGCCTGCGAGCACAACGTGCACGGGGCGTCTTGTTAACTGTCAACGAGGAGCCATTTGAGCCCTTTGTCAGCTGCAAAATTCATCTGGTGCTCGTCGGAACATCTGCGCCAACGGGAACGCTTTGTTTTTCTGCTACAAAAACAGAGTCCAGCTCTCCACTCGCGAGTCATTATCATTATTATCATGAGACCTTGTGGTGCCCACAAGCAGGCAAGAAATCGGCAAGTTTATTCTTACATGTCATAGAGTTGATGACAATCATAGCACACAATCATTGAGTCTCTTCCCATAATCCGGATACAGTACCTCTTTTAGTACCGTCAAATGGGCCTTCAGCCTGCCCAAAACTAGAAAACAAGTCGACAAAGTAGTCGTAACTACGGAACTAGGAGAAGCTAGGCTAATTGCTAGTTGTTGCAACACTCTCCCTGTTATTTTTATTGTGGTGAATGCGTCATGACGCATTCAACACAACCACTTGCTGGCCTAACAGTGTCAGGTCACTTCCTACTTTGCTCTAGTTTCGTTGCACATCACAATCATGGAGGCCATGGATTGGCTGACCTCTGTGTTGACTACACACACACACACACACACACACACACACACACACACTCACATTATTTTCAACATGCATAATTCAGGAGGAGGAAAAAAATACTCTTAACAGACCCCACATCACAGAATAATTGCTAAGGATAATCTTGCAGAGCTCTATTTTCGTAGCATGACGCAAGCGGAAATGCTAGCGTATCCAGATTTTCGTGCAGGCGCAAGGCTTGCTGCGCCATTGCGAATTTGTCAGACTGCTCTGCGCCATGCTGGCACATCTTAGGTGTCATTTGAAAATTTTGTGGCAGAAAGCCCATCTAATCTTGCGCCTGCTGGGACCATGGCTGAACCGGAGCAGGAGGCAGACCGCTGGTCTCACTGGATTTTTTGTGAATTTGTTCGGGCACAGACAGATATTCTGATCCTCGTGGACATGTGCGTGGATGTCATTATATTTAATTCATAAATATACTAACATCATCAAACGCTCAAAATCATTGGTGAAATAAATTAACAAGTTATCATAATCATGCGGGGGAGACAAATGATCAGCGTTCAGGTTTTACTACTTCTAAATGTTTTTTGTGTTTTTTTTACAAATTCAAACATAAAAAAAACCGCATTTATTAAAAACTGAAAAAAGTAAATAACATTTCAAGAGATAAGCATCCTTTTTTTTTGTACGACGTACTATCTCACTAAGTTCGCAGGTGTGCTGGAACCTATGCAAAATATCAAATAAGATGCTGGAGGAGTTTAAATTGGGGTGACACAGCACCCCTATTCAGTGGTGGAGCGCCATCCCTGCTGCCGACTGACGATCATGTATGAACACACATCAACCAACACTGCCTTTAAAACTGTTCCCTCTCCATCTGCCAGGTGTCTTCAAAGACTTTGTGCTTTTATTTTACACTGGTTAACTTTAAAGTTTGTACTTTCACTGTGTACTTCAGGGGTGCCCGTTACATCAATCTCGATCGACCAGTAGCTCGCGGACTGGTCCCAAGTCGATCGCGAGGGGTGACGCGGAGAGAAAAAAAAAGCAAACAAACATTTGTGTGTCTCGGTGCATGTCAGTAATATATTTTTTGTCTTAATGCACACTGCACCCTAATTATCTCATCAGTGTCACTTTCACAAAAACTATTGAAAAAAATATATAAATAAATAAATAAATAAAGCAGGTCATCTTTAACGTACGGTGGCGCGTGATCTGCGTCACCGGAAGTTGTATGTGTTCATCTGTCTGCAATTGCAGCTTGTCAACAGCGCTATTGCGCTGTATCTTTTATCGTTATAATTATTTCTCATTCAGAGTTTGTTTCATGGACAATTCACCGATGGCATGGGCAAAAAATGGGATTCTGGAGGGCTGAGAAAAGCATTTAAAAACGGAACGCGTGAGCTGCGCTAGTTAACAGGCTGTTGCTCATCATGGTATGCGTCTGGATGTGCGTGCGTGTGCGGGGTAACGGGGCGATCGTGGGAAGTTGGGCGATCGCCAAGTAGATCTTCGGTCCAAAAAGTTTGTACTTAAATGACGTTTTCATAATGGTGAAGGTTTGAGCCGTGACAATGGTAAATATATCCCATACATATCAAAATTACATTGATGGAATATGTAATGTGACACAACCCTCCATTCTCACATTCCAAATGGACTTTTGCAGCATGCAGTGCACTTTGGAGGAAAAAGAAAACAACAGCAAGTGAAGGGTAATCAAGTAATCAGACAGATGTTATGATTATATAAGGATGCGTCTCATACAGTGTAAAAAGCCACTTGAGAAGCAGAGCTGTGTGAAATAGAAACATGAACTATTCATGCCCCACATGCACTCTTGGTAGGCACACAGCACATGGAGGACAATGTCCCAATCGTCTTTTATTCTATTTATTTCACACAAACTCCCCTGACTGACGTCTCAGCTACGACACGGCGACGCAGATGTGAGGATGGTGACGGCTGACCACCTACTGCTTTGCGGCAGTCCACATGAAGGAAAGGTGGCTCAACTTCAGTTTGGACGGTGGGGGGTGCACCTCCAAAAAAGATGCTGAAATATGATTTTTGATACATGGGGTACAAAACGATTCGAGGCGAGTTCAACTTGAAAGTGAAATGATGAAATTTCGATCGACGCATTGGGATTACGATTCGTTTCGATATAGCATGACTCAATTCGAGAGGGCATGATGCAATGACTATTTTTTTTGTTATTTTACATGCATTTAAATGAACTTGCCAGTGCCGTAAATTAAAAAAGAAAAAAAGAAAACTATTTGATAAGTATCTTGGGATATTTCAAAGTGGAACGATTCGGTTCAGTTCAATTCAATGCACTCACATCTTTTAAATCAAACATCGATTTTTCAGTTAAAACCGTTTTTTATTACACCCCTAAATGGTTTGTTTGGATTAGTTTTGTAAAATATGCCGATCGTAAAACAATTGCCACGGCACAGCCAGCGAGGTGGCTAGAATATTTTCAGTGGGGTGGCCAAGGTGACACAACACCTCGGTGCGGATTGGCCATGCATGTGTCTGTCATCCTTTATCATCCTATCCACAGTCAGGGTTTCATAAAATCAAATTCACACATCCGGAACAATGCCCATCTCACTTATAATCAAACTGGAATAACTATGTAAAAAATGAAATTTTACTGAGCTTAATTTACTCGGTAGCACAGATGTAACGATATCGGTGATATCGTGATATTAACATTGCCACGATATTGTCGTTGTCATGTTACGACATTAAAAGCACTACATCTTTGTCCAAAAACATGATTTTCTCCCGATTCAGCCAAGCACAGCAACACATGACACTTAAAATGACAGGGCTAGCCTATCTTTGTCACCTCTGTGATCAGGTATACAAACCCAATATTGTGCTTTGTTTTTCAGTATCATGAGCTTGTTTCTTTTTCAGTATCATGAGCGTTTATAGTCTTGTGACCTTTTTTACATTGCCGACCTCCTTACAATATTGTGATAATCATTGTATTGTGAGGTCCGTATCGTGATAATACTGTATTGTGATATTTGGATATCGTTACATCTCTACTACATAATGCCTTTTTCTTTGAAGTGGCTTTGCTTTTGTGTTCTCTCATCATCGACCGCTATCTCAAAACACTCATTCGCTCTCTGACAGCCAATCAGAGTGATCTTTTGTTACAGACGGCCAACGCCATTTTGCATACTGCAATCAATGGCTCATTCATTTTTCACAATTCTTCATGTTGATTTTTGTCCCCTGTTTGTATTACGAGTGTGTGCCAGCTTGGGATACGTGTGCATTTTATTGCACATTTGACAATAACGTTGTATTCAATTCAATTTTATTGTTGATGGTCTGACAAACAATTAATTCTCGGCCATGTTTTTGCTTACTATGGTATGAAAGTAATGATTTTGACTGACGTTGACTGTAAGATGTTCTTTACTTAAAACAGAACAGTTAATTTTTTTAATATGAAGGTAATATTACAAAAAATAACCGGCAGTGGGTCTTTAGCCCCGCCCCTGGCAGTCACCCAAACTAGGGGTTGACGACACATATAAAGGATTGCCATCATAAGTAGGTTGTTGGCTGGACTGTTTTTAGAGTGGGGAGGGGGAAAAATCACTCTGAAAACACCTCACAACCCAGGACCATCACTTATGATAATCTTTGAGAGACATCTGAAAATCAGGCCTTTCATCTCTTCATCTCAGGGCACATACAGGCCACTCCACTGTTAAAAAACAACCGTGAACATGCACAGCCAAGACAAAAGTACCCATGGAAAAACGTGCATATTCCTGGATCTTGTCCTCAAACTGATATCATGTGATGTCATTGTGCTTCCTCGTCTCAAACGTATCGATCACAGTGAGCTTTGAGTGTTTGAAGGCCTCCTCGGTCTAGTCACATGATGTCAAAAAGGGAGTTTTTACGGTCTTGTCATCTGATGAAAGCCATCCAAGATAAGGCTCAACTATGCTGTGGGGTTGTGGGATGATCTCAGTGGATTTATTGAGTAATGGTCTGAACTTAAGTGATCAGAAGCACATCCCGAGTTGGTCATATGTATGAGTGTATGGCCGCAGGGCTCATCAGCTGCTTTTCAACACAAAATATCACTGCACTCGTCAATGTAAAAATAGTGCACAATTCTTAATTAATTTATCTTCTTCACAGCATTTTTTCCCATTCGGGTTTCCCTTCCAAGTACAGTACTGAGCAGGCCTGATCCTGCTTGGCTTCTGAGATAGTGTTGTAATACGCTTCTATCTATCTATCTATCTATCTATCTATCTATCTATCTATCTATCTATCTATCTATCTATCTATCTATCTATCCATCCATCCATCCATCCATCCATCCATCCATCCATCCATCCATCCATCCATCCACCCACCCACCCATCCATCCATCCATCCATCCACCCACCCATCCATCCATCCATAAGAACACACCTGTCAAACTGAAGCCTTACCTCTTGACCCTGATAATCTGGTCTCTCATGGGCTTGATGTCCTGAAAGCTCTGCTGGTTGACCAGACTGTAGACCAGGATGAAGCCCTGGCCGTTCCTGATGTAAAGGTCCCGCATGGAGGCGAACTGTTCGGTGCCGGCCGTGTCGAGGATCTCCAGCACCGACGGGGACGAGTCCACCTCGATCTCCTTTCGGTAGAAGTCTTCGATGGTCGGGTCGTACTTCTCGATGAACGTTCCGGTGACGAACTGCACGGTCAGGGCCGACTTGCCCACCCCGCCGCTGCCGAGCACCACCACCTTGTACTCCCGCATCGCGCCCCGCTTTCACATCCGGCACATCCCGACCTCGCGTTGTGCGCTCACGCCGCGGCCACGACGCGACGAATGCGGTGCGGGCGGAGGAGATGTTGCATTCAGCCTCTACGGAGACGTTCCCACGCTATCTGGAAGGAACCCCCTTCCACGGGCATCCATAATGCAATAGGCAGAAATAAGACTGGCTATAATTAGAAGCGAGCCGGCTGCACATCTTGCTAATGTGCTAAAACGACATTTTTCCTGTCTCTGTGCTCAGCGATGATGAGTGGAAGGAAAAGCAGATGGGTTTTTTTTTGTCCCCGACAAGACAAAAAAAGTGCAGGGAATCCACGCCTTTTGGATTGCCTGCATCAGGCGGACGTTTCCGGCATGTCACGTATGAAAGAGGGGAGGTGACTCTCAACGGACACTTCATTAGGTACACCCAAGGGATGGAATAATAGACTACTCAATTTTATTTGACACGTTCAGGAAAATACACGTGTTTATAAACGACGTTTTCTCTCATTTTGGCGGTCAAAGTATTAAAAATATAGTATGATACAGTACAGGGCACAGAGGCCCTCGACGGTCCCGACATACGACCTTTCACTTGGTTTCTTGATTTCCAAGAACAATCTGTCGTGAACATCTTCATTTGACCGTTGCATATTTATGGCCTTGATTTTTTTTTTTATCCGGATATCGATTGTATGATTTTACAATTGCGTTAGAGTAGGTTAGTTTCAATTTACGGATGGATTTTATCATCGTAAACCAAGGACCATCCCGATATTGTTCAATTACTCTTTGGCACAGTATGACGCTTATTATGAATAGTGTTTTGCTTATTATTTCAACTGGCCCATCCTGCCAAAATATACTCAAAGATCAGTGTATTGGGTGAGAGAAAATACACACACACACACAGTATATATAGAGAGATCTACGTATAGATGGCGGTGAATTGATAAAACAGAAAATAACGAAGGACATATTGATTTTCTTTATTTCTCTCAACAGATTTGACATTACCTCGTTGTAACCAACGCACATTTGACTATGAGGAACATAATATGAAGACCCCCCCCCCCCCCAAAAAAAAAAAAAAAACCTAAACAAAAAAAAAAGGTTGATAGCAAAGTCATGAGACGTGTTTGTCCTGTTTGGTTGGGCGCACAGCAGCAAGGATGCCACCCATTCTCCCGCGTGTCGCCCTCTGTTGGCCAAAACAGCCAATTGTCGCCTTGTCACGCAGGGTCAACAAGTTCCACACATCCTTGACTGTTTGTTTACTTTGTTGTCGTCAGCCCTTTTGGCCTCCATTGAATAAACATGGCTTCATATAGCAGTCATTATTCCTTTATTTGAAATGAAATGAAAGTACGAAGGGGGTCAAGAAAAGAACATCTCTCCAAATAGTTTACCGGGAAAACCCCAAAACAATCCGCGCAATGGACTTGAGCTAAGGCAATGAGTTTGGATACGCTGAGTCTGTTCAGGGGACCAGCACTTCAGAAAGTTCTCCCGTTGGCCTTCTTTTAACCATCCACCGTACATGCTTAGGATACATGTGAAGGGCTTTGTGGGTAACAAAACAAGGACGTCTCAAGTGCAGGTACAGTACTAACTCCCCCCTCAACTACATTCAGTTTAAAACACAACGTCTCCGTGTAACAACATGACCGATTGTTGCACGTAAATCTCTCGTGTAGTTGACAGGAAACAGAGTTTAATCAGTGTGAAAAGTGCAATCCTGAACCCTTGCGTTACACTGAATACAACAAGTCAATGTGGAGCCTGAATGTCCTTTGTCAGGCTAAATCATCAACATTTCATTAACAGGTGTGTACATATTTCTATATTCAGATGGTGATTCAGTCTAGTGAGAGTCACAGCGCTACAGCGGCTGTTGTCTTCTAGTGAAAATATTAGTTCACTGTTACAATCTCAGTGAAGAATAAGAAATGTTAATTTTTTTTTTTTTTTTTTACAATCTACCGTGTGTACAGTGTCCGAGGGAAAAAGTCAACTAAACAATGTCTTTTACAAAAATACCAAACTTTAGTAACTGCAACATTGGTTGCCACAGCAACAACTTAATATTGTTATGAAATACTAGCATACGAGAGTGAAAAGTACATCTTTACATTTTTTTTCTTTTTTTTTTTGTGGGGGTAAAATGTCATCAACACAATACACATCATTTTGTTCTCCAACAATACAAGCAAGTCTATTTCTACTTCCTCATTTCTTCAACACCGTTCTTTTTTTTTCTTCTTCCCAGCAAGAAGGCCATGTAGGTCCAGTAGCTTTCAGAAGTCGGTGGAAGCTTCCACTTCCATACCACCAACTACACATGGCGTGGCACAGCTCAATAAGTTACATTCAATTCATGTGTTTACAACATAGTAACTAACAAGAAGTTGAACATAAGTTAAATTACAGCAAAATATAACCTTTTAAGCCCCAGTCACAAATAAAACACGCACGCAAACAACGCAGTGCATGAAGACAATCGAGGAGAATGAAACCCAAGGTTGTGGATTGTCGATGGTCATCAAGCACCATGAAATGACATTTGTTTTTGGCTAAAACAAATACAAACGAAATCATGTTTTTAAAAACATTTGACAACAGGAAATATGCTGATTGGTTAAAAAAAAAAAACACAAGAACATTTCATGATCTTTGACTTGCTTGAAGTGCAGGTGGACTGGGGTCCAAACATACTTTGATAGTACACATAGCACAAACTTGAAATACTATTCTATATTCAGAATATAAACTACATATATACATTAGACGCAAGTTGTTTCCCCTCCTCACTCATATTTCTCTTGTAAAGTACTGGTAAGAAAAGATGGTACGTCGTGAGAGCTAGTTGGACTTCCAAAAAGACACGCGTGATGTCAATGGGCAGTTGGTATTAAAAAACAAACAAACAAATGACACCAGCTTTGTCTGCGACTGGTCATGATTCCGGTGAGCATGTTTAGGCACTTCTACAGTTTTCTAAAATGAAACAGAATTACGGGCGATGGCGCAGTTAGACGCGTGTAGCCCTCCGAGTTCAAGTCGTGAAATCGTTGCCGATTGCACCGTTGTGTTTAGTTCTTGAAAACCCCGCCAAAACACGCTGTTGTCACCAAGTCCGCCGTGCTCCCGTGTCTGCCGGCAGACTATCCGTTCTCATGCGCACGCACATACACACAACATGGCTTCGGATGTCTGGGACGAAACCCCATCAAGCCCTTGGCATTGACCCGGAGCCCCGGGCCGACCAGCCCCTCCCAGCCGAATGCTGTTTAAGGAGGCGGCACCTTGACAAATTCACATGTTGTCGGTGGTGTTCCGAGCAGTTTTTGGAGGGTGAGGGGGCAACAACAACATCTTCTCCGGGTTGAACTTTGGCAAAGTGCTTCCAGGGTCGATACGATGCAGGTCACACTTAAATAGGGCATCAAGGGCAGATGGATCCCTCCGTGCTGAGGAGAGCGACACTCACGCCCCACCGGACTAAAACACTTTCGGGCCGTCAACGTGCGTCTTTGTGGTTACTCACAAGGTTTCCGTGAGTGCACCATACATCATAGTGCAAATCAAGCATGTATATATATATATATATTAATATTTTTTACAAAACAAGGACAGAATTTGCGTGGAATTTTGTCAAATAAATATGAAAGAAAGGGTTTAAATGACCAGTGTGGTGTGCCTATTTTGTGAGTACGATAATACAATAACAATATCTTTGACTCTCACGGTCACTCTTTCGAAAAATACATACACCCTAGATAGTGTGTGTGTGTGTGTGTGTGTGTGTGTGTGTGTGTTCAGCCGACACTGCAGTAAGTGCAGTTAGCGTTACACTCTTAGCATGCAGGGTGGAGAGCTAAGGTGGTATTTACACGTGGGCAGTTTGGGGTTTTCTCATGCAGCTCGACACGCCCGTTTGTGGCGCTTACTTTAGGATGATCTGCAAGGGAGACACACAAAGACAGGGAGGAACATTTCAAGAGACATTCTACCCACCACAGGAGCGCATTTTCTTGAGAATCATCCTGATCCATAATTGTATTTTTGCCGATCTATGTATGGCCTTGGAGCCAGATCCAATCACTCAAGGTCACCACAAGGGGGGGGGGGGAGTATCCCTTATGGAAGGCATTGAACAATTGGCACGCACCACGTACAGTATTGTGGAAATGACACAATTTATCAAGCCACAGGCGTGGCCCTTGGTCTCCTATTTGCAAAACGATAAATAAAGATGGTTTGCATTTCTGTAGCCAAAAAGAATCCTTGACAACAACAACAGAGTAAATGGAAAAATAAATAAATATATTATATAAAGACTGTAAATGCCCCGTATGACTGGAAGGGATTTCGTCATTAATATTTGTGAAAGATGTTTTTAGGTGCCTGATTATCTGCAACAGTGTTGCGCCAGGCACATGAAAAATATTTCGTATGACAAATTAAATATCTCATTTAAAATGTAGGGTGGATGGGTGATCTGGAGAAATCTAATTAGAACATGATGCTCATGATGATCTTTCAAATATGTTGGTGCCTAAATCATCTTCCAATCCTCGAATAATTGTTCAGGTGTAATGACTCAGAAACACCCCCAAAAAGGACCATCGAGTGAAAATCCATCCAAATGGGGGCTTTTGTTGTGACAGAAGGGGGCGCTGTAGTATAATTTGTCAACTGACCTGTTGTAGTAAAAGTTACACGGTTACAGTAGATGTGGGCCAGCTCAGTCTAGCCTTTACTGGCATTGTTTGGATTCCAATTTCTGTCCAGCCCTTTTTTTTAGTTAAATCCTTTCTGCTTGTAGTTTTCTTTTCTGGCTTCCTGTGACAACCCCCCGAAACGTGCATGTTTAGTTTGCTGCAAAGTGGTGGATCTGAATGCTACTGTTAAGTGTTGTCTGTCTTATGAGTTGACCGGTGATCAACTCGGGGTGCACCCCACTCTCACCCTAAAGTGCAGTTTTTCACTCTTCATGTTAAGACTTACAGGTGAGTCCCGTGCATGCATAATGGTGCTTTTAACCTGCAACAAGGACACATGAAAGGAGTGAAACCAGTATGTGCTGATTGGTACTGTACGTATGTGAATGTGCTAACTGCGTGTGTTTGCATAGCGCACAAGCAATGCAGGGGACCCCCAACCCCCACTCCGCTCCCCCACGGCTGCAAGATGGAGGGACGTAAAGAATTTGACATGATGTGGGAACTTAAAAAAACAAACATGCACAACAGAACCAGGAAGTGGTGCAACATAACACAACTACTACATTGCAAATGTGGGAGCTCTGAAGAAGTACTTGAAGAGAGCGCCTAGAGGGGCTAAGCATTTCTCAGGAAACACGATCGGCCACCCCGGAGGAGGCTCTGCTCCCTGGGAAAGCCCCACTTGCCTGCGTTCATACCAAACAGGTGGGAGAGACAGATGGGGAGGGGCCTCAGCCGCAGGTTACGTATTTGTAGTTGGAAGGAAGAACTTCTTCAGAGCTCCGGGGACTGATGAAAGAAAGCTTTGAAAAGAGCAAACCTGATTGGCTTGGGCTGTTGCTGCGTAGGGGACACTTGTGGCCGGAGTTGTTGCTGCAGAGACAGTAGCAGGCGTAGCACTGTACATCATTGGAACTTTGTTTTGAGGATGAGAAAAGGCAGAGGGAGAGGGAAGGATTTGGTGCAATATGACAACCACGGAAACAGGCGTGTCACGTGCATGGTGAGGCGTAGCGTTTGTTGATGTCGTTGCAGACGGTCGTGGGAAAGGCGGTGGATGTGACAGTGAGCCAGCAAGCCATCGTTAGGGTGACACCAGCAGATGATGAGCAACCATTCACAATGCAAAGCAACAGGGGAGGAAGAAAAGAAAAAAAAGTGAGGAAAAAAGAAGAGACAAGCAGATTACAAACACAAGTTAGCATCTTCTTTCTTTACACGGAAAATCACTTTGCTGCTTTCCCAAAGACTTCAAACTACAACGAACCAGTGGCCCTTCTGGCCGCAGAGATTTTATTTCATTTCTTCTATTTACAGCAAAAGAAATACGCCAAAACTGACCCTCCTCACGCAAATGCAGACTCACTGAGCCTCTACTCACATACTGTGATTTCTTAACTTGGGCATTTTGGTTTTGCATCGAGAAAGTTAGGCAGAAAGTTAGGCCTCTGGCTAGCTGACTTAAATTCCCTCTTCAACAAGCTGTGAAGGAAATTGCGTCTGTGTTTTAAGAAAGAAAAGTACATTATGACAATTTGACTTGTGTGGCTTACACTGAGCCTTAATCATCGAACAACAGTTATTCCCTGTGGTGAATCTGTGTGTGTGTGTGTGTGAGAGAGAGAGAGAGAGAGAGAGAGAGAGAGAGAGAGAGAGAGAGAGAGAGAGAGAGAGAGAGAGAGAGAGAGGGCAAATAAACGTTAGGGTCAAAACCTACCAAGACTGCTAGCAGGCGTCATGCACAGGACTGACCCTGGTGTGTACATGCATAGAGAGAAGAGAGGGTGGGGGTGGGCGGGGGGTGGGGGGCGTACAGGTTAATTGACAGGGAGGAGAGTGACAAAAGATTAGACAAGTTACTGTGTTGATGAAAGCGAGCGACGGGGTTCCCGATGACCAGTTCCATTCGTGACAAAATGGGCAGGCAAACATCAGCAAGGCCTAACCTCACCATTTAGCAAAGGCACAGGTGTCTAGCTCCAGTCCTTGAGGGGCACCATCCTTCACATTTTAGATGTTTCCCTGCCCTCATCCAACAAACCTGATTCGAATGATCAGGATCGTTATGAGGCTCCTGCAAAGCTGCCTGATGAGCTGGTCATTTTGACTCAGGCGTGTTGGAGGACAAACCATGCTGGACAGGGGCCCTCGAGAACTGGAGTTTGACACTTAACCAGCGCTTTTAAAGTTATTTTAATTGATATGGCTGCTGGATTGTTTGACATTGTATTTTTTTTTATTTGTATATTTTTGCAATTCGCTCACCACCTGTCTGGAAAAAGAGAACGAAAGTGGGAGGACTATCGAGATGCGCCATGCTCTGGATCTCAACTGCAGCCATACTTGAAAATGAAGATGGTGCTTTCCTTTCACGGAAAATATCACATGAAACTTGATATAGTCTCTGTGATGTCGTGTGCAGATGGGTCACGACTGTGGAAAAAGCCCAGCCATTTGCAGGCATGAGGACACTAACCTGATTGCAGATGGCAGACTACAGACTAATGTACTAGCCACAGCTCAGCTGGATCAACAAGGTGGAAGGCTAAACAAAGACAATGTCATCTTTGAAGGCCAGAACAGCGCCGATCGTGACGGAATGAAGTCTCACTACGCACGTGCGATGACGACACTATCAGTAGCTTCTTTCTCATGGAGTTTCTGCATTAGAGAAGCCCGAATTTATTTACGTACTGAACGGCTCGCAGGGGAAAAAGGGCCAAAGGCAGGGATTCAAAAGACTGCGTCAACGCCTGTGTGTCACGAACTCAGTACACGGACTCAAGTCTTGGAACACCCCTTAATTCATGAACGGATCATTACAGGTTTAGTGACCCTCCTGTCCCCCATATGTCTCCATCGTAACTGGTCACAAGAGGATTGCCTGTCCGTCTGCACTTACCTGTGGGAAAGAAAGTGGGCTGTTGTAGCTGGGCACTGGCCAGCGCCTGCTGGTAGTGCAAGACACTGGGGTTAAATAGCGAGCTGGCACCGTTGCTCTTCTCCATTGCCGCTCTCTTTGGTAGTGGCTGAAGGACGCTGTGGGGAAAGGCCTGGCCACCGGGGAAACACACAAGCACACACACACAAGAGAAGAGCGGTCCAATTACACGTCGAAAGAAATCAACGATGAAAGAGGCAACTCTACAATTTGACTAGGCTCAGCACATAAAAGGCAAGAATGCAGGAAAAACTACATCAAAAATATTCAGAAAATTGCACAGACAGAAATATCTTATCATTAACCTGGATTTTTTTTTCCTCCTCATTTCATGAATGTATCATGTAAGCTGCAATTGCCACTGGCGTTTTTAAATACAGTACACTATGAAACTTCCAATTGCATTTCACAACAAGCAAAAGAGGAAAATTAACTTTGTGAGTGGCTACAAGTACAATTAAAGAAGCTACATGCAAAGCAAAAGGTGAAAGGTCAAAGTACCAGGTCTACAGTTGCCTCGAGGGGTCGCTTCATTGCTTTGGCAGTCGACTGAGTCTTTAATTAGCAGGCAGCGAGCACATGATGGCAGTGGGCCAATGGGATTCAAGCGTATTAACATACAGGTAACAGCAAGCAGAGGTGCATCATGGGGGGACAGCATTGCATTGTGGATAGGTGAGAAGGAAACAAAACAAAAACAAAAAAGAATCTGAATGCAAGTATACCACATACAAAACCATAGACATGCGCATACACCAAAAACCCATTGAGTCTACTTTAAACTTGAATTGGAAATACATTTGGACAAAACGAGACTATGTTTTTGTGTCATTTCTACCGGGCAAAGAATGTACTACAACTATTGTCGAAAAACAAAAAGCATTGGGATAAACAAGATAAACCGAACTAGGAGCTCTTCTCCAAACTGGATGATGTGAGGTAGTTGCTTATTCAAGCCATCCTGCAGCATGTACTCGATTGTGTCATTTGATCCGAATTCGACAATTCAATGTGGAGCGCTGTTCATTCTCCAAGATGCTGGTCATATTCGGGCGGGAGGATCACAGCTCTATGAAGTAGCAAGACAAAAGTTGTCCATGCAATGATGACACAGCTCGAAGAGATGGAACTCAAAGGGGTCCGCGCGGACGCCTTCCTTGGCGTGTTGTGTGCAAATTACATCACCGTACTGTACTGATGTCACATGAATAAACAGCGAGGTTAGTTGAAGATGGAAGATGGCGCTCTGCCGTGAGATGAGAAGCAAAGGCGGCGGGCAGCACACCGATGCGTATGAGGGAGCTCTTGGCGAGCAACAAAAAATGTGGCACACTGAAACAGCACCAGAAACAGAACATCGTCCCTTTACTTTCCCCGTTTTAGTCTGCTAATGTGATTTATGGACAGTGATATTTACAACAGCAAAGCGACAATGGTTTTATGGGTCTCTGCTTCGGCTAGCACAGTGGGCTCAAAAGAAAATTGGATGAAAGGTGCTGACTCAACGAAATCAACCAAGGTTAAGCTCCTCACCCCCAACACCGCATGTAACAGCGGCTGGATAATATAGAATAAACAAAAGATAAGACGAGGCACCACGTAATGTGAGGGGGGATGAACAGAAATGTGTGTGGCAAATGGGGATGTTAATGAGCTGAGGGACGGTGCAACAAGTAGAGGATTGCACCAAGTGGCCTTATGTACTCTACGTTTGGGGTGAGTGGAGCAGCCGCTTGGTACGATCACACAGTTGCCTAGCCGATTATGGCGGACGGACACAGAGAGCAAAGCAGCAATGACGCTTGCCAGTGAGCTAGCATGCCGGGCAGGGAAAAACAGACGGGCGTGGCGTGAGGTGTTAGACAAAGTGCAGCGGCTAACGGGAGCGTGATAGGGGAGCCTGGAGGATGGCGGGGCAACGCTAACACACATAGCCAAGCATGTCTCCTTATTTTGCCAGCATTTCCACCTGTCTGTCGGCCAGTTGAGGGATGTGATGTGACTTTCGCATCCAACCTTGATTTCATTAGCACTGATCCGCTGAGAGCTGAATTCATCAAGAGCAGGGAGTGGTGACGGGAGGGTCGGGGGGTGTTCTCGTTACTGACTGAACCAAGGGCGTTGTACAATGAAAATGGGGGTAAGAACAGATTGTTCAGGCAGTATTATTTTGAAAGGACCTCACTTTGGGAGGACCATTGTTAGTTAGCCGAGTGTACACTGGAACCTGCCGGAATGAGTTTGCGGAGGTGGGTGGGTGCTTGACAGAGTAATAATAAAACAGGGCTCCACATTTAATGGTACTGTGGGGGTGTCATTACGAGTGGCGCGCACGCGCGTGTGTGTGTATGTGTGTGTGTGCGTATGTGTGTGTGTGCGTGTGTGTGTGTTCAATTTAAAGGTGGTGCATCTGTTACGCTGGGAATGTTATCACATAGAATACTGTGTAAAAGGCTACCAATGTTTCGTTTTAGCAATGCTATAATAAGGCTATGTTGATTAAAATCAGTAAAAGGAACATACGTGTTGATTAGGGCAGCGTCATTACGATTCTTCAGTGGATGATTTCATAGGTCGTGACTTCCAAAATTGAACATGAAATCCTCTCACAGCACCTTCATCTAAATCCTCGCCAAAACGTAATGAAATTTTGAGACAGGTGTTTGTATTTTTTGCATGGTCCAACGAATTGTATCCCTCCTTATATTTACCATTTAATCATGTCAATATTAATTGTGCTGAGCATTCAACTGTGATAAGCACTCAAACAAGACCGCGAGCCTACAACTCACCATGGCTGCTGTCGTAGCGACGGCTTGTGCGGCCACTGCAGTCTGGTTGGCCTGGTGTTGGGTGGCCTTGATCTTGGCCTGCAGATGGGCCGGTGGATGGAAGTACTTGCACTTCTCACGGGAACAACGGCTCTTGATGTAGTCCATGCAGACGGTAACTGTGTTGTCACTGGTGTCGATCATGGGGCTGTCACACGGGTGGGCAAAGCGGCAGTCCGTCTCGCCGCGAGCACAATTGCCCCGCTGGAACTCGCGACAAACCTGACCCCACACACACACACACACACACACACACACAAGACACAGGAAATGACAGTGAGAAAAACGGGGTTCCGACGTTCCAAGACTGCAACAATACATCATAAATAATTGATCTCCTCATGGATTGACATTTTTCCTTTCAAAGAAAAGCAATGCATGTCACGCGACCGTGGAACCACTAAAACAACCAGCACTGAGGCCTGAATCACAGCGGGGATCTGCTTTTCATTGGCGCCTTGGGGGCCCGTCACACACCATGACGCGGACACGCACGGATCATTTGCAAAGATCCATGCACATCATGTTCACAAACGGTCTGTGTGGGAGTGCATACATGTCTCTGAGGGATGCTGTTTCATTAGTGAGCTTCATTTATAGTAGTTGCTAAGTGATAGCGCTCGCAAAGATAAACACATCGAGGCATGCACCTCCGCATCACCTAGTAGATCTCATGTAGAGATGGCAAATTGTTTATCTTTCTAAAGGTCAAGGGGGAAAAACACTTGTCTTCACAATTAACGAGTTCTAATTTAGTATTGTCTGCCAGTGGGTTGATGTCATCTCATAGCCCACTACCATTAACTTTATTAAAAACACATCAAGTCTTATGTAAAGAATGAAGAAATGTAAAAAGATAAGATGACAATCTGGTCTGCGCATGCTCTTTCTTGATGAACTCCGTCTTGAAAAATCATGTGATGTTTACATCGCTCTGCAGACGTCACACCACTGTAAAACAGCTGTTTCGAAAAAGGTAGTGGCACATGTAAAACGGCATATCGGAATACTGTATATCACGTCACATGTAAACAGTTGACCAGAGATCTTCAGTCGGAATGATTTCAATTGGAATTCCATAAAAATCTTCATGTAATACCGGCTACGGAGAGGAGGTTTTGGTCAAAGCTGCGCTGCCTTTTAAAACACACACACACATTTTCGGTTTTCAATTCTCAAGAAGCATGCCCAGTGTGAACCATGCCTACAAAAATAACAGTTAGAATTGTTGACTCACGTGAAGTTGTAAAGGATCATAAAAGTATCTCAAGGGTGTTATGATAAGACACAACAGAGGACACCACTGCTGTCCCCCCAAAAAGTGCTTCAAGTTTGATTTTTGCAGAAAAGCGCCTGCAGAGTAAACGTTGTGGCTGGTAAACGATTGTATGGATCAAAATGAAGTTGTATGAAAACAAAATGTGTGTGGAGAAAAAATAGTATGTGTGAGAAGGCATGAGACTGTTTTGCTAACTCGGGGCTTGGATGCAGTCAGAATCCTGACCTCAACCTGATTGAGATGCTGCGACATAACTTCTGAAGAACGAATTACACCAGACAGTAGACATCCCAGGAATATTGCTCAATATACAGCAGATATTGTCTAACAGGCAACGACAGGAAATGTTTGGTTGAGGTTATTTCTGCCAAAAGGAGGCACAATCAGATAATAAATCCAAAGGTTCACGTGCTACAAAGTGTTACTTTATTTACAAATTTTTACTGACGAGCTTGAAGCTGCCAATAGATTTACCTATAGTCATATCATATTTGACCAATGACATCACCAAACATATCACAGTAGACCGATGAAACTGTCCGAGTCTGCCATCCTACTGAATTTCATCAGCCATTTGTGTTTGGAATGCACACGCGTGAGGGCGGGGCGGCCTGCCGGAAGACAGAAATGCGGAGGTTTGTATGCGAAGCGGTGCGCAGCTGTTTAAGGAGCAATTGAGACCGAAAAGAAGAATCTTGGGTTGAGTTCCTCGGTTTCTGATTTGCCGACCTACTCCCACCATCGCCAGTCAGGGATGACAGGACCGCAAGTCCGTCCGGCCATGGCGTCACATCCCCTCATGGACTTACAGTATATATATATAATAAGTCCGTGTATCCCCTGCGTATGCCTACGCATAAACTGGTTTCCAAAGGCTGCACTGATGCGTGGTGAAGCATGTCCGTGCATTTATCTCATGTGAGAGCAAGAGTTACAGAGAGTTTATGGGACGCCACTGTGTAACTAGCTGCGTTCGGCCTTGTTTGGAAGGAGAAAAAGTGCTCCAGATTTTTCAGGTAAATCATTTTGAAAGAAAATTATCTGCCGTCTGATGGCCGTGGTAGAACGTGGAGACCCGCAGCTATTAATACGAAGCGGCTAACAAATGTGTTTTTCTGGTTAAAGTTAGCCGTTGCAGCTTTTAATCAGGTGCATTTTGTAGTCCGGAAAATCCGTTACGTTTTCCAACCTGCGCTGTGATGTTTACATGTTAATATCAGTAAAAACATGGAAACAAATACTTGTTTGCCAATTGTTGTGACTTAAATGAAGATCAGGTCAAATTTCATGATGCAGAAATCTCCAAAGGCTTTTCTTTTTTGTCTTTGTTTTCCAAGAATATATAGGTTGACTCAGACGTGAGCCACTCAGACCCTCAAGACAGAAGAAATGTCGAAATGTTTACCTCAAGCTTGTCTGTTCGCAACAGTTTTTGATTGGCGGATGAGGCAGTTGCCAACGATGCAGGCGGGCTGCCTGGGACGATCACAGGGGTGCTGGGCAAGATTTCTGTGGGTACCAGGCCCATGCTGTGTGACATGGGGGTCAGGTATGGCGTGTAGCTCAAACCCGCACTGGAGCCGAGACCCTGGCTGACTGGAAAGGTCTGCTGCGGCGGAAGGACAGTTTACAAACACTCATTTATTTAGACACAGCCATAAAGCAGAATTGAAAGAGCAGAGCAGGATGAGGTCAGGATGCGCCATTTCCTGTAAGCAGGGACTGACCACAGGTTGCATGGTTGTGCCGGGAATCATAAACTGCATCTGATGGGCCAGCATAGCAGCCGCTGTCTTCTGCTGGATCAGATTATTGCGTCCGTTGATCTCCAGCTGGGTTTTCAGGTGGGCGGGCGGGTGTAGGTACTTGCAGTTCTCCCGCGTGCAGCGGCCCTAGCGGAAGGACACCCAAACAAAACCAGTCAGTTATATTCGTTGTATTTTGTTTGTTTGTTTGTTTTTTGTGGAAACTTTGAGTGGAAACAACATTTGCTGTGTAGTGCAGCAAAACTTCACATTTTTTGCATCCTCTCATCGATCAGATTAAACGATATATTGGGGGGACTTGCATTCATGATGATTTCTATTAATTGCTGCTGCTTATACACAAAAGGGTTTGGGGGGTTTATACATGTCTATTTTTCATTTTCATTTCTTGTAGCAATATTGCAATCATACCTGATTGAAATGTTCATGCCATTTTATCTGTAATATACCACTCATCGTTGTGGGACTGGGTGCATGAGGTGGCAATGCAAAAGCACTTTGAGTACCTTTCAAGGTAGAAAAGCACCATTCAAGAGAAGCCAGCCCATTTAGTATCTTTCCGTTTCTCTAATGGCAAACAGTAACACAAATGTGGGCCTTTGATGCAGTGCTAACTATGCGCAGAACCAAAGGAAGAAAGGTTATGAAGGAATGAATGGAGAGTGAAAGTGAGTAGAGGATGACAGAGGGACACAACAACGCTGAGAGAAACATGCGGGCCATGAGATCGCACATTTTGCGGAGGGTGGAGCCAAGTGAAGCGTGATGAGAATCACAAATGACACAAAGGCTGTTCCTGCTGTTTTTCATGGCAATGCAGGAAGAGCAAGGAGAATGTCTGAAAATAACTGATAGTCATCTGTCACTTTCAGCCAGGTATTTATTCCAACAATATCCAATATTTGGAGTTGACTTGATTTAGATGTTCTATCGGAGTAATTTCTAAGCCGATTCAAATCATTTTCCAACTTCCATCTCTTTACATACATGTTGCCAGCCATGCCGGGTACTCGGCTTTAATCAAGCTGGGCTAAAGTGAAAATAAACCAACAAGAGAAACCTAATAAAACCAGTCTCTATTGTAACTCGTTAACATATCACTCATTTGGCATTGTTGCAATATATTTATTCCACCCCAAAGTCATTCAAAATGAAAATAGGACAGCTCGAAGGCTGCACAAAGCTGGTGTAGTGCAGAGAGAGCCGCAACGTTTCTGTAATGATGAGCGACTCAGGCTGACTGACCTCTACACCCCGCAGTGAGCTGCTCAAACCTCCTCCTTTTATGCTTCACGTGAACCAACTCACACCTGCCCACACATATGCATATTAAATGCCTGGATCACAACAAGCATCACCCACGCACACCAACACTGTCATGCTTGAGGACACGCGCGCAAACAAAGCGGCCATGTCCAGCCTGGAGGAGTAAAATGTTTGCACCGAACCTCAAAAGTACACACGTGGCACGCAGGTACACGTAAATAAGGAAGCTAACACATGCGCTCACTTAGATCTGACTCTGCGGCTTTACGCAGCTAAAAATCGAGCAAAGAGTCCCGCACATTGATGTGATTGCATATTTAATTCGGCGGCACTTGGATGACTGCTGAGCACCTCCGCCTCAGTGCAGAGATCGTGGGCCCGATTCCGATCCTTGGCCTTCCTATGTGGCATTTGCATGTTCTCAACCGTTCCTGTGTGGAGTTTCTCCGGGTACTCCAGTTTCCTCCCGCATTCCAAAAATATGCATTGTAGGTTGATTGAATGCTCCAAATTGTCCCCGAGTGTGATTGTGAGTGCAGATGGTTGTTTGTCTATGTGTGCCCTGCAACTGGCTGGCAACCAGTTCAGGGTATACCCCGCCTACTGCCCAAAGGCGAACTATATGAGGTGGCACCCGGTGTGCCTCAAGGGTCCGTGCTTGGCTCTAAGCTTTTCATATATTACATCAATGATATAGTTTCAGTATGGAAATGTGTTTGTGCTAAGCTTGTTTCAGATGTTGCCAAACTTTATGGCAATTTTATTCATTTTGATTCTGACACTGATTTCATTCAGTTAGACTTGCGATCCAGTTTATCGTTAATCTATGAACACGCATTTGGAAATGGCATTGGATGTTTTTTTTTTGTGCATTACAGTTTTGCTAAACCCAAAGAGGGATTTTGAAACAGGTGGCATTACAGTCGCTGATAATGAGGTCTGTTACTTGTGGATAGGTTTTTCTGAAACGTAAAATTTTCCTACCACTGTTCAGCAACTGTGAAAAAGAAGAAAAGGTGTTCAAAGGTTAATCTTGTTTTTGCCAATTTGCAGAGCCATACCTTTGAGTTCTGGGTGAAGTGACAAAAAAGTGTTGTTTTGTCAGAATGAACATATTATGCGACCTAAGTATGGGCCCCTTTTGTGAATTGGAATACAGTTAGAATTAAATGAGAAAGCAACATTTACTTACGCATAGATTGCCTGGCTTTTCTAAGCACTCATTTAACAAATGCCTAGCCGAACGTCAACCTTTAATACCTAACTCACTGTCGCATTGTTTTCGGTTTGATTAAAGTCTACAAGATCATTTAAGCTTTCGTTGATCTTAATTTCACTCTGTTCCTCAAATATGCATTTTGGAATGCCTGAGAGGTCATAACTTCAGTCGGAGATTTTGGAAAAATCATAGCAAGTCAGAGGCTGCAGCATATTCATGACCTCACTAAGGCTAAGCAGTACAGATAATGGATGGAGAGAAGAACCGTAACTATGACTAGAATGTTTTGTCTAAAAGTATGCAATGCTTTGTTTTTGTTTAAGACAAAACAAGTCTGCGCCTTTATATCGTCTGTGAGCAGGAGAATGTGTGGGAAGGGGCAGTAATGTATAACCGTGAGCATGCCGAGATCTGGACGGCATCCATCGCAGAATCTGCCGGGGTAGCACGTTGTCAGCATTGTGACCTACAGAGGTCATCAAGAGCACACAGGCACTCTCGCACTACACCCACACTGCTCATTTTGTACATTGTGTGGAATATAAAGGGATGAGTTAAAACATGGCCGAGCTCCTTCGGAGATGATTCATAAGGTACGACTCAACCAAACTCATTGCAGCCCTTGGACCTCTGCTGAGTTCATCGTGTCAAACTATGAGTGCCATTTTCACTTCCTCAATTAGGTTGATTTATGTGTCTCTATAGAGGGTGTCAATACAGAATCATTTAAGCTAATGAATATTTCGTTCTAAGATGAGTCCAAAAAGGAGGCGGTATTTCTAAATGGTGTGATTCTGGCAGACAAAGAATGGTCATCAAATAACAATACTCTGCACCCGCTGTTGTAAAATGAGGCAGTCATCCAAGTGAGCGAGGTGTTAAGCGCTGTTACGCATTTTAGAAAACACAGCTATTATCCACATCACGCCTGTCTGCTCAGCATTTAAGAGTAAAAACATTGAACACAATTATTGCATCGTGACTGCATGGCATTTGGGTGCCTGGGATTAGCGAATAATAATGCTCATTTATCAGGAGTCTCTAGTTTCAGGCAGCCACAGTAGAAGACAGAGAGCACATAAAAGAGATAAAGCTAAATTGCTGCTTCACATATGAAAAGGGCAGCACTCATTTAGCTTTAGATCAACGGCAAAGACAACAGACGTATTTATTCCACAGTGGAAAACACACACACACACACACGCACAAGCACAGATGCCCACTTTAATACACACATCTATTCATCGTAGCCGTCTATGAAAAGGGATCTTTGACAAGCACCAACGGCTCTCCGTGATTCGAGCACCAGCCGCCGGTTTACAGCCATAGCTACATGACGCAATTATAACTTTCACTCAGGCCGCTTGCCTGATAGCCTCTCGTTGTAGCCTTGGGTGGTCCATTGGTGGGGCAGCTCCTTTACTAAATGCTTTCGACCAGATTGGGCAAGAACATCTTCACAGCAAACACCACTAATCTCAAAGTTAGATTCCAACTTGGGCAACCTGACAGACTCAGAAACAGATGACACCCATTTCTCCTGTTGCAACCACTTTAATTCTTGCAATTCTTGTAATTGGTGCCCATTTGTTGGAGTCATATGCTCAAAAGCAGGCATCCTTAGCCGCGAGCGCCACCACGAAGGCCATGAACATTTTTCACGATCATTTTTTTACACGGATGGGCCACATAGGTAAGACAGCAGAGGTCCAACTGACGATCCATCCAACCATGATCCAAACCGCTTTATGCTCACGAGGGTTGTGGGCATGCTGGAGCCTATCCCAGCTGTCTTCAGGGAGTAGCGGGGGCACACCCTGAACTGGTTGCCAGCCAATCGCAGGGCACACAGACGAATAACCATCTGCACTCACATTCACACCGAGGGACAATTTGGAGTGCCCAATCAACCTGCCACACATGTTTTTGGAATGTGGGAGGAAACCGGAGTACCTGGAGAAAACCCACGCAGGAACGGGGAGAACATGAAAACTCCACACAGGAAGGCCGGAGCTGGAATCGAACCCTGCACCTCTGTACTGTGAGGCCAACACCCTAACCAGTTGACCAGCGGTCAATATCTAATCAGTTATTTTTTTTGTGTTCACCATCTTGAACTTGACGTTGACATGAAATTTGTTCTTCTAGCAGCTTGGCGGGCTCCATTAATTGTTCACCATCTTGTTGTAAGTGCAGGCTTGTACAGTGCACAGTACATATGAAAAATGATGTAATTCCTTCCTAGCTATCGAACCATCTGTCAATGTGACAATCACATTGTAAATGTCGTTCATTTGACATGGGTTTTAGTTTGTGAGACCATACTTGGATTGTGGAGTGGTCACAGTTTGAGTCCCCGAATAGAAACGTCAACTAGCTGTTGGAGTCTGCTTCCTGACTATTGTCGAGGTACAAGAAACTTCCTCCACTAGCTGCCGTACAGTTTACGCGCCCCTTTCACTCTGATGCTCCTTGCATGCCTGGATGTGTAACCTCGTTCTCTGCGTGGTGTGCAATGCAAATATAACTGGGCAAAACAATACAACTGTCCAAGTAACCATTGCCATTGGAAGGAGGGATCGCCACTGTTGGGGAGAAGATGCTAAGATGTGTGTCAAATGGAACTGTGTAGATCTGACATCCCCAGTCTGGACCTCACCATGACATCTTTATGAGTGGCACAAACTCTCCCCACCTCCTCCATCAGCCTATATGAATGGTCGGTGTAATAAGTGCTGCATATCTGTGGGTGGCAGAGACACAAGAGGGCCAGTCTTGATAGCAGAATAGCGCTTCAGTTCGCCACTGTAACAATTTGCATTTTGCCTTCAAAGGCCGCTCTATCCTCTGCTTGCTGGAGACACAGAATGCTTGCTTGCCTCTAGACTGCGCAAACCCTCGTAAATGCAATTGAGGTGAATGTTTTGTAGTGTTCGATTCACTTAAGTCTTCATTTTTGTCACCTTGGCATGTTTATACCATCACTTTCATTTTGAAATAAACTGGGAACAAAACCTAGAGTACTGTGTTTTGATTTTTGTGACAAAGTTGTGGTCGACGAGGAAATGATTGGCGCGCTGTGCGAAGCCTTCATGAATTACAAACCCAGAATAGTTGTAAAATAAATAATGTCATTTTAAGGAGTGCGTATAACAATGTTTAACATTTTAATATCAAAACTATAATAAGGTAGGGCAAATAGCAGCTCATTGAAATCAACCAATTTGTTCTTCATACTGTGTACTGTAAATGCATTCAATTGAATGGACTGGCGACCAGTTCAGGGTGCACCCCGCCCTTCGCCCAATGACACCCGGGATTGGCTCCAGCACGCCTGAGACCTTGATGAGGAGAAGCGGCTCAGGAAATGGATGGACGGACGCATTAAATGAAAATGGAACACAATTGAGGTTAACATGTTAGTGCGGCCCTTGACAACTGTTCCAGTTTCTCACATTTGGAAATGAATTGCCCACCCCTGGCATAGGTTTTTCATACATTAAAGAGATGACAAAAATCATTGGACACAACTCTTAATTAATTGATGTATCTGTCAGGGATTGGGCAATTCGAAGCTTCTACGGTTGTGGGAGCAGTTTGGAAAGGTGGATTGTGTGTAAAAGGATGAGTTTAATGTGGAAAAAATTGATTTTACCCCTGAACTCATACACAAGCAGTATAGCAAATAAACGGATGGATAAATGTCAATACTTTTGCTCACCTACAATGTCTCATTACAAATAATCTATTTTGTGTATCTGATCATGATGTAAATATTACACTTCCTGGCAATTTGGCACAGGTACAATGAAATCTCAAGACGATCAAGGCATTCTGTCACAAAATAACATGTGCCACAGAGTCTTCAAAGAGCATAGTCTCAGTCAAACGTCATGAGTCACTGACAGGATAATGACCCAATACACTGCTAAAAACATTCAAGAATGGCAAAGATCAAAACATTGCTTTCTCACTGTTCTCTGGTGACCTTCGATGAGCTCTGACGGAAATGCTATTGACCAGAGGTGAGCATTCCATCAGTACTGACGGAAATGACGTAAGTCAGTCATTGACAGCCGCCCAATTTGCTGACGAATGACGGAACACTTGGGGTTTTCGACCTTCAGTGTGTCGCTACCGGGCCAAGTACCAATGAATTTCACAGTCCATCACTGACGGACGCCCGGTTCACTGACGACTGATGGAAACACGCCCCGCCTGACTTGGGTGTGTATGTTTGCGCGGGTAAACACAGCAGCTTTGCTTGAGTAGACTGCATTGACTATGTAGACCCTTTTCTGTTCTACATCATCAAAAGCTGCGTACGCATCACTGTTACAAAAATACAAAAGACACACGTGTAGATTTCAAGAGTTGCTTTTCTGCTGACAAAAGAAAGTTTAAAGAGGTATCGGTTCATAATTCACAAGAGAGAGAAAGTAAGCAAGAATGCAGGTGTGTCAACCTCGTAGCAGTTGTGAAGAGGCCACATACAGCCTCATTTTGAGGTCAAATGGGCTGGGACATGTAAAATCATCGGTCATCATTCACCTCCAAATAAGGATATTACATTAGCAGATGGCGGCCCGGTAGTCCCGTGTTGCTTTTTTATAGTTTAGGAATAGTTTCAAAGAATAACAACATCCCTCGCTGTTGTGTGTATGGGTGTATGAATTGGAGTGGAAAGTGATTTTTTTGTTTTTTCTCTTTAATTTCACGAGAAAAGAGGCCATTTGAAAAACACCGGAGGAGCCTGTGGCTGCACGCTATTCAACACAGACTGGACCGAGAATGTAATCAGAAATGCCTGTTTGTGGTACTGATTTCATCTTTTGGTAAAGTTAGCGTGGCCATTTGGTTTAACTTCTTTGTCTTGAAATGTTGAGCAAGTGGTCAGAAATTGTCGAATAATGGCCAGGTGTTTGCTACTAAGTGTTAGCTAGTACCTAGTAGCATTCATCTGCGTCATAGCCGTTTTACCCTGGACATCCTGGAACACCTCAGCAAATTCGAATTTGCCCTGTGTTCTGAATGGAAACAAATGGTTACTCCTTGTAAATTTCCAAAATAAAGACAGTTTAGTCCAACAAATGAAAATGCCACATTGATCAAAATGGTAAAACAAGCACTCACAATATGTGTCACATGATCGAAACCATACGGTTCCCAAATCATTTTAAAAAGTCAAAACATCCACTTATTTGAAAACTATTTTTCAAAATGGAGTAGGGCTGCAATTTACAATTACTTAAATGATCCAATAATCTCTCACAAATTTTGGAGAATAATGAACGAGTCAGATTGAAAACAAATTGTTTTCATTTCCATCCATTTATTCATAAAACAGGACATCGTTTCAAATTGGCATTGTAGAAAACACACCCAAAAAATAATTATGATTCTGTCTGTGGTTTAGTCTGTAGCATGTGAGAAAATAGGCGCATAAAAACCCAACAAAAACTGAACATTGTTTTCCAAAGTAAAAGCAAGTGTTTGGAAACACAAACCTCCTGTAATTCACTCTGCTCCCATTGAGGGATACAATAATCTCTGAATATTGACAGTAGAGTAGCTGAATTTACAAGAATTTGAACAATTTTAATCCTGCAGAGCAAAAACAACAATAAAAACAAAAAAACAACAGCAAAGAAAAAACGTCAACATGCCAAGCCCTGTGCATAACCTATTATGCACCTTTGCTGTTAAAAAGGCTTGAACCACAAAGACGGATTCAAATCACTATTTCCTTTGGAAATAACACAGTGATACTCGGGAAAGGTCATGGCCCGGCAGTTTTGAAGAGTTGGTCATCTCTAATCCAACTCAAGGATGGAGCCCTGCTTTAGTTAATCTGATCATCTGTGACCTGCTGAGACATGGAACCCACCATCCCGAGCTTCTCTAATCTGCACGCACACAATACGGTCCAGTAGACAGACTCATTATCTAGAAATCCCCTTTATGGTCTTGATAAACCAGTCCCAGGTAAAGATCTGCAGACCTCAAGTGTGATGTTTGCTGTGAGAATAAATGTGTCATAATTCCTTTACCACACAGGAACTGTAACTAGCTAAATCGGTGAGACTTCATCGAAATAGGTTACTCCCATTTTTTTTTTGTCCTACTTTAAAAGGAACTGTGACACAATCCCAAGAGAGAACAGCAGGCCTTCTGCTAATTTTGCAACAGTTTCAGTCACTCCTGACATTCAAGGCAGTGAGTACTGGAGCGCTCTAAAAATAAAACCAAAACCTACTACAAATGCAGATGAGAATAAAAAGGAATAGACAAAGCTAGAACATTTGGATCTTGGTGCCTCATTCAAACGCATGTCAGGGCATGTTGAGAAGTTGTTTCAATCCATAGGACAGATGAAGAAAGATAATGAGATGGAAGGACGAGCGCAGATCTGTGCATCAAAGCCTCTTTGGAACACACTCAGCAGATAGGGGCCCAGGCATGGCTGCTTACTCCCCCACTTTAGAGATTAAAGCTTTGGTTGCTGACAAAAGAAAGTTTAAAGAGGTATCGGTTCATAATTCACAAGAGAGAGAAAGTAAGCAAGAATGCAGGTGTGTCAACCTCGTAGCAGTTGTGAAGAGGCCACATACAGCGTCATTTTGAGGTCAAATGGGCTGGGACATGTAAAAGCAGCGAGTACGGTCATCATTCACCTACAAATAAGGATATTACATTGGCAGATGGCGGCCCGGTAGTCCAGTGGTTAGCACGTCGACTTCACAGTGCAGAGGCACTGTACCGGGTTCAATTCCAGCTCCGGCCATATTCAACACATTACTTATAATTCTCAAAACCTAAATTGACTTGTGAAAAGTACAAACTGAAGTGCAAATCATTTTAAATGTTTAAAAAAATTGTTTTAAACCTGTAGTTCATGTGGCAGGGCACAGTTTTAGCTGACACTGATGGACGAACAATGTCGACGATGGAGAATACAAGTTAGTTAAATTACACACATTTATTTTTAGTAATCAATGTTCTCTTGGTCGTCAGAAACATGCTGGTAGGTGGGAGATGTGGAGTGGAGAATCAGAGGTGTTCAAAGACAAAATCAGACATGAGTGCTGAGCCGAACCCACTGACGATATGTCGAATTTGGCTCGCAGCATTGAGCTCAGCAATGATCCCCACAACTGCTTCTGAACAAGAGTTTAGTCAAACAGTTCATAAGCAGTCCGAAAGACACACGATCCAGCTTTTTTGCTCTTTCCGACAGGACAGACCTCAGTCTTGGGCACATGAAATGCATGGGGGGAACAAAATTATTCTTATTATTATTACCCTCCAGACTACTTACTTCGCTTTGCTGCATATTTTTGATGACTGTATTCATTCAGGGGCTGTGGCCAGGAGTGCATGAAGGCGTGGCATTCCGGCAAACGGTGATGCAGAACCCCTGGCAATTTGGTGACAAAAACAATCGACTCGATTTTAGACACGCTAAGAGCAGGTCTAAGTGCGGTTGCAGTTAGGGTAATGCGATTTTTGGTGGATTTGATCGAGGCGCAGGAAACGAGATTTGGTGCTTTGTGGATGTGTGTGGTGGATGTCATCCTACTTTATTCATTAATATGACAACTGCGTGGGATAGTCACTCTGAATCACTGGAGAAATCGATTAAATGACAAATTATGAGCAATATCATCTTAAAAATGTTTTAAAAGCAGCCCCCCGACCGTGTGGCACCGCTGTGGGTGGGTCACGCGTAGCACGATCCGGGGTCCTGTCTCCAAATGTCAGGAGTGGGGCCGACGACATCATTTTCAAGAGAAGATCTTGCAGTTGACCCAAAGAAGTGCACTTTGCGTGTGGTAATCTCATTCATGGTCCCCAGCACGTCAATTTCTGCTTCTGCAATGTCAAGCACTGCATGTGCTTTGATTGGCCTGATTTTAAAAAGGGAATTAGGGGAGTTGCTTCAACTGGCCGGCAATTAGCTACATTCCGTTTCACAGTGCTGCACGATGGCGCAAATGCCCTCTTTCACCTGTGCGAGTGGAGGAAAATACCAACAGAAAGAAAACTCCACCAATGCGCACAGTTAGAAGCTGCTTTGCTTGAGACTTGCGTTGGGTACGAATTTAGTTCCACAAGTTTCATTTCTGGTTCAAAGATTGTCCCATTTTATGCTTGTCATTACTGGCACACACATCATTTTAATTAGTACACACAGTTAATTCCTTGCGTACTGTACTGAGGTATACTGAGGTGCACAAGGGTGGTCTAGCTATTGATTTCTGTTGGCCCTCAGAATTTTATGCTTCTCCCTCTCGCTCCCCCCACACCCTTCTTTTTTTTTTTATTAACTTAAACATGAAGAGTCTGCTGGGGACTCACAAATACAAATGTTCAGATGTTGTTGACTGCCATTCACCCTTTCATGCCCAAAGGGGAATAGAGCCTCGCCTTGATCAGGTTGTTGTTTGACGGCTGTGATAGGTCCCCAAGGATGTTGCTCTTGTGGGTTGAAGGCACCCCGAGGCGTACGTGCAGTTGAAGAAAACAGACTGCATCAAGTGCAGCTTAAGGAACAGTTGCACTGAAGTAGCTCTTTATCAGCCATATTTGAACCGCTATCCTCACTAGGGTCGCGGGGGGGCTGGAGCCTATCCAAGTGGAAGGCGGGGGACACTGAATTGGTTGCCAGCAGGGCACACAGCGAACAATCATCCACGCTGGGACAATCGTGCCATGCATGACCGGATGCAAACTCCACACAGGAGCCGGAGCTGGGATCGAACCCGGTTCTGCACTGCTACCACTGGACTACCGGGCCGCCTCAGCCATATTTGATAACTCAAAATGGAAGGCACACTTAGAAGCAGTGTCGTGGGACTTCTCTTAGCTACCGATTAGTGAAGACAAACAATGCTAAAAAAATGAAAACCGCATGCGGTCAAATACTCCACAGTATCAATGCTTGTTTGTTTGTAGGCGTTCTGTGACTGACTGACAACCCAAAGTCAGCTGGGATAGGCTATAGTTACCTCATGAGAACAATCTGGAAAGAAAACTGATGGATGGATCAGTTCTTTTCATAGATGTGAAAAAAAGTACCGGAATAGGGAAAACAGTTTTGCATATTTTGATAAGTCCTGTATTAGGATTGCCCTCAAGTGCCCTTTAGTGGAAGAGACACGATCAATACAGCAGGGTCCTGTGACTCAAACAGCCTTTGAGCTGCAGGCTGGGATTTATTTGAATACCACTGCACGCAAGTAAACATATTGATCCTACTTTTCAGCCATGGCATAACCTTTATGTTCCTGATTCCTCAAAGGAATGGAAATTCTGAGAGGAACGGTGTTTAAAAATAACGTTCATTCGTATACACAGCATGTCCAGTATAAGTGTCAGTGAAATTGAAGAAAGCTACAAATTTCGGTAGTTGCATTCAGGTTGGGGCCCATCTTGAGTGTTGTTTGTGTTGGAGTTGTATGTACAGTATGTATGTATGCCAATCAAGACTTTAGTACACAGTGGAGTGAGTCTCCAATTGAAGGGAACGATCAAGTTACATTCCCATTGAGGTAACTGTAAGTAGTATACAAATGAAGTCCTTTTAACCATCAGTGCAAACACTGTTGCACTGTCCCTTTAACTTGCAGTCAAGTGGAGGTACAGTGTTCCTGAAAGTGCTGCATCAATAAAGTGAACTGTCCTTTTGAGAGCAATGCATTCTCATCTTTGTTTTTATCTTCTCTACTCTGTAGCACTAGGAATAAAATAATATTTATCGTAAATATTACTTCTGACACATTTTCACAAGAGACTGTGATGTCATGCTAGGCCGGGGCTCACTCCAGCCTGTAGGACTACTTAGACCAGAAATGGATTAAAACCTATTTTGGTAGCAGGCCCCAAAAGATTGCTTTTGTTCCCTCATTACAGGGAGCCAATTAAGAGGAAATCTGTCTCATTATAAGTGGCGGCCCCTGGGGACAGTTGCCTGTCTGTTGAATTGTTTGTAACTACCTAATACCATGTGTGTGCACATGTGTGGGAATCTTGTGTCTCGGCAAATGTGTCCCTTTTTCACACCGAAAGGAGATACCAAACAAGTCTTTGGGGAGCAATCAATATATTTTCAGAGAAGAGATTAATCATGATATTAAATGTGGCCCATGCAACAAAAGCCTTATGCCAGGGTGCATTGAGAGGAACCTACAAACTGGTGTTTGTATGCATCTCTGACCTCTCTGAAAGATGCGTGGCGAGAGCTGTTGATTTTTCCATGCATGACGATAGGAGTTGCCGGTACCAAATAGTAGCGAGAAAAGCAGACAAATGAACGCCAAAGTGAGACGCAGAAATGTGATGAGGACAACCCAAGGCCGTCGCCGAAAATGTCAAAACTCAACATCAATTACGAATCCAAGCAGCACTAAAGTTGATGCATACATTGAGGCTCCTGCCCAGCTCCGCACACATCTCTACGGTGTATGTAGGCTCAGCACAATGGGGTGCAGAGCCTTCAGCCGCTCTGCCCCCAAACTCTGGAACTCACTTCCACCCAATATTCGTAATATTGACTCTCTTCCCACATTCAAAACCCACCTATTCAGACTTGCATATTCAACTTAAATCTATCTCTTCTTTTATTTATAATTTTATCTGTGGTTTTATTGTTTACTCTTGGTTGTAAAGTGTCCTTGAGTGCTGTGAAAGGCGCTTACAAATAAAATGTATTATTATTATTATGCAGCAGAGGCAATACAGCAGTAGAAAGAGTTTCTGTGCAGCTGCCTTCAACTCACCAAGTGTGAGGATAGTCTGCAGTCTGGACAGCGGATTGAAACTAATCATGTTTTACATCCCAAAAAACGAGTTCTTTGTCAGTACCGTGGGTTGCAGAGTGATGGAAAAAGAGGATGACTCAGAGCTAGTGGGTGGACTGAAACCAGGTGAGACACTGGTACAGCAGATGGGCAGATTTCTGTGCTGATTCCATCCAACACATTAAGCAGCTAAGGAGGCGACCTACACTATAATCAAGCCGGCAATGGACACATATCATTTCTATGTTTGACCTCAGATTTTTGGCCAGGGAGGCAAGTCATATTGCACGCAGGAATGGTACCTATACTTAGCCGAAATCTTGAGATGGCAAAAATGACTGCACCTTCATTTTTTAAGGACAGGCATTAATAAATAAATAAATCAAAATGGGGAGGCTTAACTCCTTTGCAAATGGGGCAACGGTGGTCAGCGTTAGCTGTGTCGCATCAATTCAGAGACAAAGGCAAATATGGCTGCGAACTGTTTTGTGCAGCAACTGATTAACCGATTCATTGATTGAGAGATTGATCTCAACTCGATGGCGCCTGTTTATCAGTTGCTGAAATGAAACGTGAATGCAGCAAGACTCACAAACACAAGCGGCAAGTGTAGGTGGCTGCAGTGAACGCCTGGTAAAGCATCTCCAGGGAGGGAACGTCATTTTCAAGCAGTTACAGACTGTGGAGGATTTTCATCTGAGTAAGAGCAACTTCCAATATCATTATTTAGCTTTGGAAAAAGTGCAGTACTGTTTAGGTCTTGGATAAGGAGGGACTGTAAATTACACGTTTAAACTTGGACACTTGCCGATGTATCTGTCTATGCATATCTATAAATAGTTAACTGTGCGATTGGCTGGCAACCAGTTCAGGGTGGACCCCGGCTACTGCCCGAAAACAGCTGGGAGAGGCTCCAGCACGCCCGCAACCCTCATGAGGATGTTCAGCTTGGTTTTGAATTTGATGACGTTATGATTTGATGAATCATTGCCTAATAACTTTAATGCCCACTCTGAAAGGGTGACTGTGAGGATGTTCCAGGTGATTTTGCACTCTGGATTAGTCAGTGAAATTGACTTTACTATTTGTTTTTTGGGGGGAGGGGGGGGGGGGTCAATTGGTACCAATCTAACTAACTTAGATTGCTGAGGAGAAAAAGACTTCTGAAAACGATTATGATGGCAAGCAACCAATTAGGTTATGGTTTGCTTGATTAATCATTCAAAGATTCGTGGCTGGTGGTCAACAAATGTGTTAAGCCCTGTATGTTGTCACTTCTAAAGTCTAAAACAGAACATCACTGAGCACTCACAAGCTTCATCTCATCAGAAAAGACTCGTGAATAGCTAATATAGCCGCATATCGTAGTGCATCTTAATAATCCTGAGGCAGGATGGCTGCAAAAAGCAGACCAATAGTGTTTTTAAGCAAATAACTGGATAACCCCCCTTTCGTAGATTTGACTTTACATTTTTTTTTTAATTGTTTAAACAAAAATCTTAAAACAAAATAGAATTATTTTAGATTAAATTGAAAATAAATCTTTATTGAATTTATTAAATTTGTGTTGAATTTACCTTTTTTAACCAGAGCCTTTTTTAAGTCGATGTATAGTCTACTTTAAAAATGTATCTCTGGATCCAGCTAATTTTTGTTTGTGCAAACTCTTGGCGACATAGAATTGTGTAAATTAAACCCACCATGTTTTTTTCAGTGCATGCTGTGTATTGGATCAGCGTTGAGCCCTGAATGGATCCTTGGAACTTGAATCGCTAAAAAACGATTGAGGAAAAGAAAGATGGGGAAAAGTTGGGGATTTAGCACGCAGAAAGGTCAGAAGCTTGCACTTGGGAGTGATGAAGGACTGCAGAGGTCATAGAAGTCAACTTCCTCCTACTCCACCCATATCTCAGATATCTCAAAATTTGTTGAAATGAGCCAACAGGGGGCTTTAGTCTGCAAATGAGGAGGACCGTTCGTGCACGAGGTAGGATCTCACTCAGCCTCGTGAGTACCTCATTGTGTCTGTACAAATGACCTCAGGGGTCCACTGGCTCATACCGGACTGCACACACATACGTTCCCCACCGCGTTTGCTTCCAAAGGGTGTGGTCCATTGCAAGAGGATTACATAAAGGAATGTAGCCAAACTCATCTTTTTAAACATGGAACAAAGAGCAGAAGCTAGAAGTTCATGTACACTAAATGGTACTTTGGGTAAAATCACGCAAGTAGAATGGCACTAATGAAAGGTGGGAGATGTTGAACATCCCTAAGACACGCTTCAACTCCTGCACGTTCTGTGGCTGCGGAAACTCACGGATTGCCGTGACTTTTTCCGGGTCAGGCTTGACACCAAACCTGTTGATCACATGACCGAGGAAGCGGATCTGGTTCTGTCTGAACACACTTCTCTCTGTTCAACTTCAAGCCGGCTGACTCTATCCTCTCCAACACCTTGTCGAGACGCTGGTCATGCTGCTCTGGGGTGTCCCCATGGACCAGAATATCATCCATGTAGATGGCCACGCCTTCAAGGCCATTCAGAGTCTCAGCCATTTTCCTTTGGAAAATCTCTGGAGCGCTAGTGATCCCGAAAGGTAGGCGTTTGAAGGCGTACCTTCCAAATGGTGTTATAAAAGTGGTTAGCTTGTTGCTTTCTGGACTTAGAGGGATCTGACAAAAGCCTGAGGCCGCATCTAACAATGTGAATACGGTGGCTCCGCTCAACTCTGCAGTGATATCCTCTGCTCTAGGAAGGACGTACCTCTCTCTCCTCACAGCTTCATTCAGCCACCCTAAGTCCACGCAAATGCGCACTTTTCCGTTTTTCCTCGGAACGGGCGCCATTGGCGCACACCAGTCTGTAGGCTCTGTCACTGGTTCTATTATGCCGTTCTCCTCCATGCACTGGATTTCCTCCTTCACTTTTTTCATGAGGGGTAAGGGTACTCTCCGTGCCGTATGCACTGCGTACGGTTGAGCATTCTCTTTCAACAGGATCTTAACTGGTTCTGTTTTTAGCGTTCCATGCTCCCCAAATGCGTCGCGAACTTTTTCGATGCGCTTCACCAAGCCCATTGTTGTAGCTGCAGCAGATTGTTGGCATTCTGGCCACGGATGACGTACACTGGGAAGGAGTAGAGGTTATCTTTATACTTTGTGGTGGCTCGGAACTTCCCTAGACAGTCCAACTGACCACCAGGGCGGCACAGTGTGACATTAGGATGCTCTAATTTCTTCTTGGGGGTCAAACTAGTGAACGTCTCTTCACACATTACGTTTGTATCAGCACCCGTGTCAATTTTGAATCCCCTATCACTAACTGCACAGTCCACTGTTCATCATTTTTGCTGGATTTCGTGACTGCCCCCAGGAAATATGGTACCTCTGAAACATTATCTGGAACATTTTCTGTCACTTCTCTGACTGATTTTGTGTGGCATCTTGACTCCCAGTGACCCACTTTATGACATTTGTTGCATGTTGATTTCAAGGCTGGGCATTTTTCCTGTTCCTTGTGTTTAGGTTTGCCGCACCTTCCAGATTTGGGTTCTCCCTGCTCTCCACTTGCTCTTGTTCTTGGCTTCCCCTTGGGTTTTCCTCTGCCTGCTGTTTTTTCCCGTGCTATCTCCTGCACTGCGGTGAATGTCCCCCCGTTGGTGGACTTGGAGCGCAACCTCCTCGGACTGACGTACGGTCTTGTACAGTTTAGGCTAAAGTAAGATCAGCCATCAGCTGCAACTTGCGTGACAAATCGTTATCCAAAATGCCCACAACTATGCGGTCACGGATGTGTTCATCTCGGTTTACGCCGAAGTCACAGTGTTCTGACAGTTCGTATAGGGCACTGATGAACATTTCCGCCTTTTCACCGGGCCGCTGCGCTCGTTGGTGAAAGCAGGCGCGCTCGTGAATCACGTTCCTTTTAGGATAGAAGTACTCGTCGTATTTTCCCAACACAACATCAAAAGTCTTCTTATCGTCCTCGGATATCGTGAACGATCGAAAAATGTTCTCTGCCTCAGGCCCCATGGCGTAAATCAGCGAACTGACCTGGACCTCGCCGTCCTCCTTGTTGAGTTTGGTCGCGACGCGGAAGCGCTGGAAGCGTTGCCTCCAATCTGCCCATTCATTCGGTCGGTCGAAGGGAAAACTCTCCGGCGGATTAAACTTGGCCATTTTTTCTAGCAGGGATGCGTCCGTCCGGAACTTCTGACACCATGTAATGATTGTTGGCAGGCAGGGTTTGGGTTTTATATGTCTTTTTAATAATGTGGCAGAGCAGTACAACATGCGGTGGGCTAACTCTCGATTACTTCCTGAAAACTCCCCCTTATAGGCGGGACCTGTCAATCAACTCGAGCATGACGTAAACAGTGCAAACTCTCGTAAAGCACTAAACACATATAATAATGACCTATTATATGACACCCTTAATGCCTTTCTTTGAAATACTCATGGTGACAAACATCTGTGGATGTACTGTGCAACGACAACCATTCGAAAACTTAAACAGAGAGACAACACTGGATATAAATAGTGTCGTACTTCTGGGGGAAGATTTATGAAACAGTATTCATAGTCAAGGGTTAGCATCAGAGACTGGGAAAGCAGAGAAATAAATCGAAACAAAAGGCTTCTGTCAGAGGTGAAGTATTCAGCCTAATCCAGCAACCTCCTTCCGCAGTGCATGAAATCGCTACATTTATTCATTCATTTTCATTTATCGCGGCTTCAGTGCATCGCGTTTTTTTACTGTATTAAAAAAAAAAATGCCGGAATGGCTCTGAGGTTTTGTACATGCGTGTACTATACGATGGAACGGCACTCATTTAAGGCTCATGATTGGTTCCTGGCGCAACGTCGACCCATGAGAGTACGAATAGTTTTATCCCGTGAGCTGATTGGCTGCGCATCTTTGCAGCCCCACCCAGCACCTTCCCTTGTGTCTCGTCACGCTGTTGACTGTCTGACATACTGTCTCTTAGTGTTGTGCTTGCTACGTGCACGGCAGAGAAAGAACGAAAGAGAGAAGGGGGGGGGGTGTATGGGCTCGTCCCACGGCAGCAGCACTTTGCCCTTCGCTTCCTCCTTCGCAATGCCGATTAATTGTCTTATAAACTCATTGGCTGCGCGAGGATAGCAGCCCAGGAGCTAGCTGGAGGCTCACGCCGACGACACCGTCAGAGCGTCAAATGAAAGCCGCCTTCTACGCCACCAACACAAGCCTCTTCACCTCTCTCAGAAGGCAATGCTGATGAATATTAATTACTGTATAAGGTTTTATAAATAAAGGTTGAAGAAAATGTATTATTATTATTATTATTAAGTATAAACACTGTTTACATATTTCAAACATGCTGCTATCCACATAAACAAAAATTCCTAAGGGAGCAGCAAACCCCACTTTCTGGTTTTTCACTTATCGCGGCTGGTTTCAGTCCCTATTAACCGCGATAAGTAAGGGATCACTGTACATTTACACAATGTATAACATACCTACATGCATATTAACAACAACAACAACAACAACAACAAAATAACACATGTTAGTTATGGCCACATGCCGTTTTGCCTACAAAACAGCAATTTAGGAGTAATTTGAATAAATCGAAGCTCTTGCCATATGCGCCTCACGCTTTCGTCGTTTTCCTCAAATTGGCATAACTATTTATTGCTCTTGTTTGATTGTAAGGTGTCCTTGAGTGTTTTGAAAGGCGCTTATAAATAAAATGTATTATTATTATTATTATTATCACTCCTCATCAACATTAACCACTTCCTGCCACTCGATACAACCCTCAAATGTAACATCAGGAGGGACAATAACCTAAATAAAAGTGGAGTCATTATCATTTCAACATCATGTAAAAAGGTACATTATTTTATATTAACATGAACTTAGAATCACGACAGTTACAGTCAGCTGTTTTTGTTACAATTATTATACAATACAATCCTCTCCTACAGAATGAAACCAAAGATCAAAACCAGTTCTTGTTGCGAATGGAAATTTGGCAAGCTGTACAGAGACGAGGCGTGGAGACTGAAACTGAAGCAGCGAAGTCATGAAAGGTGAACCACGTTATCGTGAAGGCTCACTGTATATATCACAAAAACTGACATTTGTACAGGGGTGTGTACACTTTTGATATCCACTGTATCTAACAGTCAACCACAGTATAACCGCTCCAAGTCCTGGTGTTCTGTCCCAATTTCTTTGGCTATTTGTCACTGTCAGCCCCGATCGCCCAGCCCCCTCATATATCTTGATCTGAATTGGCTTTTTCCTGATTGGTGTCATGTTACTTGCAGCAAATTGCCCACAGTATACTGCAGCACTACTTGATTTTGTGAGAGCAAAATATTACAGTACAAAACGGGTAGGTATAGGTCAGTTTGTGTTCATGTGTTTACAAGGAAGCAGGAATAAAAGTGCACCCTCACACAGATGATGGACAGGTATGGCAACATGAGAAGAACTGAGCATATAAAACTTCACATGCATACATGACAACAGACCTCTCTGGCCTTCAGCTTCATAGGTCAGGATGATTGGCTAACTGAGGCACGGCATTGAGCTAATTTGAGCATATGACAACATACACCAGTTGACCATTAGGAGCTTCAACGCTGTACATTTTAGTTGGATTCAAATTGTTCTTTTTGCCCTGCTTACTTTACAATCTTCGGATGCCCTACGAGGTTGTGTGATACAGCTAACTACGATATTGTAAAAGAATATGCTTACCTTTAAAGAGTCAAAACATGCAATCACTCTCCCATTTTCCACCTGGCAGCTTTTTGATGGGTGGGCAAATTTGCACTCTTCGTCACTGCGTGAGCAAGTCCCTCTCTGAAACTGCCGACACACTTCCAGGGTCAGCCATTTTGTGTCACGTATAGAGGCAATATTGAGAGCCATGTCTGCGTCGCTGGCTGAGTTGGAGCTGCTCAGTACAAGGCGGAGGCCCGTCCTCTGGGGAGCGGTTACAACGTATTCCAGGAAAAACAGTAAACAGGTGATGGAAGTTGCAGCTAAAACGTAACCACTTTCACTCAGAGAGGATATGACTGGTCTCTGTTGGACAGGAAAGGGAAGGTAAGGGACTGGTGACGTCTTGTGCGTTAGCAGGGCATGGGACCGCACTGCTGCCGTGGTATTTGCCACTTAAACTGTGGATTGTTCATCATTCAGCAAGACTCAAGCGCAACCGCGAGCAAAGCAGAAGAAGCATGCTCCGGGATGAGTTCAGTTGGTTGTCCTAGTGTTGCCAAGACGTCCAAAAACGGATGATGTCTCAGTGTTGGCGAAGAAGTTGACAGGGTTACATCTGAGTGTCCTATTGCGACTCCAGGTGGGCTCAGGAACTCTTCGAAACGAGTCAGGGATCACCAGGCAGGGATGTCTCACATGGAACTTTCTATCAGCAATCTGGAGTGGAGAGAGCAAGATACACAGAATGAGAACATTGGTGCGATCTGAGATGTTTTTATCTCTTGCGGCTACTTAAAATAGACAGCAGTCAGTCGGTAATGCAACGCTTACTCAACAGACAAAGCAGGGAATGGCAAGACCTTCAGTGATGTGAGGCGAGGGACAAGACGAGAACCTCTGGATTTGACTCGCCCCAGTATAGCCATGCTGGCTTGATGGTGGAATCAAACAAGAAAAAAACACCCAGCACAGAATTAGTCTGGGCAGCTGTCCAGGAGCAAGAGAGTGACTGAGGCAGATGCAGATGCCAGTGCTAGACATGATCACGACAAAGGCTAGTGTGCTGCGACATTCACTGGTTCCCCGCTGTCAGAGCTTGAGATCGGCTCACTGACACGCCCATTTACGTGCAAGGGGCAAGTGTGCACCATTCTATGGGGACGTTGCCCCTTGTGTGCAGTTGTGGGATCACAAAGCGTTAGACAAATTACATGTTGATGTATTCAGAAATTCCACTCAAAGCAACAAATATGACTTTCAATGCTTATTAACGGTTCACATATTTGGTGTGTTATTATTCACCTTTGTATCATTATTAACAATAATATCATTCCCGCCTTGCATGAATTGTATAACTATTTCTGTTGCATAATTCGACTTTGTGTTGAGTGCCTGTTTCGCTTGTTGTCTATCAATTTCTCGGAGACAAACGACATCATTGTTTATCGGGGTGATACAGGTACGGATCATGAAGGAAGTTTTTCCTGAAATAGCCCACCAATAGGCTGCTCCAACCCTCTTGAATCCAGGCCATTGTCTAACTGAACCTGTCCCACTTGTCTTATCACGGCTAACGAAATGAGAAGGCAAATGGTTCTGAAGACCAGTTTCCCTCTCCAAGGCATGATTTACTTTCACAGCGTCTCCCCGCGGAGGGAGGCAATCGCCGTCGAAGAGACAGTCAGGTGAAAATCACACCAGAGCTGACCTTTAACAATTAAACCTCAATTATTTTTAGAACTCATAAAAAGTCTGGAGTGAAGCTACCCTACTTTGTCAGAATGAATGAAAGGGAAATGGTGCCATTTCCACCCCTCTTCCTAATTGCGATAATTTGCTCTTCCTCAAATGATTGCTCTGTGGCCTGGGAACACATCCATCACATAGTTTGAGTTTTTTGGGAGGCACATTTGAGGGTCACAAAAACTGTCATTCAAGATATCAGATTGCGCTGGCCCACTTCAGCAGATGTAGTGCATGCAACTTTGGTTTTCTGTTGTTCAGATTCAGGTCTTAAGACATCATAAACTTCTTTTGGCTTAGCCCAGTTTAGCGCTTGCTAGTGTCTGTCTTTGTTTACACAAAGCTGAACCAGTGGTCTTCAGACACCATGCAGCAATCCAGGAAGGGCCAGATGGTCCCACACCCAATGTTTTGATCTCAGAGATTAACACACTCACAATAGGAAATTCAAATCTGTCAAAAGCATTCTTAGAGATGAATATTATATTGCAGATAAATATTCATTCTAACTCACTGAATGATGCAAATAATACTGGACATTGGACAGTGATAAACTGTTTCAAGGCTAAAGATAGTGTTTAGAGTTTGTGTGCATCTCTGCGTCGAAAGATGGAATGACCTGTGAAGCAGGACAGACATACTCTATACGAATGCACCACGGTAGTACACCTTATGGATTACTGATGCTTACTAAGGACAGCTGGCAAGGGCATTATCTTACTAGTCTGCTTAATTGTATGAGAGTCAGCGCTACTGGGGTCTCTCGTGTGAAAGTCATTGGCGTGACCTCTGAATACCTCATACAGTATGTAATCTATTGGGCTAGTAGATGGGCACTCTATGACAGTGTGCTGCAATTTATCTAAGATACCTTTGCTCACTGTAAGCACTGTGACTAGGTTACTATGGCAGAGGTCCTGTATGGACGGTAGAAAACAAACCTCAATTCCAGTGAAGTTGGGAAGTTGTTTACAATGAAAATACAAAGAGAATACAATGATCTGCGGGCGGCGTGGATCAGTGGTAGGGTGGTCGGTCGGTTCCCAAACCAGAAGTTAGGGATTTGATCGACGGACAACATGACCGAGTGTCCTTGAGCAAGATACTGAACCCCCAGTTTGTACTGATGCTGTGTCGTCAGTAGGTGAATGAGTAAACAGTATGAAGAGCTTTGTGTACCGAAAGTACTGCAAATCCTTTTCAACTTTGATTCAACTGAAAACAAAGTCCATTAAAGACAAGATATTTAATGTTCAAACCGACAACTTTGTTTTTTGCAAAAAAAACTGGGACAGGGGCATATTTTACTTTTAACATTCAATAAACACTTGAGAACTGAAGACACTAATTGTTGAAGTTTTGTAGGGAGAATTCCTTCCCATTCTTGCTTGATGTAAAGCTTCAGCTGTTCAACATTCTGGGGTCTCCGTTGTCGTATTCTACGCTTCATAAGGTGACACACATATTCCATGGGAGATGGGTCTGGACTGCAGGCAGGCCAGTCGAGGACCCGCACTCTTTTACTACAAAGCCACACTGTTGTAACATGTGTAGAATGTGGTTTGGCATTGTCTTGCTGAAACCAACAGGGGCATTCTTGAAAAAGGCAGTACACGTTTCTCCAAAACCTTTATGCATCTTTTGGCAATAACGGTGCCTTCACAGTGCAAGTTGCCCTTGCCATGGGCATCAAAGATGCAGCCTGTTGAACTTTTAAAATGTGGACTCTTCAGACCATATTTTGGTTATAAATACAGAAGACAAAAAAAACATTATCATTAAAAATGAACGACCAACAGGTTTTAATTTTTAGATAATCAACATTACTGCATAGCAGCACACTATTTCCCTCTCTAAAAAATGTGTGAGATTTCACACAAATCTCCCTCCATATTTTGATCTTTGCGACGAAGTGACATCACAACTCCAGGAGCGATTTTGCGAAAACAACACTCTTTTGAGTTTGCCTGGCTTGTTAAAAAGTCATCACCAGGGGTGGTGACTGTGTCAGGCTATCAACATTAAAGTGTCATTTATGTCTATTAAAACTGCCTTTAATCCAACGGCTCTCGCTGTCTCGCTTGCTGAGTGGCTATCTGGCTAGCCGCTAACGCTGGAGGCGGTGCTAAATGCTAGCAAAAGGTGCATCCAATACAGTTTCATCATAATTAACTCTTTTTTTACCTGAGGCAGAAAAAGTACCTCAAACATTTGTATGAGTGTGTGTGTGTGGGGGGGGGGTTCGCAGGCATCCTATTCAAAATGACGGAATATGAAAAAAAAAATGTAAATAACATTGATCAGTTTGAACATTAATACCTTCTTTTTGTAGTATATTCAACTGAATATAAGTTGAAAATGATGAGCAAATCATTGTATTCTGTGTTCATTTACATTTTACGCAATGGTAGGACTTCACTGGAATTGGGATTTACACACGTAGATACTGGAAACAAATTACTGTGACAAAGTTGCTCATAGCCATGCAATCGTGCGGCTGCATTTCCACTTACTGCTATTTTATTGTGGAAAACCACTACTGTGGAGTCATTTGCATGGCCAAGAAGTAAAAAAAGGTCAATGTCTTTCAATGCTGTGACAACTGGACCACATTTTCAAGGCAAACTGGTAAAATGTTCCATCCTGTGTGGAATGGAAAAATGAAGGAGCTTTGACAGCCACATTTTCTCTTAAAATGACGATTTGTTTCTGAAAGCCTAGCCTAACTTTCAAGGTGACGTCAGTGGCTTGTTCGCTTGTAAACTGTTCCTTTACACCTTTCCTCCATGCAGAGAGAAAGAGCGACGGTCCATGTGGCTTTAATACAGTGCTAAATTGCATTTGGCATAAGCCTGGGCTCCTGGAGTTGACTCCCAAGTCCCATAAGTACGAGTGAGTGCGACTTCACAAGGACTAAGCTAACGTTCAGACGCAACGCAAGAAGCATTTTACAGAGTCAGCAGATTGGTATACTGCACATCATAATAGCCTTAACTCGTGACCCAAATGATATGGGCAGAGCCTCTGTCCTTGTTAGATGAGATGACCTTCCACTTTCCATCACGCTTTCATTTTAAAGCCCGATATTGGATTCATCTGGGGCATGTACCTGTTATTAGGGTGTAGTTCCACCTACTATTTTCAGGCCTTTGCGGTTGTTGAACATGACAATATTAATTGCAAAGCAACGCTTCCAGTAACACACATAGTATCTTCATCAATTCATTTCAGTGAAGTTTTCAGGACATTATGTCTCCACAGACATTTTGCACAGACATTTTGTGATATTTAGTGACTTTTCGTAGGCTTCTAATGACTAGTCCAACACACACACACACACAAACACACACACACACACACACACACACACGCACACGCACACGCACACGCACACGCACACACAAAAAGGGACTAGTTCACAGTAGCGTAGTAGTAGTAGTAGTACTGTAGTAGTTTGTCCTATTCGTTACTTTGCTGATTCAGTCATTTCGACTTTGTCACTGCTCTCTGCTTAGGGGGCGGACCAGTTGCAAATCGTCACGCAAGTCCTGGTTAAGGATGAAATGGTTTGTGGTTTTATTTTATTTTATTTTATTTTTTTAACCTTTATTTATCCATGTACTGTAATTCAGTTAGGAAATATTCCATTTTGCAATGCTCATTAGGCTGCAGACAGTTGTGTAAAACAAGGCAAAATGAAACAAATTCAAGACATTCAAGAAATTGCACAATGGAATGTAGACGAACAAAACATATACAGTGATCCCTCGCTATTTCACGGTTCGTTTATCACGGCTTCAGTGCATCGCGGATTTTTTTCAAACATATTCATAAAAACTAAAATAAAATTTAAGTCCACAAAAAGTCCGCAAAAGGTCCGCGAGAAGCAGCGAACGTCAGCAAAACAACAGCGAGTCACATAGAGCAAAATATACAGTACTATATGCATATGTTTACTGTATTTTGTTATTCATACACTAACCTCTCCTAATTTATACATGTTCAAATCTATTCGTATACAGCGTTAAGTAATGTCAATTACTACAAAATTTACTTCTACATGCATGTATACCATTAAATTTGGCCTTATAAATATTTTTTACACTCATACTCGCTACTTCGTGGATTTTCGTTTATCGCGGGTGGTTTTGGTCCCCATTAACCGCGATAAACGAGGGATTACAGTACTGTATTTTCCACACTAAAAGGCGCACAGGATTATGAGTTGCACCTTCAGCGAATGGCCTATTTTGTCATTTTTTTCATATACCTGTATTGGATGCACCACTTTATAAGACGCAATCTACAATGCATCCACTAGAAGGAGCTACACTCAAGGAAATGCCAACAGAACACTGCACTACACCTTGATTTATATAGCGACGATCAGATGACAGTAAAACTTAGTTCATAAAGCAGCGACACAGTTCACTTAACTAACAGCAAGTTATAACATTGACTCGTTAACGTTGAACTCTCTTGCCGCTGCTCTATTTCCGTGTTCAACTGAGAAACCGATCGCCTTCAGTTTGAACTCTGCGTTGTAAGCATGTCTTCTAGCAAGGAGCCATTTTGGGTTTGACATATTACCGTAATGACCATACACAAGGCGCATCAGATTTTAAGGCGCGCTGTGAGCTTTTAAGAAAATGGAAGGATTTTAGGTGCACCTTTTAGTGCGGAAAATATGGTACACACATGAATAAAAACAATACAATAATAATAACCACACAAGATCTTCGTCTCTATTTAAAACATACCAGAGTTCTACTTCTCCCTTTCATAATTTTTGCAGCTATACATTGGGAATTTCTCCGTTGTGAGACAAATAAAGGTTTCTCTTTCCCCTTTCCTTAGCTGTTAGTACATGAGAGAGATGAAAGACTCTCGTTTGACCATTATGAGGACAACGCGATCATGGCTAAGTTTCAGACAGAGTAGTTTTACAGTTAAAAATTTCCACATGTGGCATCTCTGAAAGGTGAAGACATTAACCAGACAAGATGAAGATATTTACAATAAAATGTCATGATTTAGGTTTGGGTATCTAGAATGTTATTGCTCTCACATTTCTTTAAGCAATTGAGTGATAATACTGATAGCACGACTGTTTCGGTCATTATAATCGTTTCATCGCTCGGTATGTTTGGCAGACATACGATATCACCCTGGCCTTTTAGCATCCACCAAGATGCCCAGATACTGCGCAGAGTTGACATGTGAATGATGGCCCCTTCCCACTCCAAAGACAATTTTTGGCTGGCTTTAAATGACACGATGCTAAATATATTCGAGCTACGATGTACAAGGAAACATTCACAACTATAACCCCCCCCCCCACACACACACACAAGTGAAAAATATGTAACCGCTGTGGCAAACAGAAAACAACTCCTGACATTTGCACTGTTGGCAGAGTGAATCCACCGCTGTGTTAATGCCACGCTCCCGCTCAGGCAGGTGTTGGTTCAGAAAGCCCATTACAACCCGGGAAACTACAGTAATGGTCCAAACTGGGAGGTTCTCATTTTCAGCCTGACACTCTCACACAGTTAAAACACCGCCTCTCCTCCCACCTGAACTGCCGCGCAGCACACTGCAGCAAACTCTTGAAAAATGCTTTCCCCCACCTTGTTTCAGCAGGTCCCCGAGCTTGGCCGTCTGCTGTCCCCAACACAGGAGGCACCTTGTGTGGCACCGGGCTTCAGCTACAGTGCGGCTGGCTGGCTGGCTGGCTGGCTGTCTCAGCAACTGGAGTTAATGACCATGTGAACTGTTGTCATTCCTCGCACGCTGCCCAGTGCTGCAGCCAGAGGTCCATGCCGACATGGGTTCCCCTCTCAGTATCTGTCTCACGCTCAGCCACGCAGCAAGCAAGCGAGCGAGCGAGCGAGGCAGGCAGGCAGGCAAGCGGGCAGGCAGTCGGACATGCAAGCATAAAGCAGAAGAGTGCCGACTTCAACTATTCGGCTGAAACATTTCCAGCTATCCCACCCACCGCCCTAATACACACACACACGCCTATACACACATCCTAAAGCCAGCCCCTTCCTGCCCACCAGCATGAGACAAAGCACCGCCCTTTGAGAGCTCCAGCCAATGGGAGAAGAGCAGCTATGAATCAATGCTGTCTTTGCCTCTCTATTGGAAGACAGTAGGTGAAAACTGCGCTTACAGTAACATCCTCTGAATGCTAACTTGTCGAGGTATTTCCCCAATTTCACGCCCCGCCGAGCGAGCCGTTATGTCATTCCTCTCTGTCCAAGCTCTGTCATAGTGAACAACTATGTCGAGGAACTTTGCACGCACGTCTCAATGCGCCACCACTTCAGTTCATAAGGATGATCCTCTCTGTCCTTGTCTGTGTTCTATTGATATGTCACACCATCCCCCCCCAGGAAACAAGAGTGCCGCACCTCCTCCCCTCATCATCCAGACAGATACTCCAATTACTCGCATCTCTCTTCCTCTGGACCTCTAAGCAGTCTTTCACATAGAATTTTTCATCGTAAATCCGAGTTTACTGGACTGGATAATCGCGGTCCATTGAATGTTGCTGTCGCTGGCGGCGGGTAGGCCCACCCAGTTCACCCCCCACCTCCCTCCATCCACTTGATGACATACCGGTTGGCATCATGTGAGCGGTGAAGCCGGGGCGTCGCAGAACTGCTGAGTCAGAAAACCAGATTCAATCGAACAGCTGTCCCGTCAGTCTGAGTCTCATACAAAGACTAAAACAAAGGCTGTGAATGACGCAGCAGCCTGGGTGTTTCGTTGATATCGGTGGACTGAACAAGCTTTACAATCCTCTGATGTGGAAACCCAATTAACAGTCTGCCAGGGATGTTTCCACTGGAAAGAGATTAATTCAATTGTTTATTGGAGTAAAGTATCGGGAAGATTGAAAGAAATTATGAATAGACGCTGCTCACTGCTGTCGGCATTCTGTGGGAAACAGAGTGTCACACTCTGCTATGATGTGACACGTGGGTAGGTATGCTTTTACATATGCTTTCATCTTCTTAGACCTCTAGTATTAGTGCTGTCTTCCATTTCAAGATCATAGTACGAAAAGGATCTTTGCATTCTCAGAGACCCTCGCATCAGTGCTATACCCTCGCTTCTTCCAAGGACCTAATTGACCAAAATCTCGTATCCCACTGAGGACCCAACGTTTGAGTGCATTGGCGAAGATAGCGAACGCGCGTTCACGTCAGTGTTTGTTCAAGGGCGCGAACATTCGCCAAACCTTCTCCAGATGTTTGCCAGATGTTCGCCGACAGTTTTATTGGCTCTTCTTGTCGAGCGTTCAAAATTCCCTTGCGACAAGAAAAGGGCAGGCGAACGTCTGGAGAACATCTGGAGAATGTTGGGCGAACGTTTATGACCTTGAACGAACCTTCGCGAGCCTTGATGAGACCGCAACATTCGCCACCATCGCAAACATTCGCCCCTCAGTGGGGTACGGGGCAAAGGTTTGCAAATGCACAACTGGGCGCGAACTTGAATGAACATGTAAACAGATGAGGAAGCTCATCTACTGATTTGTATTCCCAGGTTTGAATTTTGCACCAATATACTAATAGAATGTTGAGGCTGCTGGACTGTCTGCAATGGGACGGCTGCAAGAACCATGTGGACCTTTGCGTGGAGCCATGTCCATCCCAGAGGAGCTGTGACTGAGAGTCAACACTAAAAAGTAGAGTGAAGCGAGAAAGACAACATGATGGGACCAGAAAATTTGAACCAATCTTTTGGTAGCGTGTTTTGCTCGCCAACAGACTAACTATGGTTTGTTGAAGGCCTGAGGTCGCTTGTTTACTTTCAAACGTAGCTTGGTGGTGAGTGACATCATACGTGCTGTGATCACATCTATGAGGCCAGCGCCTAACACTGGTCAAAGGAGACCCTCTCATCTCTTAGATCTACTAAGAGTTAAAGAGAGGTTGGGTAACAAAAGCTCAAGTGAATTTTGATAATACCGAGAAGATTTTGTCTGATTTAAATGTGCACTGTTATTATTATTTTGTGTGTGTTCATGTTTTGTTCTTGGGCGGCCCGGTAGTCCAGTGGTTAGCACGTCGGCTTCACAGTGCTGAGGTACCGGGTTCAAATCCAGCTCCGGCCTCCCTGTGTGGAGTTTACATGTTCTCCCCGGGCCTGCGTGGGTTTTCTCCGGGTACTCCGGTTTCCTCCCACATTCCAAAAAATGCATGGCAGGCTGATTGTGCACTCTAAATTGTCCCTAGGTATGAGTGTGAGCGTGGATGGTTGTTCGTCTCTGTGTGCCCTGCGATTGGCTGGCAACCAATTCAGGGTGTCCCCCGCCTACTGCCCGAAGACAGCTGGGATAGGCTCCGGCACCCCCCGCGACCCTAGTGAGGATAAAGCGGTTCGGAAAATGGATGGATGGATGGATGTTTTGTTCTTATGTTTTGTGGACAGGTTGTGTACATGGTAAATGGGCCTCTTCACTTAAATCATGCTTTTCTACCTTTGGTACTCAAAACCCCTCATTTACCGACTGATGATGCAGCATGAGGAGCAACTGAGGGTTCTTGCTCATGGATACTTCGCCAAAGTCATAATGGTCGGGATCCCCAATCTCTGGTTTGGTAGACAACCACTGATCTATGCCACGCCCTGAATCACATTGTACAGTATGTTGAATGAGTTTATTTGTATTTACTTTTGCCTCATTTTATTACTCAACTGTCTACGGTGAGAGATTTGTCTCTAAATTATTCACACAAGTACATCTGTGATTTTCACATGTTTTTCAGATCCCTAAATATAGGTGCGATTTTCACATGTATTTATTTTATGTTGTGAGTACTTATCATCTGTAAATATTTTATCCTGCGTGTAAATTGTCAAATGGGCGCTTGTAGATCAGTGGACATTTATTTTTTTAACAACAAACGCTGTTTCAAAATATTCAGACACACACGTGTCTCTGGTATTGGCAGGTGTGGAAAGGACATCCCTCCCCCACCCACTGGAAGCCAGTGTTGCTGTCTCTGCTGCACGGGAACTAGCCATCTCCATGTTTCTAATTTAAAAATTGGAAATTGAAAAAAGGCCAACGAGCCTTTATCTGATCTTCTATTACTATGTGTTTATTTAACATAAGTCGGGAAACTTTCCATTGAGTTTATTTTTCCTTCAGACAGTAAACCTAATTTCTCCTTGTTTGCTGCTGCAATGAAATAGAAGAAGCGGTAGCAGCAGAAGCTCTCCCCTTAGCTATATAACTTTTTTTGTAAACTTGCACTTCTGAATAGTATTTTTTGTTCCCTGTTTTTCAAGTTCCAATTTTTAAACAAGAAATGGCAGATGGCTCATTACTGTTCAATGAAGACAGCAAACGCCGTGACGTTTGTGTAAAAAAAAAATAATAATAATAATTTTTAAAAACAAAAACATTTGTGTGAGTCCGCTGATCCACAAATGCAAAATCAACAATTCACACGGAGAAATTGGATATTTACGAATGAAGGGTTACGTGTAAATTGCACATACATTTGTGGAACTGAAAAACATGTGAAAATGATGCATATATTTGTGCATCTCAAAAAACACGTGAACATCATGAATGTATTTGTGTGAATCATTTTGAGACAATTCCGTACCCAGACTGCCTCAGCCAGGTTGACATTGAAAAGAGAGGTTGTGCACAATCGCCTTTATATTGATATACAGTCAAACCTCGGTTTTTCGTCCATAATCCGTTCCAGAAGGCTGTTCGAAAACCGAAATTGTTCGAAAACCAAAACCACACTCTTTTTAAAATAAAAATGTTTACTGAACACGTCTGCTCACAATGGAAAGCAACACGAGGAAGCGTCACTTCCTCATATTCCTCGTGTAAGGAAGGCGAGAGGAGTCAAATGGTGCATTCAAGTTCGCTCAGTTTGTTCGAGAACCGAAATTTGTTCGTCATCCGAGGCATAAAAAACTCAAAATATTTGGTCGAAAACTGAATTGGTCGAAAACCGAGACGTTCAAAAACCGAAGTTTGACTGTATATATATATATATATATATATATATATATATATATATATATATATATATATATATATATTTTTTTTTTTTTTTAAGTTGAAATGCAATTAATAATTGTTTTGTGCATTGTAGGTGGAGTACTTGCGAAGAGATTAAATTAGCATGCGCAAGGTAATTTCATAAACATGAATCGAACTCCAATGGCTGATTTTGCGTTTCTAAATTATGCGGCTAAAAGGCAGATGTAAACAGCACTACTCAAGTATCAAGTACAACTTTATTGTTAAATGTACTGCAGCACAGATGAAATTTCCTCCCTCTTAAACATACAAGACAACAAGAGGAGCCGCTGCGGGCGCCCGCGCCGCCATCAAAAGAAAAGTTGACATAAAATGAGAAAATAATACAATACAACACATTAGACAGAGACAATTGAACAATCTTAACCACTTCCCTGCATACACTTTGTTGCCTGAAGCGGTTATAGATGAAAGAGGAGTGAATCAAAGTGTCCTTTTCACCAGTGGATCAAAGACGTCATGCTAAAATGTGCACACGTCTGTTACAAGCTAAGTTTGAAAGCAAAAAGAAGCTGTCCATTTTGTCCATTAACGAAAGAGCGATTGCCTCTCTTCTCCTTTCCCATGTAAATCCGCTTCAATTCCAAGCCGCGACTCACAGTTCCACAGAAGCATCGGCGCTCTGCGCTGACGCTCCTTTCTGCTCATCGTCGGCTCCTCAAGCCATGCATCCATCCAGCCGCAGACTGTGCAACAGCACCGACCTTTCTGATAAACAAAGCGGGCCTGTGAAAATGCTGCCCATTACAGGTGCAAAACACAGTCGCCCTGGGGCTGTCCAGCAATGACAGTCAAATGGCACCGACATTCCTCCCAATCAAAATCAGTGCTGGTACACGCGTGCCGCCGAGAAGGCGCAGCCACCAAGAACAGATTCTTCTTCTTTGACGAATGTCTTGGACAAAAATGCTGAAAACAGTCCACATCAGCTCCACACGACGTAACAATACCATGTGACAAAACAAAAGACGAAATCAACAAAAAACGCAAGGCTCTTGAAGAGCACTTGCCGACGGCTGCCTACTTGGGCGCCATATTGTGTGTAACATTGACAAGGAGGCGCCTCAGACGGGGAGATCAGACGTTTCCCACCCGTGATAACATTTTTGAAATGCCAGGCACAAAAATGATCATGACTTCTCGTCTACTCCAATGCTATTTTGGAGTCTCTGAATGATCTCAAGGCTGGCTTTGAGCCAGTCACAAGAAGGAGTCATGCCAGATCGCCAATGACAAACTTTTCAACTTCCTTGCATCTGCGTCACTTCGGTGAACTGTGAAAATGAGTGCTGGCCTCTGCAAAGGCAGTTTTTTGGCACTGCTGTCACACGTTTTAAATGCAAATTTTCATGAAGCATGGGCAGATCCAATCCATCCAATGGCCACATACCCAGGGTGAATTAAAATAAATAAAACACTGGCTTCATGCAGCTGCTGTCTTTCCCGAAATTATCAGAGTGAGAGATTTCTTCTTTGGCTTTTCTACTATTATTTCCAATTCCATTACTTCATACCTGACTTTGTGCTTGCAATGCTCTCCCAAATGTTCTGTGGTGAAAATCAGGAGAGCTCAAAACCTTCTTTCAAATATGGCTATCTCCATCAATTTTAAACCTTTGGCCAACAGCGTGGACCATCATTGATAGTGAGTCAACCTGCAATCTGGCAGCTGCTATTTGGGAGCATCGTAAAAGTTTGTAATCTTGGTATATATCTTCATCTGATTCCTAAATAGTGGCAAATAACAATTTCAGCTCATGTCCAATTTCCCCCAGACAACTAACTACAGGCCGCCGCCTACCTACTACAGTAAATAGATTTTTCCAGCAGGAAAACAAACCACACAAAACAAAAGCCTTGTGGACAAACATGCTGAGCCACTTCCTTCCCTTATGGCAACCCCTCCCCTCTTATCATCACGGTCCTGTGTGACCCCAGCTGGCCTGGCTCACTCGAAAGTAATTTCATTTAGAAATTCTGGGAACTAAAGCGGCTTTTTACCAAAATGGTAAAAAGGCAATTCTGAAAACAATGGTTAATTCACCAGATGAACATGTGTGAGAATGTCCCTCAAAATGTATAGAAACAAACAAATGGTTGGCTAATCATGACAAAGGAAACCAGGCTCCAAATAGGCCGCTAAACGCAGATCAATGAAAAGGCAGCTGCCTTTTTCTATTATTAGCTGTAATCGAATATCAAGCGGTTGTGTTTCCTTCTGCTTGAAACCTATTCTGTCACACACTCAACCCACACTGACTGAATAGTTTATTGTATTTCAATCTGAAGTCAATTTAATTCCGGCATGGGCTGTTTGCTGTATTAGTTTCCACTTTTGGTAAACAATCCTACTTTCTCAAAACGGCAGGGTGCTTTGCAGTTTAATGTCAGTGTTGCTAAGAGGAACAACAATCTTCTGATCAATTCCAACTAGAACGGGTGCTTGATTCACTGTACCTCATCTTTCGCAAGTACGAAGTACAGTCATGCCATTTTCAAGAGCATTTGTTGCACCTAAAAGTAAAACTTATTCACACGATCAAGGCGTGGACGCATCCGTATTCTGCGTGCCTACACCAGAGCGCTTTCATTTCATTGTGAGAAACAATTAACGTGATAACATGCACTAATGAGCATATTCCGTGAGGCGTTGCATCTGCAGTCGTACGTCAGAATAGCCAACAACATGTTGATCACTGTGAACTTAATGCACCAAAGCACCTGCTAGATATGGATGATGGCTTTATATGCTGTCGAAACCAAAGTGAATGAGAGTGCAGAAGGTCCACTGCCCACATGTCTGCTTTCACTTGTTCCGTTCCCTTTTATCAACGCCCGGTGGACGTTGCACTAACGGAGGTATTTGGAGCGATGGCAAAAGCAGCTAACGGCTAAGCTAACTTGCTTCCCCCCTACCTGATGGCGAAACTGTCACATCCAGCTGCGCGTGGCGGCGCTACTCTGGCGGTCGGAGGTGCGGGAGCCGCGTCCCGACAAACGACGATGATCAAGCAAACGTGACCATCCTCACACCTCCCGCTGCTTTGCAACAGGTAACTTTCTGGAAGCGTTCCAAGTATGCTTTACTCTCGTGGCTGGCCCCAAGATCGCTAGCTCGCTCACTACTTTTAAGGCTCAGGAGGAAGCAACAAGCGATTTTGACAGTTCATGGACGCGAATAAATGCGTTACGCAAGGGGGTTGCTCCACGCGTCAAAACAGTACCAACACATTAATAATCAGTAAATAAGCACATATTACGATAATTAGTGATTAGTACTGACCAGTAGTGCACTTATTTTGCATTCGTAGTTCATTACGTGGGCAATAAAGAAACTTTGAACCAGTGAGAGAAATAATAACACCCTACTGTAAGCATGGATCAGTCCTTGCAGAATCAAGGGTAAAGGAGGGGTGCCTGTTGCCTAGGAAACAACATTGAATCTCTCTGACGGAAAAGATGTGGCCACTGATTTCTGACAGAACAAGTCACTGTCTGTCTATCAAATAGAATGACGGGAACACTAAACTCAATGAATGTATTCAGATTTAACGCCCAATAAGGCACATTTACATCATTCCCTTGGATGATGATAATAACAATAATAATTCTACCAATTATTTACTATTAAAATCAGTGGTCACAACTAAATCCACGCAGCGCATGACACAATCATTGGTATCTCTTATTTTCATCTCACAATAATTATCTAATAATTTTCAGAGATGTCTTAATTGAACATGTTTGCTGTTAAAAGTGGTTCTAGTCTTCAATGGTGTATAACTACCGAGCAGATGTTTGGAATATTTAGATAATTTGATATCTATATTACGGGCGGCCCGGTAGTCCAGTGGTTAGCACGTCGGCTTCACAGTGCTGAGGTACCGGGTTCAAATCCAGCTCCGGCCTCCCTGTGTGGAGTTTGCATGTTCTCCCCGGGCCTGCGTGGGTTTTCTCCGGGTGCTCCGGTTTCCTCCCACGTTCCAACAACATGCATGGCAGGCTGATTGAACACTCTAAATTGTCCCTAGGTATGAGTGTGAGCGTGGATGGTTGTTCGTCTCTGTGTGCCCTGCGATTGGCTGGCAACCAATTCATGGTGTCCCCCGCCTACTGCCCGAAGACAGCTGGGATAGGCTCCGGCACCCCCCGCGACCCTAGTGAGGATAAAGCGGTTCGGAAAATGGATGGATGGATGGATATCTATATTACACATGGTCAACTGGTAAGCACATCTGCCTCACAGTGCACAGGTCATGGGTTCAATTCCAGGTCCCGGCCTTCCCGTGTGTTGTTTGCATGTTCTCCCCGTTCCCAAGTGGGTTTTCTCCAGGTACTCCAGTTTCCTCCTACATTCCAAAAACATGAATGATAGGTTAAGTGATCAGTGTAAAGTGTCCTTTCCTTAGAGCAAATACCACGTTAGAGTTTGCAGTGTGTTAAAATATTTCTGGAATGAACACGGACACAAATTTAGATGCACTGACTGCTATCCTCGCTGTGCGCTTCCCAATGAGTGCACGAACAATGCACAGTGCTCATGCTGCTCTGTCGGGGTCAAAGCGGAATGCCGTTCGAAGGGAACATCACAGTTTGTCTGGACAGACAGATGGACGCCGTGAAGACATTACTGCTTGACATTGTTTGGGCAGATTTGACAAACAAGAATTCAGGTTTAATTTAGCAGTGATTTTTGAAATGTAGACGTGGGAAACATTAAGTATGATTCACACAAACCAAACTAACGTATAGAAAAACAAGGAAGAATTATGGGTAACGGCACACATACTGTAGATTGAGCTCCCTTCCCAAGGCCAACTGATCTTAATACAGAGAAAGAATTTGTTGGGGCGGGGGCACTATTCCTGGCATACTTCTCAAATTTTCTGTATACACCCACACACTTGTAAACAACCACAGAAGCAAACCTTGAGGCTTGAGGCACTGAACTTTTCTTGTGCTCAGCTTGTAGACATTTTCCTTATTTACTTCAACGTAGAGCAAAAGCCAGTTGCCAAGTTGATGTACAGAAGCAAACATTTGTGTCACCTCCTTTGACTTTTCCCTTCCAACTCCGATTTCAGATTGCATATTTAACAACACTATTTTGATCAGATGGCGGCACGCTGAATGACTGGTGAGCATGTCCGTCTCACAGTGCAGAGGTCCAGGCTCTGGCCTCCCTGTGTGGAGTTTGCATATTCTCCCTGTGCCTGTGTGGGTTTTCTTCGGGTATTCCAGTTTCCTCCCACATTCCCCCAAAAAATGCATGGCAGGCTAATGGAACACTCTAAATTGTCCCTCGGTGTGAGTGTGAGTGCTGATGGTTGTTCGCCGATGTGTGCCCTGCGATTGGCCGCAGACAGGCTTCAGCACACCAGCAACCCTCATGAGGATAAAGCCGTTCAGACAATAGATGGATGGATGGATATTTTGATTAACTGCATGTAGGGTATGTTATTTGGCATTACTGTCTGTATATGGAGGAAAATATAATTGTCCGTGCTATTCCGGTTGACCTTTGAGGCCAGCGTAACGACGAGTCTTGAACGCAAACAACAAGACAATGGCTTCTTTGTATTTTCTGTTTATTAAAAATTAAGGTATACAAAAAAGAGTTCTCTTTGGTTTGTCTAATTAGTTTGTTCTTGGATTGTTTGGCTAAGTCGTTTCTTTGATTGTTTCCTTTGTTTGTTTGATAAAAAAACTAACGCTTCATGGCCTTGAGTCTGGCTCACTCCTTCTCCACACTGTCCTCATTTGCCAGTTACGTGATGTCACAACAAATAGTTCCGTCAAAGAAATACTCTAACATGCATAAAATAATAATGACAATTATTTCTACTAAGTTGATGAAATATGCCAATTGAACATATCAATACTACACGGCATACGGAACACACAAAATCCGACCAATATCAAAGTGGCACCTACATTAATTACAAAGGAAACATCCCCAAACAAGTGGTTAAATGTCCGGTATGGGAAACAAGAAATAGAGCACTTTCATTTTGTTGTCAGTAGCACAAACAAGAGAATGACTTAAACCAGATGTTAACATAAAATGGTTAATTTTTTTCCCCATGGATTCGCGCCACATCTGTGACTGCAGCATTGTGCTGATTCGACCTTGTGGTCAACGAGCAAGAAAATATTCACCACAATTAGTTTGTGATCCCAATTCGACATGGTTTGACCCAGCAGGCAAGAAACAGACAACCACACAAGCAGATATATATTAACATACTCACACAAAAAGAGCCCATACTTTGACTCAGAGTGGCCCTGAGTTATACAGCTGCACACTCAGATGGTGGGCAAAGCTTTTCCATCAAGGATAATATTGATCGTGGACATCACCAATTGAGAGCGTATACCTGATTATGAAAGCTTTTAACCCAAATGCTTATTGCAGCAAATGTTTAATGGAAAGAGCTTACCGCAGACTCAAAGCTCAATCGACTGTGTTTGTGTGTGTGTGTGTGTGTGTGTGTGCGTGTGTGTTGTGTGTGTGTGTTAGAGAGAGAGAGAGAGAGAATGGTGTGCTTATTCTTACAGTCAATTTGATGGATTGTCAGGCGATCACCTGAGCAGTTTGCCGACTGTGCCTTTGATGTGCAGACTGTATAACGCAAAGAAGTTACGGATTGAAAATGCAAGCACGCTGTGGCAGGGCCAGTGTATTCAGAACACCTCACAGCATTTTAGAGGCAGACTCCACTTCATCATAAATCAACTGTGGCAGCTTTACTCGTTTTACCACACCCAGGGACCTTCCTCACTTGGCCTGCTGGTTTTTAAAAATAGGACTCTTTTAAGCGTGTCATCAGCACTTGTAAGATGACATATGGCTGGATTCTTGCTGAAATAATTTCCGAAACATAAGATCATCATTGACTTTCATCATTTGTAAACAAAACGGTGATTACTTTCTGTCATTCTTTGATCCTCAGACAGTAAAGGCAAAGGCTAGAGAAAGCATGCATTATCACCATGACAACGTCATACGTGGCTTCTGGCACATCAAGGTTGCTGAGGGGTGTTCAATTGCAATAAGAACCAAACAGTGATGATTGCTCTCAGCTGGGAACCTTGGCTATAAATATCCCATTTTGTTTTGTGACTGAACTTCAGTCGACTTCTTCCCTGAAATTGCTTGACAGAAAAAAAAAAATCAATGTGCCTTCATAAGCTCTC